>CM060928.1:995701364-996408933 GCA_030765085.1 Allium cepa
GCGAGTTAAAATAGTCATTTTTCAAAAAGTCTCGGATTTCGACGAAACCAGTTTCATCGGATCCATAATGTGATATTATTGTATGGTTTCAAATTTCGTGTCAATTGGATTTACTGTTTGTCCGGTGCAAGCTAAAACGCTTAGAAAATCGTTTAATCGGTTTAATTTTAAATCGAACGTTTATTGCCATAACTCGCGCAGATGACCGAATTAGCTCCCGAAACATGTTCCATTGAGTTCGGAACGAGGGGTAAACCTTAGAAACTCCAACCGGCACGCTTCGTTTGGAGTTCGGAAAATCCGGGATGAATAGTGTCGCGCGAATTTTCTATATAAGCCCCTTGTCTTCATTTTTTGCAAAAGAAAATAGCCTAGGGTTTAATGGCCGGCCGCCATCTTGAATTCGATGGCCAGAAAATTTTTTCGATCTCCCTTTAATTTCTTTCAATCCACGCATTTATTCACAAAACTTTCAACAACAATATCGTAGATCTATGCGAATTCTATCGATCCATACGGCGATGATCGCCTGGATCATGACGTGGTGGCCGCAAATCGAGCTGGAAGGGAGCACGGTCGCGCACGTTTTTCGATGCACAGGCGCAACCGAGCTGGACTAGAATTGGGGCGGCGGCATGTGGCGGCGGCGGCGTTCAAATGAGGGTCTCCGATCAACTCCTCGATGTCGGCAGAGGTCGTGGGGGTTAGGGTTTGGAGGCGGCTGGAGTGGGTTCGTGTATGCGCAAAAGAAAATGGGAAGAGAGGGAGAAAGGATGGTGCGGCCGCGATCTGCTCAATCAAGAAATCGACGGTCGTGATTAATCGAGGTTAAAAATGATAAAGAAAGTTGTAAATTTAGTTTATATAAAATCGTGTAAACTTCTAAAAATCATAACTTTTTCATACGAGGTCGAAAACGCGCGAAACCAGTTGCGTTGGAATCGTATGGACGAGCACTACGCTATGGAATTTTATTGGATTCGTTTGGAGTTAGCGAAAATTTTGGTTAAAATTAAACGTCCGTTTAATTTTATTCGAAATAAATCGCTAAAACGAAATTGAAATCAAGGTGAGAACATCTCACTCAATCGAAACGGTTTCGACTTTTATTTTAAATAGTTAGATTTAAAATTCTTGAATGCATGTTTGAATGATGATTGTATCTATTGATTGTTAAAATAGACATTATGCGCCGTTAGTAAGCGGATGTTATTTATTAAAAACATATACCGCGAATATTTCATAAACAGTGAAATTGGTATTATTTATGTACTTGGAATTGATTTCCCATAGTATATAGCGGATGAGACCCTATTGCGCCGCCTATTAAGCGGATAATATTTTAAATCCCATATACCGCGATAATTTCATACTGGAACGGAATTGGTACTGTGCTAACATCTTTGGATGTAGGAAAACAGGTTGGAGGGATCCAACTGGATTCCTCAACAGTATTTATTTGATTATGGATATTTTGATATTCGTTGATTATCATATCGATATACGATATCGTTGTTGTCGTGATTGACTATTTGGTATGTAGCATCATTGAGCCAAATTTTGGAATTTTAAAAGGATTTTTAAAGTGATTTTTGAAGAGTATACGTTTATATTTGGAATTGATCCATTATAGATAAATAAACGTTATAAATTTTAATGTTATAAAAATTATGATATTTGAGAAATATAGTTAAAAGCTGATTTTTGAAAATGTGAGGTTAATGATTTTATAAAATGGTTTAAATCGGGATTTTTGAATTTATTGTGAAAAGTTTAAAAATTGGATTTATAAAATTTAATTATTTTATAAATCAGAATGATGAAATTATAAAGGACTTTAAAGACCTTTTGAAATAATAATATAAATTGATTTATATATAAGATTTATAAATTGATAATTTATAAATTAAAATATTTGAAATATAGAACGAGTTTTTATAAGTGTTAGAATGAACTGTGAATGAATTTCATAAATGAACGAAATTTATAGAATTATAAACGGTGAAGTTATAAATGGAATTTTATAAGCAGTAGGTTTATAAAATTTGTAAAGTTATTAAAAGAATAGATTGGGTAAATAAGTGAATCTTATAAGTTATAAGATTTATAATTTGGGAAGTTTAAAAAGAACGATTTTATAAACAAATAAATTATAAGTATTTAACTTATAATATGGACTTTCGGTATATAATTGAGTTATAAATTGAATAGGTTAAGAAAGGGAATTTATAAAAGGAAGTAGTTATAAAATAAATAGAAATGGAATTTATAAATATTGTTTTATAAATTCGCAACGACTTATTTTGATAAGTTAATTTTTATAACTTATTTATGGAGTTATATTCACATTTTGGACAGTGAATAATCCTTTAAAATAAAATGTATAGAAATGATGAAGTTGGTTAACGAAGTATATTCACGTTTTTGAATAGTGAATAATATGTTAAAGAAAATGTTTTGGATGTGATGTTTTAAATAAAATTAAAACGATCTAACGATGTTTTCAAAAGGTGTTAATATTCGAAACCATAGATTTCAACATTCATTGTTGAAATAAACGTTTTCGAGAAATAGAAGGAAATGATGGACTATAACACTGTTGTTATAGTAAATGATTTCCGAAAGGAAATGTTTTGTATAGTATTGGGATTTATATATCTATTTTAATTTCGAATCCCTATACTAGTGATTTTGGGACGTCGTAACGATGTTTTACGCAACATTCGTTTTGGCCCAAATAAATATGTTTAAGAGAATGATTTCCTTAAAGAATGAAATATATGCTTAATTTCGATTTAAGTATATTGAATATTTTCCAAGTGTAGAAAATAAAAGGATTTGTGAATTACTTAATAAGTATGTATGGAAATGTTTTCCAATATAAAGTGAATATTTTGAGAATTTATCTTTTTGAAGATAAATTGAAAATGAATATTTGAAACCTATTGAAAATCGGATATCAGTAGATATTGTGAAATATAAATTCACTATGGAATTTATAAAAGAAAGTGGAATTTGTTTAAAAATAAATATTGATTTATTTTTGAGGTGTTGAAGTTATATATCTTGTAAAGATTTTTTGGGAAATAAATAATTTGGAAAATTATTTGGAATCTGGTGATGTTGTGCATATCCATTGATAATTCAATAACCGACTATCAATATTTACCTTTGAAAGGTATTTGTTGTGACTTGCTTGAATTTGAATGCCACACTTATTTTTGAATAAGCGCTCACTATTCGGGTTAGCCGGGAAAGGACCTTGGGGTCGTATAACCCATTCCGAGTATGTGATACGTCGTTATGGATAGCATTTGAAGACCGGTGTTGAAGACCGGGTATTTGCGAGAGCGATAGGATGACCTGTCGATTGACTCTGCATCGAGTTGCTCCGGTATAGAGTTCTCCATATGTGATGGGGAATCCGATCAGGATTGTGGATATACGGATTGCAAGGACTTCTTTGTAAGTGCCTTCGGTTCTGTTCGAGCCCGGAACAGACTTGTATGGATTATATGTCTGACATTACAAATTGAGATATAAAGCTGATTTCTTTCAAATATATTTCTGTTGGTGGCGGAGAATTTATTCTCTTAACTTAACACCCTTCTCTGAGACGTACGAGCTCAGAGGTTATGTAGTTGAAGGTTACCAGCGATATATTCCCAATTTGATAATGTGACATGCTGAGTGTTGCTATGAAATGATCATTGTTTGATCATTTGTGATATGATCATTTGTTTGATCGTTTATCTTTGTGATCATTTCTATGATCATTTGTTGACCCAAAGCACTGCTTTTGTATAAAGCGTGGCTTTGTGGACGTGACTTCGTCGAACCTCACACCCTGGAATGGTCAAAACAGGAAAGATGCGGCAAGGTTATGAGGGGTCGCTCCCTTTAGTGTATGTGCATTTCCTTCTGGAAAAGGGTGGTATCATGGTATGGAGCCCAGATACTTACTCATGTTGAAACACTTTATTTATTATGGTGTGATGTTGATTACGAGCGCTCGGATAAAGGTCCCAAAGGACCGGGGGATGGCATACTCGTGTCAGTAGTTACCCAGTTAGGGGTAACCCGGCCTTGTGTTGGCAGAGATCCGGTTAGGTTCTCGGGGACGTCCTTCCAGAGGCGTTCTCATGTGGCAATGGGAAGTTCCTTGGCCTGACCATTTGTTGGAAATCCAAAGAAACAATACGATCTTGTACGGTTTTAGTTGTAGAACCTATCATTCACTTATGGTGGCGCCCCACTGTTTGGACGGTAGCTATAGTAGGCATAAGTGCGAAATGTCTACGCTGGCTAAGATTTATATTCTACTTTCGAAATCGTTTTATACACTATGCACTAGTAATAATATCAAATGTTCTTTTTAATGCATATCAAGCATCTTTGACTATCATAAGGAGAAATCTCCTCCGATTCTGCGTTTGCATGTGTGTGTGTGCGGGAGGCCTTATGGTAGTCTCATTCTTAAAAGCATTGCGAATTGACTTTAGAAATATTCCTCTATTTTGATTTTAAAG
Organism: Allium cepa; assembly: GCA_030765085.1. Taxonomy (NCBI): domain Eukaryota; kingdom Viridiplantae; phylum Streptophyta; class Magnoliopsida; order Asparagales; family Amaryllidaceae; genus Allium; species Allium cepa. The sequence goes on from CM060928.1 coordinate 995,705,894, forward strand.
ATAAATAAACTGTTTTGAGTTCTCACACCAGTCACATGACTGACTCGGAGTTTATTGTTTTCCTTCCTAAACTCTGGGTGCCCACCAATTTCCACACGGGCAGTAAAGAGATAGGTTTATCAGGATATTCTGGAATTCAGGAGTTGCTGGAGGCAAGCTAGATGGCATGGCGTATTACTAGTATATAGTATTTCTTTTCCGCTGTTAATTGTTGTTTGAAAGTTGTACACTCTGATGTAATGTAATGTAATGTAATATGATGAAATGTAATAACTGATATAGTTCTTTGTTTAAAGATTATTCATTTATCTATTATATGTTGTTCCGCTGCGATTGTGAGATTCTGATGTTGTTGTTTTCTTTCTGTTTCGTTCTATTTTCTTTTCTCTCTATTTTCTATCTTTTTCTCTCTTCTTCTACCTTTTTCTTTTTCTTAAAAAATGAGAATTCGTATTTTTGTTCATCTTGAGTTAATCTATGGAGATTAGTATATATTCAAGGAGTACGGATTTGCGGGTCGTCACATCAGTGAATACAATAAAGTACGTGAAACCCTTTCGGGATTAATAGAGTTTCGATTAGCAGGTGAAGTGACATTTTGACCAATTTCAGCGCTTATTAGCATAGTTAAAATCCAATTTTACTTTGTTAAGCATACTCGTTGTGACAATTATTTACACCAATTCTATTCGTCAAAATCATGTCACTTTGGAATTATGGAATTTGGTAATGGTCAAAGATCGAATATTGTCCATAATTAACTCTATATTCCAAACACAAAGTCCTTACTTCGGTAATAACAATTATGATTAACTATACTGCTTTGGCCAGAGACTTTGACTTGGAGTGGACTTCAATTGACCATGACACTAACCCCATATAACTGAAGAGACGAATCCTCACTTGAGTAGGTTTTCATTTCCAATGCTTCGACTCTACCGAACTATAGTTGTTTGATAGACGTCATGCCACTATTTAACTATAATCAAAGCAAATCTTTCACATTTAAGATCAATGGTATTCTCAAGTCAAGAAAACTATATAATTTTTTCACATCGATATTTTCTGTTTAACGTTGATTATATTGACCAATAGAAAACTATCAAGCAAGTAATTTCATAGTTATTCAGTAACTATCAGCACGTAAACCCTTAATGCCCTGAATAGTCATGAGTAATGCACTATCCAACATTTAAAGAGCGTTACGTACTCTAGTCTCAACAGTCATATCGATACCTAATCTCGACACATCTTGACTAGGAACATTTAAAACGATATGTTTATTTTATTATGATAAATCACTCATAATTACAACATATTGTAACTACTATCATAAAACATATCATTTATAGATGTTTTATTAATACTTTTGATTAAATTAATTAATTAATATTATGCATTAGAAATGTATATGATAGGAAGAAAACATCTTTTATTTTGAACAAGATTGGTTATCAAGTCGGATGTATGTAACAAATTACATAATTGCCCCAAGGTCATAACCCTAACTTATCATTATCAACCAACATGAAACTCTCAGATAATTCATTCCATATTCATCTAAACTATGAGCATCTATCCCCTTAGTGCCCCTAACAACCATAAGTGATCATTTCCCAACATTGGGAGAGCGTTACGCACTCCAGTGTCAATAGATGAATTAATATACTTTAATTAAACATCTTGGCTAGGAATATTTAAAATAGAAACTATTATTTCCTTTTGCAATCAATAACTCATGATTACAATTACAATTGCATAACATTTTATCTAATTATTTTCTCATTATATATTTTAAATTAATAGCTCAACTGGTTATATCACAATATGACAAAGTATATAAAGAAATTAAACACTTTATTATAAACTACAGAGTTGGATATTGTTGGAATTGGGTCAACCCATAGTAGAAGAAATGAATGAGTTTCAATCTTTTTACAATTTTGGATCTTCGTTGGGCGTATGAAATTTAATTTATTTAGAACATTTCAAACTTACTTTTAAATAAAATAATTATTTTATTTATGTTTATAATATAGTTTTATATTACGTAATTCATATTAGACTATACATATATATGTATCGTGTACAAATATATGCACATCCAGGTGATCCATGCAATGTTTAACATGTCTGTATATAATTGTTGTGATTTACATCGCAGCAGACATGTTCGCTACTCTAGTATATTTATATATCGTCTAAATGTACGCTTATTTGTAATATATGTATACAGAATAATACAAATACACACACACACACACACACACACACACATATATATATATATATATATATATATATATACTATTCCAAATAATATATGTATATGTCTGTGTGTGTATGGAATTTATAAGATATATAATTATGTATATGTATATTTAAAACCATTTAAAATTATATTAGAACTTTATTTATTTTTCTATAAAAACGGATCTTTTATAAATAAACGTATATAATATATGTGTATGCACGTGCGCACCCATGCGCATGGGTATCTAATAAATAATTAAACTATATATATATATATATATATATATATATATATATACCTAAATAATATAAATATAAAATGCATAAAAATAAATTTATGTACCTCTAATAATGATCATGGTGAAAAAATGTTTTTTAAAATTTTAGTTATTTATTAAAATTAAACTCTGGTACTAAAATTGATTAAAGATTAAATAAAAATAATGTTCAAAAGATCATTTTGAATTTCAATCTTTTAATAAAAATATAAATGATATTTTGATATTTAAATATTTTATATATGTTATAAAATTTTAAATTAATTTCAAATTGAATATTTTAATTTCACAAGTATCTAAGTATTTAAACTATATATAAAAGAAGAATTCTGCTAAAAGTATATCAGGTGCAATTTAATTTTATAAAATGCATAACATATTTCATATTATATATGTATATATATTGAAATTATTAATTTATAAAATAAATTAATTTAAATAATATTTAAATTACGTATATATTTTGTATTTACTTATGCCGAAAGACTCCTAATATAAAATTATTTATATAAAATTTTAAAACCATATTTTGTATAGTATAAGATTTAATATTTAAATTACAAGGCTTATACAATTTAAATAATATATATTAAATTAATTTAAATTAAAAAAATATCAATTTATAGTTAATTTAATGTCGTGTGTATTAAAGGCATGTGTATGTCATAAAAATTTACACACACACACACACAAAGATATATATATAAGCAAATAATCATACGTCCATTCTAAAAGTGATGATATACCGATGCAACAGAGTCATCGCCTAACTAACAAAACAATATATATATAAACATTAACATATATATACACATATTTGAAAATTACCTTATTGCCAAAGCCTATTAATGCGCGTTGAAAGGAAGAGATGGACTCGTTGAACTAGTTTCCAATTAAGCATGTTGCTAGCTCTTGAACTAAAGACTACTGGCTTTTAAATATTGATTGTTCTTATTTGATTGAGTGTAGAAATGAAGAAGGAGAAGGGAATATTTTTGGATAGAAGTGAGGTAGATGGAGGCTCCAAAATGTGGTAAATGAGTGTGGGTTAAGATGCTTTTATAGAGGAGAGATTAAAGTGATAGATTAGGACTAAGATCCACATTTATCCTTTACCCATTCCTTTCCTCTAATCCGATCAAAACCCTAGCTTATTAACCATCATATGGTCGCCTCTACCTGGCCCAATCATGGTTGAAAATCTTCTTGCTCGTATAGGCTTCGAATCTAATTTTAGCCTACACAACATTTACTGCACTTAAATCCAATTTAAACGCGTATCGATATTGTTATCAATTAATATATTTATAACTATTATAAACACATTTAATAGTATTATTTAACATTCATATAAAATTTCATAATTAATGTTTGATAAATATTAATTAATTTATGACAATTATAAATTAATTGAATCTTTTGGTCATAGGAATATTTGATGTTTCGGTTCTGTGGCTCTTTAAGTGTAAATTTGGTTAGCGATTAATATTAAACTAGTTAAATATTAACATTCACACATCAATTAGTAGGTAATGTGATATTTTGGCCAAATATATCGCTTGCTTGATTTCAGCAAATTTTAATTTTACTTTTTAAGTGTTGTCTGGCTGTGATATCAATTTACACCAATTCTCTTCGTTAAAACTATATCACTTTGGACTTATGAAGTTTGGTAACGGTCAAAATTCCAATATCTTCCATATTCAACTCTACAATCCAAACACCAAAAATTAATTTTACTTTGTTAAGCATTGTCTAGTTGTGACATTTATTTACACCAATTCTCTTTGTCAAAACTATATCACTTTGGACTTATGAAATTTGGTAATTGTCAAAATTCCAATATAATCCATATTCAACTCTACAGTCCAAACACCAAGTCTTTGGTTCAACAATAACAATTATTATTATTCGAATTACTCTGGCTAGAGATTTTGACTTTGAGTTGACTGTGATACTAACCCTATATAACCAAGGAGTAGAATGCTCTCTTGAATAATGTTTCACTTCCAATACTTCCACTCGACCCAACAATAGTTGCTCGATGGACACCGTGCCATGATTTGACAATAATCAAAGTGAAGCTTTCGTATTGAAGATCAATGGTATTCACTGAGAACTATGTAAATTAGTCACATTAATGGTTTCTCTTTGACCTTAGTTATATTAACTGACAAAAAACAATCAAGCGAGTCATTCCATAATTATCCAATAATTATCACCGTGTAATCCCTTTGTGCCCCTAGTAGTTATGAGTAATACACTGTCCAACATTTGGAGAGTGTTATCTACTATAATCTCAATGGATGATCAATATCAAATATTAATGCATCTTGACTAGAATATTTAAAATGATGTGAATATATATTGTGATACAATACTCAAGATTATAACTATTTGTAATTATTATCACAAACACGCCATTTATGGATTTTTTGTTAAATATGTTTTAGTTAAATATTTAATTATTTATAAATCATTATAATAAATATATAAAAGAAAGAAAAACAACTTTTTTACGAATGAGAATTGATTAAAGAGTTAATTAATTTACAATAAATTACAGAAATGCCCCTAGGACATACACCTAACTCTATCAATTTCTCACTTGCACTTGAGAAAAATATGGAATCTCAATCTCATCCCTTCAATCAGCTTCTTAAGAGCTGATTGAGCTAGACCCTTAGTGAATGGATCTGTTATGTTGTCCTTGGTATCATCTTTTTGTATCACACCCTCTCTCCTTTTATTGAATTCTATAATGAGGTGGAACTTGTGAAGAATATGTCGTGACTTCTTGTGTACTCTAGGTTCCTTTGTGATTTGAATCGCTACACTGTTATCACATAATAATGCCACATGAATCTTTTTATTAGGAATCACTTCGAGCTCACTCGAAATCTTGCATGTTCATACTACCTCTTTAGCTGCTTCATTAATAGCGATGTATTTGGCCTTCAACGTCGAATCAACCACTATCCCTTGTTTGAAACTTTTCCAAATAAGGGCTTGGCCGTTAAGTGTGAAGGCATAACCTTACACAGACTTACTATCATCTATATGAAAGCTAGAATATGTGTACCCCTTCATAAGGAGGTCTCTATTCCATATATAGGAATAAGTGCCGTGTATTCTTAAATTCTTCGACATACAATTTACTGCTGCCTAATGTTTTCCTGTATGAATATAATGGTATCGGCTTATGCATCCTAATGTGTATGCCACATCAGGTCTAGTACATAGCATAGTGCACATTATAGATCCTATGGTTGAAGCATAGGAGTCCTTTTCATACACTCTTTCTCCTCATCGGCATAAGGAGCGTCCTTCTTAGAAAGGAAAATTCTAGATTATGTCGGAATATTTTCACATTTGGAATTCTCCATGCTAAAACTTTTCAATATGGTATTTATGTACAGGGATTGGAACAACCCCAGTAGCCTCTTAGATTATCTCTACAGATCTTTATACCTAGTATATAGGCTGCTTCTTCCAAATCTGTCATGGAGAAATTATTGGACTGATTGTAATAATGAAATATCATTGCCAATCAATAATAAATCATTGATATATAGCATTAGGAATACGATAGAGTTTCCCTATTCCTTTTTGTATATTCATGCTTCCTTTAAGTTCTGATAAAATCCAAACTGCAAGATTACCTTATCAAAACACTTGTTCCAACTTCTTAAAGCTTGTTTCAGTCCATAAATGGACTTTAACAACTTGCAAGCCTTACCCTTACCCCCACCGACGACAAAAAGTTCGGGCTATGACATATAGACGGTATCTTCTAAAACACTATTTAGAAATGTCGTCTTTACATCCATTTTCCAAATTTCATAGTTATAGAATGCAACAATGGCTAGCATAATCTGAATGGACTTAAGCATGGCTATAGGAGAAAAGGTCTCGTCATAGTCAACATCTTTAATTTGATGAAATCCTTTCATAAATAGCCTGGCATTGTAAGCCTCTACTTCTCCATTTGCATTTAGCTTTTTCTTAAATAATCATTTTCAACTGATGGGTTTTTCCCTTATGGTAAGTCTGATAAAGTTCATACTTTTTTCGTGAATGGAATCCATCTTGAATTTCATTGATCCTAGCCAAAGTGTAGAGTATTTACTTTGCAGTGCTTGTTGGAAAAATAAAGGAGTACCATCATCTAAGATAAAACTCCGTTAATGAGAAAACCATATTTTCTCTCTGGTGCGTGAAATTCCCAACTAGACCTTATAATAAGTTGCGTGTTTTCATATACGAGTGAACTTGGTCTCTTACTGGTGCAGCCTCAGTGTTAACTTCTTGGGTCTCATCCAAGTCTACAACTTTGCTATTGATTTCTTTTGATAGAAATTCCTTTTGTAAAAAGAAAGTGTGTCAAGAAATAACAACATTTTGTTCCTTGGCATTGTAGAAAGTATACCTTATGAGTTTTTGGGTATCCTATGAATTTACACAGTACTGAACTTGCCAATAGTTTACTTGGACCAACATGCTCAATATATGTCCAACAATCGCACACCTTCAAATATTTGTTTGGGGATTCTTACCATACCACGTCCCGTATGGTGTTTTAGGCTTTGGTTTAGTGGGTAACAAGTTTAAAATTGTGTTATCTAACGCATATCCCCAAAAGGACAAAGGTATATCAGCCTTACTCATCATGGAAAAAACCATATCTAATAGGATTCACTTCCTTCGCTCTGACACGCCATTGTCTTGTGGATTATAGGGAGGAATAATCTAAGAGATAATCCTATTATCTTTTAGGTACTATTGAAATTTGTGTCCAACATGCTCACCTTCTCGATTAAATTGAAGAATCTTAATTTTATGGCCCATTTAGTTTTCTAGTACATTTTGATATTCAATAAATTTCTCGCAGACATCAGATATGTTCTTCATAAGATACACATATCCTAGTTGGGGAAATCATCAACGAAGGTAACAAAGTAGGAGCTATTATCTTTGGTGATTACAGGCATTGGGCCATTTACATCACTATGTACTAATCCTAAGATATCATCAACTCTTTCGTTGCTCCCATTAAGGGGATATTTGGTTATTTTACCTTTGAGACATGACTCAAACATGTCAAATGATTCAGAACCGAGTGATGGGAGAAGGCCTTCGGTTTTTTGTTTGTGAAGTGGTTTCTCGCTAATATGATCTGGTGTAACAACCCTACTTTCTATGACGTATGTAAAAATAAATTTAATTAAAATAAAAATTTTGAAATTGATAATTAATATTTTGAAATAGTGGGGATTTGATCAGTTTTATACCCCAATCAGAATCATGTATGTCAGAATCGTGTATTTTTTTTTATATTTTGCATCGATACTGTGTACATATATATGAGTTATTTATGATTTTGAGATACGTACTGGTGTTAGCCCAATGGTATATTTACCTACACACCCCGTAAAGCTTCATTCTATGTATTATTTGAAGGTATTATTTAGTAATACTCTTGAATAGTATGGGTATAGATGTGGGGTGTTACTCCTAGCCTATAATGTTAAAGATAAATAACATTTATATTGTTAGAAAAATTATTCACAGAACATACATAATTAGTATTGATCTCATAAATGCAATTTTCACGAACACCATCACAGACAATATTTCCATTCAAACTAATGTTCAAAACATAATTTGCATAGTGAAATATATATTCAGTCTCAGGTAATCTACAAACAGAAATAATTTCATAAATAAAGTCTTTTAAAAGATAGCTTTATTTAATATCAAAACTACTCCACTGGGTAACCATAAATGATAATCTCATACTTTCGTTGTATCTATGATAGATCCATTTGCGACTTGGAGCCTCATCTCTAACTAGGCCATGCGGTGCCAATTCCTAAGCTCATGTAAGGAATTACATATATGAATTCCAGATCCAATTTTTAAGATCCAAGACATTTTATTGATTACAAAACAATTTTGAATCATAAATGTATCTGATGTAATTGCAGAACCATTCTGCTTTCTTTCTCTAGCAATCTTTAAGTAATCAGGACAGTTCATTTTCCAGTGACCTTTCTTGTGGTAGTGATGACATTTATGTTAATGTTTTTTGTGTTCTTTCTACAACAGCTTGTCTAACATAGATAGCATAAAAACTTAGCTATCTCTAGCTCTAAACCATTTTTCATAAGCAAGTCAAAGTTCAGAGTCTGCATCATCAAGGGTTATTCTTTAGGGTTTGCACGTAATAGCCGACCAAAGGCACTCGTAAGCCAATGTTATTTAGTTACTCTTGGCTAATCAGTATAGTTAGGTCGTCATTATCAAAAAATAGTTTGAGAGCTATCATTTTTCTACAATTTTTAATTGGTGGATTGTTAAGACAATATCATGGTAGATGTTCTTACAATATTAGTATGGTTAAACTTTATGTTTCGCTATACTAATAAGCTCCCACTAGTGCAAAACGAAGTCGTAACATAGAAGTCTTTTGACTTCACTAGTAGGTGTTAGGACTCGTCCGTCTTGGAATTCTGATCTTGAGTTTTTTCAGTAAGTCATAGATCCACGAATGATGAAAAACTTCTTATCAGTTGTATCATGTACAACTCCTAACCCTTGGTATCCTATCCAAATTACACTTTGACCTTGAGTTTTCTCAACAAATTGAAATGAAATTATTCACTCGTACCTACTATATCATGAAGGTCTAAGTATAGTATATGAATCTTGAATTTGCTCAAAAAACATATAGATATCTTACCTCGTCTATTCAATATATTAACAATACTACACAAAGTATCCCTAGGTTGAGTTTGCTCAACAATTAAGGAGTATGCAAGTACTTTATATATAAACACACACATACACATACAGGTATATGTATATGGTAGAGGACAACATTATATTGTAGATTTATAATCTTTAATATATTATACTAAGCGATATTGACTTATGGAATAGTGTATTTCTTATGAAATGCCCTCGTGATTCAAGTGGCGAACACATCAAAAATCATAATATACGTATATTTATGTATGTATTTATTGCTTAAGTCTATTTAGGGTTTCTGAATTTTCCTCCTTAATTTATACGTTCATGTTATATAATTTTATTATATATAACACTTTTTACTCTAATTACTTATATAATAATCTTATGTCTAATTTTATATTAATTAAATCTTATTTAGTTAATTTTGTACATTAGTTCTTTAATTAATTTTATATTATCCTAACATAACATTTATAAAGAAAATTTAGTATAACACATACACACAAAGATATATATATATATATATGTGTGTGTGTGTGTGTGTGTATGTGTATATAATTTAGTTCGTTAAACTTTAATTAATTCATTTAAGTAAACAAATTTAACTAATTATATGAATTTTGAAATTCAAAAATTATACGTACATGTATAATTCTATTATTTTAACAATTTAAAACAATATAACATATATAATAATATATAATGCATGTATACATTTATAAATTAATTAACATATTTTATTAACTTTATAAATTTTCATAAATTTTGAAATTATTTTATATCATTTTTCAAACATTTGAAATTTTCATTATATTATAACTTTAATATTATATTTATAACTTATTTTAAATTTAACTTAAATTAAATATCTTATATTTTAATGTTCAAACAATTTTGAAAATTAGTCCAAGGCTTAATTCAAACTAGGCCTTTTCTATTAGGGGCAATCTTCGAGCTCGCATATTTGTTCGCGCTAGGCATGTGGGACAGAGTACTTGATTACATAAACTCAATTCTTTGACACGCCTTTCTAGACACTCTACTATCAACGCTGTAGCTTAATTAGTTAACCTAACATGACTAATTTAGACTGCATAAGCTATTGGACAATGACGCTATTGTTGGAGTCGGGCCAGCCCGAAACGGAAGAAATAGGTAAATTTCAAAATACTTTACCATTTTGGATCTTTATTGAGCTTATAAAATCTAATTTATTTAGAACATTTCTAAATTACTTTTAAATAAAATCAATATTTTATTTAAGTTTATAATATAGTTGTATACTATGTAATTAATATCATATTATATATAGGTGCATTATACACATATTTATATGTGTGCATGTGTGACATAGCAGTCTATGTAAGGTTCAACGTGTCCGTATATAAGGGCTGAGATTTACACTATAGCGGATATGTTAGTCCTCTAGTATACAAATATATCACTCAAATGTATGCTTATCTCCTTTAATTTATGTATACAAAATAATACAAATACATACATACATACATATATATTATGTTGAACAACTTATATATATTTGAAATTTAAAAAATATAAATATAATTATGTATATGTATATTTTAAACCATTTAAAATTAAACTAAAATTTTATTTATTTATTTTGCTGTAAAAATCGAAAATAATTTTTTTGATAAGCGTGTATGTGTATACCTTATAAAAAATTTAATACCTAACTGAAATACAAATAGAATATAAAAATAAATTTATATACCTCTGATAATGCCATGACAAAAAAATGTTTTTTATTTATTTAACATGTTTATTAAAATTTAATTTCCATATGGAAATTAGTAAAAAGTGAAATAAAAATTATTTCAAAAGATAATTTGGAGTTTTAATAAGTATGAATAATATTTTGATATTTTAATATTTTATATATGTTTTATAATTAAAAACAATCTTAAATTGAATATTTAATTCTATGAGTATTTAAATAATTAAATTATATATATATATATATATATATATATATATATTTGTCTATTGAAAGTATATTAGGTGAAAATTTACACACACACACATTGATATTATTAATTATGAAAGTAATTAATTTAAATAAAAAAAAATTAAGTGGTTTCATTGTTAATGTCAAAAAGAACTCTAAAAATTCTATCTCCTTAAAAAACCTTGCCAAAATAGCAAGGAAAAAGAGAATGGCAATTCTTATACACATGTAATGTACAACTAAACAAATTAAGAAAATTACAATACGCCACTCTATAGCTTCAACATCCTAGCAAGCAACCCAGCTCAATGTACAAACAGATGCCCTAAATTAGTTCCGCTTCCATTCCTCTAGGGTCATAAGTAATATCCTATCTCCTCAATAACTCTATGTCTTCTCCCCTAATCTCCTTGATTCTTTTATGATATTGTGCTCTTACATTCACTGCTATCATTTTCCCTCACTGATATGCTGTCATGCTTCTCCCAGTGAACGTTTTGATATTCCTTTCCATCCACAAGTGATGTATCAAGGTTACTGTAGCTGTGGAAGCCATATCCTTTCCTATTCCATTTCTGGTGAAATTGTTGCTGATACAATGAATTTTTTGGCCAGAATTAGGTTTGAAGCTAGCGATAGCTGAAGTTGATTTATGATGTGATTGCAGAGACATGTGCTAAACTCATAGTTGTAAAATAGGTGGTCATGTGTCTCTGTTTCTTCGTTAAACAATACATAAGTAGTCAAATCTAATGTACTCCATGATGCAATCCATCCCTTATAGGTAAATGCACCATGAATGCTTTATAAGTATGTAGCTAAATTTCTTTGTAGTTGGTCAATTCCAAATAATTTTTCCCCAGTCGACGATAGGTGATGAATTTCTCATAGGATTCCAAACTGATGAAAATTTAACTTTTGTTGAGTCTGTAGTCTTCCAATAGTTATTAACATTATCTATGTCTATATGAATCGGTGTGATTATATGGAATAACTCTATAGTAGATAATAGTTTATCAGGATGAAATAAACCCCTTTCGATAATATGACTTACTGTCGATTTGGATGTTGGACATAAAGAGACTCTATGCCATCCAAGCAGCTGAGCATGGATTTATGATTTAACCAGGGGTCAAACCATAAGGAGGTTGACTATCCATTTACAATAATTCTATTCATAATTGTAGCTACTTTATCTTTTGCTCTAAGAAGATGCTTCATAGTGCATGAAATGTTATTATTGCTGGCCATTACCTAGAAATTTTGGTTATGGACACACCTGTTTAACATCCACTTACTCCAAAAATAGTGTTTAGTAAAGAGAGTCCACACTAATTTAATTAATGCAGTTTGTTTTAAGTCTTTCAACAATCTCAGTCCAATTCCCCTTCTAGTTTGGGTCTACATAACATTTCCAAAGTGATTTTGTGTTGTTAACCACCCCAAAAGAAATTTGCATATAATTTTACTATTTTATGAAGGACAGAACTAGATAATTGGTAAATAAGTAACCAATATAGGATGATTAGTGTGATGGCGCTTTGTATCAACTCCGCTCTACCCGCTGTGGATAATAGATCACTATCCCATCCCTTAAATTTCATTGTCACCTTATTTAGCAATGTAGTACAATGAGATGCATGAATATAATCATTAGACAAAGGAACCTCCAAATACTTTACAGGCAGCTCATCCTCAACCATACCCAAAATAGAAAGTAGAGTGCTTTTATTTGTAACTCCTGAGCTGAAATAAACCTTGGATTTAGTCTGATTTACATGTAAACCAACTGTTCTGGCTAAAATGCTAAAAGTAGCCATAGTAAGTGCATTAGATTGAGAAGCATTCAAAATTATCATCACGTCGTCAGCATACAATATGTAAGATATTATGGGTTCAATAGATGATATCGGTTGAAACTAATTATTAAAATAAGCATCTTCCATAAGCAAAGAGAAATACTCCATGGCCACACAAAAGAGATAAGGAAAAAGCAAATTACCCTATTGTAGTCCCCTAGATGATGAAATAAACTCATGGGGTATTCCATCAATTAAGATGGAAAAAGTAGGAGTTCTAATACACTCATAAATCAAAGCCGCTTATGAGTTTGGAATCCCATACTATTGAGCATATAATACACGATTCCCTGTTTACCATATTGTATGCTTTTTGTAAACCAATCTTAATGCACATTTTTGCCTTTCCTTTTTTCTTAAATTCTCCTACTAATTCATGAGCTAGCAAGATATTTTCTCCAATAATTCTGTTGGGAATGAAAGAAGATTGGCTATCTGCTATTAGATGTGGGTGGAAATATTTTATCCTGCAATAAATAATTTTAGAAATTATTTTATATCTCACATTTGCACATGAAATAGGTCTATAATCAAAGACGTTTTGCGGCTTATCTTTTTAAGGAATGAGAATGTCCTTAATTTGGGTTTGATGCTTCCTAGTCGACATCTTAACGTAAAAAACTTGGAATTAGTATCCCCCAGCAGAAGACAATTCTCTTTACTTTGCTACTTATGAAATTCATGTTGGACTTCAGTAGCATCTTTTAATTGAGTTAAATAGATATGTAACACCCATAATTTTTAATAATATTATTTAGGAGATTTAATTAGATAAATTAAATAGAATAGTGTAAATATTAGAGTGATAAAGGGATTGAGATTTGAAAATCAAAATTATAGGTCGTGCTTAATGAAAAAATGGGCTTACAAATGGTTTTATATGCTAAGTAATTAACGCAAAGGTATTTAGGGAAATTACACACCATAACCTTTATATATTTCATTCCCTTCATTATGCACGTCATTTTTCATTTCGTAAAAAAATAAACAAAGAGGAGCAAAGCAGTCCATTAGGAAAAAAGAGGAGAAAATAAATTAAAAGCTAAGGATTCAAGCAAGGGCAAATTAATCTCAATCAAATCTCAAAGTTCTTATCCTAATCAAGGTGAATAATAATCTAAATCATCTCTATTTTTTATGATCTTTTTTTGGGTTTAAGATTAAATTCATTATTATGATGATTTTTGATTGATGACATGCTTGGATTTGGTCATGTTTGATTCAAACAAAATAATTTGATAATTATTTTACACGGTTTTAAGGGTAAAACTGGTTATAATGATTTTCGTATGCCATGAGAAAATTTTGTGTTATGTAAAACATGATATTAGAGATGGCTTTTAATCTTTATAATTTTCCAAGCTATAAAAAATTTATTATGAATTTTCAAAGGAAATATGATAATTGGGTTTAGAGATTAATTTTGGTTATTTTATAAAGAATTTGGGTCCGAAATTTTTATTGTTATAAAACATATGGAAAGTGAATTTCTATAATTTTTAGGGATTTTTCCTAAGTAATTTACTATTGAAATAAAATTATTTAAGATGAAGGACTTAATTATATTATTGGTTTTGCTTAATGGAAGGGCTTATTTGTTAAATTAATCCATGCTTAGATCTAAAATTATGCGGCAGTTATTTTTGTAAAGAATTGAAAGTTAGGACAACCAATCAAATGTTTACAAATAGGCATATTAGTTATGAAGTATTTGCTTTAATTGGCATTAAATCAATCCTTATCTAGAAAAGTGAGTTCCGCCTCTTTCAGAAGCACCTTTCAACCCTACGTTTCCGCCTTCAACCAAGTCGATACCTATCACGTCGAAACTAACTAAATGAAAACCAATACACAAGGTATCATAATGATGGTACATGGTGGATTGGAGAAAGACGGAAGGAATGGTGTCGAAACATAGCTTTTAATGGGGTTGGAACCTTTTTTTTTACTTTCTAAAAAATGTGCTTGCCAATTTTTACTACACGCTTTTGTAGGAGTTGAAACAGATGCTTTCGAAGGGGTTTTTCTAAATTTTCGAAAGGGGTTGCCGCTTCTTGTCTTAATTGTAGCTTCCAAATGAGTTACTTAGTTTTAAACCAATGCTTTCGAAAAGGGTAGTTTCAACCAAGTCGAAATCCTTTTTCCATCCCTATGCCTTTCGAGTGGATTGAATTCATCAACCAATTCGAAAGATAGCCTTTGTTTTAAACCTGTACCGTGTCAGTTCCTCAAACTTTTGAGAAAATAAAGGGTTTCGAAGGCAATGGTTTCGAAAAGAGTTTTCGAAGCTAACCTTCAGATATTTTACTTAAATGCTTTGAGCTTAAGAAAGGATGGTTTCGAAGCCATCGATTTTCTTCGAATAATTTTATATAAAGATTAAAGGTTTCGAAAAGGGTACTTTTGCTTGTATTCACTTAGACCTAATAAGATATGTTTTAAGTAAAGCCAATTGTTTCAAAAGGGGTAATTTCAAATGGTTTCGAAGCTATGCTTCTATAATTGAATGGTAGTACTTTCATACATTCGAAATGTTTTGAAGGTTTTAAGTTGTTTCAAAGGCATGTGCCTAGAGTTTTGAAAAGAAGGTTTAAACGCTTTCGAAAGGAAGTTTTCCACTGGTTCCGAAAGTAAAGATTGAAGGTTTTGGTTTCCTTAGTTTTCAAAACAATGAACCTGATCTCAATTTTTAAAAGCAAAACCCATGGCATTATAAAAGAGCTTTTAAATGCTTTTAGATTGGTGTTTTTGAAGAAGCTTTCCTTTATAAAATAATAGGTTAAAGGGATCGACCATGTTTTAGATGAAATTGATTTCAAAGATAGTAAACCACAAGTGATGGTATTATTATGTTATTATGATTGCTTCTCCTAATATATATACTCACTTTAATATGGACCCATAACTACATTTTGGAGAGAAAAGGTGGAATAACCAGCTAGGTTGACCCAATAGTGAATAAAAATTGAGTTAACTCTTGAACGGCTAGTATAGCATCTAGAAGATCAGGTAGATTAGAATACAAGATGCATAAATACTAGTTAAAGAAGTTGTCAGATAGACAGGTTCATAGTAAACCCATGAAAACTATGCTTAGAATAAGTTATTGGCAGGGGCCAATAGGTTCATAGTAAACCCATGAAAACTATGATTAGAAAGAGTATTGGCAGGGGCCAATAGGTGTATAGTGATCCCATGAAAACTATATCCGGATTAAGTTATTGACAGAAGTCAATAGGTTCCTAGTCAACCCATGAAAACTAGGATAAGAAGGAAGTTATTGAAGATACCAATAGGTTCAAGGAGAACCCATGAAACAAATGAAGTTATTGGCGTGGCCAATCAGTTCTTGGTGATCCCATGAAAACTATGAAACTGGACAGGGAGTCCATAAGTATTAAACTGGTTATTAGTCAGCCCATGAAAACTATTAGGTTAATAGTGACCCTAGAAACTATAATTAAGACGAATAGTCAAAATGAATGGGAATGGATAATCTAGAATTGATTTACTTATTTGCATATCATCATAATATTTTGATTGGTTATGTTTCAACCATTGTGGATGCAGGAGCACAGTATATGGTTTATAAAGTTTTAAATGAGATACTAGTGAGGGGAAATACAGTTCCGTTACACAGCTTAGTCTCACTGGATATCTAAATGGTTTGAGATGGTAGATTATTATTCATAGGCTTTATGTCTGGCTCGAAGTTTATGTTTTCCCTTTATACTCTCGGGTGCTCAATTGATTTTGAGTAGTTTGAGAGTTGAGGTTTTTAGGTACCTCTTTAGACGAATAAGCTTCCGGAGATGTACAAGAGGCATAATAGCTATTTAGTGTTCTTTTCTATTTTGATTCTGCTGTATTTTGTTGTAAAAGCAAAGTTGTTAATTGCCTAGCATATACTCGAATCATCCATAAGGGCATCTCATATGTCGCTCTTGGCATATGTTGTAATAATTATATTTTCTTTGAACATGGTACTCGTATTTAGATTATATAATGAATTTGAAATGATTTGAAATGGAATGTGAAAATTATTTTATGATTTAAATTTTTTTCCATATCCACGTGTTTCTATTATATCAATGTATTTAACATTACCGTATTTGGTCGCCAATGACTAATAATTATGGATGACTGCAGCATCCATAGCCGTTAGTTTTGGGCCTCCAAGTGGGGGATGTTACAAGTTGATATCAGAGCATAGGTTTACGAAACTTAAAAAAATTTGAACCTAAATGATTTTTCAAAACATAATCCAATGAATCAGAAATAAAGATCGGAGTTTGGGATAATGCTATGGTAACGTACTTATATTTGATGTGTGTATATATATATAAGTACGTATTCCCCTCTCTCTTAGACCATTCTTCTGTATCTTACTAAGGCTCATATGCAAATTTACGAGAAAGAATATATAAAGGCAGGAAATGGAAGAGGAAATCTCGATGAAGGAAGTACCATAACTAACGGAAATGTTCGATCCACCAGGAGGAACCCAAGTCGATAGGGTAATGCTAACCAAATGCAGATGCCAATATGGTTGTTCAAAATCCACCAGTGGATATGGGGTGATTGTATCAGTTTTTCGTCAATATGATGCAAGCTGGAGCTGGTACTAGAGTTGCTGGAAATGTTGGAGGAGCTAATCATATGGCTCCAGCTGGGAATAATTATGCTAAGTTGAGCAGAGATTGCACCATTCTTGGTGGAAAAATATTTATGGGAACGAAGGATGCTACGAAAGTTGAGAATTGGCTGTTGCACTATGAGAGAATCTTCATTGATTTGGGTTTGGATGATGAGAAAAAGAAAAGGCTGGCCTCTAGGCAGTTGCAAGGAGCAACGCTTCATTGGTGGAATATTGTTACTTCCATGGTTCTGGAGGAGGAGTTGACTTGGGTAGGTTTTGGAAGGTGACTTCAATAGAGGTTTTTATTTGAAGTTGCTAAGTCAGCGTTGATGAGAAATTTTATGGATTTGGAGTAAGGAGAGATGTCGGTAATCGAGTATGCTACCAAGTTTGATGAGTTGTCGTGATATGGTTTTGATACTATAGACACCGTCATTTGGACGAAAAAGTGGTTCGTTCGGGGATTGAGGCTTGAGATTGCCAGGGATACCCTAGCACATATCCATGATCCTTGTAATGTAGTTATGGAGATGGAAATCTGATATGAGGAGATACTTGCTATTTGTGCTAGAGAAAAGCTGGTTGAAACCCAAGGGCTCAGCAAAAGAAGAGAAAGCTCTTTAAGAAGAAAGGAGCTCAGAAGGAAAAGTCTGCCAAGAAGGAAAAGGCTAATTTTGTTGGTTTCAAATGTGACAAGAAAGGTCATTATGCTCATAAGTGCCGATAAAGAAAGGGGAAGAAGGCTAAGAAAAGAAGAATGTCAAGTGCTTCAACAGTGACCAAGTTGGGCATTATAAGAATAAGTGTCTAGAACCAGTCAGGGCAGACAAGGGAAAGTTTTTTACAGTGGGACCCTCATCTGCTAGGCCAACTACAGCTGAAAAAGGAAAGATCGTGATGGAAGGCACGCTTATGATTCAAAGTATACCAGTTAGGGTACTATTTGATATCGGTGCGTCACATTCATTTATATCTCAATTTTTGATTGATAGGTTATACTTAGAACCCACATTACTTGTTACTTCCTTAAGAATTGTGAATCCAATTGGAGGATATGCAACTCTAGGGATGAGATGTGACCAGTTAGAACTTGACTTGTTAGCTCATAAGTTTTCATGTAGTCTGTATGTTTTCAATTTCTTAGATTTCGGAATCATTTTAGGTATGGAATGGTTGGATAAGTATGAGGCTAGGATATTTTGCCAAGATAGGGAGATATCACTAAGACACCTTGGTAGTCATAACCGAATTATATTCTTAATGGAGGATTCTGGTTGAAGTAGTTATGCTTTGTTAAGTACTATGGAAGTAGGAGAAGAGCTAGTTCAGGTTCAAGTAGCAAGAGAATTTGTAAATGTCTTTGAGTCGGTTACAGAACTACCATCGAAATGAGCCATTGAGTTTCGGATAGATCCTATACCCGGAGTTGAACGTGTCTGTAGACCATCTAGTAGGATGACACTGATGGAGATGAAGGAATTGAAGGTGCACTTAGTGAATGTAGAAGGGAGAAATTTATTAGACCAAGCATTTTGCCTTGGGAAGTGGCCACGGTG
Source organism: Allium cepa (assembly GCA_030765085.1). Taxonomy (NCBI): domain Eukaryota; kingdom Viridiplantae; phylum Streptophyta; class Magnoliopsida; order Asparagales; family Amaryllidaceae; genus Allium; species Allium cepa. Next base: position 995,725,201 of record CM060928.1, read on the forward strand.
TTGATGAAGAAACCATATGGTCATTAAGGATGTGTATCGGCTATCATAAGTTAAATGAGAGGACGATTAAGAATAAGTATCCTTTGATGAGAATAGATGATCTATTTGATCAGCTGTATGAAGCCAGCGTGTTTTCCCAGTTGGATTTGGCGATAGATTTCCATTAGTTAAGAGTGGCAGAGGACAATATTCCTTTGACCGCATTTCGAACTAGGTATGGTTTGTATGAGTGGTTAGTAATGCCATTCGGGCTAACGAATGCACCTGTTTTCTTCGTGAACCCGATGTACCGATTTTTCCCAGAGTACTTGGATAGGTTTGTGTTGATGTTTATAGATGACATTTTAGTGTACTCTAAGGATGAAAGGGAGCATGTAGATCATCTTATAGTAGTGCTTGAGAAGTTGAGGCAACATCAGCTGAAGGCGAAGTTTTCCAAGTGTCATGTTTGGAAGAAAGAGGTTAAGTTTCTTAGTCATATGGTTTCAGAGAAAGGCTTGTCAGCCGATCTAGATAAGATCGAAGCAATTGATAATTAGGAAAGACCAGAGACGATGACTGAGATAAAGAGTTTTTTTGGACTAGCTGGCTATTACTGGAGATTCATTAAGGATTTCTCACGGATAGCAGCACCTTTAACAAAGTTAACCAAGAAGGGTGTGAAGTATGTCTGGTCTGATAAATGCGAGGAAGAATCCTTAAGTTAATGAAATTATTGACCAATGCACCTATGTTAGTAGTTCTCGATGGAAACCAAGGGTTGATGGTGTATACCAATGCATGCAGAACTAGATTAGGAGCTGTCTTGATGCAAAAGGGTAAGCTGATTGCTTACGCTTCACGACAACTTAGACCGCATAAAGTAAGATATCCTACTCATGATTTGGAGTTGGCTGCGATGATCTTTGCATTGAAGATTTGGAGACATTATCTCTTAGTGAAGAGATTTGAGCTATACACGGATCATAAGTCGTTAAGGTATTTATTCTCTCATAAGAAGTTAAATATGAGACAGCAAAGGTGGCTGAAGTTTTTGGCTACTTTTGATTTTGGTATAGAGTATACACTGGTGAAAGGAAATAAAGTAGTCGATGCTCTTAGCAGAAGACGTCGGAATGTGGTGTTAGCTATGTTGGCATAATGGAAGGATATAGAAGCTTTGACTACTTATGATATGCAGTTATGATCGACTGCTAGTTCTAGTCAGAGTACTGCTATGTTTTCCTGTTTAGAAGTTCAACTAGTATTGATTGAAAGGATTGCTTCTAACCAGATGAGGATCCAGTATTAGTCGAGAAGATCAAAAGACTTACGGTTGGAAATGAGATCGATGATCTAGGGATTTTATTCTTGACCAAAGTGGAAGGTTGAGAAATAAAGAACGGTTGTGTGTTCCAAATGTTGAGGACTTAAGGAAACACTACTACAAAACAAGCCATATCCATCGGTTGTTCACCCCCATGTTGCATCAGTTCTAAAACCGATGCACATGCAGCCGATGCAACATGCTTAACAGTTTTGCATTAGTTCTAAATCTGATGCTGGTTGTTACTAACAACTGATGCAAAATACGGTTGCAACAAAGGAACATGTTGCATTGGTTGTAATGAAAACCGATGCAACAAAGGAACTTGTTGCATAGGTTGTTGTTGGAAACCAATGCAACATCTATCACTTCTCTGTTGTGCATTTTCACACCTCTATTTCATATTGTTTCATTTCAGTTTGCATTTGTTTGTGCAGTACATTTCAATTTGCGTTCACACTTCATTTTAGTTTTCATTTCTTACACAAAACTCATTTTCTATTCAAAACTAACAAATACATTTCTGTTTCACATTCCACAATTACAAATCTGTTCCAAGAAAAATACACACATTTGTATTGAAGTTCTGTGTTGTGTTCACTAAACATCCCTGCCTCCCTGCAAACTGTGCACATATACCATTTCATAAACCTTCCATAGAATCAGCCCCGCTGCCCTGCCTCTACCATACTTCTCTACATTTTCACCTCTGTCACCCTACTGCTGCTACACCAGCCTCTACCACAACCCAATTCTCTTCATTCTTCCATATCAACAAACATAACCCACCCTCTTCTTCTACATCAAAACCACCAACATACAGTGCACTTCATACTGTCAGTGCCACCACATTCCTCCAGTAAACACAACTTCATCTCCTCACTACCCATATGACCATCTGGTTCCTCTACACTACGAAGTTGTGCATACCACATCCGCATCTCAATTCACCATCACCATAACAAACAGTACATACATAACCCACTACATTCTTAAGTACAAACTGCTATAAAATCAACTACACGGTGCACACTTCCTTCTCCACTGCCTTTCTTCCCCTTTGCTCACTACTGCACAGCCTTCTACAATGTCTCATTGCTGCCTACCTTACAACCATCAGTACACTACTGCATTTAACCCGAACCAAACAACTACCGCATGCAACCACTTCAAACTACCAACATTCAATTCTGCAACCCACTGCGAACTGCACATCACTGCAGCACACACTTCTCTGCCCTATATTCATACATCACCGCACGACTGTTCAACCACTATAATTACATACAAATTCCTTCACCACCATTACATTATACTTTCTATCATCTAACTTCAAACTTCATCCGCCAACTTTACACTACAGTCACCATTGCAGTTACAAATAATCACGACCCATCATCCCCTTGCATCATTTGCTCCTCCTCATATTTCACATTGCATATCAGAGAACCACCATCAAACCACATCTCAAACTGCAAATTCATCAAACAACAATATAACCACAACCACCACCACATCCAAACTAAACTGCCTCACTTGAACCTCTTCATCTACCACCACTTCATCACTACCCTGCCTTGCCACCAGTCTCCTACCGAGCACTGCTATTTCCAGCCACCAAGCAACAGACACTTCAAGACTGGTAGACATAACACCTAGAGTATAATAATTCAACACTACAAAAATTAGGTTTTCCATATCTGCTGTATAAAAGTAACAAAAATGTATATGTAAGCCATTGACCTTTTTATATGAGCACACTACATGCCAACATCTTCGCCCTTCACACACATTTCGAATGGCTTTAAAAATGACTCAACCATATCCCCTCAGTCGCCTACAAAATCAAATTTTCAAGTTCATATATTCACGTTCATACTAAATTAAAAACAAAAACAAAATAAGTGTATGCATACATTAGCATTGTAAGTGAATCTATCAACATGCATATCACCAAAAGTAGTCATTTATCAACAATTTCAACTATTTGGCTAAAGGTGATATAGGAGCACCACCAAGTTATGCAACCTGTAAAAGAAAAATTAAATGCCAAATCATTATAGCTTAAAGAATTCTCCTTGATTTTGTATGAAATAAGTTGATCTAATATACAATCAAAGAGAAGAAGCATAATTACTAAACAAACAGAAGAAGGGAAAAAATAGCTTAAAGTTAGGAACATCATAAAAGCAGTGATAAAGGCCGATTGATCATGGTACCTACCACATGCCGCCATCTCCATCACAATGCCCTGCCACCTATCGTGCAACGCCCTGCCACCTACCGCCACTCCATCACAACACCCTGCCACCTAAAAATCATAAATATCGGATACTAGTTACACAGCAGCAATAATATGGAACCTTTGTAATACTATAATTTTGCAAATATAATCCAAAATTTGTACCTGATACGTCTTCCCGAAAGGCTTCCACTTATTGATGCCAAGAACGACCTACACTTCTCTTCATGCTCTACAGTTCTAACATTTAAAGAAAACTGCTTGTACTGGTAGTGAGCATCTGAGTACAAAGACAAAAAAATATCAATAAGTACCCGATCTTATTGTAAGTACCTAGATTTAACAGTTTCAAACCCATCAAGTTTAATCTTTGGCAGGAGGGTTTTGTACAACATTCCATCTAAATTAAAACTATGAAGTAAGTAACCAATGAAATCACTACTTTACAAAGAATAAAAATGTTGATTTTCATTAATCAAAGATAAAAAAAAAGCTAGGCTCAATGGTAAAAATAAGTAATGTGGAACCACTGATAGTCACTGGATTAGAAAAATCATATACAGAAAATATTACAAACATCTCCAAGGCTAATGTTAAATATTATGTCGATATCAAAAAACCATGGATAAACAAGCTAGTTATACTTCATAGAAAACTCAATGCTTGTGTTTATATAAATGGCACATGATCGAAACTACATAATTTTACATTACATATATTTTTAACTAAGTAATACCTCAGGACATAGGGCATTGACTCTGATGCCTTCATTGCCTAACGAACCATAGTATCCACTAAATAAAACTTCATCACCTGCAAACATTTAAACACTTGAAAAGGTAATGAGAGTTTCTATTTACATTATACTTCTAACAGCTTGAGTCTCCCAATCCAAAAAATGCATATTGAAGCCTTTCTAGCCATTGACAACTTGATTTTTTTCAGAAGAAATCTCTGAAATGCACGAAAAACAATATATCAACAAACTTCATAACAGATGGCAAAAAATATAATCAAGAAAAATTCTAAAGCGAACAAAACTTCATGGAATTTGGTACCACCCTGGTTTAATCTTTCAAGTAATTGTTTTAGTTCCACCTAGGTTTTTGAATCAGATTTGGTACCATTAGCCTGAAAATTATCTTTAACTTAACATGATGCAGTTTGAGTTGATAGATAGACCAATCTGGATATAAGCGATTTCTTCATAACTGATTTCTTAACAGTCCCAACTATCTTGTCTAATTTAAGCTGTTCATTCAAATGATCAAAAACTTGTCGGTAACAAACAAATTAGGAGCACATTGATCCTACTCGAAGGAAAAATGAAAGCCGTTTTAAAGCACAGGGATGAAATTAAAAAAATTAATTAACGGAGTTACTGCAAATAGGGAAGAAACTTCATCGGTTTGATGCATGTATAAATGGAAATTTAATGGTGGATCTACTGGTATGGGATAGTCTACATATTATTGGCACTGAACGATTTAAAGCGAGTTCCATCATTTTGAATCAAACACTAAACCCTTGACTGCTTGTTGCAACTAGAGAAAAATTACCAATGTGATTGAGCAAGTTAAATTAGATGCAGAAGCATGACACGAGTACTGGACATGGAGCAAAACCATTTTGATGTTTTTAAGGTGCAATGTAACGACCTAGAATTTTTTTTGTTAATTAAAATTTGAATATTTAAATGTAACGACCCAGAATTTTTTTGTTAATTAAAATTTGAATATTTAATTGAATTTAAATATTAATAAGTGAAATTTATAAGTCGAATAAATTTTATTTCGAATAATTGGATTTAATTAGATAATTAAATCGATTATTTAATATTTGAAATTACAGAAATAATTGAAAATCGAGTCTAATATGATTGAAAATGATTTGTAAAATTTTATTTTATCATATTGGAGTTAGAACGATATTTTAGAACTTTTAAAATCGAATTAAAAATTCATTTGTGAAAATTGAATATTTTAATATTTAATTATCAACTGGAAAATAGCCAATTTTCGAACAGTCTCAGAATTGGACGAAACTAGTTCCATTGGATCCTTAATAGTTTGTTATTATCGGATTTCAATTTTCGTGTCAATCGGAGTTTTCGTTTGACCGTGGCAGCTTGAAACGCATCGAAATTGTATTAATATTAATTTGGCGAGTTAAAATGGTCATTTTTCAAACAGTCTCGGATTTCGACGAAACTAGTTTCATCAGATTCATAATATGATATTATTGTAATTTTTCAAATTTCGTGTCAATCGGATTTACCATTTGTCCCAGACAAGCCAAAACGCATAGAAAATTCGTTTAATCGGTTTAATATAAAATCGATCGTTTATTGCCGTAACTTGCACAGATGATCGAATTGGCCGCTGAAACATGTTCCATTGTGTCCGGAACGCAGGATAAACCTTAGAAACGCCAGCCGGCACGCTTCGTTTGGAGTTCAGAAAATTTTCGATGAATAGTAATTTGCCAATTTTCTATATAAGGACCATTCATTCATGATTTTGCAAAAGAAAACCCTAACCCTAGAAATAAATGACCGGCCGCCTCCTACAGTTTTAAAGGCCAGAAACTTCCCATCTTCTTCCCCTCCGATCTCTCAATCCGCAAAGAATTAGCCTTCGAGTTCTAAAGAAAAAGTGTAGAGGACATCAAGATCTTGAAGATCAACGGTGGAGGTTGGATTTGGAGCGTCGAGGTGGTCGATAGGGGGGCGCGTTCTCCTGCTGTACATGCATGTTTTTCTGTGCATTGGTGGAGCCGAGCCTGATGCTATTTGGGCTGGATATGGAGCTTGCAATGGTCTTCGACGTGGTGGAGCCTGATCATCTTCAAACGACGAGATGAAGTCGCGGCAATTAGGGTTTTAGGGCGGCTATGGGTTTGATGGAGGGCACGGTTTCACGTTTAGGGAAGATGATAGCACGTGCGGCCCAGATCTGGGTAGAAGGAAATCAACGGTTGTGATGATGATGTGGGTTAGAAATTAAAATAAAATTGAAATTTAATTATATTATAAATCGTGTAATCTTTGTAATGCTATAACTTTTTGCTACGAGGTCGAAAACGCACGAAACCAGTTGCGTTGGAATCGTATCAACGAGCACTACGCAATGGAATTGGTTAGAGTCGTTAGGAGCTAGTGAGAATTTCGGGTAAAATTAAACGCGTGTTTAATTTTATTCGAAATAAAACGCGAAAACTGAATTGAAAGCGAGGTGAGAACTTCTCACTCAATCGAATCGGTTTCGATTTTAATTTTAAATAGTTATATTTAAAATTCTTGAATGCATGTTTGAATGATGATTGTTATCTATTGATTGTTAAAATAGACATTATGCACCGTTAGTAAGCGGATGTTATTTATTAAAAACATATACCGCGATAATTCCAAATTGTATGGAATTGGTATTATATATGTACTTGGAGTTGATTTCCCGCATTATATAGCGGATGAGACCCTATTGCGCCGCCTATTAAGCGAATAATATTTTATAAATCCCATATCCGCGATAATTCCGTACTGAAACGGAATTGGTATTGTGCTAACATCTTTGGATGCAGGGAAACAGGTTGGAGGGATCCAACTGGATTCCTCAACTGTATTGATTTATTTACAGATATTGTGATATTTGCTGATTATCATATCGATATATGATATTTGGATGTCGTGATTGACTATTTGGTGCTGTTGCATCATTGGATTCATTTTTGAAGTTTTAAAATAATGATTTTGGTTTTTAAAAGAATTTTTAAAGTGATTTTTGAAAGTATACGTTTTATTAAAATTTTGAATTGATTCATTTTAAATAATTAAAACGTTATAAATTCTTATGTTATAAAAATTAAGATTTTTGTGAAATATAACCAAAAGGTGACTTTTGAGATAAGTAGTTAATAAATTTATAAAATAGTTAAATTGGGATTTTTGAATTATTTTAAAACGGGTTATATGAAAGATGTATAAATTTGATATTTTAAAATTAAAAATATTGGAATTATAAAACGAGTTTTTATAAGTGTTAAAGTGAAGTATAAATGGGTTCATAAGTGAATGAAAATTTATAGATTTATGAATTGTGAAGTTATAAAATGAATAGATGTTGTAAGACAAAAGATATTAAGGAATTAACTTATAAATCGGATTTTTGCATTTAAATTGAAATCTTTGATGAAGCAAAAATGGTTTATAGTTGAGATTTATAAAATATATTTTTTTTAAATCGAAATAATAGAATTTTAAAAGGAGTTCTATTAATGTTGAAAATAGGGTTATAAATGAAATCTTATAAGTAATAAGGTTTATAATTTGTGAAGTTTTAAAAGAACGATTTTGTAAATAAATGGATTATAAGAATTTAACTTATAATATGGACTTTTGGTATATAATTGAGTTATATAAATTAAAATTGGATTAATAAAGTAGATTTATAAATCGAAGCTTATAAATAGAATGGAATTTATAGACATTGTTTATAAATTCGAAATCCATGGAATTTGATAAATTGAAAGTTGAAATTGGTTAAGGAAGTATATTCACGATTTTGGACAGTGAATATATTATCAAATAAAATGGATATGCTTGGGAAATTGAATATTATAAAATGAAGTTAATCGTTTTAATGATGTTTTAAAATGTATTATGAATCGAATACATAGATTTCAACATTCATTGTTGAAATAGACGTTTTCGAGAAATAAGGAAATGGTGGACTATAACACTGTTGTTATAGTAAATGGTTTCCGAAAGGAAATGATTTATATAGTATTGGGATTTATATATCTACTTTAATTTTGAATCCCTATACTAGTAATTTTGGGTCGTCGTAACGGTGTTTTACGCAACATTCGTTGTGGCCCAAATAAATGTGTTTAAGAAATGATTTCTTAAAGAATGAAATATATAATTAATTTCGATTTAAGTATATTGGATATTTTTCCAAGTGTTGAAAATAAATGGGTTTGTGAATTACTTATTATTAAATAAGTATGGAAATGTTTTCCAATATGAAGTGAATGTTTTGAGATTTTATCTTTTAAAGATAAACTGAAAATGAATATTAGAAGTCGATTAGAAAATCGTATATTCATAGATATTTTGGAAACGTAAATTCACTATGGAATTTATAAATGAAAAGGGGAATTTGTTTAAAAATAAACGTTGATTTATTTTTGAAGCGTGGGAAATAAATTTACGGATTTGGAACGTAAATATAAAGTAAATCGTTAAGGATTTATTTAATTGGTTTAAATGAACCATGTTGAAATGAAAGTAATCTCGTACAGGGGAATGATTTGAAATTTGTTTTCAAAGGTGGTAAATGTGAAAAGTGATTTGAAAATTGTTTTCAAATGTTGAAGTGTGGAAAATATATATACCTTGTAAAGATATTTTGGAAAGTAAATAATTTGGGAAATTATTTGGAATTTGGCGATGTTGAACACGCCTATTGATAGTTAAATAACCGACTATCAATATTTACCTTTAAATAGGTATTTGTTGTGATTGCTTGAATTTGAATGCCACACTTATTTTTGAATAAGCGCTCACTATTCGGGTTAGCCGGGAAAGGACCTTGGGGTCGTATAACCCATTCTGAATATGGGATACGTCGTAATGGATTGCATTCGATGACCGGTGTTGAAGACCGGATATTTTTGAAAACGGAAGGATTACCGTTGAGTTACTCTGCATCGGCTGATCTCCGATATAGAGGTTTTATCACCCTTAGTGACGGGAAGTCCGGACATGATTAGAAATTATTCGGAATGCAAGGACTTCTTTGTAAGTGCCTTCTGTTCTGTTCGAGTCCGGAACAGACTTGTATGGATTGTATGTCTGGCATTACAAGTTGAGATATAAAGCTGATTTCTTTCAAATATATTTCTGTTGGTGGCGGAGAATTTATTCTCTTAGCTTAACACCCTTCTCTGAGACGTACGAGCTCAGAGGTTATGTAGTTGAAGGTTATTAGTGATGTACTCCCAATTTGGTAGTGTGGCATGCCGAGTGTTGCTGTGAGATGATCATTGTTTGATCATTTGTGATATGATCATTTGTTTGATCATTTATCTTGGTGATCATTACTTTGATCATTTGTTGACCCAAAGCACAACTTTTGTATAAAGCATGGCTTTGTGGACGAGACTTCGTCGGACCTCACACCCTGGAAATGGTCAAAACAGGAAGGATGCGGCAAGGTTATTAGGGGGTAGCGCCCCTTTAGTGTATGTCATTCCTTCTGGATAGAGGTGGTATCATGGTATGGAGCCGAGATACTTAACCTATTTTGTTGCTGCAAATTTATTGCTTTGTGGTTGTTGGAAATCGAGGATCCTCGGATAGATCGGTTACGATCGGGGGATGACATATTCGTGTCAGTGGTTACCTAGTTAGGGGTAACCCGGCCTTGTGTTGGCAGAGATCCGGTTTGGTTCTCGGGTCGTCTTTCCAGAGGCGTACCCATGTGGCAATGGGAAGTTCCTTGGCCTGACCATTTGTTGGAAATCCTAAGAAACAATACGATCTTGTACGGTTTTAGTTGTATAACCTGCCATGGAATGTGGCGGTAACCTGCTATTGAACATGGTAGCTATAGTAGGCATAAGTGCGAAATGCCTATGCTGGCTAAGATTTATATCTTTACTTTCGAAATAATTTTCCTACACTATGCACTAGTAATAATATCAAATGTTTCTTTTTAATGCGTATCAAGCATCTTTGACTATCATAAGGAGAAATCTCCTCTGATTCTGCGTTTGCATTGTGTGTGTGGGGGGGAGGCCTTATGGTAGTCTCATTTTCTAAAAAGCATTGCGGATCTATTTTAAAAATTATCTTGTTCTTTGTTTTAAAGATAAACTGTTTTAGTTCTCACACCAGTCACATGACTGACTCGGAGTTTATTGTTTTCCTTCCTAAACTCTGGGTGCCCACCGATTTCCACATGGGCAGTCAAGAGTAAGGGTTATCGGGATATTCTGGAATTCAGGAGTTGCTGGAGGCAAGCTGGATGGCATGGCGTATTACTAGTATATAGTATTTCCTTTCCGTTGTTTGTTGTTGTACACTCTGATGATGAAATGTAATGTAATATGATGTAATGTAATAACTGATATAGTTCTTTTGTTTAAAGATTATTCATTTATCTATTATATGTTGTTCCGCTGCGATTGTGAGATTCAGATATTGTTCTGTTGTTTCTTTCTGTTATGTTCTATTTTTCTTCTTCTTCTATCTTTTCTTCTTCTTTAACCCTAAAGACTCGTAAATTTGTTCCCCTTTGGCTGGGTTGTTGTGGAATGTTGCCGGTTTAAAGGAGTACGGATTTACGGTTCTTTACATGCAAACAATAATATAACTAAGGTCAATTTAAATCATGTAATGCTGAAAGTATGAAAGAGACAAGAATAAACTCACCATATAGTAGCATATAAGAAGACTACATCCGGTTATGCATGATATAACTATCTAAATTATCACGAACCTCATCTATCTCTTGCTGGCTATAAGAGCTATCTTGTACAAAGTACTGCAATTACAAGATTGCTTCGAAACATTAATCATATAACTACTTAACAAAAATCATGAAGGAAAAAATTAAAGTGGTACCTCATGTATATCGGTGCTTTGATCCTGGTTTTTTATTAATATGAATTGTTGGCTAACAAAATTTCGCCTATCTAAAGAGGTTTAAATAATTTAAGTAGCAGCGACATCAATGCCTTAACACAGTAAGCATGCCCACAATTACAGAATATGTATCTTTTAGTAATCTAACAGGTTGGTAAAAGGTTTTAACAATGGAGAAACAATATAGAATCAAATTTGCAGTTAAACTTAATCGCAATTTGTCATTTGAATTTATAAAATACTACAAATCAACTAAAATATAATGAAGCAGATCATAAGGTAAACAATAGAGGAAAAAAGGGAGAGAAAAACTTGATCCAGATTCTGCATGTAATTTTTTTAGTTAATAAATTTATATCCTTATAATATTTTATTTACCGAGTAACTAAAAAACCTAATATATATTTTGTACGCAATATTTTTTTGTGTGAAAATTTTAAGTCCAAATACCAATTGGCCTTTATAAATGGGTAACTGAAAGATGCATATAAATTATATTGACGATTTACAATGTCGTTAATTTAACCGACAGTTCAATTTGACAAGAAACAATACAACTTGAAATCCCAATCCAAATTTTACCAGGAGTTGCCTTAACAGAAATTAAATTAGAGAACTAGTTCAAAAAACAAACCAGAAGTATATCTCTAACACAAATCAAATAAAGCAAAAATCTAAATTACACTAATCAAAACATAATGATGAAATCTACGTTCAAAATTAAATATTATACAAAACTGTTACCTAGTGGAGAACTGCAGAAGTGGAAACAGGAGAAGCGTTGGGGACAGCGAGAAGGAGGACAACATGAGGGACGACGAGACGAAGCGAGTGATTTCTGGGAAGGACACAAACATCAACCAATCCATAATCGCCTGACTTGAACATATCCAAAACATCAGTCTATTCAATCGCCTATAAAAAAATCGCAACCCAAACATCAGCCAATCCATAGTCTCCTCTAGTAGCTAAGCAACCAAATCGCCTGCCATCAATAATCGACTCGTCTAAAAACATGGGCAACTCGAATCGAACACGGAGAGTACTCCCAAAATTCGATTTGGGTTGCGATTGAATTTTGTTTTATGAGAAAACTGGGTTGAGAAATTGTGAGTTAATCTATTTTTGGGTGTTGCCATGAATTATGAAAGTAGTGTGTTTGGAGATTTGGGTTTTATTAAACTGATATTATTCTCAGTTATTCGTTTTGTAGTGTAGGGTTTGAGCGTGGTTTGCAGGTTGTTTTCGCATACCCGTTTTGTTTTTAGTATTTGCCTACTGTTAAAACATATGTTTGTAAGGGATGTAAATTAATGTAGTTCCATCGGTTGACTTTAAAACCGATGCGACTAAAACTATTTGTATCGACGTATTTGCATCGGTTGTTGGTGACAACTGATGCAAATTTGATTTTTTTACTACCTATTTCTTTCCACATACCAATTGCATCAGTTATTAAGACATAACTGATGCAAATAGTTCTATTTGCATCAGTTTTTACTTCAACCGATGCAAATGAGGTGAAGCAATATGCATTTTTTCTACTAGTGAAAGAAGTTCTTGGAGAATGTCATTGGTTCAAGTTTACGTCCTGGACGGACCAAGAAGATATGAAGAGGAACTTCTTTTGGGAAGGTATGAAGAGGAATATTAGCTTGTGGGTTAAGCAGTGTGCAAACTGTCAACAAGTGAAAGCCAAATATTAGAAGCCAAATAGGTTGTTTCAACCTTTAGAGATTCCAGTTTGAAAATGGGATTCGATATCCATAGACTTTATAGATGAGTTACCAAGGTCAAATAGAAGAAATGAAAGTATATGGGTTATAGCGGATAGTTGACCAAGAGTGTCCATTTCATTCCAATTAAGTCGATCGGGACGACATCTATTTTAGCTAGGTTGTTCATGAAGAGCATATTTAGACTATATGGAATTCCTAGTAGTATTATCAGTAATTGAGATGCTTTGTTCACTAGTGAATCCTAAAAGAGTCTACATGAGGTATTAGGTACCAAGCTTAAGATGAGGACTGTGTATCACCCTTAGACGGATGGGCAGACAGAAAAAGTCAATAAGGTACTCGAGCATTTACTAAGAGCTTGTGTATTGGATTTTGGTGGATCTTAGGAAGATTACCTACACTTGGTTAAGTTTTCCTATAATAATAATTATCAAACTAGTATAGGAATGGCGTCTTTTGAAGCTTTATATGGAAAGCCATGCAAATCACCAGCATGTTGGTTGGAGATTGGAGACAGATTAGTCTTAGATCAAGACAATACTAAAAACAGGACATTTGCATCGCCTCATTTGAATCGGTTGAAGTAAAAACTGATGCAAATAGAACTATTTACATCAGTTCTATCTTAATAACCGATGTAATTGGTACGTGGAAAGCAATAGGTAATAAAAAATCAAATTTGCATCAGTTGTCACCAACAATCGATGCAAATATGTCGATGCAAATAGTTTTAGTCGCATCGATTTTAAAGTCAACTGATGCAACTACGTCCAAAATAATCATTTTCGCATCGGTTCCCCAGCGGAGGCGATGCAATTTCAAATTATCTAGGTTATTCGTTGCTCATCTGTTACGTCCCGCCTTTCCAAATTTTTTTCGCCGCTCCCATTCTTTTCCCCAAATAATTCGCCTGCTTCAAAAAAAAAACAAAATACCCTAAAATTGATTGTCACCGTACGTTATTTCACGAACTAGATTTGGGCTACCAAATCATCGTTAAGCGATCAATTTCTATAGATTCCACAGTTTGTATTCGAGAGCGATTCCACGATGGCAGTCGCTTTGGGTGATTTGGGTTTACGAGGTGGTTCGCGGCAACTTGGCATGGAAGACTTGGGTATTGGGTTTGAGATGTTGGCAATTGCAGTTTGGAGGGGATTGGGTTGCCTTGGTTTGTATGTGGGTTCGATCGGGGATTGCGGTGATGCTGCGCTTGGGTTTCTCGAGTTGCTGCTCTGATTGGAGTGGATTTAGTATGGTGCTGCGGTGTGGGATTCAAGCAGGGAAGTGAACTGATGGCAGTGGTCAAGTGAATTCGAACAGAGATGCTTTGGTATGTATTTTTTTCTTTTTTTTGAATGGATGATGGGTATTGATGGTTGGCAGTTTTGTAATGGTGGCAGCGATTGTTTGTGAAGATGGTTGATGATGTGCAGTTTTTATGTGCAGGCTTGTTGAAGTGTTGAAGATGGGTTGTACGTGAACAGTAGTCTAGAACGCAGAGATTGAAGTCAAAGACTGTTTGGTTGGCTGTTGTTTGCCAAAGTGGTCTGTGGTGAAGACTGTAGTGAAGGTGGAGTGCAGAGGCACTGGCAGTTGAGCTTGGTAGGGAGATTGTTAAGACAGTTGAGCTTGGTATGTAGAGAGGAGAGCGGGGTGGTTTGATGAGCAACAATGCGTAGTTTTTGACAGGGAATGGTAGCTTTTATTTCTAATTTTTTATTTCTAACATTAAAGGAAAGATTTTATTTCTAATTTTTTATTGCAACTCTGTGCATAAAAAGATGATCTATTACATGTAACATAAGAGAGTATTTATGCATGTGCTAAAAGCCTAATCCATTTTTAGGGAGCTACCAAAAAACCCTTAGTTTATATGGCCTCCATGTCATCATTAGTGATTAACTAATCCTCCACTAACACATGCTTTTCTTTAAAATTTGGTCCATTAGTATAATCTTATAATCCTATACGTCAGATATCTATTATTTTAGTATCTACGTCAATTAGATTTCCCTACAGAATATTTGGTTATGAACATCAAAGATATACCATATAGAGATAGAGAAAATTATCTAATTCAATGAAGAATACCAAGTAACATGACAGCTAGTTCTATTGAGATTTGCAGCTTAGTTTACTTCAGATCGCTTCAGTTGTGCATGCTAATAGCATCAAAGCACAGGCTTACTGAACTTTGAGTTTCAATCATAAAAACACTAAAACTGCAAAACATTCAACGAAAAAGTGAACAATCATGATGCGGTGCAAAAACTAACACATAATAAATTACAGCAATGGATTATATAACAAGGTTTGATTACTCCTTATCGACACATCGTTATGTATTATAGGAAGGAGTGACTTTTAAGACCGTTTTATTCAGTTTTATGTATGTTCGAAACTCTTTTCAATACACTTACCTATTCGATGAAATCAGATCATTTTTATTTTCAATTACACGTTACTTTATTTACTTTTGTCTTATATTCTATGGTATCCCCATTATTTTATATATTATGGTTCCATTGTATTTTAACACAGATAGGGGATGCATATATCTCATAGCCGAGAACAAATTAACTTTTCAAATATTGTGATAAAAGACCTATCTGAACAAAATGAAATAACAGTCGATGGTAAATGTTTACTATCAATTAATGACTAATATAAATTTTATTAACTAATGAATATCCACTGCATAATAGACATTCTATTTATACTATCAACGAATGAAGTGCGTTTTTATACATTTGATCGATCATTCTTCCAACTCATGACATATATATCTTTCTTATGCAAATAAGGAGACTACGCCCTGGATATGGAGTTTACTCTTTGGATATTAAATATGTCAAATTCTATTTCAAAAAATTACGCCCTCTACAATAAATAAAATTTCAAAGACTAAAATATCTTTAGAAAGCAATGTATTTTTTTCATTTCTATTATCTTCTTGCGTTAGTTTGTTAGTCTAAACCAACGCTTTTTCAAAACTCTAGTTTCTAAATCAGTGGAAAAAAAATTCAATTTTTCACTACTAAGTTATTTTTTGTTTACATATTTACTAAGAATTTTTTTATTTTTCACTGCAAAGTTTCTAAATAAGTGAAGAAAAAATCCTAACCATAGTTTATAAACCAGTGAAGAAAAAATTCTATTTTTCACGTTTTGCGTGATGGCAAGGATAGTTCTGAAAACGATAGGGGGCAACTAAGTTATTTTTTCGGTTTACCGATTTTTTGATTTTTGGGGCTATTAAGTAAATGATCGGATTGAAATAGAATTTGATATTTATGTATTTATCTCTACTACATTTAGAACGAAGTCATTATGTAACCAAGTTATATAACGCATTTTCCTTTTTCAGTTTCGTAGACAATAAATGTTCTATTATAACACAAGTAATATGTTATTTACCTTTGATTACCACAATTGTGTATTTTCATCTTTACTTTATGTGATAGGAAACTCACTTGTACGGTTAACGGTGTTTTTTCGATAACATAAACAATTTGTTATTAACCATCTAATGCTCTGAGGAATTGGGTACAAGTGTAAAGTTTTTTATGCTTGTATGTTTTGATGTTGAATAACTTATATATACATAATAATATATTGGTAGGAGCCATGAAAAGATGTAATCATATATTATTACTTTTTGTTGAGACTCTGGTGCGATACGTTGGAGCTCAATTGCTAAAAAAAATTATATGAACCTATATGCATACTCGTTATTTTTTTCTTGTTATGATCGTTCATCGTAAATAGAAGATGATTGGAACAGGTAATTTAATCTGCTTGTTGGTTTTGAAGCTACTGATTTGATCAAAAGCTTTTTTCCCCTTACTTTTAGTTGCATTTTTTAGTGAAAATGAGAAGCAACTTTCAGGTAAGACCTATTAGTTACATTGATAAGCAAAGATCGGTTAAGTTGCACAAAAAGTGAGCTATCATCTGGTTAATTAGGCATCGGTTATTGACTATTTTTCTTTTGATTTTTGTTAACTATGAAGTGTCTCACTCAAAAATTAGCTGAAGCGGCACTTAAAAAATCTGGTGCAACGTTGTTCTTGGATCAAGTGGTGAATGCAGCAAAGGAACTTATCATTCTTGCTACTGTTTTTGGTAGGTTAATCACCTAGTGTAAGCCAGTTAATTTTAGTTTTCCGATAGTTATCTTGTGCTTTAGCATTTAATAGGTTGTGTAATTTTTGATGCAGCCCCTATATTCTTATATAAGTTCATCATTACTGGGGTCATTAATCAAGAGAGCATATAAGGAGTTGGAGTAATCCCTAAGACCGTTGCATTGTTGTTTGATGCCACACCTTTGTTCCAAGATTTAAGGCAGCATTTAACAAATTTGAGCTTACTCTAAAAATTGGTTGCCATTGTTTTTATATCCACTACATCCCCTGATAAATTCTTGATATCCAGATTGAAAAATCCTAGAATTATTTAATTTAAATGGCTTAATTTGGTTACTAATCAGTTCAGTTATAATTATTCCCACATGTACTGATATCTTTGAGGCCATTCAGATTTATATATGCTTGAAAGTTGGAGTCTACACTAAGATTATTATATTTTTGAAATCCACACATTATTAAACAGAGTACAGTTGAAATCACCAGCAACTGCCCGTGGTAGCGTTATAAGCTGCAATTTTTTAATATGCTGAACATGCTTTTTTGTACAGGTACTCTACCCCCACTGTGAATGATTTCTACAACTATGACATTGAAGGTAAAGAATTTGTTCAACATTATTATTTACTGTACAACAGCATCTTAAGGTTGGTAGATTATTCATTAGATTTTGATAGTTGTATATAAATTTAAGTTGGTAGATACAAAATACTAAAGATTATTTCTGTTGTAGTATAGTTAATCCATTCTTTACATACGTATCAATCATTCTTCACATATGTAATTATTCGACGAGAGAAGACTAAATCCACTATGTAGTCTGTTACATTTAAATGCCTTTTAAGTGTAGTCTATACGTAACTTGTCTGCAAAGTTTAGTTCTTCGGGTATTATCTTCGAATTTCCTAGTGCATTTGGAAAACCTTATCTAAACTTACATATTAATGAACTGCACAAGTTATTTGGATAATATAGTATACAACTCATCCTTAAAGATTCACGTGACAAATTATTTAAGTGCCTTCCTCTACGAAAGTAATCAATTTCATTCCTTTTATTTACTTATTACAATATCTGACATGACTTCTACATGCTGTTATATGTTAGATTAATAATTGAATAACTGGTACTGATCTCTTTGCCCTGTCAATATTTACCTAATTAGTATTGACATATTTGTACTATAGTTGATTAACAACTGTCAGCGTATAAACTCTCAACTTTGACATACTTATCCATGTCTATTCCTCGGCCACTAAAAACCATTTACTTGTTTTTAGCAGGTACCGATTTTTGGAAAAATATATCTCAATCGGAACAATGTGGCAACTGTGAATTATGATCCGTATGTGTAATTTTAAATGTAATCCAGATTAATCTATCGATCAATATATTGCCTTTTCTTCTTATGGATAATTAGTGCATTATATGTATAGTATGTTTCGTATACAAAGGCAGATAAATTCTAAGAGATCTGAAAACTACCAACTTCCTGATAATGATTTTTTTATCCACAAATGTTTATTTTTTTACTCAGTATAATAATGAATTCCTTAAATATTATCAATTTTGGTTCCATAAAAAATTCCATGTTGGTGGTAGCTTATTTTTTTAGTGAACAAATGATCTGAATCACTCAGTCTGTTGATCTAAAAGCTTGGATCTATCTGATCCAATGGTAGATTTGTTATTCGTGCTTTAAGGAGAGACTCAAAGTGTAAGCAGGAAACTGGGCAATATGTATTAAGCAGGAAACTGATGATCACTTTTGGTGCAATCGCTGTCGCTCCTCTTGAGTTTTGCGGTTGCGCCGAGTTGATTCTGACACAAATGGAGATGCATTTTTCTCCGGTATTCATGACAAGGTATTTTGGGGTTGCAAAATAATTTCTTGTATTTACTTGATTTTAATTCATCATGTAAAATATAAATCCTGTGCAATCAGATGGCAATTTGTCAGATGGTAGATAGAGTGCAAGCAGTTGTATATTGCTAGCTGATGTGCACAAAATTATGCATGATTTTGGTAAAGGCAGTGATGGGTAGAAGTATGGGTTTTACTGTGATACTGTAATATTGAAATGGTCGGAGACAGTTGCACATATGAATGTGATACTGTGATACTGTGATATTGAAATGTATTGAGATGGTGCATAAAGACAGTTGCAATGTCACTGTTTTACAATGAAATGTATCGAAATGCGACTGTATATGGCTGGAGTATGAAGTATAAAAGTGTATGGGCAACTGTATATGAACTGAAGAATAAAAGTGGCATTCAAGTAGGGTAGACTATGTGGATGTAGAAGTGGAATGTTCGGTGATGCTTGCTAAATCGAAGTGACAGTGAGGAGTTTGTGACAGGGGAAAAGAATGGATGTGACAGGGGCGGTAGTATGTACTGATAAATGACAGTGAATGTCGAAGGTTTAGAAATGGTTTGTGGCAATGAATATATGCAGTGTAGTTATTGGTTGAACTGAATTGTGAACGATGGTGATCAGGAAACTAAGTTGTAGTCAATTGACGACTGCTATGAAGTTGTATGGTAAGGCAGTTTGGTAGCAGTAAGTTTGCAAGGAAAAGGATGGTGAATGTGCAGAGGCTAATGGTTTGTTTTGAAGGGGTTGTTTCAGGACGAAGGGAGGATTGAATTAAAATCAAGTAAATACAAGAAATTATTTTGTATTTACAAGGTTCAGAAAACTTGTTTGTGGTTGTGAAGTATGTTGTTGCAGTGGATGTTTGGTGGAAGTAATGTAGGTATGGCAGTGTTGTGTGCAGTTATTTGCTGCTGTGTGGTTTGAACTGGGGTGAGGTGGTTTAGTTTGGGTGATCAAAAGGTTATGGTGGAGGGGTGGTCTTTTGCACTGTGAAGGTTATACTGATGAGGTGATTATCTTAGTGGGTTGTTGTATGTAATGTGCAGAGAAATGTTGACGTAGAGATTGATGATATGGAGGATGGTGTGTTAAGTTGCTGGGTGGAATGTTAGAACTGTAGGTAGTGGGAGTTATGTGACAGGGAGGTTTGTGGTTAGGGAATTGATGATAGTGCGGGAGCAGATGATTTGGTGGTCGTAGTATTTTGGTGGCTGCTAGTAGTAAAGTGGTAGCAAGGGGATGTCTGGTTGTAAGTTGTTTGAAGTGTGGTGGAGATGATATGCTGCTACTGATTTATGTAAGTGGTATGGTTTCAGATGAACGAAATGGGAAGGAGTATAGGCAGAGGAAGGGCAGTGAGGGTTGCAGCAGAGGTTGGATGATGGACAGATGAAATGTGGCAGTAAGATAACTTAATGATTGTACTAAAGACCTGAATTATGCTGCTAAAATGAATGTATGGACCATTATTTTGTATAGATTATTAACACTATAATTGATATATGTTTATTTTGGTATTATGTTATTCAGTTTGTATTTGCCATCAAATTTAATTTTGAATGATTGTAATATTGCATGCAATAACTGTTTGTTATAATCAACAATATATATATACAGTCTATATGAGTATTGTAATAATGGCTTCTGAGAATGGCTTTTTTGCATCAAGTATAAATAGCTGATGCAATAGAGGGATCAGTTTGCATCAGTTGTTATAAAAAAACCGATGCAATAGAGGGATTAGTTTGCATCGTTTTCAACAATAACCTATGCAACAAGTTCCTTTGTTGCATCGGTTTTCATTACAACCGATGCAACATGGGGGTTGTGTCCAAGCAACCAACCAAGATATTTTGCATCAGTTGTTGGTAACAACCGATGCAAAAAGGACCGTTTTGCATCGGTTTCAGAACTGATGCAAAAGTGTTAAGCCTGTTGCATCGGTTGCATATGCATTGGCTGTTGAACTGATGAAAAAGGGGGGTAAACAACCGATGCAAATGGCATGTTTTGTAGTAGTGAGATCTGGTTAGAGAGGCGACAGAGAAGACTGAGTTAATCCAAGAAAGAAGGAAGGAAGCTCAGTCTAGAAAAAAGAGTTACGAGATAAGAGGCGTAAATACCTAGAATTCTCAATTGGAGATAAAGTTTTCATTAAGGTACCACTGATGAAGGGTGTGGTACGATTTGGAAAATCCAAGAAACTAGTACCTAGGTAGGTTGGTCCGTTCCAGATTATAGGGAGATTGGAAAGCTCGCATACAGAGTAGAGTTGTCGAGCAGTATAGCAGGCTTCCATAATGTATTTCATGTGTCTCATCTTTGCAAGTATATGCATGACCCAAAGAGTCTATTCCTCTGACAGGGTTGGTAGATATGATAGTAGAGCCTAATTTAACTTTTGCTAGTCAACCAGTTTGGGTTGTAGCGAGAGACTGGAAAAGAATGAGGAACAAGATAGTCAAGTTGATGAAAATTCATTGGAACGACAACGAGAAGGACTGTACTTGGGAGGCAGAAGATTGGATTAGAGATACTTATTCTGGTCTGATTTAAGGGTATACCTATATTATCTTTATATGGATAGTTGCTAGTCAGCAGGCTAGTATAGTTATTAGGAGTTGTTACATATGATTGCTATGTTAGTATTTAGTCCATACAGAATTTTGAGGATGAAATACTTTAAAGAGGGAAGCCTGTAACACCTCTAATTTTTTAATAACATTATTTAAGAGATTTAGTTGGATAATTTAAATAAAATAATGTAAATGTTAGAGCGATAAGGGGATTAAGATTTGAAAATTCAAAATTAGTGGTCATGCTTATGAAATAAATAGGCTTATAAATGGTTTTATATGTTAAGTAATTAATGCAAGGGTATTTAGGGTAATTGTGCATCATAACCGTTATATATTTCATTCCCTTCATTATGCATGTTCGTTTTTCATTTCGTAAAAATGTAAACAAAGAGGAATAAAGTCGACCATTAGGAAAAAAGGGGAGAAAATCAATTTTAAGCTAAGGATTCATGCTAGGGGAAATTGATCTCAATCAAATCTCAAAGTCCTTATCCTAATCAAGGTGAATAATAATCTAAATCATCTCCATTTTGTTTTATGATCATTTTTTTCAAGTTTAAGATTAAATCCATTATTATGGCGATTTTTGATTGATGATATGCTTGGATTTGGACATATTGGATTCGAACAAAATAATTTGATAATTATTTTACATGGTTTTAAAGGTAAAACCGACTATAATGATTTTCATATGCCATGAGAAAATTTTATGTTATGTAAAACATGATTTTAGAGATCGCTTTTAATTTTTATAATTTTACAAGCAATGGAAAATTTATTATGAATTTTCAAATAAAAACATGTATAATTCGGTTTAGAAATTAATTTTGGTTATTAAAGAATTTGGGTCTGAAATTCTTATATGTTGGAAAACATATTGAAAGAGAATTTTTGTAATTTTTAGGGATTTTTCTTAAGAAATTTTCTATGGAAATAAAATTATTTTAGACGAAGGATTTATTATTTTATTGGTTTTGCTTAATGGAAGGGCTTATTTGTTAAATTAATCCATGTTTATATTTGAAGTTATGCAGTAGTTATTTTTGTAAAGAATTTGAAAAGTAATGGCAATCAATCAAATGTATATAAATAGGTAGGTTAGTTATAAAGTATTTGTTTTAATTGGCATTAAATCATTCTTTACACAGAAAAATGGATTTCGCCTCTTTTAGAAGCACCTTTCGACCCTATGCTTCCGCCTTCACCAAGTCAAAACCTATCAGGTCGAAACTAACTAAACTTAAACAAATACACAAGGTATCACAATGATGGTACGTAGTGGATTGGAAAAAGGCGGTAGGCATGGTGTTGAAATAGAACTTTCAATGGGGTTGAAACCATTGTTTTACTTTCTAAAGAAATATGATTGCCTCTTTTTACTAAATGCTTTCGAAGGAGCTGAAACAGATGCTTTCGAAGGGGGTTTTTTTTAAAATTTCTTTCTATAGGGGTTTCCGCTTCTTGTCTAAATTATAGCTTCTGAATGAGTTACTTAGGTTTTTAACCAATGCTTTCGAAAAGTGTAGTTTTAACCAAGTCGAAACCCTTCTGTCGTCCCTATGCCTTTCAAATGGATTGAATTCATCAACTAATTCAAAAGGTAGCCTTTGTTTTAAACCTGTACTAAGCCACTTCCTAAAGCTTTCGAAAGAATTTAGGGTTGCGAAGGCAATGGCTCCAAAATGAGGTTTCGAAAGTAACCTTTAGATGTTTTACTTAAATGCTTTGAGCTTCTAAAAGGATGGTTTTGAAGCCATCAATTTTCACCAGAAAACTTGGTATAAAGATTAAAGGTTTCAAAAGGGGTACTTTGCTTTCACTGAGATCTAATAAGATATGTTTTAAAGTAAATCCAATGGTTCAAAAGGGGTACTTTCAAATGGTTTCGAAGCTGTGCTTCTATAATTGAATGGAAATACTTTTATATATTCGAAAGGTTTCGAAAGAAAGGTTTTAAAGTGTTTCGAAAGACAGGTTACTAGATTTTTGAAAAGAAGATTTGAATGCTTTCGAAAGGATGCTTTCCATTGATTTCTAAAGTAAAGATTAATGGTTTTGAAGGCCTTAGTTTTCAAAATAAAAAACCCAATCTCAATTTTTAAAGCCAAAACCCATGGCATTATAAAAGTGCTTTTAAAATCTTTTAAATTGGTGTTTTTGAAGAATATTTCCTTGATAAAATAATCGGTTAAATGGATTAACCATGTTTTGTATGAAATTGATTTCAAGGATTGTAAACCACAGGTGTTGGTATTATTATGTTATTGTGTTTGCTCCTTGTAATATGATATTCACTTTAATATGGACCCATAACTACATTTTGGGGAGAAAGGGCAGAGTAACCAGCTAGGTTGACCCATTAGTAAATATATGTTCAGTTAAATCCTGAATGCGTAGAATTGCATCCAGAAGGTCAGGTAGACTAGAATACAGGATGCCTAAGTACTAGTTAAAGAAGTTGTCAGATAGACGGGTTCATAGTAAACCCATGAAAACTATGCTTAGAATAAGTTATTGGCTGGTATTAATAGGTTCATAATAAATCCGTGAAAACTATGATTAAAAAGAGTATTAGCTAGGGCCAATAGGTTTGTAGTGAACCCATGAAAACTATATCTGGAGTAAGTTATTGACAGAAGTCAATGGATTCCTAGTCAACCCATGAAAAACTAGGATAAAAAGGAAGTTATTAAAGACCAATAGGTTCGGGGAGAACCATTAAACATGTAACAGCCCATAATTTTGTAAGAATTTTCAATTTAATTTTATTTGAAAACTTTGATTTTTAAATCATTTAAAAATTGAATTTCTGGAATTTTCCAATGTAAGTTTGGAATTTGTTTGTAATTTATTTTCCAAATACAATAAAATAAACATTTTCTGAAAATTTTATATTTTGGTCAACTTTGGTCAAACTTTGACTTTCAGTTTAAATTTTTAAATTTGAATTTTTAAATTCTAGTTCTCTTGTTTGAAGCTAGGTATAATTTTGATATCCGTTCTGCTTTTCTTTTCGTTAAATTCTGTTTTATACTTTGTAAATTTGATAAAATACAGCGTTTTACACGCAATGATTTTTTATTTTCTATTTTTCCTATGTTTATTTCTCTAATTTTTATTTGTATAAGCTTTGGTTATATTTATTTGATTTTTGATTGGTTTTATTTTCAATAATAGCTTTGGAAATTTCAAAAGGTTTCGGTTCCTTTTCCTTTAATTGTGCCTTTCCTTTGCCTAGTCTCTTCATTTCTTTTCTAGTCGTTCACCACATCTTTAGCCGTTCATTTTTTCATAACCCTAGCTACCTACTCTTTTGTAAATCACGTACATGTTTCTCTTCTCAAATTCATTTATGTGAAGAAAAAAAATAGCAAGTTCCATGGCTTCTCCTTCCTCTTCTTCTTTTTCTATTTTCTTTTTCTCTTTGCTTTTGCTCAAGCTATACTCAGCCTCCACCCTATATCCGACCTTACCACCTCTTCACCAGCATCATCATGATTGGCCTCCACCCTCACCACCATCCTAAACATGGCCGTGACCACCAAGATGCAAAACATCACAAAACTCCATCACAAGATCATGATTCAAGTCTAACCGAGCCACATATGCACCAATCCCCTCCTTTGCCTCTGCCACAACCGAACTCCATGCCATGCCATGATCTACACTACCATAGTCGTGCCTATTAGCTTCATTTGTAACTTCCACCTCTTCACCTTCTTACCTCTAGCCGTGTATACATGACCTTTGGCCGAGCCTAGCTTGCATAAAACCCATGATGAGGCCGAGCACAATATGATATGGTCTAGCTCATTGAGACATGGTTGGGCCACTTGCATAAGTAAAGGCCAAGTTATGTCATCTTGTTCATATTTCTTCCATTGTTTTATTTCTATTTCTTGTATTGAATCATACTTATGTTTGTGTGTATTTTTTTATGTACAAAGTTTGGATCTTGACTCTTCATCCACTCAAAAATATAGTTGTGCCTTATCGTGCTTCTCGAAGTTTCAGTTGTGTATTTTGAATTGCTATCTTCAGCTTTTAAAAGGTAAGTTTATCACTCTCGACATCCGTACTTTTATAATTGTAAAATGATGATAAGTTAATATGTAAAACTGATATGTTATGTTCACACATGCTTGTGATATATTTACATGATGTTGAAAGCTGTTTATATACCTGTTACATCATTTGATATGATATTATATGTTATACTGTTTATTTAATTTATTGTATCTCACACTGTAAGTTCCCTTTCACAATGGGTTGAAATGATACATACCCGAACGGACATTAGAATAAGGAAAAATCGTTATGAGCTGAAATGATAGGCTCAAGCGATTTTTATTTATTTTATTTGACTTGGGATTGTGGGTTTGAAATGATAGAACCTGTATTTTTCTTTTTAAATTACGAATTGAAATGATACATATCTGTATCACTTGATCTAGGTAAGAAAATATTATACAGGCCCATGGTTAATATTTTTAAAATAATATTTTACAAAAAAAGGAAATTTGCTAAGTATTTTGAGTATTTTGAAAATAATAAATTTTAACTTAAAAATTTGATTTAATGATTTAAAATATAACGAGATATTGGCTTTCAACAAGTTAAAATTTTATAAGCTGATATTTGGTTTAAATTGTAATTTAAAAACCTTTATTTGGTTTTAAATGGTAACTTAAAGATCTTTATTTGTGATAAATAACTTAATAATCAAAGTTGATTAATCAGGAATTTTAAAATCTAATCTGGTGATTGCAATCAATTTTTAGTTTTGAAATGAATATGGTTTGTATAATAAATAATGTATTTTGAATTGATAAAATGAAATGCAGTTTTGATTGGACTTTTGTAATAAAATTTATTTAATTTGAAATCATAGTTATTTGATGTCTAAATGAATAGATTTATAAAGAAAATTTGATTGTATATTAACTATGATAAAAAAAATTATTTATGAAGTGGATATGTTTGGGAAATGAAAATTTATGTTTTAAATGGAAATGTATTTTTGAAATATGAATTAACCTAAAAATTGGAAATTTGGTTTTTAAATGGAAATTTTAAGTTAAGTAAATAAATGGAAATTTATTTTTATTTATGGAATGGTTATTTTAATATAAAGTAATAAGTTAATTATAAATAAAAAATTAAGAAAATAGTGTACATGTGACTTAATTAGTGAATTATCGTTAAATTGGATATTTATTCATAAAATTTTATTCTGTTAAATCATAAGTTAAATGATATCCAAATGAATATTTTCTGAAGCGGGAAATATGATTTTATAAGTTAAAGTGGCTAAAATTGAAGTTTTATTATTTCTGAAATGTTATAATAAAAATCTGAAATTTTATTGGTGGCACTTCAGAAATGCTGTGGTTTCAAGATAGCATTTGCTAAGTGCTATCAATTCTGAAACTTAACTAGGTTCTGAAATAACTAAATACCTATTACAGCACCTTGTAAGTGCTGTTGTTTCTGAATTTGAACTATTTCTTAAAATAACTAAATAACTATTACAGCACTTTATAAATGTTGTTGTTTCTGAACAGAACTGTTTTGAATAAGTAAACACCTATTACAGCACTTTATAAGTGCTGGTGTTACTGAAATTGAGCTGTTTTGAAATAACAAAATACCCACCATAGCACTTTATAAGTGCTGCTTTTTTTTTAATTTGACATTGCTTTGAAATATCACTATATCTACCGTAACACTTTATAAATGCTGTTGTTGCTGAAATTTACAATGTATTGGAAAATTTATAATTAAATGAATAAACTTAGAAATGTTATAACTTTGACATGAATATTATTTGACATTGAATTTAAATGGTTTAAATGAAGATT
The DNA here is from genome assembly GCA_030765085.1 of Allium cepa. Taxonomy (NCBI): domain Eukaryota; kingdom Viridiplantae; phylum Streptophyta; class Magnoliopsida; order Asparagales; family Amaryllidaceae; genus Allium; species Allium cepa. The sequence continues at coordinate 995,752,610 of CM060928.1, forward strand.
ATTTTAAAGGTGTTATGATTTTCTAAGTATTATGATTTTCAAAAGAACCTCATTTCTAAAGTGTGGTGATTTTAAGTAGTATAGTTCCAAATGATAACATTTCTAAATTGTTATGACTTCAAAGTATTATGATTTCAAAGTATTATGGTTTTAAAGTGTTTGGTCTCAAAAGTGTTATACTTTGGAAGGACTATGGTTTTGGAAATAAATTTATTTGAAATTGAATTTATTTAAAATTTGTCTTTAAATATAGTGATTTGAAACTCATTGAAAAGGATGATTTAAGAATATGATTTTATTACCTGGTTTTGATTTAAGGTGATTTTAAAGGGAATAATTCAATTTCAAATAAATTGAAAGAAATGTTCAGAGATTTGAAATTTGGTTGTACTTAAATGATAACATTTGACTTGGTTTTGAAACGGAAATAATATATTATTGAATTTGTTTTGAAATGGAAATAATGTATTATTGAATTTGTTTTGAAATGGAAATAATATGTTATTGATTTTTTTTAAAATGGAAATGATATATTATTGAATTGGTTTTTGAAATGGAAATGTTACTATTGTGATATGGTTTTGAAATGGGTATGATATTTTGGTTTTGAAAGTATATACTATTTTGAAATAAATGTTATGATTTTTGAAATGGATATGATATTTGGTTTCGAAGTATAAATGATTTTGAAATAAATATCAATGGGTTATAATAATGGTTTGGTTGTTGAAAGACCGGGATCGGATATGGGCATGCTCTCTGTCGATACCGAAAACCACTTAAACAATCGTGTATGCGGTAGAGATGCCAGAATGAAGTAGGATGGTAGCGACGTTCTATTGAGGTATGTGCGTGGACCCGACTCCCATGAGTTGGCATAAGGTGGCTAAAACAGAAGCGATCGACGGGCCAGTGAGATAGCTTCTCTTATCGGACACACTCGTTCGATACCATTCTATTACTTTGTGATTGATTGGGGCCCTTTATTTTGGGGGTGTGGCTTGAGGTGGGCGGTAGATGAGCGCTACGCGTCACCACTAGCCCGGAAGCATAATTGGTATATCTACCCTGTAATTGCCTAGTGTTGTCGTGTTACCTACCTTAGCGTGTCTTGTACGAGTTTGATTTGTGTCATACCTATGGAGTATCCCTTGGTAGCCTCCCGATCAGGAGGTATTACTGTACTATATAGACTATTGGCACTATTTATGCGTTAAGGTGGAAAATGTAAAGCCTTAACGCTATTTTAAAGTAAGTTTATTTTACTACTAGACACTATTATAATAGCGTATATTACTACATAGTAAATAGTATAACGGATCCTTAGAGGATGGGCGGTCCCAAGCATCCTTTAAGTTACTTATACATTTATATTACAATTCACTTGAGTTGGTTTACATTGTATAAGTATGTATGCCCTGACTCGAGTGTTTTGTGTTTTGCTTTACGCTTGGGTCAGACTGAGTGATACAGCATTCGAGACTCACCTTCAGAGTTGGAGCTTTGCTTAAAGATCCAGCTATCTATTTCATTTCAGTTATTCAGTTGATTCCAGGGATGTATTCAGCTTTGTGCTTGTTTATCATATTGAAACTTCTGTTGTATCTTGTATAACTCTGATGTATTTAAACTACTATCTCTTTACTTCCGCTGCATTATATTACTCTATGTCTGTGATCTGTGATTTATTTACTTACTGTATATTCTGAATTTTGCCAAATTTAAATTAACAATTCGGTATTTTAAGCTATTCAAGTCCGGCAAGTGTGATTTTATTATCGATTTGAATGGTCCAAAATAGCGAGTCGTTACAGTTGGTATCAGAGCTTTGGCTCTAGGCAAAACTTAGCATATATGGTAAATTTATTTTTAGAACCACATTCGTTCAAGCTTGAATCTCTTTCTCTTTGAATCTGTTTCCTTTGAATTTTGGAACGTTCCGTTGGTTCCGAAATCCATTCTTGTCCCTCACTATTCATCTTGTTTTGATTCTGGAGTATCTCGTAACTCCACTTCGGATGAGCTTTATAATGAGTCGGCAGTCTCGCCAATCTCAAGTGGATTTGTAAATGGGGAAAACTACTTTACAATAGGCATTGATGCATTGAAGATTTCTATATATCCTCGGTTAGATGCTAGTATCTCTTGTTGTCCCGAATTCTACCTCTTGAGATCGAATGTAGAATTACCTCAGAATCCCACATCGATCTTATTCTTAAAGTCGCGGTTGACCCGGTTAAAGTTTCCCGCGATTTATATAAGCTTATCCATTTCCTTATTCGGTTAGTTAATTATCTTATTTTGTTCCAACTTATCCTCAAATAAAAATTTCCTTTGACTTGAGTTTATCAAATTTGAATCTCTATCCTTGCTTTGAAAATATATTCCTGTATAGTTTATTGGTAAATCTATATTTAAAATGTTTTATATATTGTGTTTTTTGAGTTGTTGATGCTGATTTGGGTTTTCGATCAATTCGTCTGATCAACGCTATCGATAGGATCTTCAAAACACTTGAACAGAGCAAACTGACACAATATAGTTTTCAAATTTAGTAAATGAAATAAATTTTGTATAATTCTATTATATATGTATATAAGCATAATTTTCTGAATTTTGATAGTTAATTGAATTGGACGTTAAGAAATAGTATTTAACTTTGTACATATCCTGTAACCATTAGCTTTAGTTTTATATATAAATAATTGAACCATAAAACATGGCTATAAATTAATTTGGAAATTTAAAGAATTTAAAACAAGAAATTGAGAATTTAATTTCCGATAGTTTCAAACTTTGTGTTTAAAGTTTTACAAGGGTGTATTATTTAAAGTATTTCAAGTAGAAATTGTTTCAAAGAATTTTTAATTTGTAAATCAGTGCTCTTCTCTTTGTTACTGGAAAATAAATTCTGTGATGACTGCAGCATCATCAACATTTATTTTCGAGTTTCGAAGTGAAGAGACCATTCTATAGTTTTGCTACAGTTTTGTTTTGAAAAATTAAATTGATTTGGATTTCTAAAATATGACCTGATTTATAATATATGTGATATACGATTTAAAATTTGATTTGATATATATTGTGTGTATATATTTATTTATCTCTAAAATTGTTTGAAGTTAAGAGAAAATTTAATTCTTAAAATTTTATCTTAAAGGATGATTTCAATTATAAAATGAAGCCAAAATTTTGAATAATTGAATTAGAAAATTTTATTTGTATAATATTCTATTGCATTCCAATGTAACTTACATAAATTATTTAAAATTTAACTATGTAATTAGATAATATATAATATAAAAGGATTTTATAAATAAAATTTGAGTGGTCATAATAAATGTTATACACTTAAATTTTAGTTATAAAATATTAATAGAGACAAACAAAATAAAAAGATAATTGAATAAAATACAATATAAATGGTGTTAAGGGAATTTGGAAATAAATTGGAATAGTCATAATAAATGTAACTATACTTAATATATGTGATTAGATACATATTAAGTGGAATAAAGTTAATAATGATTTTGAATAAAGAAGAATTAAATATATTAAATAAATTATAAGTGTAATAAATGATTTTTCCAAATTCATGATTTTATAAATTGATAATTGGATGATAAGATAATGAAAATAGAAATAGTTAAGATTTATTTAACTTAGGTGAAATCAATTATTAATTTAAGTTGAAATTTTCATGGTATTAAATTTATTATCTTAACTTGTTTTCCAATCTCTTTTCTTTCGGGATATTCCTATTCTCCTGCATCCTAAAGTGGGAAATTGAATTTCCGAATTGATCTTATACCTGAAGTTCGTCCTGTAGTTCTACCTCCCAGAAGAACTCATTTTCACCTGTCAGTTTTGGAAACTTTTCAAACAATCTTTGGTACTCATTTGAATCTGAGCACTGCTTACCATCCACAGACCTACGGTCAAACGGAAAGAGTGGACCTGATTCTAGAGGATATTCTTCGTGCTTGTGTTCTTGATTATGAAGGATCTTGGGAAGATCATCTCCATCTTGTTGAATTTACCTATAACGACAGTTATCAGGTATAATTTCAATTTTTATCTTCGTCATGTCTTAATCCTATCTCATTCTATCCGGTTTTCCTTGTTTTCCCTGTCTCGTTCCTTTTCAGGGACGAAAATTTTGAGTGGGGGAGAGTGTAACAACCCATTATTTTGTAAGTATTTTTAATTTAATTTTATTTGAAAACTTTGATTTTTAGATCATTTAAAAATTTAATTTCTAGAATTTTCCAATGTAAGTTTGGAATTTGTTTATAATTTATTTTTCAAATACAATAAAATAAACATTTTCTGAAAATTTTATATTTTGGTCAACTTTGGTAAAAAATTTAATTTCAATTTAAATTTTTAAATTCTAATCTTTTTATTTGAAGCTGAATATAATTCTGATATCCGTTCTGCTTTTTGTTTCGTTAAATTCAGTTTTATACTTTGTAAATTTGATAAAATACAGCGTTTTACACGTAATGATTTTCTATATTTTATTTTCTATTTTTCCTATGTTTATTTCTCTAATTTTTATTTTCTATTTTTATTTGTATACACTTTGATTAAATTTATTTGATTTTTGATTGGTTTTATTTTCAATAATAGCTTTGGAAATTTCAAAAGACTTCGGTTCCTCTTCCTTTAATTGTGCCTTTTCCTTTGCCTAGTCTCTTCGTTTCTTTTCTAGCCGTTCACCACATCTTTATCCGTTCATTTTTTCATAACTCTAGCCGCCTCCTCTTTTGTAAATTACATACAAGTTCCATATCTCAAATTTATTTGTGTGAAAGAAATTACAGCAAGTTCCATGGCTTCTCCTTCCTCTTGTTCTTTATCTATTTTCTTTTTCTCTTTGCTTTGCTCAAGCTATGCTCGGCCTCCACCCTATATCCGACCTTACCACCTCTTCACCACCATCTCATGATCGGCCTCCACCCTCACCACCATCCCAAACATGGCCGTGACCAACAAGATGCAAAACATCGTAAAACTCCATCGCAAGATCATGATTCAAGTCTAGCCGAGCCACATATGCACCAATCCCCATCTTTTCCTCGGCCACAACCAAACTCCATGCCATGCCATGATCTACACTACCATAGTTGTGCCTATTAGCTTCATACCTATCTTGGCCGAGCCACTTGAACACATGGACAAACCCAATACTACAAAAACCCTTTGCCTTTATGCCTTCCTTCATTTGTAATTTCCACCTCTTCACCTTCTAACCTCTAGTCGTGTATACATGACATTTGGCTGAGCCTAGCTTGCATAAAACCCATGATGTGGCCGAGCACAACAAGATGTGGTCTAGCCCATTGGGACATGGCCGAGCCACTTGCGTAAGTTAGGGCCAAGTTATGTCATCTTGTTCATATTTCTTCCATTGTTTTATTTCTATTTCTTGTTTTGAATCATACTTATGTTTGTGTGTATTTGTTTATGTGCAAGGTTTGGATCTTGACTCTTCATTCACTCAAAAATATAGTCCGGCCTTGTCGTGCTTCTTGGAGTTTCAATTGTATATTTTGAATTGTTACCTTCAGGTTTTAAAAGGTGAATTTATCACTCTCGACATCCGTACTTTTATAATTATGAAATAATGACAAATGAATATGTAAAACTGATAATTTATGTTCATACATGTCTCTGATATATTTACATGATGTAGAAAGCTGTTTATATACCTGTTACATCATCTGATATGATATTATATGCTATACTGTTCATTTCATTTACTGTATCTCACACTGCAAATTCTTTATCACTATGGGTTGAAATGATACATACCCAAACGGACATTAGAATAAGGAAAATTCGTTATGAGTTGAAATGATAGGCTCAAGTGATTTTTATTTATTTTATTTGACTTGGGATTGCGGCTTTGAAATGATAGAAAGCGGATTTTTCTTTTTAAATTACGGATTGAAATGATACATATCCATATCACTTGACCTAGTTAGAAAATATCAGGCCCATGGTTAATATTTTTAAAATAATATTTTACAAAAAAGGAAATTTATTAAGTATTTTGAATATTTATAAAATATGAAATTTTAACTTAAAAATTTTATTTAATGATTTAAAATATAAAGAGATACTGGCTTTCAACAAGTTAAAATTTTATAAGTTGATAATTGGTTAATTTAAAAATCTTTATTTGGTTTTAAATGGTAACTTAAAGATCTTTATTTTTTATATATAACTTAATAATTAAAGTTGATTAATATGGAATTTTAAAATCTAACCCGGTGATTGATAATTTTTAGTTTTGAAATGAATATGGTTTGTATAATAAATAATGTATTTTGAATTGGTAAAATGAAATGCAGTTTTGATTGGACTTTTGTAATAAAATTTATTTAATTTGAAATCATAGTTATTTGATGTCTAAATAAATAGATTAATAAAGAAAATTTGATTGTATATTAACTATGATAAAATATTTTATTTATAAAGTAGATAGTTTGGAAAATGAAAAATTATGTTTTAAATGGAAATGTATTTTTGAAATATGACTTGACATAAAAATTGAAAATTTGGTTTTTAAATGGAAATTTTAAGTTAGGTAAATAAATGGAAATTTAGTTTTATTTATGGAATGAGTATTTTAAAATAAAGTATTAAGTTAATTGTAAATAAAAAGTTAAGAAAATAGTGTACTTGTGACTTAATAAGTGAATTATTGTTTAAATTGGATATTTATTCATAAAATTTTATTTTATTAAATCATAAGTTAGATGATATCCAAATGAATATTTTCTGAAGTGGGAAATATGATTTTATAAGTTAAAATGGCTAAAATTGAAGTTTTATTGTTTCTGAAATGTTATAATAAAAATCGGAAATTTTATTAGTAGCACTTCAGAAATGTTGTGGTTTTAAGATAGCATTTGCTAAGTGCTATCAGTTCTGAAACTTAACTAGGTTCTGAAATAACTAAATACCTATTACTGCACTTTATAAGTGCTGCTGTTTCTGAATTTGAACAATTTTTGAAAATAACTAAATAACTACAACAACACTTTATAAATGTTATTGTTTCTGAACCGAACTGTTTTGAATAATTGAACACCTATTACAGCACTTTATAAGTGCTGCTGTTTCTGAAATTGAGCTGTTTTGAAATAACTAAATAACTACCGTAGTATATTATAAGGGTTGCTGTTTTTGAATTTGACAATGTTTTGAAATATCACTACATCTACCGTAACACTTTATAAATGCTATTGTTGCTGAAATTTACAATGTATTGGAAATTTTATAATTAAATGAATGAATTTAGAAATGATACAACATTGAAATGGATATTATTTGACATTGAATTTAAATGGTTTAAATGAAGATCATTTTAAAGATGTTATGATTTTCTAAGTATTATGATTTTCAAAAGAACCACATTCCAAAGTGTGATGATTTTAAGCAGTATAGTTCCAAATGATAACATTTTTAAATTGTTGTGATTTCAAAGTATTATGGTTTCAAAGTGTTTGGTATCAGAATTGTTATAACTTTGGAAGTACTATGATTTTCGAAACGAATTTATTTGAAACTGAATTTATTTAAAATTTGACTTTAAATATAGTGATTTGAAACTCATTGAATTGATGATTTAAGAATATGATTATATAACCTGGTTTTGGTTTAAGGTGATTTTAAAGGGAATATTTCAAGTTTAAATAAATTGAAAGAAATATTCAGAGATTTGAAATTTGGTTGTATTTAAATGATAACATTTGACTTGGTTTTGAAATGGAAATAATATATTATTGAATTTGTTTTGAAATGGAAATAATATATTATTGAATTTGTTTTGAAATGGAAATGATATATTATTGAATTGGTTTTTGAAATGGAAATGATACTATTGTGATATGGTTTTGAAATTGGTATGATATTTTGGTTTTGAAAGTATATACTATTTTTGAATAAATGATATGATTTTTGAAATGGATATAATGTTTGGTTTCGAAGTATAAATGATTTTGAAATAAATATCCATGGGTTATAATAACGGTTGGTTGTTGAAGAGATCGGGATCGGATATGGGCATACTCTCTGTCGATACCGAAAACCACTTTAACGACCGTGTACGCAGTGGAGATGCCAGAATGATGTAGGATGGTGGCGACATTCTATTGAGGTATGTACGCGGACCCGACTCCCATGAGTTGGCATGAGTTGGCATGAGGTGGCTAAAACAGGAGCGATCGACGGGCCAGTGAGATAGCTCCCCTTGTCGGACACACTCCTTCGATACCATTCTATTACTTCGTGATTGATTGGGGACCTTTGTTTTGGGGATGTGGCTCGAGGTGGGCGGTAGCTGCGCGCTATGCGTCACCACCAGCCCGGAAGCGTAATTGATATATCTACCTTGGCATTGCCTAGTTGTACCGTGTCACCTACCCTATCACGCCTTGTATGAGTTTGATTTATGTCGTACCTATGGAGTATCCCCTTGTAGCCTCCCGATCAGGAGGTATTACAGTACTGTATAGACTATTGGCACTATTTATGCGTTAAGGTGGAAAATATAAAGCCTTAATGCTATGTTAAAGTAAGTTTATTTTACTACCTATACACTATTATAATAGTGTATATTACTACATAGTAAATAGTTTAACGGATCCTTTGAGGATGGACGGTCCCAAGCATCCTTTAAGTTACTTGTACATTTATATCATAGTTCACTTGAGTTGGTTTACATTGTATAAGCATGTATGTCCTGACTCGAGTATTTTGTGTTTTGCTTTATGCTCGGGCCAGACTGAGTGATACAGCATTCGAGACTCACCTTCAGAGTTGGAGCTTTGCTTGAAGATCCAGCTACCTATTTCATTTCAGCTATTCAGTTGATTTCAGGGATGTATTCAGCTTTGTGCTTGTTTATCGTATTGAAACTTCTGTTGTATCTTGTATAACTCTGATGTACTTATATAGTAGCTTCTTGAACTACTATCTCTTTACTTCCACTGCATTATATTACTCTGTGTCTATGATCGGTGATTTATTTACTTACTGTATATTCTGAGTTTTGCCAAATTTAAATTAACAATTCGGTATTTTGAGCTATTCAAGTACAGCAAGTGTGGTTTTGTTGTCGATTTGAATGGTCCGAACTAGCGGTTCGTTACAAAAGATATGAAGTTATTGGCAGGGGCCAATAGGTTATTAGTGATCCCATGAAAATTACGAAACTGGATAGGGAGTCCATAAGTATTAAACAGCTTATTATTTAGCCCATAAAAACTATGAGGTTAACAATGATCCTAGAAACTATAACTGAGACAAACAGTCAAAATGAATAGGGATAGGTAATCAAGAATTGATTTACTTGTTTGCATATCATCATAATATTTTGAGTGGATATATTTTAACCATTGTGGATGTAGGAGCACAGTATATGGTTTTATAAAGTTTTAAATCAGATACTAGTGAGGAGAAAACCCGTTCCACTAAGTGGCGTGGTCTCACTGGATATCTAAATAGTCTGAGATGGTAGATTATTATTCATATCAGGCTTTATGTCTGACTCGATGTTTATGTTTTCTCCTTAAACTCTTGGCTGCTCAATTGATTTTGAGTAGTTTGAGAGTTGAGATTTTCAGCTACCTCTTTAGACCAATAAGCTTCCGGAGACGTGTAGGAGGCATTATAACCATTTAAAGTTCTTTTTTATTTTGATTCTGCTATGTTTTATTGTAAAGGGAATGGTTTTAATTACCTAGTTATATACTCTGATCATCCAAAGGGGCATCTTCATAGGTCGCTCTTGGCGTATGTTGTAATAATTACATTTTCTTTGAACGTGGTACTCGTGTTGGGATTATGTAATGAATCTGAAGTGGAATGTGAAGGTTCTTTTATGATTTTAAATTTTTTTCCATATCCATGTGTTTCTGTTACATCAATGTATCTAACATTACCATATCTGATCGTCGAAGATTAATAACTATGGATGACTGCTACAATCGTAGCCTTTTGTTTTGGGTCTCCAAGTGGGGGATGTTACTGGATAAAAAATAGCTATATTGTTCAACATCCTCAGGATTAGAGTCTAGTTGCATTAAAGCAGTATTATAACCTTCTTCGATACGTTAAACAGTGTTAGTTTTTGCATGTGTCTTATTTCGTGTTTTGGGATTTTGTTTAATGAGGTGCAACCATGAAATAAGTTTTTCAAAATCCAAACCCCATGCATTTGCCTCAAGTCCTTTTGTAGAACAGTTGGCATAACCATCATTATGAAACCAAGAGTTGAGTACCTAAATGTCCTTCCCTTAATCTATTGTCGTTTGGGAGTAAGTTGCAACAACATAAGAGTATGGTCACTATGGTGATCTGGTAAGGCGACAGTTTGCAAGCTTGGAAAAGTGGTTAGTAACTCATAATTTTCAACCATTTTATCAATTCTTGTAGCAACATCTCTTCTTCTCCAAGTAAGTTAACATCCCTATAAATTTGTTTCAACTAATCCACATTTTAGCATACAATTTTTAAAGTTGAAAATATAAGGAAAAAGGGATAGGAAGACCTTCCTTTTTATCCTTAGGACTTTAAACATTATTAAAGTCTCCTACTATAATCCACGGCAGTTCTATAGTAGAAGCGGGCATACACAAACTCTCCAATACTTTAGCTCTCTCCCTGTAAAAAAATGCACTAACGTATACAAAAGTGACAACACGTTGAAAGCCCCCAGCATTAGTTAAGTGTGAAGTAATGTGTTGTTCACTTTGTAAATAATTTCACACGACCAAACTGCGGAACAAATTAAAATCAAAATTCGGGCCTTACAACCAAGTCATTATTATGCACTAAAAATCACTATCTTGGAAACATATTTTGAAATCTCTCTACGTTATGGATATCCAACTTATGCTCCAACAAACCCATTACCGATGGTTTGTGGAGTTTAAAGAGGGTGCATACACTGTGCATTTTAGTATCAAGATTCATCCCCTTAATGTTCCACGACATAATATTCATTTAATAGGTATTTAAATAATATATATATATATATACATGTATATGTATATGTATATGTATATGTATATGTATATGTATATGTATATGTATATGTATATGTATATGTATATGTATATGTATATGTATATGTATATGTATATGTATATGTATATCATTTATGCCGAAATTCTTATATATATGAAACTACTAATATAAAATTTTAGAACCATATTTTCTATAGTATAAGAATTAATATTTAAATTATGAAGCTTGTATAATATAAATAATATATATTTAATTAATCTAAATTAATAGGTCGATTTTTTTATTTTATGCCTTGAGTATTAAAGGCATGTACATGTCATAATTTTTTTTTAATATATATAAGAAATAAACATTATACCATTCTAAATGTGTCAATATATCAATATACTATATTCGTCAACTAATTAACAAGATAATACATTATATATACATATATATATATATATATATATATATCAGAAAATTACCTTATTTCCAAAGCCTATTAATACATGCTGAAACAAAGATATGAACTTCTTGAACTAGTTTCTAGTTCAGCAAGTTACTTGCTTTTGAACTGATGACCACCTGCTATCGGATCGCTATTATTTTTATTTAATTTGAGCTTAGAAATGGAGGAGGAGATGGGAATATTTTAGGCCAGAAACAAGGTAGATGGAGGCTCCAAAAAATGGTAAATGAGTATGGGTTAAGGGTTTTTATATAGGAGAGATTAGAGAGATAAATTAAGATCAAGCTGGACATTTCTATCTTATCCATTCCTGTCCTCTAATCTAATCAGAACCCTAGCCCTTTAGCCATCAAATGGCCATCTCCACATAGTCCATTCATGGTCAAAAATCCTCTTTTCCGTGTGGGCTTCAAATCCAATTTTAGCCACTTAATACTTAATATTTACCGCATTTAAATCTAATTTAAACATGTATCGATACCTTATATCGATTAATACATTTACAACTATTGTAAACATACAGAATAGTATTGCTTAACACATCAAATAAATTTTATAATTTATATTTCATAAATAATAATTAATTACATTAATTATCAATATTTATAAATCAATTAAATCATTTGGTCAAGGGAAAATTTGACATTTCGATTATGTAACTCTTTAGGTGTACATTTGATCAGTAATTAACATCTAACTATTTGAATATTAATGTTCACACATCACTCAGCAAGTGGTGTGACATTGTGGCTAAATTTGAAGCTTACTTGGTTTCAGTCAAATCTAATTTTTCTTTGTTAAGTGTTACCTAACTGGGACTGTTATTTACACCATTTTCTTCATCAAAACTATATTACTTTGGACTTATGGAATTTTGTATTGGTCAAAATTCCATATCGTCCATATTCGACTCTATATTCAGACACAGAGTCCTTGGTTCAATAATAATTAATAATAATATTTTGACTTTGATTTGACTCGAGTTGATCGTGATACTAACCCTATGTAACTCACGAATCCTTTCTTGAATAGCTTTTCACCTCCAATACTTCCACTCGACCCAACTATAGTCACTCGATAGAGGTTATGGCACGATTTGATTATAATCAAAGTGGAGCTTTTATATTTAAGATAAACATTATTCTCGTGTCGAGAGAACTATGTAACTTAGTCACATCGATATTTTCTATTTGACCTCAGTTATATTAACCAACAGAAAACTATCGGGTGAGTCATTTCATAGCTATCAAATAACTATCAGTACATTACCCCATGGTGCTCTCGGTAGTCATGATTAATACACTGTCCAGCATTTGGACAATGTTATGTGCTCTAGTCTCAAGGAGTGCATCGATATCTAGTCTCATGCTTATTGACTAGGAATATATAAAATGATTTTAATATTATATTATACAATACTCATGATTAAACTATTTGTAATTACAATCACAAACACACCATTTATGATTTTCGATTAAATATACTTTAATTAAATATTTAGTTATTTATAACATTATAAAAAGTATATAACAAAAAAACACCTTTATTGTGAACAAGTATTGACTATAAAGTTAATTTATTTGTAATAAATTACAAAATTGCTCCCAGGGCATACCCCTAACTCTATCAAATATTTATAAAAAATTACACAATCGCCTAAGAGAAAAGAACTAAATCTCTCAATATGTACCGAATAATTTTTGAAATCTCATCTAGCATTAACTTTCATTATAATGCGACCTAGGACTCATATAAGTAGTTGAAGATTAATTTGCCGTAAACATAGTATTTATTTTACAAGTCGATGCATAAATAAAGACATACAAATATGTTGTTCATTTTTTAGTTTTTCACTAGCATGAAAATGTACGTGTTAGGACTAGAATCGAAGTCGGTTTAAAACTTAAGATACGTATTAATAGGCATATATGTTTAGCTCGTGCTATATTAAAGATAAACATTCGATTTTATATATTTAATACTTTATACATATTTAGGTTTGTGTACATTAATTTTCATCTAGCATTTCCATTTAGAAATTAAGGTGAATTAAGGACAACATTACCAAAATTATTCATAGATTAAGGATAACTCATGAGCAGTTATTCAAAATATATATTTCTAGGTAGACTCTTACTTGATTTATGTATAGTATCATTCCACCAATTAAGATGCAACTTTAAATTGATTGATATAGTAGGTGAATTTAGTGGATAAAGTAAAAGAATGTTAAATGAGATCTAGAAGTCTATAAGACTTTAATTTAACCACAATATTTATGGCCACTTGATTCAAATTATGAAGTAATAAAGTGTAAGACAAATAAAGAATTTCGTAGCCTATAGAAGGGAAGGAAAAACAATGGTTAGTTAATGATAATGTAATTCGATAAGAAGTAAATATAAAATCCAAAGATATATAATTGTTCCAAATGGGACATTTGGATGAGATATTTTTGAAATATGAAAGTCCATAGTCTATATGATTCTACTTGTAATTCTTCTACCATAAAACACATAACAAATACAAATGAATAAAAAGGTGAATATTAGAACAATGGTTCTCTCGGTAAACATATTATGCAAACAACTGTTTTATTCATGTTCACTTGATTAATGTCATTATTCAAGAGTGTGTGCTCATTATACCGAGCCAAGGTATTGTTATTGGAACTGGGCTAACCTGAGCGGAGTCCAAGGATAAATTTCAAAAATTTCTTTATGGATCTTTAATGGGTCTATGAAGTATAAATTCGTTTAGAACTTTTTTAAGTTCCTTTTAAATAAAATCAATATTTTATATACTTTCATAAGTAAATGAGTTTTAAATTTAATTTGACTTCAAAGATATAATAATGAATGTATCAAATACATTTATATGTTTATAGTGCAACTACAACATATAAGTAGTGTATGTAGTTAATGTGCATATATGTAGGTGTCGGGATTCACACCACAATGGACATATTCGTCCATTATATATGCATTTGTTGTCTATAATTTACTTTAAAACTATATAAAATAATAACATACATACATATATATATATATATATTGTTTTCTTACATTTACTTATATATAATATGTCAGAAAGTTATTTTACCTAATCAAAAGTTTACATATATTCAAAAGTAAAATCAATTATGTTAAAGAAAACAATTAATAAGGAGAGTAAAGGGTGGACGGGTTATCTCATTTCATTACTTTAATGCTATTTCAAAAAAAATGAATACTCAAAATATGTATGTCTGCATATACGAATAACTAAAAACTGTGTTTAAATTAAAGTAACATACATATAAGTGAATTTTGTAATCCATTACATGTTTTAAAAGTAAAGTAACAAATTAGAATCCATCTTAAATTAAGAGGGATTCAAAGGACTTATAATATTTTGCATAAAATTCCACTTATGTTTTTTCTTATTAATTGAAACAAACAATATCAACAGCAACCAAAATTATATTCAAAACAACAAATATGTGAAATAAATATTGGATCTCCAAAATAATTTTAAATAACTTACATATATGGTTAATTTGTTTTAGGGAATGTTATTGATTTATTATTTGAATTTGTTTTAGGGAATGTTCTTTTTCATTGAGGTCATTAAAGGAGAGGAAGAGAGCATGAGAAAGAAGATAAGTTGTTTTGTCAAGAAAAGAATGATGGATTGAATAAGAGAGTATATGTCTTAAAGGAAACATTGAAATCTTTCAATTTTCCCCTTTAAAACCTCCCTATTTAATTCCTAATTAAATCTAATAAAATCCTTTCCCTCCTCTTTATATTTTCGACAGAAGAAATAGAATTAAAAAGAAAAGAGCGAAAATCATTTCATTAATGAGATTTAAGTGGAGTCATAAAGAGGAGTAAAAGATGAAGATTTAATTCCTTCTTTTAATTTCTCCTTTGAATTTTCAAATCACAGCTGAAAACTCTTCCCTTTTTCATCACGCATGTGGGCCTTCAATTTTGTTTTCAAAGCAACTTAGCAATTAATCTAATAAACCCAGTTTAAATTTTTTAACGATACCATATATCAAACGTGTGATTATAACTTTTACATATGCACTTTATTAAATGCTAATGGTATTCAAACAAATAAAATAAACTCAATAGTTAATATTGCATAAATATTAATTAATTTACAAAATAATTAAATCATGTGGTTTATTTAGAGTATTCATCATTACAGTTGTGCGACACAAAGGTGTAAATTCAATCAGCAATTAATATCGAACAATTCAAAATTAACATTCACATGTCACCTTAGCTAGCGTTGTGACATTTTCGCTGAATTATAGCTTACACATTTTTTAGTAAAATCCAATTTTACTTACTATAATCGATACCTAATAGTGGCGATTATTTACATCAATTCACTTCATCAAAACTATGTCACTTTGGACTTATGGAACTTGGTAATGGTATCATCCATATTCAACTCTGCTGTCTAAGCACAAAGTCCTTGATTCAATAATAACAATTATTATTAACCATAATACTCTCATTAGAGACTTTGACTTGAAGTTGACTTCAGTTGACTATAATATTAACCTCATATAATTGGGGAGATGAATCCTCTCTTGAATAGTGTTTCACATTCAATACTTCCACAAGACCCAACTGTAGTCACTCGATGGACATCATGCCATGATTTGACTATAATCAAAGCCAAGCTTTCATATTGAAGATCGACAGTATTCTCAAGTCAAGAGAACTACAAAAAATTATCACATCGATATTTTCTGTTTGAACTAAGTTATATTAACCAACAGAAATCTATTGAGTGAGCCATTTCATTATTATCAAATAACTATCAATACATAATCCCTTGGTGCCCCTAGCAATTATGAATAATACACTGCCCAATTTTTGAAGAGTGTTTTTGTAGAGTGTTACTACCTAACTCTCAATGGATGTATCGATATACAGTCTCGATACATCTTGAGTAGGAACATTTAAAATGGTATATTTGTTTTCATTGTGATAAATTACTCACGGTTATGATACTTTGTAACTACTATCACAAAATATACAGATTATGGATTTTCTATTAAATATACTTTTAATTAAATTAATTAATACAACACATTATATCAAGTATATAATAGAAAGAAAAAAACTTTAATTTCGAACAAGATTAGTTATCGAGTTAAATATATGTAACAAATTATGTAATTGCCACTAGCCCATACCCTTAACTCTGTCAATCTACCACTTGCACTTGAGGTCAATATGGAATCTTGTTCCAAATTCTCTTATGTTTCCTCAAAACCAATGGCTTGGTCCCTCAGTGAATGCTATTATGTTTCCATTAGTACTCTGTTAATCAACTCTCATTGAATGTCGATAAACTATGTTATCATGTGGAAAAATTCAAAGTATGTCTCTTGACTTTAGTGAGCTCTAAGTTCTATTATGAATTATATCATGACATTGTTGTCATATAAAAATGTTATGTGATTGTCAACATTCGGAATCAGCCTCAGCTTGGTTATAAATTTTTGCATTATATTTATATACATTGCTTTTATTGCGGCGCTATTAAAGATATACTTAGCCTTTTTCAATGAATTAGCAACTGATTTTCATTAGGAACATTTCTAATCAAAGATTCTTAATTTAATTTATTATTGACATATTATGCTCAATATCATTCATGAGTCTGAACACTCCTTCACGAGGAGTTCGTTCTTTCTGTAAACAACTCTCTAATGTTTCGCAAATACATGATGACACTCCAAACTACCGTTTATTGATATCTATTTGGATTTGATATGTGACGACCTGCATTTTCGACCCTCGAAGATCGACACTAATATATCCTCGGTATTCATGTGCAACAAATTCGAGTGCCGAAGAGGCAGATAATCAGGGGCTTTTAAAAGAAATAAAGGTAGATGATAGAATAACAACAGAATCTCATATTGCATTAATTATACATATGGAAAGTACATACAATCACTCCAAGTGATTCATCAGACTTACAATAAGTACTAACCCAGCCAGGGACAATTATACCTGCCTATCCTTATAGAGGCTGGTAGATGCTAATACATACTAGATGATATAGTGAAAAATTAAAATCACTATTGGCAAAAGAACCCTCCAGTCTTCATGCCCCATGTTTCATTCAAAATGCTCTAAGTTGTCTGACTACTTGGCTCCTCGAAAAAATAGGACACCCATAGTTTAAGGGAAAAGGAAAATAAACTTCGGGTCAGTCATGGGACTAGTTTGAGAAACTCAAATAAAAGTATTTAGAAAACAAAAGGGTATCTCATAAGACCACGCAGCACATAAATACGGAACAAGTTTTTACCTTATGATAACCAAATCATTTCTATGTAAAATCCAGTGATATTATTTTTAATGATATTCTTTGAAAACCTTTTGAATAAACATATTCAAATAGCCAAAATTGTTGCATTGGTTAAATTTGACTACATAGTAGGTTTACAATTAAAACCAAAGGCACTTATTAGAGATTTGGATTTCCAATGAACAACGAGGTAAGGGACTACCTCCCATATAGTACATTTCTAGAGGAATGTTCCGAGCAACAACATCTTTGAAGCCTCTATAGATTAAGACTGGCCTACACCCAACATATGGTAGGATAGCACCGAATATGATATCACCTCGACCATTACTGACCTATTCGGGATCCCATAACACGCACCACGTAATTTAAACCCAATGTGATAGTAGGTAGCAAATAAATCTACAAAGGTGATATCATACCTTATTGGTTCTGAACCACTTAGCTTGAAGCAACTCATATTTCACAATTTCCTAGGTGTGAGGCTTAAGGTAATGTTCACCTTTCTTAAAAAATTTCACTTAAAATTCCACATTGCCATTTCCAACAAAATATTACTGATTTCAAAAAAAATAAAACCTTTGAACTCGTACGTCTCAAAGAAGGGTGTTAAGCTTAAGAAGGGTTACCTCCTACACTACCAAACTTATGTACGTTTGTAGAGATCAATGCACTATAATCTTAGCAATGTCAGGCATCCATCCTTACAAGTTATCCAAAAACAAGACAAACCAAAGGCACTCTACTACCATATCCCATCGGACATTACCCCTAGGATTAGTAGCAAGTAGTCCTTGCATATGAAGATCCCAGAATGAAGGGACCACTCCTGTTATTTATCTTTGGAGCTACTTCAAAATTAATTACAAGTGGTCCTTCTGTTATGAAGATCCTCGCCTTCAACTTCATTGTCTTTAGAATGTCTTCACTTTCGAACTCGTAAACTGGTTCGAAGTGGTTTTCGAATAGGAATCGCCTGAATTTGATCTCCTTTGAACCAATCATCGATAAAAAGATGTTAAGTAAATAGGCGCTTATTATTTGATTGGTTACTTTTCTCTTTATCAAGAATATCTTCTAGAGATATATATCTTTAAAACATTTCTTTCCAGTATATACGGAATCATTAAACCTCTTTTTAATTTTGGAAATACCAAATAAAAATAATTTATCATAAATTACATTGCAAACCATGGTGAGTAAAAAGGGTCGATAGTAATTATACTAATTCTACTTAACATCAATTTCTATATTCAACCTTTGTTATCCATCAAATAACGGTGAAATCACCTTTAAAATTCATAGGGATAGTATGAGTTCTCTCCTTGAAATTTATACCAAGAACAAGAAGATTATTTTTATATAATACAAGTTGTATTAATTTTGGAAAAATGAAGTCTTTTATACTTGTCTTGTTTCCGACATTTCGACCTTATCTATTCCTCACCCAGGAAAGAGGCCAGGTGAGCCAGGGCACTGGTTGCTTTTGAACATCTCCTTAGTTTAAGATCTCACATTCATATCTCATAAATAGAAAAATCCAGTCTACTCGTTGGGTTTTAGAGCCAAGATTAAATCACTTGATTATGACAGTTTTTCTTTAAATCATTTACTTAAACTTTTTTTAAATATATTATAAAATCTTGAAATCATCTTTAAAATACTTAATTATTTATTTGAAAACATTTATAAAATATTTGAAAAATAATACTTAAGTTTAAAGCATATTTCAAAAGTTCTTTAAAGTGCTACAAAAAATGCTGTGTATATTGCTACGGATAATGCTTTTAAGGCTTAGTTTATCAAAATGACTTTTCGATCATTTCAAAATCCATTTTTATAACTCAAATATCCTTTAAAATATTTTATAATATTTATAGAATTTATTTCATATTTTTAAAGAATTAAAAATATCATTTATAAAGTATTTATCGGTTTGGTTTTCGAAATGCCAAACCGCGACTATTTTGAAAACTTGTTTTGCTCATATTTCAAAATCTACTAAATGAAATCTCGATCCCTTTCTTTTTTTTGGAAACAATAATTATAAGAGTTTGAAAAATTCATATTACAAAGAATTCCAACTCTGATTCCATCATATAAATGGATTTACGACGCGAAATCACCAGTTGTCGTTACGCAATGCGTCTATTTTTGACCCAATTTTCATAACTTGTCAAAACTTCACCAAATTGGATTTTAGTGTTTATAAAACATTTATAAATCATTTTAAAGGGGTATAATGATTTCATATCACTTTTGTAACTTGATTCGAAAAGTGATTTCCTTGTGTAATATCGTGCGTAGTTAACGCGACTTATTTACACAATTAAGCAACTATAGTAAACAACCAAATTTAATGATCAAAGCATAGTAAATATCCATAGCAATCATATCACATCATCATTTTATTTTTATATATATAGAGTTTCTCACTTGATTTTCAATCAGACTAACTTTAAAATGGCTATAACTCCGCTGTCTCGAAATCAGAGCTCACGGCTACAGGCATAAAAGCACCTAGGGGGTTCAACCTTTGTCTTAGAGGCTTAGAAGGGCTCGACCTTGCTTGGAAAATGGTGGTGGAGGGATTGATTGCACACAGCCTTAGTGGAGTAAAAGGAAGAGATCACTAGCTTGAAATTTGGTAGTGGTATAGATTTTAATTGATTTTGGCATAAATTTGTTCGGATTTTGTAATATTTCTTTCTTAGGCTATGGAAGCCATTAATATAGAGAATAAGTGTAACGACCCGATTTTTCGACTTTCAAAAATCGACAACAATACGTCCACTGTATGAAATGCTGAACAATCGAATGCTGAAAAATTGAATAGTTAGTGTTAAAGAAGAAGGAGGTAGAAAAAGAATTAGAAAACAATATCAGAATCTCACAATCGCAACGGAACAATATATAATAGATGAATAACAAATCTTTAAATCAAAAGGAACTATATTTGTTTATAACATTACATCATTAGAGTACATCTAAATCTATAGCACACAACTGGACAGTTATAGTCCTCTCAAAACTGTCTATGGTATTATTCAGACATAGCGGAATATACATCAATACATGTGATACGTCTCGCCATCCAGCTCGTCTTTTGAGCTCCACAGCATCCTTTCCTGTATTTTATAATACTCGGTCTGACCCGAGAATTATAGTTAAATAACACCTGAGTCAGTCAGGGAAACCGGAGTGAGAAAACACACTCAATGAGATTATTAAAGTTTTTAAAATCCTTTGAAATCAAAGGTATTTCGTAAGACCGCACCACAAATAAACATGTCGGGTTTTTACCTTACGATAACCAAAACATTTTTATCAAATTCGTCTGATATTATAATAGTGTCTATAGAAAGTAAAATAGAATCTAGCTGATTTGGCTTGCATCTCGCATTTCAGCATAGTTGGGTACAATCAAAACCGTACATGCGCTTATTGGAGATTGAATTCCATACAATGGCAGGGCTACTGGGGTACCTCCCGTCACAATACGTGGTCTAAATCACCGTACCGAGGATCCATCTTGATCCCTTGCATCACAAGACCGGAGCTACCCCTTACTGGATAGTGCGAATAAGATCACCCCACGATTGGGAT
Organism: Allium cepa; assembly: GCA_030765085.1. Taxonomy (NCBI): domain Eukaryota; kingdom Viridiplantae; phylum Streptophyta; class Magnoliopsida; order Asparagales; family Amaryllidaceae; genus Allium; species Allium cepa. Next base: position 995,774,037 of record CM060928.1, read on the forward strand.
TAGCAACCGCCCACACGGCCGAAATAAAAGGACCTCTAGACAGGGGTGATCTTACCCTAATTGGTTGCTAGCCACTTAGCGTTATGTGCACCTCCCCTGTTTAGCCGTTCCGGTTAATGAGGCTCGAGGTTAAGCGTTACCTTTTTAGCACACATTCACTTAGATTGTTCATCGTCCTTCTGATGATGTTCTAAAAGCATTCATCCATACAAGTCCGTTCCGAGTTCGAACGGAACCGAAGGCACTACTCCTACTACATCTATTTTGGAATCACCCTCAAGATTAGTAGCGATTAGCCCTCACACTTGACTGCTCCATCTTTGACTCCAAGTTCTTGTCTTCCTCATGAAACGTTCAAACCGGATCGAAGTGGTTTTTGAAAAATTAATCCCGATCCCGGTCTCTTCAAGACGATCAACGCATTGGCCAATATTGATGGTCGGTTATTTAACTATCAAATAGCATCCACAAACAATCATCGGATTTAAATAATTTTCCAAATTATTTATTAATCTCAAATATCTTCGCAAGATATACTTCCACTCTTTAACCCTTTGAAAAATAGTTCTCAAATCACTTTTCTCTCTCGGAAGAAAATTCCCACTCAATTGTTTTATATCCACTGAAAATCCAAGTCTAAATACTTTAGATTTAAAATAATTTAAAATCGCTTAACCCAAAAATATATATGTACTTTTAAACATTTAAAATAAAAACCATTTAAAAGACTTTATTTAAATTACTAGTTATGTAATTTTATAATAACTTCTCAGGCAAAACTTAAGCCAAAATAAAATTTATGAAATTCTATACAAATTTTTTTAAATGAAAACTTTAGACAACTATCTTTAAAATAAAACTACTTTATAAAGTATAAATATTAATAATTATCTTTTAAAATCATAATACCAATTAACCTTTTAAAATAATTACTACTATAACTAATTTAATAAATATTTACTTTAAAAAATAATTAAAAACGTAAATAATAATTCTCAAAAACATTCTTTAAAAACAACTTTAAACTCTAACTTATACTTAAAAATCTGCTTCGAAAACATACTTGGCTTTTCAGGGAAATACACTGTCCTTTCACACCTTTAAAAAAATAAACTACTACTTACTTTTAAAACAAAATACCCATTCCTTTATAAATTCCCTTCCTGAATTTACACTTCCAAATATCCGCCGATATCTTATTTTACTTTTTAAACCCAATTTATAAATTCCATAGTCTCATTCTTCTTTTAAAACACAGTTTTAAACACTAAATCGATTTCCAAATCGATTTCAAAAATTTACTCCCTTTAAAAAAAATCCTTTACTTATCCAAATTTATTCCAAAACCTACCGATTCCAAACTCACTTCTTTATTTATGATTCAAAATCTTATTTTAAACTGAAAATACCAAATTCATACTTTATTTCAGAATTCTTCTCTTATTTCTTTCCAAACCATTCAAATCCTGAATTTAAAAATAAATTCTTTAATTTTTAAACAATACCACTTAAGCCCTTCATTTATTTTCATTTATTCAAAAATCTCTTTTCCAATACTCGGGATTTATTTATTAGAATTTAAAAATGAATTTTTATCCTTTTTCAAGTCATTCTTTAATTTATTCTAATTCTCTATAATTATTTACTTAAAGATTTCCCTTTTTATTTCTTTTAAAAATCCAAGCTTTATATGTTTTTTCATTCTCTCAAATACCAATATATATTCAACCAAGCCATAGCATTCGATAATTTCAATTTCCAATGTAATAATCATTACAAACTATCAAATAAACATAGACTATAAAAACAAATTCCACTACTTTGAGGAATCCAGTTGGATCCCTCCAACCTATTTCCCTTCTTCCACAAATGTTAGCACAATAATTTAAAATATCAATCCCGTTCAAGGCAGTATATCGCGGTATAAAGAGTCATCGTCTATTATGCGGGGCGCATAGGGTCTCATCCGCTATATAATGCAGGAAATCAATCACTCCAATATATATTATATATACTACTATATATAAATACTATCACATCCAAACAGATAACAATTATCAATGCAATCAAACAACCAATAATTTAAATTTAACTATTAAAATTTAAATGGAAATCCAAATTAGTGAGATTAACTCGCCTTTGATTTGTTTGCAATCCGATCCAATCCAGACTTGTCCCGTTCTTGACCTTGTATAAACATTAGATTACTTTTATTAATATTCGAACTAATCGAACAATTAAATTTCCATTTGATTAATTTAATTAACCAATGCTTTTATTTTAAACTAATAGTTTTAATTTTAAACTAATTCCTTTTAATAAAAATATTTTTGGCCACTAAAGTAATTAAATAAGTTTATTAACAAATTTATCTCCATAATATAATATTTAAAAATAAACTAGTAAATGAAATATGTACATATATATATATATATATATATATATATATATTTATCTTCCTTTTAAAACTACATATATACATATATTTGTAAAAATAATCCATATAGTTTTTTTTTTAAAATCTAATTTTTATTTAAATCCCTATATCTTTATTTAAATCCATATAGGTAAACAGAAGCTATTATAGATTTGGAAAATAGATAAATTTTAAATAATTTTTCCAAGACAAGACATTTTTAAAAATTCCCAGCTTTTTCCTACCAACAACTAACTCTTTTAAAATTCAGTACTTATCAATTTCAGTTTTCACCCATAGTTACGTTTACTAATGACCTTAATTAGTGAATTATGCTATTTTAAATTACAAGTTACTTATAAATGAGGTTAATCAATTCTCGAATGATTAATTCCTACTCAACACAACTCAAAGAAGAAGAAGAAAATCTAAACAAAACCCTCACCTGACACCTACAAAAACCCAAAGTACCCTTGCGTGCGAAACCATCCCTTTTCCAAGACGAACTGCAGCTCCAACGAGCTTCCGACGTCACATCCTCTGGATCATAGACACTAGCTTCCAACATAACAACCAATCCACCTTCACGTCCTCGATCTACCCAGCAAGCTCAAAACCATCAAAAGTGAACGGCAAGCTCCCAACAAATATTTCAAGTCCTCGGAAAATCTGACTTCCTCGTCCTCGGGTTTTTCATACTCACCGAAAACAGCGACTACTCTCCTCACAAAATTCAAACTCTTGACCCTTTTCAAACTCAAAGGAACCAAAAGAAGCATTCGAAACGCAAGAAGTCAAGTTGCTTGAGATGTATTTCGAGAGAAACGAATGATTTGGGGATTTAGAGTTCGAAGAAGCAAGGTTTGGTGTTTCAAGAGTGCGAATCGACATTTTTTTCTGAATCGAATAGAATTCGATTTAGTTATGAGAGTTTCATATTGGAAGGGGAAAATGGAGCGAAATCAATTTATTTGATTCTGTTCGCTTGAAATACAGAAAAAGGGGAAGACAAGTTCGGCCATTATCATCTTGTTAAAATTTTCAGGCGAAGGTGGGAAAGAAATACGCTATTTTAAATAAGAATAATTTATTTTATTTTTCTTAAAGAAGACGCGTGTTCAAACAATCTTGTGCACTTGACAAATGGAGGGAAGGCTGCTCTTTGTGTGTACAGGTGTTGGAATGAGTGTGATATAGTGATACAAAAAGCTGAATTGAATAATTTTGACTAGTCAACTTATTTAAATTTAAATTTGAATCGTCTCGAAATCACCATTCAAAATTTTGACTTCCTATCGGGGTGTGCCGCTAGGCGTTCATAATGTTATATCCCTATTTCGAACGTGATGGAAAAGATTTCGAGTCCTAATTCGATCGTATGGAGAAGATAGCTTTTTGGACCGACTTATTATATTAGATTTTGATATCGATTTCAGCGCGTTTATCTACCGTACGATCAAACGATCGCTCCAAACACTATGAAAATTGAAATCCAATAATAACACACCATTATGGATCCAATGGAATAAGTTTCGTCGAAATCTGAGACTGTTCCTGGGAAGGCTATTTTAAACGACAACTTATATATTTTTAAAACTGAACAAACTGCTTTTAAATTCGATTTTAAAAGTTATATTACCTTCAGAATTGTAAATATAAATTTTCCACTATTTTAACAAATTTTCATTTATTAAATTCAATAATTTAATTGCCAAATAAACAATGATATTTGAAATTCAAGTTAAACTAACTTTCAAATATTTAAAATCAATTAAATATTTCAATTTCAAATATCCAGAAATTCCGGGTTGTCACAATAAGAGGATGATGAGCTTAGGAATTTTATGAAAAGGAAGTGTGAATGAAGTGAAAAGAGGTGGGTGCTATTTATATGCAAAAATGAAAATAAAAATGTCATGATATTTGTTTTCCATTTCATCACCATTTCATCACCACCACTCCCTCCTCTCCCCTTATCATTCTCGACCAAGCATGCCTCTTATATATATGGCCATATGTTTGTACCTAGGGTGTAAGATGTTGACTTTGGCTTTACTTAAGGGTTAAGTTTTAGGAAAATATCTTATATATTTTCTAATACACACACACACACATACATATATATGTATAAATGTGCATGTGAATGTGAATGTGTTCACGTATATGTATATGTATGTATGCTTATGTGTTTCTCAAATGATTCACAACTTTGAAGAACTTTTCTATGTTGAATCGTTGTGGATTCCGATTTATATTTTCAGTCATATTTTCACATCTTATTTAATATAGATACATATATTTGTAAACAAATTTTGAAAATAGTATTTCTATGATTATATAATAATTAAAAGGGTTTATTTAATCATAAAATAATTGTTAAATCACTTAAACTCAATTTAAATTCAAAAATCATTTATTCCAAAATAGCGATATCATTGATGATGTCGTAAAGATATTTTATTAAAATTAAAATAAATAATTTTATTACATATTCTCACTCATATATGTAAATGAGTGTATGTATCCAGCTCCGTGCACGATGTCGAATGATCTAAGAGCAGTGTATTGATACAACGTTTTTCAGTCATTTTATTAACATATTTTCCAAAGTATATATCTGTTTAAATATTTATTCAAAATAAGGTTACCGATATTATTTTTTGTTTAAAACATTATCATTTATTTTAAAAAATCCTATATTTGAATATTTTTATAAAAATTCAAAGCAATGAATAGACAGGTCGTTATGGACTTCCTTCCTTAAAATAATTGCATCCTCGAAATTATAGATGAGAAGAAAATAACTCAAAACTAATATATCATATATGATGAAATTTATACAAAGCTATGAAAAGTGACTACACCATAGACGGTGAGTACACTATCTCGATACCATATATACAATTTATATATCCATCCTAAACTCTGGATACACCTTCTTTATCCTATCCTCTGTTTTCCATGTACAATCATTATCATCACCACTCCATTGAACTATATAACTGCACAACTTTTCTTCCTTAATTGCTTCTCATCATGATCCATGATTTTATTAGGTTGTCCGATAACTGTTTAATTGGGCTCTACTTTTAATTCCTCCTAGGTAGTTGGCTCTGTGAGATATGTAAATTAGGTATGTCAAACACATTGTGTACACCCGACAACCTCTTCGGTAGTTCTACTCGATAGGCTAATGGGCCAATCCGCTCAAGAATGGGAAAAGGTCCAATATATCGAGGAGCTAGCTTGCTAGTTCTTCCAAATCTCGCTACTCCCCTCATCGAAGCGATCTATAGAAATACCTTGTCTCCAACTGAGAATTCTAAATTTCTACCCCTTTGACCGGTGTAACTCATTTGTCTGCTTTATGCTTCTTTTAGTTTCTTTCTGATCATGTACATTTTCTCTGAAGCTTCTTGGATCATATCAAGACAAAGTACTAGCCGATCTTCTGTTTCGAATCAACATGCTGGGGATTTACATGGGCGACTATATAACGTTTCATAAGGAGCCATATCAATACTAGCCTGGTCGCTATTATCATAAGAGAACTCTACTAAATGAAGGTGGCTTTCCCATGAATCTTCAAAGTCTAATAACATGCTCTCAGAAGATCCTCCAATACTATGTTTATTCTTTTTATTTTCCCATCAATCTGGGGGTGATATGCAGTGCTTATATCATGCTTCCCCAAAGTTGTCTATAAGGCTTCCTAGAATTAACTGGTAAAGATTGGGTCTCGATCCTTACAATTCTAGTTGGAACTCCGTGTAGTCGAACAATCTCCCTCATATATATCTCAGCTAGGCTTGAGGCTATTTTATGGGCTTTATTGAGATGAAGTGTGCGCTTTTAGTCAACCTATCGATGATAACTCATACGCCTTCATTCCCTTTACTTGGTCGAGGCAAGCCATCAATGAAATCCATGGATATTTATCCTATTTCCACTTTGGAAGTCCGACAACCTTTTAATGATAACTCTTGATCTGATGACAATTTGCAGATCTACTCACATGGATGGAATTGTCTCTCATTATACCACCCTACCAGAAAGTATTTTTCGTATCTCTATACATCTTGGTAACTCCGAAATGTATTGCGAGTGAAGAATTTTGACATTTGGTTAAAGCTTCCTGCCTAATCCCATCAATATTAGGAACACATATTCCATTCATTCTTGGAATTCCTTGCTTATCCACTTTGAATTATATCCATCTTCCTGGTATAACATTCTCCTCTGCTTCCCTGGCTATCCTTGCAATAATTGGATCCATGAACCAAATCTGCTTTATATGACAAATCAATGTTGGACGCACTGACTAAATGAGCTGTAATGGCATGCTTTCTGCTTAGCGCATCTGCCATAATATTGGCTTTTCCCGGTGTACATAAAATATCCTAGTCATACGATGCGAGGAATTCCAGCCAAAGTAGCTACCTCATATTCAAGTCCTTCTGAGTGAAAAGATATTTCAAAGATTTATGATCCATGAAGAGATCAAACTTTTCACTTATTTAAAGAAGGAATATTATTTACCAAGGTAAAGTAAAATTTATTAAAAAAACTTTAACTACCCAATATTCGATCACACTAAGATATAATATTAGTGGATTTTAAATATTAAAATATAAATTTTTATAACATAAATAATATTATGTTGGATTTTAAGATATATTTTTACATAAAAATAGGAACTTTGGCTTATGCCGGTAAAAGTGACAAAAGTCATTTTTCAGCAAAATTAAGTTTTAGTTATTGAATAAACTACTTTATTTTATAAATAAGGCCTTTTTATTTTTAAAAAACAATATACAAATTTAGTTTTCAAATTCCGTTTACAAATATACATAGTTCAACAAAAACGTAAAAATGTGACCAGAATTCGAATTTCGAATTCAAAACGGCTTGACGGTCAAAAGTTGCATTCAAATATTGCAACATTGAAAGTTAAAACTCTTTAAACATACTAATAAACTTAATAATACATATATATAATATTATATATGTAACATATATAAACTAATATTTACTTTAACAAATTTTCAATTAAAGAAAAGTAAGATATTTTACCAAAAGTCGACAAAATCTCACCAAAACCAATGTAATCTTTTCCTTAAGCCAAGAATCCATCCAAATACATCCCTTAAGAGCTAAGGAAGTAAGGAAAGAGGGTATGAAGTGATGGAGGTACATGGAGAGGCCTTGGGCCGTGCAAAATGATTTGATGGCGGAATAAAAGTGTAAAAGAACAATGCTTAAGTTCTAAGGAAATTAAGGCTACAAATCCCCAAGCTACGTACTCATTTCTTCACACTCTAAAATTTATCCATATTCTTCCTTAGTGCTTTAATGGCTTCCATGCTAGCTTAAAATAATTCAAAGTAGTAACGAAGTTCTGTCGAGAAATCGAAAATTAATAGTCTATTTAAGTTCAAAATCAAGTTAGTAAGCTTCATTCGTCTCTCCACCCAAGGCCGAGCCTACTAAGAGTCATCTCCACCTCTTTTCATCTCAACTTCTAGAATAGTGAAGCTATAGCAGGATTTCAAGAAGTTTGAAAAATAGTAGCGAAGCTATAGTCAAATCCGTAGGACAAAATTAGCAAAATTGTGAGAAAACTCTACCTATTCTCTACTCTTATGTTAGGACATGCTTTTGTACTTGTTACGTTGCTTGAAATCATGTTTGGATGTTATAGGGATGTTGAATGATTGTTTGGTTGATATTATAACACGTCACGATAAATTACACATTGAAAAATCATAAAAGGAATCACTTCCTCATTTAAATTCAAAAGCATATACGACTTGTTAACCTCTTTGAAAATCATGAGAAAATGGTTTTAAATGATTTAGAAATGTTTTAAGAGTATTTAACATGGTTTCGTGAAAATATTTGAAAAGAGTTGAAAATTGATTAGAAATAGACGAGTCACGTAACGGTAGTTCATGATTTCGCACCGCAAAAGTTTAATGCATATATACGACGGATTCAAAATCGAAATTCTTTAAAATAAGAATTTTATAGACTCTTTCCAATATAGTTTTGAAATGCAAAATAAAAATCAATATTTCATTTAAAAGAATTTAAAATATGTCCAAATTAAGTTTTCCAGAAAATCGCAATGTTGTAGTTAAGTAACCAAAGTATAAAATTCCTTAAAATAAATAATTTTAAATGTTTAAAAGAATGAAATAAATTTGATAAATATGATCAAATTATTTAAAAGATATTTGAGTCATAAATGTGGATTTAAAAATGATAGAAAAGTGGTTTTAATCGGATAAGTTTTTAAAACACTGTCTGCAGCACTTTTGTACATCAGTTTTAGTAAACTTTAGAAGTATAAATTTAAAATTAACTCTTCTTTCTCGAATTTATTATAAATGCATTTGAATAAACAATTTATTATTTTAAAAATGATTTGGAAGTTTTAGTAAGAGTTTAAATGAATGGTTAAGAGGAAGTTGTTTATAACACTTAAATAAATTAATTAAACTCATTTCCCCGAATGTAGTAACAAAAGGAGTATGCAGAAACGACTAGTACATTTGTTCTGCCTGTGAGATCTAGAAAGATAAAATAAGGTATGTAACTAAGGTTATGAATGGAGCAACCGTTGCCCTGAACTTTCCTGACATCTCTTCTCTCAATCTAGGCGAGGGGTGGAACGGATCGAAGGGAAATCCTAAATACTCTAAAAGATCATATTTAAGTTTTTCCAAAAGAAAAGATACACTTTAGACATAATTTCCAATAAATAAAAGGAAATGATTTAAAGAGAGGTTAATAAATCTATATATGCTAAAATCAATTTACATATATGCATATATATATATATATATATATATATGTCTTTAAAGATATTGCCGAGTGAAATTGTTGCTTACTGATCACCGACGCTTAACATTTTTTTCGCTAATTGGATTCAAAGAAACTGGGGTCAGATTTGGGCGATTCCTATCCAAAAACCACTTCCAACACATGTTGTAGATAAGATCATTAAAGTTGAGGATATTCATGATGCAGGGCTACTTGCCACTAGTCCCTCAAGATGAAATTTACCGTATCATCTATTTGGCAGTGTGCTCCATTATGAAATATTTGATTTGCAAGGACTGCTCGCTATTGATCCTGAGGTGTTTCCTAAACAGGATGCGGTTGGAGAAGTGCCTTCGGTTTGTCCTGTTGTTGGACGACTTGTATGGAAAAATGTCTAACATTGCATTTTAAAATCACATTGATTTATCTCTATAAAGGTATCATCTGTTTGGTGGTGGAGAAGGCAACTTTTCTTAACTTAACACCCTTTCCTGAGACATACGATCTCAGGATTTATACATTTGCAGAAATCAGTTGTGCGATTATGGAATGGTAATGTGGCATTCAAAGAGAAAAGATGATGTTCTATGTGAAAGGTAATCATTACCTCAAGCCTCTTAATCGGGAATGGCCAAAACGGGGAAGGTGCAACAAGGCTATGTGGTTCGCAACCATTAGGGTATGATCATCACCTTTTAGATATATTTCTACCCATTATAAGTTTGGAATTAATTATTATGGTGTATGTTGAAAGATGTCGGGATAGGTCGGTAAAGACCGGGTTGACGACATATTCAATAATATCTAGGGAGAGGTAGGTCAGTCTTGCGTTGGTAGAGGTGCGGATGTTCTGTAGCTCGGTACATTCCTCTATAGATGTACTGCCGAAAGGTAGTCCCTTCACCTGGTCATTTGCTGGGAATCCATTCTCCAATATGTGCTTGCTGTTTTGATTATAGGGCCTAGTATGTTGGAATTTAATAATGGTAACAATTTCGAATATTTGAATATATTTACTTAAGTGTTTTCAAAGAATGTCATTAAAAATAATACCAAACGATTTTACATAAAAAATGTTTTGGTTATGGTATGGGAAAAATCTCGTCTGTGTTTATATGCGGTGTGGCCTTAAGAGATACCTTTGATTTCAAAAGTATATGTTTTTTAAGTTTCTTACCCCAGTCGCATGATTGACCCGGAGTTTATTTTCTTTTCCCTTAAACTCTGGGTGACCTATTTTTCAGGATAACCAAGTAGTCAGGATCATGTTAGTAGCATTTTGGTGAAGCATTCGGGAGGAGTTTTTTTCGAGCATGGAGCTAGAGCATCTTGGTGGATATCTAGCTAGCTATTGTTTTATTTTCCGCTGTATTTAGTTTGTTTGTACCAGCAAGTTTGGAAGTAGCTCAGATATAACTATTCCTGGCTTGGTTAGTTCATACCATAACTCTAATATACCCTTGTAAGAGTGATTGTATGTACTACCTATAAAAATAGTTAAATGCAATATGTGAATTTGTGTTTCTATCTTCTATCTTTATTTTAGTTTACCTATGATAATCTGCCTCCCTGGCACTTGGAATTACGGCACATGAACACCATGGATGTATTATTTTGTATTTTTTTAGGATCGATGAGATGGGTCGTCACATTTGGTACCAGAGCTAAAAAGTTAAGCGAGAATCTTGACTTTGGTAGAATATCACTCATTAGAGATAGGGTTAGCAATACCCTAGAATGAATTTAATCTTTGACAGTGCGCATTTAAAATCCTTATCTGAATAAAATCAAGTTGTTCACTGCATAAATACCCATTCCCCAAGATAATTTCTCCTTTGTATTCTAAAGTTATCTTACTATATTCAAGTAGTAAGACATGAGTATTCATAGAGGAGAAAGATGGGGAAATGGCAGCACCACAATAACCAATGGTCGAGCTCTAACCGCTGCTGTGGTAGAAAAAGTAGCTCCCATACAACCCCAGTTTAACTTTGCCACCCTGTGCAAAAAAATTACCATAGGCAAAACCCTTCAAAGGCACGGAAACTATCATTGAAGTATATATTGGATCAAATCATGTGAAAGAATCTTTATGGCATTAGATATTAGTAATGAGCAAAAGAGGTTCTTAGCTTTGTGGCAACTACAAGAAGGAGCTCTGGCTTGGTGAGAGTCCATTACACAAAATGAATCGAAAAACAATTTCAATTGGGAAAGGTTTAAGGAAGTCTTATAGTAAAAGTATATAATAGTAGTCGAAAAATCACGTCTTTACACAAGCTTAATGGATCTAAAGTAGGGCGAAATGACAGTTAAGGAATATGAAAATGAGTTTAATGAATTGTATTATTCTGGGCCAGGTCTGATTGACGCGCCTTTAAAGAAAAATGAGAAGTTTATTTTTAGGATGAACGAGAAGTACCAGAGCAGGATGACTGCTCATATAAAAGGATCATTTATAGACTTGGTAAATATGGGATTTCGTTATGAAACATTGGATAAGAAGAATTCGGTAGTAGCTCAGGCCAACAACAACACCAACAACTAGAAAATGAGGAAGTTCAATAAAAGTGGTAAGAAGTCGTGGCAAAGAAAATTGTGGAAGGATCTTAAGAGAACCACTTTAAGGATTACACTTGTAATAATTGTAAGTGAAAGTGCTATATTATGAAGGATTGTCACAGTCCCAAAGTCCAGAATAATCTCTGCTATAATTGTCATCAACCAGGGCGCATGATAAAAGATTGCCCGGTAGTGAAAAGGGTAGAACATGCCAGGGTTTTTGCTTTAAAGTATGAACCTTCAACCTCTCAGGATGTGAAGGGCAAAGGGTTTTTGGATGGTAATATTTTTATTAATGATGTTTTAGTTAGAGTATTATTTGATATAGAAGCCTCTCATTGTTTTGTTGCTATAACTAGTACGTGAATTAAAACTTATCCCAAAATTAGTTGATACCCCTATCTGCATAACAAATCCCATAGATGATACCACTAACCTTTGTATGAATTGTGAAAAGGTCCAAATTTCTCATTCTTTCCCTAAATTTCCTTGTGATCTATTTGTCTTAGATTCTATTTGATTTGAAATTTTATTTGGTATGAATTGGTTGGCTTAGTATAAAGTTATTCTTGATTGTGATAGAAGGACGATACCTTTATGGACCAGCTTCGGGAAGTTTATAGAAATATCTTGTGAAGATCCTAGTCCAAGAAGGGATAGTTTTATTTATGCATTAGAATGATCCTAGAAAGGACAAGAAATGATACCTTATTTTAAATAATTTTCAGACATTTTTGAAGAAGTGAAGGGTTTACCCCTACATCTTGAAATCGAGTTTAATATCGACTAGATTCCTGGTGCAAGGCCTATTAAACAATCTGATCAAAGGATGGCTCCAAAGGAGAAGGATGAGCTGAATATCCAAACCTAAGAGCTATGGAAGAAAGGATTGATAAGATCTGGTCGTTCAATTTCGGGATCGGCGGTAGTATTTATTGCCAAGTCGGGTTGGTCTTCGAGGCTTTGTGTAGACTATCGAGACCTGAATAAACAAACGATTGAGAATAAGTATCCTATACCTTGAATAGATGACTTGTTCGATCAGTTACATGGGCACCATGAGTATTCACGAAAATGGATCTAGCCATGGGATTTCATCAACTAAGGATCGCAGAAGATTACATCCATTTAACTGCATTTAAAGGTCTAAATACATTCTTTGAGTGGTTGATTATGCCTTTTGGGTTGACCAATGCACCCTCTTATTTTATAGATCTTATTAATAGAGTATTTAGGGATGGACGCAGTAAATTCGTGTCAGTCTTTATCAATGATATCCATATCTATTCTAAGATAGAGGAAGAACACAAAAGGAATAATGTGCTGGAGATATTGGGGAATAATGTGCTTGAAGCCAAATTCCCAAAATGCCATTTTTGGGAAAAAGAGGTAAGATTACTTAGGCATATAATGTCAAGGGATGGGATTTCAGTAGATCCTATAAAGGTTACAGCTGTTCAAAATCGAAAGCAACCACAAACTCCTAAAGAGATTCGTAGCATCTTAGGTTTGGTAGGATATTACAAAAAATTCATTCAAGACTTCCCAAAGATTGTGTATCATCTAACGAAGTTGACCATGAAGGATGCTAAATTTATCTAGACTCCTAAACATGAAGAAGCATTCCAAGAACTTAAGAAGATGTTAACTACCGCTCTAGTCCAAGCAATTATAAATGGAAATATTGGGTTAACCATTTATACAGATGCTTGTGGGGAAGAAGTTGGTGCAGTTCTAATGTAGGAAGGTAAGGTAATCTCTTATGCAAGTAGGCATCTAAAACCTCAGGAGGGTAATTATGCAACACACGACTTGGAGCTACCAGCCATTGTGTTTGCATAAAAAATATGGAGGCATTACTTACTGGGGAAAAGTTTGATCTCTTCATGAATCACAAATTTTTGAAATATACAGAAAGATTTAAACATGAGGCGACAACGTTTTTTAGAATTTCCCGCATCATATATTCTACATACACCCAGGAAAGCCAACGTAGTAGCTAATGCACTAAGTAAGAAGTATGTTGTTACTACTTATCTGGAAATAACTCCAACTTTTCTGGAAAGAATAGCCAGTGAACAAAGAGAAGATAGACAGATAGTGAAATTCATTAAGGAAGATGAAGAAGAAAGAAATTCAAGTTTTGAAGTAGATAACCATGGTGTATTACGGTTGAATAGACGAATTTGTGAATTTTTGTTCTGGATGTGTGAATTCTTACGCAAGAGGTATTAACTGAATTCCACAAATCCAAACTTAACATTCATCCAGGAATTCAAAAAATGTACAAAGACATGAAGCGCACATTTTGGTAGAAAGGCATAAAGAGGGATATATCCATTTATGTTAGTAGATGCATTAATTGTCAACAAATCAAGGGTGACCAAAAGAAGATTGCAGGGTTACTTCAACCTCTAAAGATTCCATCTTGGAAGTGGGATATAATATCAATGGATTTCAATGATGGCTTACCTCGAATAAGGAAGGGAAATGAAAGTGTTTGGATTATCATTGATCGATTGACTAGGGGTGCATACTTTATTCCAGTAAAGCCAACAGGACCACTACAAGACTTATGGAGATATATATGAGGGAGATTGTCTGATTGCATAGAATTCCAAGCAGTATAGTAAGCAATCGGGATCCAATCATTACTAGTCAGTTATGGGAAGCATTACAAACATATTTGGGAATGAAGCTGAATATATGCACTGCATATCATCCCCAGACTGATGGGAAAACAAGAAGAGCCAACCATGTTTTGGAAGATCCTACCTGAGCATGTATTCTAGACTTTGGAGGATCATGGGAAGATTATCTACATTTGGTAGAGTTCTCCTATAACAACAACTATCAAGCCAGTATTGGCATGGCACCATATGAAGCTTTATATGGTCTTCCATGCAAGTAACCATCATGTTGGATAGAAATTGGAGATCAATTAACACTTGGTCCAGACATAATGAGAGAAGCCTCGGAGAAAGTTGATATGATTAGGAAAAAGCTAAAGGAAGCGCAGAGCTAGTAGAAGAGTTATGCAGATGGAAGGCGGAGAAATCCAGAATTCTCGGTTGAAGATTCTGTCTTCTTGAAAGTTTCTCCAATGAGAGGAGTAGCAAGGTTTGAAAGGGCTGGAAAGTTAGCATCTTGATATATTGGTCCTTTTCCCATTCTCGAGTGAATCGGCCCACTAGCTTATGGAGTACGATTTCCCGAAAGGTTGTCAGGAGTGCACAATGTTTTTCATGTATCTCGTTTGTGGAAACATATGCATGACCTAGAACAAATCAACGAAACGGCTGCTGAGGAAGACAACGAGGTGGAACCAAATTTGGTAGTTATTAGGTGGCCTGTTTGAATCATTGATCATGATGAGAAATGATTAAGGAGGAAGGTGGTAAGATTAGTCAAAATTTCAATAGAGTGGAAATGGCTGAGGATTGCACTTAGGAAATGGATGATAGAATGAGGAAGGCATAACCTAAGTTTAGGATTGATGTATATACTATATAGATTGTATCGTCGTAGTGTACTCACTGCCTATGGTGTAGTCACTTATTCATACTTCTGTATAATTACATCATATTAAATATATTTCCCTTTTAGTTATCTTCTTCCTATCTTAAATTTCGAGGACAAAAATCTTTTAAGAAGGGGAGAATGTAACAACCCAAGATTCGATCACACTAAGATATAATACTTAATGGATTTTAAATATTAAAATATTTTATAGCATAAATAATACTATGTAAGAGTTTAAGATATATTTTTACACAATAATAGGAACTTTTGCATATACCGGTAAAAGCGACAAAAGTCAGTTTTTAGTAAAATTAAGTTTTAATGATTAAATAATCTATTTTAATTTATAAATAAGACCTTGTTATTTTTGAATAATAATATACAAATTTATTTTAAATTTTTTTTTTTACAAATATATGTAGTTTAATAGAAACGTAAAAATGTGACCGGAAATCGAATTTCAGATTCAGAAAGGCTTAACAGTCAAAAGTTGCATTTAAATATCCCAATGTTGAAAGATAAAAATCTTTAAAACATACTAATACACTTAATAATACGTATATATATAACATATATAAACTAATATTTACTTTACAAATTTTAAAGTAAAGAAAATTAAGATATTTTACCAAAAGTCAACAAAATCTCACCAAAACTAATGTAATCTTTCCCCTAAGCCAAGAATCCATCCAAATACATCCCTTAAGAGCTAAGAATTTAAGAAAAGAGGACATAAAGTGATGGAGGCACATAAAGAGGCCTTGGGCCGTGCAAAATGTTTTGATTGGGGAGGAGGTAAAAGTGTAAAATAACAATGCTTAAATGTTATGGAAATTAAGGCTATAAATACCCAGACTTCCTTCTCATTTCTTCACACTTCATTCCATTCTTTCCTAAGCTTTCTCCTTCTTCATCCTTGTATCTTTAATAGCATCTATGCCAGTTAAAAATAATTCAAAGTAATAATGAAGTTCTGTAGGAAAATCGAAAATTAATAGTCCACTTACGTTCAAAATCAAGTTAGTAAGTTTCATTCGTCTCTCCGCCCAAGGCTGAGCCCATTTAGATTCATCTCCACCTCTTTTCATCTCAACTTCTAGTATAGCGGAGCTATAGCTAGATTTCAAGAAGTTTCGGAAAATAGTAGCGAAGCAGTAGTCAAATCCGTAGTGACAAAGTTAGCAAAATTGTGAGAAAGGTCTGCCTCTTCTCTACTCTTACGTTATGACATGCTTTTGTAATTTTTATGTTGCTTGATATCATATCTGGATGTTATGTGGATATTGAATGATTTTTTGGTTGATATCATAAAAAGTCACGTTAAACTACAAGTCGAAAAATCACAAAAGGAATCACTTCCTTATTTAAATTCAAAAGTGTATACAACTTGTTAACCTCTTTTAAAATCATGAGAAAATGGTTTGAGATGACTTAGAAATGTTTTAAAAGAATTTAATATGATTTTGGGCAAAGATTTGATAAAAGTTGAAAATCAATTAGAAATAGCGTGTCACGTAACAATAGTACATGATTTCATGCCGCAAAAATTAATATTTTAGTTATAAATATGGATTACAGCAGTTTCGATAAACTTTAAAAGTATAAATTTAAAATTAGCTATTCTTTCTCGAATCTTTTATAAATGTATTTGAATAAACAATTTAGTATTTTAAAAATTATTTGGAAGTTTTAATAAGAGTTTAAATGAATGTTTAAGTGGAAATTGTTTATAACACTTAAACAATATAATTGAAATCATTTCCTTGAATGTAATAACAAAAGGAGTATGCGGAAACGACTAGTACATTTATTCCACATGTGAGACCTAGAAAGGTAAAACAAGGCCTGTAACAAAGGTTATGAATGGAGCAACCATTGCCCTAAACTTACCCAGCCTCTTTTCTCTCCATCTAGGCTAGGGGTGGAACAAATCGAAGGGAAAGCACGGATACTCTAAAAAGATCATATTTAAGTTTTTCCAAAAGAAAAGAATCCTTTAGAAAAAAATTCAAAGGAATAAAAGGTAATAATTTAAAGAGAGGTTAATAGATCCATATATGATGAAATGAATTTAGAGATATGTATGTATCTCTAAAAATATTGTTGAGTGAAAATGTTGTTTACTAATCACCTGCACTTAACATTTTTCTCGATAATTTGATTTGAAGAAATCACGGTCGAATTTGGGTGCTTCCTATGTGAAGACCACTACCAATTTATGTTTTGAAGTAAATTTTTTACAGTATGCATGTATTTATTTTAAATTTTATTTTGATTTCCAACTGGAAAACTAGCCCAAAGCCCAATTCAAATTGGACCTTTTCTATTAGGGGCAACCTTTGAGCTCACTTCGTCTTTCAAGCCAAGCTGGCAAATGGGTAGTACAGGGTACTCGATTACCCGATTCTAATTCTAGACATTACCTTTCACCGTATTAAGTAGACAAACTTAATAAGTTAGCCCTAACATGACTAATTTAGACCATATAGGCTATTAGACTATGATACCATTGTTTGAACTAGACCACCCTACAGCAGTATTAAAGGTTAAATTACAAAAAAATTCTTAATTAATTAATGTGCGTATGAAGTCTAAATTCATTTAGAAATTTCTAAGTTTATTTCAAATAAAAATAATTATTTTATTAAATTTCATAGATAAAAGGAGTTTTAAATTTAATTTGAGTTCAATGTATAACAATGAACGTATCAGATACATTCATATGTGTATAGTAATGAATGACGTACACCTCCGATGCTCATATAGTCGAATAGTGCAATGCTAGAGCATCTGGTCGATGTAGGACGATTGTCAAGGGGAAGAAAAGAAAAAACAAGAAAAATAGAAGAGAAGAAAAGAAAAGAGAAAGAAAACATCAAACAATCACAAAAAGTTGTATATCTCACAGCACATCGAATAAAATATAATAGTCAACAAAGATATAAAACAGGCAAGATAGTGATAACTACATAAACCATAGAATTAGAATACACATGCTCATATGGTTATAAAATATAGTAATATAGTTTAAACAATTAATAAATAAACTCAACTGATAAACTATATTTAATAATAGTAAGTCAAACACTGTCAAGGCTCCACAATATCATATAGTGGAATATGCAACAATAAGCCCAAAAATAAGTATGAAAAAACATTGTCTATTGCTAGTCCATCTGTAGAACACTATGTACCATTTACACCTATTTTCTACTCTACACATTTAAGAGTACCCAAGGTAATAAGAAGCAAAGCATAAAATCTCAAGTCAGACAACAGTCTGATGTTAACGATAAACAGCCTTATAACACTATAAAAGTCGATATAGTATATGGAACAGAAGGCATGGAGAATCATACTTGACTTGTCCATGCATTCAAAAAGTTAACACATAACATAGGACATATGCTGCTCTATATCATATTTATCATAGGTGTATTCTAACAAAAGTACTAAGGGTGTGTAGATACCTACATCGATAATATCTACATCGTGTGATATCCGTAAGGTGATAAACAATCAAGCAACCATAACATCCATCCTCACATTCACTCATTCAATGCATTGGATATATGATACTCATATGACCACTTCATATTATCAAGGACTACTCAATGTTTCGATTTCTCGATACTCGAATCCACGCCACTCAGTAGGCCAGGAACAAGACTGTGTACCCCGTAACAGTCCAAGGTAAATGATTGAAACATCATGTGACCCAGGGCATACTCCGTAACCCAAGTGAGCATCCTCATATACCCTTGCTTTACGAGTACACTATGAAACCTTTATATATGAATGATTCCTTTGCACACATCGTCCATAACAAAGCTCAACCTGGAACTATCCATATAACTCCCATCTAGGCTAGTGCGGTTGGGAATTATTCTAGACAGTCATCGTTAGTCGTAGAATATCATTGTTTGTCCCAAAGCCCTTCTCTTATTTCCTTTAATCTGACTCGTTGTCTTCTGTTTCGTATCTTGAAGTATAACCATCCATCATCGAAGTCGTCAATTCCTATCATGGAATCATCTTCGTTGAATCATAATCATCGCGTCAAAGCATCGTGTCCTTGATTTAGCACCAAAACTGCTTTTCCAAGAGCTATAACATCAAATCAAATGTCGAACAAACAAATGCATGAACCATCACATCATGCTCTTCATAGCCTCTCCATCATCAACGTCAAAATTGGCTAAATCGACCATTATGAATAGTGGTAGATATTCACCATTCTAGGGTAATCGATAATGACTACTTGAGTCGCGTATTTATGCAAAAATGACTAGGTATAAACTATATAAAATTGTTTGGCATCCCTCTTGAAGTGCGAAGTGCATATCCAAGTACATCCCCCCAATTGATCGGGGTCGTCGTCTCCCGTCCCCAATTAATATACTGGATGTTAGTTGCCTATAAGTATACTATCATTCGTGTTTGAATCAGTCGATATGCATTCCAATACTCTATTATATACTTTTCCCATCCATTGGAATTTCCGTTGTTTGTGCGTTCAATCGGTATGCATGAAACTCTATCATCGTCCAAGTTCCTATTGTGTGTGCATTCGATCGATATGCACTAAACTCTATCTGATGGGATTTTAACACTATATCACCCACGAATGGGGTTTTGAACCAAACTAAGTAAACGAGCATAAATACCAACAACAAGTGTACAACATCTATAATAGCCTACGTGCGTCTATAATAACACACATACAACACATGCAATACATCTAAATCAATCAACATGGGATTAATATCAAAAATAGCCTAGTCTCGCAATTTCATCAAAATAGTGTGTTAATAAGAAAAATGTGATATTAGATTTAAAACAATTTTAAAAAACTTTTAAATTCTTTTATAAAATAGGATGTAAGCTAACTATAACAAAAATCACATTTTAAAGTTAAAAATCATCTGAAAATGTAGTTTTAATACTATACTAACAATCTTAGTGTAGTGAGAGACAATATCACCTCCCTCAATAAAAGCTGACCAATCCAAAGTCAAGTCGTAAAGCTCTCCCATCACAAGCGCAATGTAAGAAACCGCGTCCAAATTGGACATCGTATGTAAAAGACATGGGCCAGATACAAAAGGATAGTTAATTGAATTAATTAATTACAATCAATTCATTAATTACCTTTCTCCCCCAAATCAATATTTCCATTTCCCCATGTGCACGCACAGGCACAACAAAACCCACCACTTCGACGCCTTCTCTCCTTGATTTCTCCTTCATTACTTGGAAAATCGATGCAGCATTGCCTCCACCATACCACTTTACACATCCACTTTGCAACACATACCACATGAAGCAGCTCAATCCCTCGAGACAGACCATGACTTGAAGATAAATGCAATGATAAGGAAATGTCGTGTTCATCCATGGTCGATCAAAGGCTCTAGAGCTTTGGGGAAAGGTGGATGTCGGTGAGGGAAAAGCAACGACAGTCTCCATTTGGCCTATCTATGCCACTCTGGGAAAAGGTAACTGTATATCGTCAGCTATGAAACGGCCTCCACTCTAACCACCATCGCATACAATTTCATCAATGTCATCACGAAGCTCTCCTCCGTGAGACCTCAACGGACCTGGTTTTGGGGTTTATTGTTGATTATATCTCTCTATTTGACTTTTGGTAGGGTTCAGGGGAAGTGGCGGCCATTTATATTTTTACAGGAAATGTAACGGTAAAGTAGATGAGTGAGAGAAAAGGGTTGGGCGATTGTTTATTTGTATAATATTTCATATAATTTATTTGAATTCTCAAATAAATTATTGTACGTTTCGAGCTCGTATGATCACAAGATGCATACGATCGTAAAGAAACTCGTCGGTGTATGCCATTTCAATTTTACAGTCCCAACGGTATG
Organism: Allium cepa; assembly: GCA_030765085.1. NCBI lineage: Eukaryota > Viridiplantae > Streptophyta > Magnoliopsida > Asparagales > Amaryllidaceae > Allium > Allium cepa. The sequence goes on from CM060928.1 coordinate 995,795,247, forward strand.
AATTTTGTCGCTATTTGAGACAGCATTTCAGGATGGTAATTTCATGCATTTTGAAATCACTTTGGCCATCTAATCATTTGATCTCCAAATATAGCGGTGGTTATACTCATTACAATTCGCAACATCAATCCGATCTCAATAGAATATGTCTCAAATCCTAATTCGTATGTATGCAAAAAATTATATTTTTGGGACTTTCAACTAATTAAGAATTCAATATTTAAATATTTATTTAAATATCCTTCATTAAAAATATGGGTCATCACATTCACCCGTCCTTAATGGATTTCAATCTCGAAATTCCCAAGGTAAGGAAATGTCTCCTAACCCATATGCTTGCAAAGCCCCTCATGTTTGGAAAAAAATTCAACATCAACTCCTTTATGCTCAGAATGAGTAACATCGGTGCACTTATCAACCCCTCCATCAGACTCACTAATGTGTGTATACACCTAACATCTCAAATAAAAGTCTAATTCTCTTCATCAAGTAGGTTAACGGTGTTGCTACTTTAGAGAAGTCCTTGGTAAAATGTATACAGCATCTCACCAATCCAAGGAAACTTTTATCTGTAGCGCTATTGGGTCTATTCAAATCCAGACTATGATAACGTTTGCAGGATCAACAGTGATATCCTACTCAAAAAACATAACATAAGCATCTCACTTTCCTCTTCCAAAAGTGATAATTTGAAAATCTCACCATCAATTGATGTTTTATTAACACCTCCAACATATTCATCAAACATGTCTTATGCTCCTCTTTCATCCATGAGCAAATAAAAATATCGTAAATGAGCACAAGCGCAACTTACTCAAGTGATCCCTTGAAACATAGCTCATGAGATCAACAAAGCATGCCGACTCGCTGGTTAGCCCGAACGACATAACGATCCAGTCAAAAATCAAAGTAGCGTATAAAACACTATGATCGGCACACTCTTTCTAGCCACTCTCAGTGGATAAAACCTCATCGTAAGGTCCAACTGAGAGAACATGAATGGCCCGCCTTTCATTCCATGGAAAGACACGTCATTAATAAGAAAGAAAGAGGTAGAAATAGAATAGATGGAAGAAAGAACACAAAAATATTAGAATCTCACAGCGGAACGGAACAAAATATAATATATAACATAACAATTACATAGTCATTTACATATTAGAGTTACATAGCTAATACAACTCAAAATAGACAGCTATAAAAGTCTGTCTATTATACAACTCTAGAATAATACATACATCATCACAGAGATATAATACAGCGGAAACACTATATATCTACAAATGCTGAAGCCTCCTGCTCTATCTCTCGTCCAGAATTCGTCAAAGCTAACCTGAATCCCTTGGCTACTCGTAAAAATTTAGGTACCCAAGAGTTTAAGAAAACCAGAATAAACTCCGGGTCAGACATGGGTCTTATGTGAGTAAACGGTTTAAAGTTGCTTAACTTTGGAAAAAAAAACCTTTGAAAACAAAAGGTATCATGTGAGACTTCCTACACATAAACATGGGTAAGTTTTTACCTTACGCTAACCAAAACATTTGATAGGAAATCTGGTGATATTATAATAGGGTCTACGGTTTTCAAATAACTAGAAAATAGCCGAAATTGTTACATTTATTAAATTCCAGCATACATAGGTATACAATCAAATCCGAGGGCACTTATTAGAGATTGGATTTCCATACAATGGCAGGGCTACTGGGGTACCGCCCGTCGCAGTACGTGGCCTAGATTACCATACCGAGGATCCACCCTAAATCCCCTGCAACACAAGGCCGGAACCATCCCTTACTGGATTGTCCCGAATAAGAAAACCCCAGCGGTTGTAGCTATTCAACCGCCCACACAGCCGAATAAAAAGGGACTCTAGACAGGGGTAAATCCTATCCTACTTGGGTGCTACCCACTTAGCCTTGCTGCACCTCCCCTGTTTTAGCCATTCTCGGTTGATGTGGCTTGAGGCTACGATTATCTTTATAGAACATATCTATCTTAGAATGCTCATCGTCCACCTAACGATGTGTTGAAAGCATTTAATCCATACAAGTTCGTTCCAGGTTCGAACGAAACCGAAGGCATTATCTCGTTACACTCATTTTGGAATCACCCTCAGAGTTAACGACAATAACCCTTGCACTCTGAAACATCATCTCGAACCTGGAAGCACTATTCCCGTTATACTCGTGTTGGAATCACCCTCAGAGTTTTAACGACATATAGTTCTTACACTTCGAGTCTTCAACTTGATCTTCACTTGGATTCACGACCTAACGTTTAACTTGGATCGATGTGGTTTTCGGATAATCAAATTTGATCCTCAATCCCGGTTTCATCGAAATCCAAAGTTATCTTAAAGGCCAAGTTTTTTTTAAAGTTTAAACAATTTATTAAATTCAATACATGAATTCACACAGCATTTACACAGATAAATATCACACATTTATCACTGATATACAATATCATATCACAGAATATCATAGCATATCATCCACTAGACATCAATCAATTCAGATATTCTACACAAACAATCATCCACAAACAGGAATTATTAATCCATATCATAATTAATTTAATTAAAATTAATTAAATTAATTACTTAAGAATTAATCACCTAATCCTGCTTAACCAACCATTAATTAATTACAACCATTTAATTAATTAACTACTTCTTAATTATCTTATCAATCAATCAATTAGTTTCTAATCACAGATTAATTATCCTTTAACTATTGATTAATAAACCTTAATTATTAATCAATATCTATCAATGTCAATTAATTAATCCATAATTATTCTTATAATTTAATTAGTTAATCAATAATTAACTAATTAATTATTCCTTAATTATTAATTAATAAACCTTAATTATTAATTAACAACTTTATTACAAATTAATTACTCCTTAATCACCAGTTGATTAACCATTTGATTAATCCTTAATTAACAGTTAACCAATCATTAATTATCATTTGATTAATCCTTAATCACCATTTGATTAATCAATTAATTGTCATTTAACAAATTCCTAATTAATATTTAATTATAGATTAATTATCCTTCAATTATTAATTAATAAAACTTAATTATTAAATAATAAAACTTAATCATAAATTATGCATTTCTTAATTACTAGTTAAGTAATCTTTAATTACTTAATTAACTACTCATTAATCACTTAATTAATCAATCTTGATTACTTGATTAATTAATTCTTAATTACACTAATTAATTAATTAATCTCTAATCATTAATCAAAAATCTTCATTATTTAATTATTGATCTTCAATTACAAATTAATTAACTTTTAATCCTTAATCATTTATTAATCAAGTAAATTATTTACCCTTGGTTAACTTCTTATTAGTCCTTTATAAATTAATTAGCTAATAAATTATACTTAATTTCCTTCAATTAATTTAATTAATACCAAGACATTAAAACCATAATTATCTTAAGATAAAACATTATCTTATAAATGCCTTAACTACCATTAGCATAATTACACCATTTATCTTTAAAATTATATTTACTTAATTAAATCATTAAAAAAGTCTTTTTTTAAATAAAACAATTGTTTAACTTGATAAATTAAAGTAATCAAAACATAACTTTAAAATAACTTAAAAAATTTATCAATTAATAGTTTTAAAAATTAATTTCAAATTTGAATTTTAAAAACTAGCTTTTATATAAACTTTTAAAATTTCATTCCTAATTCAAATTTTAAAATCACTTTAAACTTCACTTAACAAAATCTAAATTTAACAAATTTCAAACTTCCTGATCAAAATGTTAAAGAAAATTTTTATTAAATATAAAGTAATCTATATAAAAGGTTTAAACTAATTTAAATTTTAAACTTCAAAAACCTAGTTTTTGGAAGTCTTTTTAAAACTACTCAATCGCAATTCTTCGGGTCAAACCCGAAGGTCACTCGGGTTTAAACCGGAGTTTTCTTTCTCTTCTCCCATTTTTTCAACACTTAGATAAAATTTTAAGTTTTAAAACTAACAGGCTAATCTCCTATAAACTACCCGAGTATAAACTCGAGTTTCTTACCCCAAAACCCAAACCTTTCTTCGAGCACACCACAATCCAAAACAGTTGACACCAAAACATCACTATGCACATGCACCATCGTCGGAGCCACCTCCGACCCTCATCGCATCCTCCGACACTTCACCCTACGTCGCAGCAACCAATATCGGCCACAAAAACATAATCACGGTCCCTCAAACAAGATCGAGCTACCCAGTTGAGTCTGGAACTAAAGCAACCTTCAGCAAAACCTCTCGACCACACTTCTCCAATCACCAGAGGTCAGACGACTCAGGCCATCCCCTACCGAACCACCACGTTACCATTCCCCAGAGTATCAAGCAACTCGCATCATCAAAGACGATGCAACGACCACCAACTCCAGCTTCAACAGAACTAGGGTTAAAAGCTTGACTCAACCATCGTCGATGCCTCTGCAACATATCCACTCTCCAGACATTTTTACCTGGACCACCAAACTCGCTCCACCTCCAGTGATGTTCATGACCACCGCAGATGCTCCGGCCACCAAAATTCACCCAAAAACCCAATTCCAGACATTCCCAAAATTCACATTTATTTCAATATTAAAAATTGTGATGTTTGTTTTTAAAAATCATAACTTTTAAAGTGGATTCAAGTTATAATCTTGAAACAGCAGATTTCAATGACTGATTTTAACATGTTTCAAAGGATTTCTACTGTACTTCCATTTTCCAGATAACCCTCTAATTTTTTTACTTAAATTCATTTTTAAAATTGAATTTATGTCTAAAAAACATTTAATGTTTGAAAACTAAGCATTAACAGAAATCGGGTGAAAAGAGAATGTGTTCTATCTATATTTAGACTCTGTAGTATGAAACAGAGAAGAACAAGAATACAACCAGACATGCATACCTGTACACACTCATATACAAAGATTCTATACTTATATCTACACATGTAGGGCATCATCATCACAGAAATTCACAAGCAACAACCATAAATCTACTTAAGTTTTAAATTAAATGTTTACTCACTTTTTGAAAATGCAGAGAGTTTTGAAACTGGATGAAAACTCATAAACTGGATTGAAACTGAAGCTTTTGGAAATTTGAAAACTGCATATTGTTGTTGTTTTGATTTCTGAAAGCTTGTCTTGCTTGAAACTTTAAGACGGAATAGCTTTGAAACTTGAAGGTTTGAAGTTGGAATGTTGGATAAACTAGAACATGATGATTTAAACTTTGATTCCAGGCTTGCAGTTTTGAAAGTGTTCCAGGCTTTGATAAAAGAGGTTTCAGGCTTTTTGAAAACTACTTACAGGGTTTGCTTTGAGTTTTGAAAATTGGTTAAAGATTTTGGCTTTGAGCTTGAACTTTTGTAAAATGCTTTCAGGATGTTTTGAGGAAAAGATTACAAGCTTATAGTTTGAGTTTGATCTTGTTTGAAAAATGATTTTTGTGGAGGATTTGAATACTGTTTTTTAACAGATATTGATTTTAGAGGAGATGTTTCAGATTGCTCTGGTTTGCTTATGAGAATTTTTCAGGTTGTGGCCGTTGATTTCTTGCTTGAATTGAAAGAAAAAGAATGAAGAAAGAAAACGGAAGTTTTATATTTTGTAATTTATGGTTTATTAAAATTAAAGGAAAAGAAAATTAAATAAGGACACATGTTAAATTTTCTTTCATTTGTCAAAAACCAATGCTAACTATCTTACACATGTTATCTCAACTTCCTAAATTAACACTTGTAATAATTTATATTTATATTATTTTTAAATGATTTAAAAAGCTTTTCTTATTAATTTTCCTAATAAATAAGTGCTTTTATAAATTTAAAAATGCTTTTCTTAATTATATATAAATAAAACTTTTAAAAGAAATAAAATAAAAACCAATTAGATTCTAAATAAAATCATATAAAATTATTTAATCCATTTTTAAATGCTAATTTAAAAGCTTTTTGTATTTATTTACTATTAAATAAATATTTTCCAAATTTATATAAATAAAATTCTTTTGTTTAAACTAATATAAAACAAATATTATTTTAAATTAAAAATTAATTCATATATTCTTTTATATCCAAAATAATTCTCAAGATATATATATATTCTTTTGAAGTTCAGATTTAAATCCAAATTTCAAATTCAATTTAAAACTTCAATTTAAAATCAAATCAAATATATCATATTAATGTAAACAACCACATTATTAAATCTGGAAATATTAAATTTTAATTTTAAAGTTAACTTAAATAAATATATATACATATACATTTAAACAGCATTTATTAAATTTGAAAATAATTATTCTATTGAAAATCAATCTATATCTATATTTCTAAACATCACATTATTATTGTTTTTGTTATTCATATTTGAAAAATAACAATTTCATCAATTTTAAATAATTTAATTAAGAGACTATCACATTTTAAATTTCTTGAAATTCTGGGATATCACATTCCTCCCCCCCCCCTAAAAGAATTTCGTCCCTGAAATTTAAAACAAAGATAATCCAAAAAAATTATTTCATTTCAACCATTCAAGCATACCTATCAGCCAAACACTATCAACCAAACAACAATTCATCCAAACAAATAGTTTATTCAAACAAATAATTCATTCAAACAAACAATCCAAGCTATCCGGACACAAATCCAGATAAGCCTCCCTAAAACTACTCAGAGTTTCCCAAGACAGACTCTGAAATCTTAGCTCCCCAACAAAAGATAGATCGTTCACGTATTTCCTCAAGTGAGATACGTGAAAAACATTGTGAATTCCAACCATATAAACTGGTAATTTAATCCTGTAGACCACATCACCAAATCTCTTCTTGATAAGCTCCACCATCGCAGATGCCTCACGGATCAAAACTGGACCAAGAACCAGACGATCTCTCGACTTTACCCAATAGATGGAAGTCTACAAGGTCTTCCAAAAAAGCCTTCATAGGGTGCCACCTAAATACTCACCTGAAAACTGTACGAGAATTCCATTCAATGCAGATGGTCCTCCTAACATTCACCTAAAATCCAAAACACAAACCCTCGCAAATCTCTAGAATTTGGTTCAGCCTTTCCATTGGTATGGGAATGATAGGCTATACCCAAACTCAATCTCGAACCCAAAGCTGATCTGCAAAGCCTTCCAAAACTTTCCTGGAGAAGATAGGGTCACGGTTGCTAACAATGCTGACTGGAACGCCAAGCTGTCGGACAAACTCTTCAAGAAAAAATTAGCCAAAGATGGTGCAGAACGGGTTGCTTTGACCGAAATAAAATGGGCGTTCTTGGTCAACCGGTCTTCAATCACCCATATTCCCTCATTTCCCTTTTTGGTCCTTGGAAAACCGTCGGTGAAATCCAAAGAAATCATTTCACACTGGAACTTCCATAAGCAGCAATAAACCGGCGGTCTTCTGTTGATCACATCTACTTGCTGATAGATCGCACATCCATAAACGAAAGCAGCTACATCCTTCATCACGCTTGGCCACCAGGAAACTCTCTTCATATCCATATACATATCTGAAATCCCTGGGTGGATACACAGTCTGGAGCAATGACTCACAGACGGAACTTTTTGCATCAAATCCCAAAAATTCGGAACACAAATTCCTTGGCTATCCATCTCCAAACTGGAATACTGACCATTCTTGACTCAATCCATCCATATCTGGCACATTACGTTCTTGAAGACCTCAAACTTACTCTTGCCATCCGAAAAAATTAGAACAGACACACTAGTCAGCCATGCCTTCAAATCAATGAAAGCCTCTTCACACTCGGGTCCACTTAAACTTCGCTCCTTTCCGAGTCACATGGTTACGTGTGAAGAAATCTTAGAAAGGTTCTTGATAAACTTCCTATAGAACTCTGCCAAACCATAAAACTATAGTTGGTTCCCTTCCTGAATAGTAGCTATCCAGGCTGGATCTATAGAAATACCATCACCAAAAACAAAATGCTTCCTCAAAGTCTTTAACACAACTCCAATTGCCGCTTGCGCTCCTCTTCAAACTTGGAGTAGACAAGAAAAATATTGATGAACATGAGAACAACTTATACCATACATCTCAAAAACTCGGTTCATCAAATCCACACAGAATCTCAAAGAAAACTCATCTAACTAGGCCACAAAGACAATAGCTGAACCTTAACTGGGAAAAACTAGGCTGTACAACAGGCACTGCTCCTGGGACTAAGACCATCCAAAATCCTATCTTTAGATGAGCACAAACCTTACACTTCCTCGAAAACATCCGGAGAATCTTTGGCCACCTCGATGGACTCTACGCCCTCTGAAGATGCCTCTATTCCATGCAGAAGATTGCTCAAAAAAACCCAGCATCATCGCAAGTCACTTTTGTGATACTTCCCAACTCAGTCTCCAAAGATACAATCCTTGCTTCATGCATCAAACAACCTAATACTATCCAACCAGTCCCAAACTCAGAATAAGACCAAATCCTTTTGAAATCCAATACAAAAGGGTCACTAGAAAAACTAAGGGGAAGATAAGAAAGTCTTAACCCTCTACAGATCTTATCTAACTCGGTTACCCTACCTATAGGATTAGATACAAAGATAGGATGGTCAAGAAAAACAAGAGAGAGATGAAACTCCTCTAGAACTCATGTTGAAAACCCGAACAGATACCCAACAAATCGAGATAGGTATATAGTTATATGAAAATTACAAATACGCGCTCTCAAGATATACACTACTCTAGAGCCTAGGTATTATCTCAACCTATGCTCTGATACCAAGTGAAACGACCCGCCTTTCATTCCACAGAAAGACGGATCATTAATAAGAAAGAAAGAGGTAGAAATAGAATAGATAGAAGAAAGAACACAGCAATGTCAGAATCTCACAGGGGAACGGAACAAAATATAATATATAACATAACAATTACATAGTCATTTACATATCAGAGTTATATAGCTAATACAACTCAAAATAAACAGTTATAAAAGTCTGTCTATTATACAACTCTAGAACAATACATACATCATCAAAAAAAAATAACACAGCGGAAACACTATATATCTACAAACGCTGAAGCCTCCTGCTCCATCTCTCCTCTAGAATTCATCAAAGCTAACCTGAATCCCTTGGCTACTCGTAAAAATTTGAGTACCCAAGAGTTTAAGAAAAACAGAATAAACTCCGGGTTAGACATGGTCTGATGTGCGTAAACGGTTTAAAGTTGCTTAACTTTGAAGAAAAAAACCTTTGAAAACAAATGGTATCACGTAAGACTTCCCACACATAAATATGGTTAAGTTTTTACCTTACGCTAACCAAAACATTTGACAGGAAGTCTAGTGATATTATAATAGGGTCTAGGGTTTTCAAATAACTAGAAAATAGCCAAAATTGTTACATTTATTAAATTCCAACATACATAGGTATACAATCAAATCCGAGGGCACTTATTGGAGATTGGATTTCCATAAAATGGCAGGGCTACTGGGGTACCTCTCATCACAGTACGTGGCCTAGATCACCGTACCGAGGATCCATCCGAAATTCCCTGCAACACAAGGCCGGAACCATCCCTTACTGGACAGTCCCGAATAAGAAAACCCTAGTGGTTGTAGCTATTCAACCGCCCACACAGCCTAATAAAAAGGGACTCTAGACAGGGGTAAATCTTATCCTACTTGGGTGCTACCAACTTAGCTTTGTTGCACCTCCCCTGTTTTAGCCATTCTCGATTGATGAGGCTTGAGGCTACGATTACCTTTATAGAACACATCTATCTTAGAATGCTCATCGTCCACCTGACGATGTGCTGAAAGCATTCAATCCATACAAGTTCATTCCGGGTTCGAACGAAACCGAAGGCATTATCTCGTTACACTCATTTTGGAATCACCCTCAGAGTTAACGACAATAACCCTTGCACTCTGAAACTCCATCTCGAACCTAGAAGCACTATTCCCGTTATACTCGTATTGGAATCACCCTCAGAGTTTTAACGACAAATAGTTCTTACGCTTTGAGTCTTCAACTTGATCTTCATTTGAATTTTGACCTAATGTTTAACTTGGATCGATGTGGTTTTCGGATAATCAAATTTGATCTCCGATCCCGGTCTCATCGAAATCCAAACGTATCTCAAAAGCCAAGTTGTTTTAAAGTTCAAACAATTTATTCAATTCAATACTTGAATTCACACAGCATTTACATAGATAAATATCACACATTTATCGACGATATATATACAATATAATATCACAGAATATCATAGAATATCATCCAATAGATATCAACCAATTCATATTCTACACAAACAATCATCCACAAACAGGAATTATTAATCCATATCATAATTAAAATTAATTAAATTAATTACTTAAGAATTAATCAACTAATCGTGCTTAACCAACCATTAATTAATTACAACCATTTAATTAATTAATCACTTCTTAATTATCTTATCAATCAATCAATTAATCTTTAATCACAGATTAATTATCCTTTAACTATTAATTAATAAACCTTAGTTATTAATCAATATCTCTCAATACCAATTAATTAATCCATATTATTCTTATAATTTAATTAATTAATCATTAATTAACTAATTAATTATTAGTTAATAAACCTTAATTATTAATTAACAACTTAATTACAAATTAATTACTCCTTAATCACCAGTTGATTAACTATTTGATTAATCCTTAATTAAAAGTTAACCAATACTTAATTATCATTTGATTAATCCTTAATCACCATTTGATTAATAAATTAATTATCATTTTACAAATTCCTAATTAATCATCAATTATAGATTAATTATCCTTCAATTATTAATTAGTAGCTTAATTATTAATTAGTAACTTAATTATTAATTAATAAACCTTAATCACAAATTAAGCATTTCTTAATTACTAGTTAAGTAATCTTTAATTACTTAATTAACTACTCATTAATCACTTAATTAATCAATCTTGATTACTTGATTAATTAATTCTTAATTACACTTAATTAATTAATTAATTAATCTCTAATCATTAATCAAAAATCTTCATTATCTAATTAATGATCTTTAATTATAAATTAAATAACCCTTAAATTAATTAACTTTTAATCCTTAATCATTTATTAATCAAGTAAATTATTTACCCTTAATTAATTTCTAAATTAATCCTTTATAAACTAATTAACTAATAAATTACTTAATTTCCTTAAATTAATTTAATTAATATCAAGACATTAAAACCTTAATTATCTTAAGATAAAACATTATCTTATAAATGCCATAATTACCATTACCATAATTACACCATTTATCTTTAAAATTATCTTTACTTAATTAAATCATTAATCAATTTTTTTTAAAATAAAACAATCATTTAACTTGATAAATTAAAGCTATCAAAACATAAATTTAAAATAACTTAAAACATTTATCAATTAATATTTTTAAAAATTAGTTTCAAATTTTAATTTTAAAAACTAGCTTTTATATAAACTTTTAAAATTTCAATCCTAATTCAAATTTTAAAATCACTTTAAACTTCACTTAACAAAATCTAAATTTAACAAATTTCAAACTTCTTAATCAAAATGTTAAAGAATTTTTTTATTAAATATAAAGTAATTTATATAAAAGGTTTAAACTAATTTAAATTTTAAAGTTCAAAAACCTAGTTTTTAAAAGTCTTTTTAAAACTACTCAATCACAATTCTTCGGGTCAAACCCGAAGGCCCCTCGGGTTTAAACCCGATTTTTCTTTCCCTACTCCCATTTTTTCAACACTTAGATAAAATTTTAAGTTTTAAAACTAACAGGCTAATCTCCTATAAACTACCCGAGTATAAACTCGAGTTTCTTACCCCAAAACCCGAACCTTTCTTCGAGCAAACCATAATCCAAAACATCTGACACCAGAACACCACCGTGCACATGCACATCACCGGAGCCACCTTCGACCCTCGCCGCACCCTCCGGCACTTCACCCTACGTCACAGTAACCAATATCGACCACAAAAACATAATCACGATCCCTCAAACAAAATCGAGCTACCCAGTTAAGTCTAGAACTAAAGCAACCTTCAGCAAAATCTCTCGACCACACTGCTCCGACCACCAGAGGTCGGGTGACTCTGGCCATCCCCTGCCGAACCACCACACTACCATTCCCCAGGGTGTTAAGCAACTCGCATCATCGGAGACGATGCAACGACCACCAACTCCAGCTTCAACAAAACTAGGGTTAAAGGCTTGACTCGACCACCGCCGATATCTCTGCAACATATCCACCCTTCAGACACTTTTTCCTGGACCATCAGACCTCGCTCCACCTCCCGTGATGTTCACGACCACCGCAGATGCTCCGGCCACCAGAATTCACCCAAAATCCCAATTTTAGACATTCCTAAAATTCACATTTATTTCAATATTAAAAATTATGATATTTGTTTTTAAAAATATAACTTTTAAAGTGGATTCAAGTTGTGATCTTGATACAGCAGATTTCAATGACTGATTTTAACATGTTTCAAAGGATTTCCACTGTATTTCCATTTTCCAGATAAGCCTCTAAATATTTTTACTTAAATTCATTTTTAAAATTGAATTTATGTCTAAAAAAACATTTAATGTTTGAAAACTAAGACTTAACAGAAATAGGGGAAAAGAGAATGAATTTTATCTATATTTAGACTTTGTAATATGAAACAGAGAAGAACAAGAATACAACCAGACATGCACACCTGCACACACTCATATACAAAGATTCTACACTTAAGTCTACACATGCAGGGCATCATCATCACAGAAATTCACAAGCAACAACCATAAATCTACTTAAGTTTTAAATTAAATGTTTACTCGCTTTTTGAAAATGTAGAGTTTTGAAACTGTATGAAAACTAGCAAATTGGATTGAAACTGAAGCTTTTGATAATTTGAAAACTGCATATTGCTGTTGTTTTGATTTCTAAAAGCTTGTCATGCTTAAAACTTTAAGACTGAATAGCTTTGAAACTTGAAGGTTTGAAGTTGGAAGGTTGGATAAACTGGAACATGATGATTTAAACTTTGATTCCAGGCTTGCAGTTTTGAAAGTGTTCCAGGCGTTGATAAAAGAGGTTTCAGGCTTTTGAAAATTGCTTACAGGGTTTGCTATGAGTTTTGAAAATTGGTTACAGATTTTGACTTTGAGCTTGAACTTTTGTAAAATGCTTTCAGGTTGTTTTGAGGAAAAGATTGCAGGCTTATAGTTTGAGTTTGATCTTGTTTGAAAAATGATTTTTGCGGAGGATTTGAATACTGTTTTTCTTATAGATATTGATTTTAGAGGAGATATTACAGATTGTTCTGGTTTTCATATGAGAATGTTTTAGGTTGTGGCTGTTGATTTCTTGCTTCAATTGAAAGAAAAAGAATGAAGAAAGAAAATGGAAGTTTTATATTATGTAATTTATGGTTTATTAAAATTAAGGAAAAAGAAAATTAAATGAGGACACTTGTTATATTTTCTTACATTTGTCAAATACCAATGCGAATTATCTTACACATGTTATCTCAAGCTTCCTAAATTAACATTTGTAATAATTTATATTTATATTATTTTTAAATGATTTAAAAAGCTTTTCTTATTAATTTTCCTAATAAATAAGTGCTTTTATAAATTTAAAAATGCTTTTCTTAATTATATATAAATAAAAATTTTAAAAGAAATAAAATAAAAACTAATTAGATTCTAAATAAAATCATATAAAATTATTTAATCCATTTTTAAATGCCAATTTAAAATCTTTTGTATTTATTTGCTATTAAATAAATACTTTCCAAATTTATATAAATAAAATTCTTTTGTTTAAATTAATGTAAAAAAATCCTTTTTTCGATAAAATTTTTATTCATATATTCCTTTACATCCAAAATAATTCTCAAGATATATATATATATATATATATATATTCTTTTTAAGTTCAAATTCAAATCCAAATTTCAAATTCAAATTCAATTTAAAACTTCAATTTAAAATCGAATAAAATATATATATATATAAATTAATGTAAATAACCACATTATTAAATCTGGAAATATTAAATTTTTATTTTAAAGTCAACTTAAATAAATATATATACACATATACATTTAAACAACATTTATTAAATTTGAAAATAATTATTCTATTTAAAATCAATCTATATCTATATTTAAAAACATCACATTGTTATTGTTTTTGTTATTTATATTTGAAAAATACAATTTTATCAATTTTAAATAATTTAACTAAGAGATTGTCACACTTTAAATTCCTTGAAATTCCGGGATATCACAGAACGCCTTCGTTCCATATAATTGATCTAATAAGCCGTTAGTAAGTGGTAGTGGATACTTGTTCATTGTCTCATTCAGCACATGATAACCAATATATAACCTCAAAGAGACATCCGCTATAGTAGCAAACACTATAGATGCATCCTACTTAAATATGCACTTATAAGTCATCCACTCTCACCTAAACTTTTCTCTACTCTTTGGGCACCATGTGCCTTAAAGGCATAACTATTGGTCTAGCACCTCTGACCAGATCGATACGGAAGTCAAGCTCTATATATTGGTAATCCGGTCACCTCATCAAATGTGTCCGGACTATCTCTAGCTATAGGAATAGATGACAACTTGTTGTGTGGGATACTGAGCGAATATAGAAAGCTAACCATTAGCTCATCTTCTAGGTTATGCCAAACACAACCTTCCACTCATCATCATTCCCAATCATCACCAATGGCCTCTCACAATCCACCACCATTATGTACTCCTTCATCCATTCAATTCCAATGATATAATATCGAACCCAATTAAACTCAGAACAAATCAATAATAAAAAACAAACATCCACGACTCATTAAGGCAAGTGTCAACAAACCATGCATAGGCTGGATGATCCCTAACAAGCTTTGTCATAATTTAAAGGTCGGCCAACAATTTTGGATCTCAATCCCACTCTATCTATAAATCATTAGATATGAAGGAATATGAAACCCCGATATTGAATAAAACACGTATGGAACACCATAAATGGAATGGACAGTAATGCCCTTTCCCTTCTCTTTCATTGATGGAATACTCGAAGGAATCGAAAATGGCATTCAACGCATATGCTTCCATTACCTACCCTTGCTTAACCAGTTCTAGACAATCCTTCTACACTGGGTATAGGCTCTCACTTCATAAAGCCTTCCTGATCAACTTCTCAAAGCTTTCGTTAACATGAGCAATCAATCGCTTCCCAAGATGATTACTCAACCTAATGATAAATTTTTCGTTATTTCTGAGTGGAGTATCGACGAAACATAGACTATGCTTTGATAACACATCGAATTTAGACACATATTCGTGTGTGCAATACAACTTATATACAATATGTACTATTATATAATTTTGAAAACCAAAATACATAACAAATCTGCCTTAGTGGCGAACACTATAGGTGCATCCTACTTAAATATGCTCTTATAGGTCATCCACTTGCACCTTAAGTTTTCTCTACTCCTTGGGCACCATATGCCTTAAAAGGCATAACTACTGGTATAGCACCTCTGACTAGATCTATATGGAAGTCAATCCCTATATGGCGGTAATCTGATCACCTCACCAGATGAGTCTGAACAGTCCCTAACTACATGCAAAGATGACAACTCGTCGTGTGGGATACCGAGCAAATATAGAAAGCTAACCATAACCTCGTCATCAAGTGGGTACTCGAACTATACCTTCTTCTCATCATCAGTCCCTATTATCACCAACGGCTTCTCAAAATCCACCACTATTTTGTACCCCTTTTTCTAGTCAGTTCCCGAACTATAATATCGAACCTAACCTAAAACAAATCAATAACAACAAACAAACATCCATGACTCATTAAGGCTAAGTCTCAACAAACCATGCACAAGCTAGGTAATCCCCAACAAGGTTCGTCATAAGTTAAAGGTCAGTCAACAGTTTTGGGGCGATCTCACTCTACCTACAAATCATTAGATATGAAGGAATGTGAAACCTCGACATCAAATAAAACATGGATGGAACACCATAAATGGAAAGCATGCCCTAGATAGTAATGCCATTTCCCTTCTCTTTCGTTGATGGAGCACTCGACAAAATTAAAATAGCATTCAACCTATGCATCTATCTACCCTTGCTTAACCGATTCGGGACAATCCTTCTACACTGGGTATAGGCTCTCACTTTATAAAGCCTTCCTGATCAACTTCTCGAAGCTCTCATAAATATGAGCAATAAATTGCTTCCTAAGATGATTACTAAACCCAGTGATAAACTTTTCAATATTTCTGAGTGGAGTATTGATGAAAGATAGACCGTGCTTCAATAGCACATCGAATTTATCCATTGTAACATTCCCCATTTGGAGGCCCGAAACTAATCATTATGGAGCTTGCAAGCATCCATAGTTATTAATTTTCGATGACCAAATGTGGAAATGTTAAATACATTGATATACCAAAACACATGAATATGAAAAAAAATAACCAGATTTAAAAAAAATTCTCATTTCATTACAAATAGCATTTTAGATTCATTGCATAATCTCATATGTAAGCCATGTTCAGAGAAATTACATTTTGTTACAAAATACGCCAAGAGCGGCCCCCTTGGTTTATCAGAGTCTAAATATAGGAGATTAAATAAATTTTCCCTTACATCCAAATAACACAGCAGACAATAGATAGAATCTCCTAAATAGCTAGCTTGCCTCCTGTAAGTCTTCGAATGCTTATTTATCAACTAATAACCTGAAAAATCTTACCCTCATCCTACTCAAATTAATTTAGAGCACCCAAGAGTTTAAAGGGAAAAACATAAACTTCGAGTCAGACAAAAAGACTAGTGCGAATAATAGTATACCATCTCAAACCAGATAAATATCTATCGAGACCACGCCGTTGAGCAGAACGGGTTCCCTTCGCTAGTACCTTAACCGAAAACGACTCAGCCATATACTGTGCACCGACATCCACAATTGTTAAATCATAACATAATACGATGATATGCAATTACACAATGTATCCTACCTAGATTTCCCATCCCTATTCATTTGACTACCTGCCTCAAGTTGTAGTTTCTATGGTCATTATTACTCTATTAGTTTTCATGGGCTAACGGGCTATCTCACTGGTTGCATAGTTTCCATGGGATTACTAAGAACCTATTGGTGTCTACCAATAACATCATCCAATCATAGGTTTCATGGGCTGACTATGAACCTATTGGATTCTCTAATAACATCTCATAGCTCAAGGTTTTCATAACCTGACTATGAACCTATTGATCTCTACCAATAACCTTTTTCGGACATAGTTTTCATGAGATCATTAAGAACATATCAACCCCTGCCAATAACATTTCTCAAGGCATGATTTTCATGGGCTATAAATTTTATAGGTGTAGAATTAGGGTATCTAACCTATTCCATTGCTTTCAAATTATGGCTTACCTTTCCGTAGAGTGGTCACAACAGAGAAATGGACTTATGGTTAAAAAGTTATACATGTTTTAAGTTTTGAAAACAAAGCTGGTGAAAGGGTACTAAAGCAACAGTGGAAAAAGAGGGTTCCACCCAACAGTGGAGAAAGGGTTCCACCGACATGGGAGAAAGGGGTTTCACAGACATGGGAGATAGGGGGTTCCTCTAACATGGGAGAAAGGGGGTTCCACCGACATTGGAGACATGAGAGAAGGGGATTCCTCCGACATGGAGAAAAGGGGTTCCTCCGACATAGGAGAAAGAGAGTTTCATTGACATTGGAGAAAGGGGGCTCCACCAACATGGAAGAAGGGGATTCCTTCGATATGGGAGAAAGGAGGTTCCACCGACATGGGAGAAGAGGGTTTCACCGACATGGGAGAAAGGTGTTCAACCGATAAGAAAGGAGGGGGTTCCATCGACATGAAAGAAGGGGATTCCACCGACATAGAAGAAATGGGGTTCCACCGACAAAGGTGAAAGGGGGTTCCACTGATATGTGAGAAATGAGGTATAGTGGCAGATTTGTAATTAACGTAAAGACTGCTATTTTGCTAAATAAAGTATATTCTTTTCACCAACTTCTATTCTTTGTCAAATTTCTATTGGCTGGTGACTTCTTTAACCACTTTCTTTTTAGAAAAACCGACATAGTTCAAATTTTAATAATTTTAAATTATTTGCAACCCATCAATATTTATTATTATTTTAATATAATTATTAAGCTTTTCTAGCTTAGAAATTTCATAATAAATCAAAAAAGCTTGGAAAAAATCCAAAAAATTCACCAAAAATCTAAAATAACATTTTACTTACCACATTAAAATCTGGAGCAAAATTCATTATTTTATTATTTTTAATAATTAAAACCCGAAATAAATGCTCTTTTCACCCTAGGAAATTCATAAAATATTCCTTTTAATTCCGAAAATTATGAAATTAAAAACACATCTCCAAAATTATGTATTACAAAACATATCCAAAAATTTAGTAATCGTAGGTTATTCACTAAGGTATTTCCCCTGAAACCTATCATAAAAATTTCATAAAAATTCCAAGAAATCACCACTCATGCAAATAATGGTAAAACCGACCATATCATCATCAAACAATGTGGAATACATCCTAAATTCAAAAATTTACACATATAAATTAGATAGATACTATTATTCACTTTGTTTTGAGAAAAAAGAGTTGAGGTTTGTGTTGTTGATTTGATTCCCCTTAGCTTTAACTTGATTCTCTAAATTTTCTTCCTTTAAAAACTTTAGCAATGGCCTCTACTTTGTTTATATTTTGTATGGATGTAAAAATGGATAAGAATATAAGGGTGGAAGGGTTTACGTTTAGGAAATGAACTTATTCCTATTTTGCCCCTCTTATATATCCTCATACTTATGTTTAAGTTAAAATAATCTTATATGTTGATTAGTTAAGGCCTAACCCAATTAATCATAAATTCTCATTTCTTTTTCATTCCACACATTATTTTGTTTAATTAATTTAATTAAATTTTCTGAATAATACTAAAGAAAAATTAGGGGTGTTACAGCTCTCCTACTCCCCTCTTAAAGAATTTCATCCTCGAAATTCAGTAGGGACTACAAACAAGCATATCAATCTTGCCAACAAAGTAAGTATAACCCACCAGCAAAAAGTTTATATAAAACAAATATAGAACATACCTCATAGCAACCTAGGATAAGTACCTCTAATCTTGTCTTTTGTTTCCCAAGTACAGTCCTTCTCATTGCCGCTCCACTGAACTTTTACCAACTTAACTCTCTTATTTCTTGATATCTTCTCATCTTTCACTACAACCCGAACTGGTTGCCTAACAAAAGTCTGATCTGGTTCTATCATTAAGTATTCCAATGTAGTCGAAGGGATAGTAGTCTCTGGATCATGTACATATGAAGATGAGACACATGAAAGCACATTATGAACACCTGCCAACCTGCTCGGTAACTCCACTCTATATGCGAGCTTTTCGATCCTCTCGAAACTGTCCAATATACCTCGGTGCCAGTGTCCCTGACTTTCCAAGTACTAAACCCTTCATCGGCGTTACTTCAATGAAAACCCTATCTCTAACTGAGAGCTTTAGATCCTTATGCCTCTTATCTACGTAACTCTTTTGTCTAGACCGAGCTTCCTTTATCCTACCTTGGATCAACTCCATCTTCTCTATTGTTTCTCTCATCTCATATGGACCAAGGACCAATCTGTCTCCGGTCTCTAACCAACAAGTTGGTGGTTTGCATGGGCTTCCATATAAAGCTTCGAAAGGTGTCATACCTATACTAGCATGGTAGCTATTATTATAGGAAAACTCAACCAAGTAAAAATGGTATTCTCATGGCCCACCAAAATCTAATACAAAAGCTCTTAGTAGATCCTCGAGCAACTTTTTATTCTCTGCCTGCCCATCCGTCTGTGGGTGATAAGCGGTACTCATCATAAGCTCGGTTCCCAACATTTGTTGTAGACTCTTCCAGAACTCACTAGTGAACAAGGCATCTCTATCACTGACTATGCTACTAGGAATCATAGTCTATGGTCTTAATAAACAATTTAGCTAGGTCAGGAGTCGTCATGGTTGATTTGACTGAAATGAAATGGGAAATCTTGGCCAACCAGCTCAACCTTGGAAACCCTTCTATAATATCCATAGATATTGAATCCCATTTCCAAAATAATATCTCCAAAGATTGAAGCAACCCACTTGGCTTCTGATGTTCGGTCTTCACTTTTTGAAAGTTCACACACTGCTATACCCATAAGCCAACATCCCTCTTCATACCTCCTCGGTTGAAACTCCTCTTCATATCCTGATACATCTTGGTCTCCCAAGGGTGAATCCCAAATTTTGATCAATGACATTCTCTAAGGACCTCCTTTCTTAGGCTTTCTACATTTGGGACACATAATCATCCCTTCTTTCTTAACCACCCTCACTGGTCAGGAATAAAATCCTTTAGATTATCTATCTCGATACTGGCCTCTAGCCTTCTAACCTTCTCAGCTAACACAGGGTCATCTTTCTACTTAGATGCAATCACTTCGATCAATCTCGGTTGAACTTCCAAGCAGGACAACATGGCGGCACTCTGACTAGAACTAGCAATAGATCTTAATAGCACTCTATACGTAATCAATGCATAAAGATCCTTCCATTGGGCCAACATGGCTAATACTACATTCTGATGTTTCCTGCTAAGTGCATCCATAACCTCGTTACCTTTCCCCGATGTGTACTCTATACCAAATTCATAAGGTGCTAAAAACTCCATCCCTCTACTGTCCCATATTTAACTCCTTCTAAGAGAATAGGTATCTTAAGGACTTATGATAGGTAGATAACTTGAATCACTCTTCCAAGAGATAATGTCTCCATATTTTAATGCAAAGTTTATCGCGACCAACTTTAAATCATGAGTAGGGTATCTCACTTCATGGGGTCCAAGCTATCGAGAGGTATAGGCAATGACCTTACCCTTTTGCATCAACACAGCTCTTAAACCGATTCCACATGCATCGGTATACAATATCTATCCTTGATTCCTGTTTGGAACTACTAACATAGGTGCATTTGTCAATAAATGCTTTAACTTAAGGAATGCTTCCTCACATTTTCCAGACCAAGAAAACTTCACATCCTTTCTGGTCAGCCTAGTCAAAGGCACTGCTATCCGTGAGAAATCCTTAATAAACCTCCAATAGTAACCGAAAAGCCCAAGGAAACTTCTGATCTCTGTCACCGTCTGGTCTTTTCCAGTTGTTAACAGCTTCATTCTTATTCGGATCAATTGACAAACCCTTCTATGAAACCACGTTACTAAGAAACTTAACTTCATTCTTCTAGAAATGACACTTTGAAAGCTTACCTTTTAGTTGATGCTGCTTCGGCGTCTCAAGTACCACCCTAAGATGAACTTTATGCTCTCTTTCATCCATAGAGTATATTAAGATGTCATCTTTAAATTTCAATATGAACCTATCTAAGTTCTCCCTGAAAACCTATTTCATCGTATCCATGAAGAAAGCTGGTGCATTCGTAAACCCCGAATAGCATCACCAACCACTCATAGGAACGTATCCGGTCCAAAACGTTGTTAATGGAATACTATCCTCTGCTACTCTTAGCTGATGGAACCCTATTGCTAAATCCAACTGGAAGAACACTCTGGCTTCATTCAATTGATCGAAAATATCATCGATTCTTGACAAAGGATACGTATTCTTGATGTCCTTTTGTTCAACTTGAAGTAGTCAATAACAACCTTAAAGATCCATCTGGCTTTCTCTAAGGAGAACTGCTTAGTCTAATAAAGCTCTTCCCTTCCAAGTCCACTAGCTGCACCTTCAACTCTTTCATTTTAGTAGGTATCATCCAGCTAGGCAGTTTACTTATAGGTTCTGCCCCTGGTATAAGATCTATCCGAAACTCGATAGCTCGCTTTGGCGATAACCCTGACACTAGCTCAAAAACATCTACAAACTCTTTTGCTGCCAGCATCCGATCTATTTCTTTTTCTGCTTCCATTTCATTCAATAAAGCATAAGCACTTGAGTTTGAATTCTCCATCACGTATATAATTTAGTTATGATTGTCAGGCTATCTCAATAATATTTTCCCATCTCGAAAAAATACTCTTGCACTGTATCTATCTAACCAATCCATACCAATATGATCCCAAAACCCTGAAAATCAAAAATATACAGACTACATGCAAACATTTGACTTATTGGAAATCAAAAACATATTGATCGCATCTCATTCCCATAGTTGCATACCCACCTATTGGGTTCGCAACCCTTAAGGAAGTAGGTATGATGGTTCAAAACATAACTTATCTACCAAATACTGAGATATAAATGAGTGTGATACACCAGTAACAAATAGTACCATAACTGGTATACTATGAATCAAAAGTGTACCTTTCATCATGGATTTCCCTTTCTAAACCATTGTTGGTCTGGAAGAAGATGGTTCCAAGGCAAAAAAAATTCCATTTTTTGCTTTAACCGGTTCTGTACACTGATTCTTGTAATGCCCGATCTGGTCACAATTGAAGCACTTTACTCCTCTCTTATCTGTATCCTTCTTCCCTTTTTCAATTCGACATTCATGAGAAAAATGTCCTTTCTTGTCAGACTTGTAAAAAACTACATCGGCCTTCCCTTTCCTGGTTGCTCCTCCTTTTTGAGCTCCTTTTCATTAAAAGAACTTTCTCTTCTTTCCCTGGGGATTTTGAATCTCAATTGACTTCCCGTTAGTAAATATAGAGAGCATCTCTTCATTCTTGATGGCCATCTCCACTATGACACTGCTTAGGTCACGGAGGTGTGCCCTGGTTGCCTTGGGAATCTCTGGCTTCGATCCTCGAATAAATTTTTCATTTCACTTGATAACGGTGTCGATCATGGCGTATCCATATCTAGATAGCTCACCAAATTTCATGGTATATTGATTACCGACATCTCCCCCTTCTCTCTATCCATAAACTTCCTCATCAAAGCCGAATTTGACACTTTAGATAGAAACTTATTTTTGAATCTCCTTCGAAACTCGGCCCAAGTTAGTTCTTCTTTGGGTACTCCAACAATAACCTCATTCCACCAGTATAATGCGGCTCCCTACAACTATCTAGAAGTAAGTCGTCTCTTCTGTTCATCATCTAATCCTAAGTTAGAAAAATTCTTTTGCAGTGCAGTAACCATTCTTCTACTTCAATAGCATCCTCTATTCCAAAAAACTGCTTCCCACTAAGACTGGTTTAATCCATACTCAGCATGGCATAGTTATTGCCAACCGGGACAATAGGACTAACTCCTCCAACATTCAAAGCATTTCCCCAAGCTACTTCTGTAGCTGCTCCACCTTGCATCAGATTGATGAAAAACTGATACATCATCCTCATATCTATGGGTGGGGTTCCAGCACCTATGTTGGCATTTGCATTTGGATTAGCATTTGCCTATCGATCCAGATTCCTCCTGGCATTGGGTCGAGCATTTCCATTTGTTGTGGTGCTACCTCCATTTAGACTTCCTCTTCCGTTTCCTGCCTCCCTATCTTCTTTTCTCATATATCTGCATTCATGCCTTAGTAAGATATAAAAGAACAGTCTAAGGGAAAAGGGGTATACGTACTTATATATATATATATATATATATAACAAATGCATATACGTTACTATAGCGTTAACTCAAACCCCAGTCTCATTCACTGATTCATTGGGTGCGTTTTGAAAATCTTTTAGGTTCAAATTTATTTTAAATTTACATAAACTTATACTCTGACACCAACTTGTAACATTCTCCATTCGGAGGTCCAAAACTAACCGTTGCAGTCGTCCATAGTTATTAATTTTCAATGAAAAAAATGCAACAATGTTAGATTCACTAATATACCAGGAACACATGAATATGAACTTTTTTTAACTTAGTTTAAAACAAATTTCTAATTTCATTATAAATAGCATTTTAGATTCAATACATAATCATATACCTAAGCCACGTTCAAAGAAATTACAATGTATTACCAAATATGCCAAGAGCGACATATGAAGATGCCCTTTTTGTTGATCAAAGTCTAAATATAGGCAACTAAACAAATTTGCCTTTACATACAAATAACACAGCGGACAATAGATAGAATCTCCTAAATAGCTAGCTTGCCTACTGCACGTCCTCGAAATCTTATTCATCAACTAATAACCTGAAAACCCTTATCCTCAGCCTACTAAATTTAATTTTGAGCACTCGAGAGTTTAAGGGCAAACACATAAACTTCGAGTAAGACAAAAAATATGGTGTGAATAATAATATACCATCTCCAACCAAATAGATATCTAGCGACACCACACCACTGGGTGGAATGGATTTTCCCCTTGTTAGCACCTTAACCAAAAAATAATTAACCATATAATGTGTACCTGCATCCACAATGGTTAAAACATAACATAATATGATGATACGCAATTACACAATATATCCTGGATTTTCCATCCTCATTCATCTGACTATCTGTCTCAAGTTGTAGTTTGTAGGGTCACTATTGCCCTATTAGTTTTCATGGGCTAACTAATAACCTGTTCCAAGCTTACGAACTATCTCTTCGGTTTCATAGTTTTCATGGAATTGCTAAGAACCTATCGGTGTCTACCAATAACATCATCCAATCATATTTTTCATGGGCCGGCTATGAACCTACTTGATTTTGCAATAACATTTCTCATGTCATAGTTTTCATGGGTTGACTATGAATCTATTGATCTCTATCAATAACCTATTCTGGATATAGTTTTCATGGGATCACTAAGAACTTATTAGCCCCTACCAATAACATTACATAAGGCATAGTTTCCATGTGATATAACTTTTTATAGGTGTAGAATTAGGGTATCTAACGTATTTCATTGCTTTCGAATGATTGTTCCCTTTCCGTAGATTGGTCAAAATAGAGAAATGGACTTATGGTTAAAAAGTTATACTGTTTTTAATTTTGAAAACATAGCTGGTGAAAGGGTACTAAAGACACGATGGCATAAGAGGGTTTCATCCAACATGGGAGAAGGGGCTCGTCCGATATGGGAGGAAGGGTTAATCCGATATGGGAGGAAGGGGTACCTCCGACATGGTAGGAAGGGAGGAAGGGAGTTCCACTGGTGTAGGAGAAAGGGGGTTCCTTCGATATGGGAGAAAGGGGCTTCCTCCGACATGGGAGAAAAGGGTTCCACCAACATGGGAGAAGAGGGTTCCTCCGACATGGGAGAAAGGGGATACCACCGACTTGTGAGAAGGGGGTTCCTCAGAAATTGGAGAAAGGTGGTTCCACTGGCATGGGAGAAAGGGGGTTCCACCGACTTAGAAGAAAGGTGGTTCAGTGGCAGATTCATAATTAATGTAAAAACTGCTATTTTTGCTAAATAATTATATTCTTTGTAAAATTTATATTAAGTGGCAACTTCTTCGGCCACTTCTTTTCAGAAAAACTAACGTAGTTCAGATTTTAATAATTTTAAGTTATTTGCAACCCCTCAATATTTATTATTATTCTAATATGATTATTAAGCTTTTCTAACTCAGAAAATTCATAATAAATAAAAAATACTAGGGAAAAATTCAAAAAATTCAAAAAATCTAAAATAAAATTTTATTTACTACATAAAATTTTTCAAGAAAAACTCATTATTTATTATTTTTAATAATTAAAACCTAAAATAAATGCCCTTTTCACCTTAGGAAACTCATAAAATATTCCTATTAATTCTGAAAATTATGAAATTAAAAACCTATCTCCAAACATATGTATTACAGTACATATCCAAAAACTTAGTCATTTGGATGTCATTTGCTAAGGTTTTTCCCTTGAAACCTATCATAATAATTTCATAAAAATTCCAATAAATCACCATTCATGCAAACTATGATAAAATCAACTCTATCATCATCAAACAATAAGGAATACATCAAAAATCTGAAATTAACACATATAAATCAGATGGATACTATTTTTCACCTTGTTTTGAGAGAAAAAAAGTTGAGATTTGAGTTGTTGATTTGATTCCTTTTAGCTTTAACTTGATTTTCTAACTTTTCTTCCTTTAAAATATTTAGCAATGGCCTCTACTTTGTTTATGTTTTGTATGGATGTACAAATGAATAAAAATATGAGTTTGAAAGGGTTTATGTTTAGGAAATAAAGCTTGTTCCTATTTTGCCTTTCTCATAAATCCTCCTACTTATGTTAAGTTAAAACAATCTTATATGTTGATTAATTAATGCCTAACCCAATTAATTGTCAAATCTCATCCCCTTTTCATGCCACATATTATTTTGTTTAATTGATCTAATTAAATCTCTTGAATAATTTTAAAGAAAAATTAAGGGTGTTACAGCCTATACTCCAACACAAACATATCATCTTACTTCAAGTCAGTGAACTTCCTAAGCAACACCAACTTTTCAAAGTTGGAGATAAATTTCTCTCAATGCGGTCTATGAACTGATTCCAAGTAAACTGATCCTCAGGAGTCAAAGCTATAAGGGTACTCCACCAATTTATTGTTCATCCCTAGAGTCATCTAAAGGTTAACTTCTACCTCATTGCATCAAACTCCAAGACTCTAAGTCATCGAAGATCCTTTTGTAAATATCCATCCAGATTTGCACCTCAATAGCCAACTCCATTCCAAGGAATGGTTTACCTACTAGACTCACATAGTCTTTATATAGGTCAGCAAAGTCGACTCTAAGCGTCTGCACTTTAGCATCATAATCAATTGGAGTAGCTTGGGCATTTAAAATAATGATTCTCAACATCTTAGCGAACATATTTTGTAAATCGGTGTTAGTGATCCCCTGATACTACCCACTCCTCAACTTTAGAGATGAAGTCAATTGCAGCATTTCTCACATGCCAGATCACTCTTAATACATAATAAGAACGATCAATCTCTCATAAAGAAAAACTGCATCAGTCGTACTCGTGTGTAACTTATATACTATTATATAGTTTGAAAACCAAAATATTAACAAATATACACTCTCTCATATATAAGTATACTCCCGATCTAGACTAAGGTGACAACTCCTATCCAATCTCTATTGGACCATGGTATCAACCTAGAATAATCATGCAACCTAAGCTTAATACCAAATGTAATGATCACCATACACCTCTGATGCTCATATAATGAATAGTGCACTGCTAAGTCTATGCATGCATTGGATGCCTAACCTCATGTGGTCTGAGTCGTCTAGAAGCATAAGCAATTACGTTACCCCTTTGCATCAACACAACTCCCAATCTAGTTCCACATGCATCTATATAAACAGCTAAATCTCGGTTCCCTTTCGGAACCACTAATATCGGTTCATTGGTCAATAAGTGTTCCAAGCACTAGAATGCTTCTTCACACTTATCGGTCCACACGAACTTCGCATCTTTTCGCGTAAGCTTAGTCATCAGTGGTGCTATCCGTGAATTTTTTATATAAATCTCCAATAATACCCTACCAATCCAATGAAACTTTTTATCTCGGTCACTATCTCGGGCCTCTTTCAATTATTCACCGCTTCAATCTAAGTCGGATCTATAAATAACCCTTTCTCATAGACAACATGACCAAGGAACTTCACTTCCTTCTTCAAAAAATGACACTTCGTAAACTTAGCCTTAAACCGATGCTCTCTCAACATCTCGAGCACGACTTTGAGATGAACATAATATTCCTTCTCATCCTTAGAGTACATCAAAATTCATCAATGAAAATCAACACAAACCTATCCAAATATTCTAGAAAAATCATGTTTGTTGGATCTACTAAGAATATTGGTGCATTCGTTAGTCCGAACGACGTAAATAACCATTCGTACCATCCATATCTCATTCTAAATGCCATCAAAGGATGTTGTCCTCTGCTACTCTAAGTTGATGAAATCCTATCGCCAAATGTAGCTGAGAGAATACCTTTGCTCCACTCAACCGATCAAACAAATCGTCAATTCTTGGTAATGGGTATCGGTTCTTTGTCGTCTTCCCATTCAACTTATGATAACCGATACATAGGCTTAACGATCCGTCCGGCTTCTTAGCAAAACCTACAGCAGCTCCCCATGACGAACTACTCGGCCTATAAAATTTTTGCCTTCCAGATCTACTAACTGCACCTTCAACTCTTTCATCCCTGTAGGTGTCATCCTACTCAACGGTCTACTCACCGATTCAGCTCCAGGAACTAAATCAATCCAAAACTCAATAGCTCGCTTTGGTGGCAGTCCAATGACTGGTTCAAACACATCAGCAATTTCTCTAACACAAAGACTCGATGCAACTCATCATCCAAATCCATAATACCTAGTAAAGCATTCAACTCACAACTAGGGTCCTTTACAGTATAAATTATCCTATCACTACAATCTAGATGAGTAAGTAATATTTTCCTATCTTGGCAAAATATCCTAGCGTTTCATCTACTCAACCAATCCATTCCCAGGATAATCCCAAATCCCAAAAAATCAAATACATGCAAACACCAATCAAAAGTATAGCCTAACAAATCAAATTCTAGATGGTCACACCTCATCCCATGTGTTGCATAACCTCATACTGGATTAGCAGCCCTTAAGGAAGTAACTAAGTAAGAGGTTCTAGGTTAAGTCCATCTACCAGTCATCGAGAAATAAAAGAAAGGGATGCCCTAGTATAAATAGGACGCTAGCAGACATATTGTTGGTCTGCAGTAAGCCTCCTAAAATAGCTTTTCCCTTTTTCTGAGCAGCTGACTTTGCGATTGTGGGCTCCAAAGCATAAACTTGCCCCTTTCCTTCCTTTGGTGGCTCTAGGCACTTGTTTATGAAGTGACCCACTTGATCACAATTGGAGCATCTGACATTCTTTTTTCCACCGGCCCCTTTTCCTTTTCCCTTACGGACTCGACACTCGTTGACATAGTGTCCTTTCTTGTTGCAGTTGTAACAAACCACCTCAGCTTTACCCTTCTTTTGTGCTCCTTCTTTATGAGCAATCTTTCTCTAGAAAAATTTCCTCTTCTAAGCCTGCCCCATTTGAGCCTCTTTCACTTTCTTTCTTAGGCAAGCCAATGCTTCTTCTTGCCTTAATGCCATCTCAACAACCACATCTCTTAGGTTTCTTTAAGTGCGGCAAAGTTTCACTTATCAGTTCTGGCCCTAGTCCACTAATGTACATCTCATTTCTACTGATAACAGTATCAAGCAATGCATATCCATATCGGGCTAGTTCCTCGAACTTCCTGGTATACTCCAACACACTCATGTCTCCCTGCTCCAGTTCTATAAACCTCCTTACCAATCCAGCCTGTGCCATAACAGACATAAACCTCACCAAAAACCTTCTTCTGAACTAATACCAAGTAATGGCCTCTTAATCGACTCCGGTAGTGGTGGTGTTCTACCAAAATAATGCAGCTCCCCGCAGCTGCTTTGAGGCCAACCTCCTTTTCTACGCATCGTTTAGTCCTAAATCAGCTAAAATCCTTCCACAATGCAATAACTTTTCTACTTCAATCACATCTTCAGTGCTAATGAACGGCTTTCCTCCGAGCCTAATATAATCTCTATTCAAATTGGCATACTGATTGACCTCAGGAACCTCTTGAGCTTCTCCTCCCACAGCGTTACGTCCAACAACACCTGCTGCACTCCAGCTTGCACCATATACACAAAGAACTGATACATCGCCCCCATATCCACTTAGGGAACTCCTACACCAGCATTTTCAGCTTGTGCCTGACCAGGACCTCTCCTTGCGTTTGGTGGGCATTTCCATTGGTGCTGGAGCTATCTCCTCCAATGTTCACTCGGCTCCTTCTTCCCTCCATATCTGTATTCAAACCTCGTGAGATACAAATGAATATCCTAGCTAAGATAGGAGTCCAAAGAAAGAGTGTCTATACACACACACACACACACATTATTATAGCATTATCCCATACCCCAATCTTAACCCAAATTTCTATGGATTATGTTTTCAAAAATCATTTTTTTTAGTTAAAGTATTTCATAAACCATGCTTTGACGCCGGGCTGTAGCATTTCCTCTCTAGAGGCCAAAAACTAAGCACTACAGATTATGTAGTCATCTATAGTATTAGCTTCCGATGACTAAATACAGCTACGTTAATGGTATCAATAATATCAGAAGAACATGAATATGAATCAAAACATAGATTTCAAAATCACATATTGCTCCAGTACATTTCCAAATAAAATTTGTTCCATATTCATGTTACGTAACCCAAAACATTTTCGCAGGCACAGACTAAATATAGTTATTACGAATTACGTCGAAAGCGGCATATAAAGATACACCCTCGGTTGATTAGAGTCAATTAGTCATATAAGACCTAATACATCACTACACAACGAAAAATCATCAAAACATAGCAGGAAATCCTAAATAGCTATATGTTGCCTCCTGCATCCTCCGGTAGCTCATTCGTCAACTTTCTTAAAACCAAAAAAGATTTTTA
Organism: Allium cepa; assembly: GCA_030765085.1. Lineage (NCBI taxonomy): Eukaryota > Viridiplantae > Streptophyta > Magnoliopsida > Asparagales > Amaryllidaceae > Allium > Allium cepa. Next base: position 995,825,819 of record CM060928.1, read on the forward strand.
ACCTCTTAACCTACTCAAATTGATTTTGAGTACCCGAGAGTTTAAGGGGAAAACATAAACTTCAAGCCAGACATAAAGCCTGATATGAATAATACTATACATCTTGATTTAATTATGTTAAGTGAGAACAGACCATCCTTTAAAATATATCTTGGTAAATATTTTCATATAACCATATACTATGCAACTGCATTCACAATGGTTAGCTCAACAAAACAATCATTATGTAAGCATACATAAACATCAGGTAATAATGAACTATTTGTTCAAACATATATAACCTTTAACTCTTGGCTGACTTGGGCCTACCAGATAACATAATCAAAATTAACCTAACATCTATTACATATTCATATTTAGGATTATCCATCCTTATTTATCTATTTAACATTTCCCATCAGGATGGTCTATCCTAAACTATCTGTTAAATATCTTCTTCCTGGACGGTTTGTCCCTAACTTAATCATCTCCCAGGTTCTCCCGAGCCTAATGGTTTTCGGGGCTTACTAATAACCTATCTGTATGCAATATCTATTCCTTTCAGTGCGTAATCATAATTTTATTCTACCTGTTACCAAGCCCTACACGCTGGAATTTTGGACAACAATTAACTTGGGCTACAAGCTAATGTATAGGGCGCGACCTCATACTAGTCCCATTTGGTTTTCTAATATCTGAGTCGTTTATACTTAAGGATCTCCTCCCGTAATTTTCCTTGAAAACAAAATCAAAATGATTTAATCCTTTAAATCAAACGTCAAACAAGGAAAAGAAATAAGTCTTTATACTTTACTCAAATCATATTATCATGTTAGGTATCCTTTACTCAAAACTTAGTTGATGAAAACACTTTACCATTTGAAAGAACCTCTTTCCAAACAAATCAATTTTCAAATCTTTCAAAAACATCTATAAAACCTTTCAAATTCATCCAAGAAAACCTTTTGAAAGCCTTAAAATTTAGACATCCATTTTTTAAAATCACTTTAAGTCACTGCCTTAGAAAAGCCTTGGGAAACCTTCCTTCAAAAAACTTTCAAAAATATTTAATAAACCTTTCAAAATAGATCCAGGAATAAACCCTTCAAACACTTAAAACCTTTTAAAACACAAACCTTTTAAAGGCATACTGGGTTCAACTTAAAACAATCTAGAAACTTAACTTTTAAAACCTTTCATCCTTATTAAAGCAACCTTTCGAAAGCCTTGGTTATACTTTAGAAAACAAGACTAACCACCTAAGTCGAAAGCTTCCCTCCGAAAGCATTGGAGAAACGGCTAATTTTAAAAACAGATAAACCTTTCGACTGGGTCGGAAGTCTCAAAGTAAAACCTTTATAAAATAGTGGAAACCCTTCGGCTGTGGCGGAAGGTTTCAAAACAAAGTAAAGGCGGTAAAAGCTGTGACCTATCGACTAAGTCAGAAGGTTTTTAAGTCTTTCTTTAAATAACTTGATCTGGTTGGAAGGGACCGAATCGAAAGATCTAATTCGAAGGCAAAGCAGGCGAAAGCTTTTTTTTACTTATAAAACAATTATATTCCAACAAGCCATTAACCTTTCAGCTAAGAACCTTTCGGCTATATTTAATTCATTACGTACCAATTAATTGATACCTTACGCGTTGAACTTTAACCTTATCGAAAGCTAACCTTTCGACCGAGACAAAAGGTTTGGGGGAAGGTATACTACCATATGGGTTGAAACATGGAAAAAGGGTTTTTTTTAAACTTAGAACAGAAACTTTTCAACTAACCTACCTTTTTGTCAAATTTTCATTTGTTAATAAAATACTTTCATAATTTTACTACCGTAATTGCCAGAATTTATAAAACATTTTATTTTACAAAATTCCCCTTCTCCTTATAAATATATAAAAAATATTTAAGTCTCGTACCTTAAATAATTTTATATATCCCTCAAATGACTTAGGAAACTTCTGGAAAAATCCAAGAAAATATGTTTTAATATATTGCCCAACATATTAAAATCTCAAACCCAAATAATTATTATTTCAGTTGAAAATAATTTAAAACCCAATAAACAATTTCCTTCATTCGAAAATTCATATAAAATCCATAATGAATCAGAAAATAATGAAAATCAAAACACGTCTCTAAAATATCATTCCAAACCTACATTTAAATTTCCAAAGTATTCGGTTGTCATTAAATAGAGTTTTCATGCTAAACATATCATAAAACATAAATAAACATTTATAATCTCACCATCTATAAGCATATATATCTTAAAACATCAAACATAGCAATATTATAACAAAAACATTTCGGAACTAATCATAAAATCGAAACCAAAGTATTAGGGATGTAGTAATTATTCACCTTAGCTTTAGAGATTATATATGAGATTTTTGAGTGTTGAATTAGTTCATTTCTTCTTTCCTCTTGAATCTTAGCTTTCTTCTTCTCTTGAGAATGAGAAATGGTGGCTGGCCTTAGAAATTTTCGTTTTTAATGAAATGATAGTAATGAACATGAGTTACCTATCTTCTAAGGCTTTAGGTATAAGGTTTTGCTATTTCCCAAAATTCCCTTCTCATTTCCTAACACCTTACTTAGTGTTATTTCATTTTAGTTAACCCTTTTTATATGGCATGACTACCTCTAACTAATCAATACATTATTTAATCTAATGTAACCAATTAAATGTCTTAAATAAGGTTATAAAATATGTGTGGTGTTACATACTTCCCACCATAAAGAATTTCGTCCTCAAAATTACGATAAGGTACACAACAAAACAATCAAAGTAAAACATATCATCAAATAAGTCTGGTAAGAGTCTCTAATCCTGCTTTCCACTTCCCAAGTACAGTCTCTAGTATCATTACTACACTGAATTTTTACTAACTTGACTGTCTTGTTCCTCAATTTCTTCATCTCTGGCCACAATCTGAATCAGCTTCCTAATTATAGTCAAATCCGGTTCTACTACTAAGTCTTCTAGGATTATAGGTGCTATAGTAGTCTCTAGGTCTCTAACACATTTCCTAAGATGAGAAACATGGAAAACAATATGGACTCCAGCTAAACTACTCGGTAACTCTACTCTATAAGCGAGTTTTCTAATCCTTTCATTAATACAAAATGGATTAATGAACCTAGGTGCTAACTTTCCTGACTTCCCAAATCTTATTATACCTTTCATTGGTGAAACCTTAACAAACACATAATCTCCGACAAAGAATTCTAAAACCTTCCTTCTTTTATCTGCATAACTCTTCTGCCTAGATAGAGCCTCCTTCATCCTATCTCAAATAAACTCAATCTTCTCCGCAGCTTCCTTCACTAATTTTGGACCAAGAACTAATCTATCCCCGATCTCTAACCAACATATGGAAGACTTGCAAGGTCTTTTATACAATGCTTCAAACAGTGCCATCTCAATACTAGTCTGATAACTATTTTTATACGAGAACTCAACTAAATGAAGATGGTCCTACGATCCCCCAAAATCTAATATACAAGCTCTTAACAAATCTTTCAAGATTTTGTTAACCCTTTCCATTTTCCCATCAGTTTGTGGATGGTAAGCGGTACTCATAATGAGCGTGGTTCCTAATGCTTTCTGTAGACTTTTTCAGAACTCGTTAGTAAATAAAGAATCTCTATCACTAACAATATTACTAGAAATCCCGTGTAGTCTAACTACATTCTTCATGAATAACTTCGCCAAATCAGGTGTCGTTCTGGTTGACTTTACTGGAATGATATGGGCACTCTTAGTCATCCTATCCACTATGACCCATATGCTTTCGTTCCCCCTTCTAGATCTCCGCAACCCATCAATAAAATCCATGGAGATTAAATTCCATTTCCATAACGGAATCTATAACGGTTGAAGCAATCCACTTGGCTTCTATTGTTCAGCCTTTAGCTATTGGCAATTCAAGCACTACTTAACACACAATCCTATGTCCCGCTTCATAGCTTTCTAGAAGAAATTTCACTTCGTGTCCTGATACATTTTAGTTCCTCCTGGGTGTATAGTGAACTTCGAACGATGGCACTCATCCAAAACCTCCGTCCTCATGTTTTCTACATTTGGAACACATAACCTTCCTTTCTTCCTCAACCGCCAGTTTTGGTCAAGGTTGAAATCCTTTAGGTCATCGCCCTTTTTTCCTTCCCATAATCTTCTGATCCGCTCAGCCAATACTGGATCCTCCTCTTGCTTAGAAGCTATCTTCTCAATCTTTACCGGTCGTACTTCTAAACAAGATAATACAGTACTTGTTGCACTCGATCCTACCTCGGACCTAAACCACACACTACAATCTGATAATACCTCCAAGCCTTTCCACTTAGTGATCATAGTCAATACTACATTCTGATGTTTTCGACTAAGTGCATCCACTACCTTATTTCTTTTTTCGGGTGTGTGCTCAATTCCAAAATCATAGGCAGCAATAAACTCCAAACATCTATGCGGTCTCATATTCAGCTCCTTCCGAGAGAAGAAATACTTCAACGACTTATGATCAGTGTATGGCTCGAATCGCTCTCCCAAAAGATAATGCTTCCACACCTTTAAAGCAAATACAACAGAAGCTAACTCCAAGTTATGCATTGGACACCTAACCTCATGTGGTCTGAGCTATCCAGAAGCGTAAGTAATTACTTTACCCCTCTGCATTAACATGGCTTCCAATCGAGTCCCACACGCATCTATATAAACAACTAAATCCTAATTCCCTTCCGAAATCACTAATACCGGCGCATGGGTCAATAAGTGTTTAAAGTTCCAGAATGCTTCTTCACACTTATCAGTCCGCACGAACTTCACATCTTTTCACGTAAGCTTAGTCATCGGTGCTGCTATCCATGAAAAATCTTTTATAAATCTCCGATATTACCCTGCAATCCAAGGAAACTCTTTATCTCGGTCACTGTCTCGGGCCTCTTCCAATTATTCACCGCTTCAATCTTAGTCGGATCTACCGACAACCCTTTCTCAGAGATGACATGACCAAGGAACTTCACTTCCTTCTTCCAAAAATGACACTTCGTAAACTTAGCCTTCAATTGATGCTTACTCAATGTCTCAAGCACAACTCTGAGATGAACTTCATGTTCCTTTTCATCCTTAAAGTATATCAAAGTGTCATCAATGAAAACTAATACAAACCTATCCAAATGTTCTCGAAAAATCCTATTCATCAGATCTACAAAGAATGTCGACGCATTATTTAGTCCTAACGGTATAACTAACCATTCATACAATCCATATCTCGTTCTAAACGCCGTCAAAGGAATGATGTCCTCTGCTCCTCTAAGTTGATGAAATCCCATTGCCAAATCTAGCTGAGAGAATACCTTTGCTCCACTCAACTGATTGAACACATCGTAAATTCTCGACAATGGGTATCGGTTCTTTATCATCTTCTCATTCAACTTACGATAATCAATACATAGCCTTAACGATTCGTCCGGCTTCTTAGTAAACAAGGTAGTAGCTCCTCATGGCGAACTACTTGACCTAATAAAACTTTTGCCTTCCAGATCTACTAACTGCACCTTTAACTCTTTCATCTCTATAGGTGTCATCCTACTTGGCTTTCTACTCATCGGTTTTGCTCTAGCCACTAAATCAATCTGAAACTCAATAGCTCGCTTCAATCGTAGTCCAACGACTAGTTCAAACACATCAGCAAATTCTCTAACTATAAAGATCTGATGCAACTCATCTTCCAACTCCATAACACGTAGTAAAGCATTCACCTCACAAGAAGGGTCCTCTATAGTATAAATTATCCGATCACTACAATCTGGATGACTAAGTGATAGTTTTCTATTTTGTCAAAATATCCTAGCGTTATATCCACTCAACCAATCCATCCCTAGGATAATCCCAAATCCCACAAAATCAAATACATGCATATAACAATCAAAGGTATGGCCTAACAAATCAAATTCTAGATGGTCACACCTCATCCCAACTGTAGCATAACCTTCTATTGGATTAGCAACCCTTAAGGAAGTAATTAAGTAAGAGGATTCTACGTTAATTCTGTGTACCAGATATTAAAAAAATAAAAGAATAGGATGCCCCAATCAAATAGGACGCTAACAAACATACCATGGATCTGTAGTGAGCCTCCTAAAACAGCTTTTCCCTTTTCCTAAGCAGTTGACTTTGCGGTTGTGGGCTCCAAAGCACAAACTCGCCTCTGTCCTTCCTTTGGTGGTTCTGGGACTTGTTCATGAAGTGACCCACTTGATCGCAATTGAAGCATCCGACATTCTTCTTCAACCCGGCCTTTTTCCTTTTCCCTTGCTGGCTCGACACTCATTGGCATAATGTCCTTTCTTGTTGAATTTGTAACAAACCACCTCACCTTTACCCTTCTTCTGTGCTCCTTCTTTATGAGCAGTCTTTCTTTAGAAAAATTTCCTCATCTGAGCCTACCCTGTCTGAGCCTTTTTCACTTTCCTTCTTAGGCAAGCCAATGCTTCTTCTTGCTTCAATGCCATTTGAACAACCACATCGCTATGGTCTCTTAAGTGCAGCAAAGTTGCACCTATCAGTTCTGGCCCTAATCCACTGATGCACTTCTAATTTCCACCTATAATAGTATCAACCAATGCATACCCATATCAGGCTTGTTCCTCGAGCTTCCTGGTATACTCCAACACACTCTTGTCTCGCTGCTGTAGTTCTATAAACCTCCTAACCAATGCAGCCTGCGCTATAACAGACATAAACCTGTCCGAAAACCTTCTTCTGAACTCCTCCCAAATAATGGTTTCTTTATCGACTTTCGATAGTGACGTGTTCCACTAAAATAATGCACTTCCTGCAGATGCCTAGAGGCCAACCTCCTTTCTGCGCATCGTTCAATCCTAAATCCGTGAAAATCCTTTCACAATGCAGTTGCCAGTTTTCTACTTCAATCACATCTTTGGTGCCAATGAAGGCTTTCTTCCAAGCCTAATATAATATCTACTCAAATTGGCATACTGATGGACTGCAAAATCTTCTTGAGCTTCTCCTCCCACAACGTTACCTCTAACAACACATGCTACCACTCCAGCTTGCACCATATTCACAAAGAACCAATACGTCGTCCCCATATCCACTTGGGTAGCTCCTGCACCCTCATTTTCAGCTTGTACCTGACCAGGACCTCTCCTAGCGTTTGGTCGAGAATTTTCATTGGTGGTGCTGCTATCTCCTCCAATGTTCACTCGGCTCCTTCTTCCCTTCATATCTGTATTCAAACCTCGTGAGACACAGATGAATATCCTAACTGAGATAAAAGTCTAAAGATAGAGCGTATACTTATATATATAAAAATACAAGTACGTTATTATAGCATTATCCTATACCCCAATCTTTATCCTAATTTCTATGGATTGTGTTTTCAAAAATCATTTTTTTAGTTAAAGTATTTCATAAACCATGCTTTGATGCCATGTTGTAACATCCCATATCTAGAGGTCCAAAACTAAGGCTACAGATGTTGTAGCCATATATAGTATTAGCTTTTGGCGACTAAAAACTGTTATGTTAATGGTATCAATAATATCTGAACCATGTGAATATGAAACAAAACATAGATTTCAAAATCACAGATTGCCCCGTTACATTTCCAAATAAAATTTGTTCCACATTCACGTTACATAACCTAAAACTTTTGCACGGTCACAGACTAAATATAGTTATTACAAATTACGTCGAGAGCGGTATATGAAGATACCCCCTCGGTTGATCAGAGTCAATTGGTCATATAAAACCTAATACATCATAACACAACGGAAAATCATCGAAACATAAATAAAAGCAACAAATCCTATATAGCTATTCGTTGCCTCCTACATCCTCCAGCAGCTTATTCGTCAACTTTCTAAAAACCTTAAAAGATCCTTAACCTCTCAACCTACTCAAATTGATTTTGAGTACCCCAGAGTTTAAGGGGAAGACATAAACTTCGAGCTAGGCATAAAGCCTGGTGTTAATATAACTATACTTCCTGGTTTAATTACGTTACGTGAGACGCACATAGCGGAACGGGTTTGCCCTCACTAACATCCTTTAAAATATATCTTTGCAAATCTTTTGGTATAACCATATACTATGCACCTGCATTCACAATGGTTAGCTCGACAAAACAATTATTATGTAAGCATACATAAACATCAGGTAATAATGAACTATCTGTTCAAACATATATAACCTTTAACACTTGGCTGACTCCGGTCCACGAGATAACATTATCAAAATTAACCTAACATCTATTACATATGCATATATAGGATTATCTATCCTTATTTATCTATTTAACATTTCCCATCAGGACGGCATATCCTAAACTATCTATTAAATATCTTCCTCCTGGACGGTCCATCCCTAACTTAATCATCCCCCAAGTTCTCCCGAGCCTAATTATTTTTCCGGGCTTACCAATAACCTATCTGTATACAACATATATTCCTTTCGATGTGTAATCATAATTTTAGTCTACCTATGACCAAGCCCCACACACTAGAATTTTAAACAACAATCAGATGGGGCTACAAGCTAATGTATGTGGCACGGCCCCATACTAGTCCCATCTGGTTTTCTAATATCTGAGTCGTTTATACTTAAAGATCCCCTCCCATAATTTCCTTGAAAACAAAATCAGAATGATTTAAGCCTTTAAACCAAACTTCAAACAAGGAAAAGAAATAAGTCTTTATACTTTACTCAAATCATATTACCATGTTTTATATATATACATATATATATATATATATATATATATATATATATATATATATATATATATATATCCTTTACTCAAAACATAGTTGATGAAAACACTTTACCATTTGAAAGAGCCATTTTCCAAACTTTGAAATTACTTCCTTCAAAATCAATGTTCAACTCTTTCGAAATCATCTCTAAAACCTTTCAAATTCATTCAAAGAAAACCTTTAGAAAGCCTTGAACTTTAGACATGCATTTTTAAAATCACTTTAAGTCATTACCTTAGAAAAACCTTAGAAAAACCTTTCTTCAAAAACCTTTCAAAAACATTTAATAAACATTTCGAAACAGATCTAGGAATAAACCCTTCGTACGTTTAAAACCTTTTAAAACACAAACCTGTCGAAGGCATACTGGGTTCAACTTAATACAATATGGAAACTCATCTTTTAAAAAATTTCATCCTTATTAAAGCAACCTTTTGAAAGCCTTGGGTTGTACTTTAGAAAATAAGGGTAACCATCTAAGTCGAAAGCTTCCCTCCGAAAGCATTAGTGAAATGGCTAATTTTAAAAAAAGATAAACCTTTCGACTGGGGCGGAAGGCTCAAAGTAAAACCTTTATAAAATAATGGAAACTCTTCGGCTGTGCCGGAAGGTTTCAAAACAAAGTAAAGGCATTAGCAGCTGCGACCTATCAACTACGTCGGAAGGTTTTAAAGTCTTTCGTTAATAACTTGACCTGGTCAAAAGTGACCAAATAAAAAGCTCTAATTCGAAAGCAAAGCAGGCGAAAGCTTTTTACTTATAAAACAATTATATTCCAACCTTTTAGGCCATCAACCTTTCGGCTTAGAACCTTTCGGTTATATTCAATTCATTACATATCAATTACTTGATACCTTATGAATTAAAATTTGACCTTATCAAAAGCTAACCTTTCGATTGAGACGAAAGCACTGGGTGAAAGGTATACTGCCGTATGGGTTAAAATATGGAAAAAGGATGACTTTTGTTTTTAAACTTAAAAAAGAAACTTTTCAACTAACTTGCCTTTGTTTTTCAAAGTTTTGTTGGTCAATAAAATACTTTTAGAATTTTGTTACTGCAATTACTAGAATTTATAAAACATTTTATTTTGCAAAATGCCCCATCTCCTTTATAAATATATAAAACATTTAAGTCTCATACCTTAAATAATTTTATATATCCCTCGAATGACTTAGGAGAATTCTAGAAAAATCACAGAAAATATATTTTAATATATTGCCTAACATATTAAATTCTCAAACCCAAAGAATCATTATTTCGGCAGAAAATAATTTAAAACCCAATAACCATTTTTCTTCATTCGAAATTCATTTAAAATCCATAATAAATCGCAGAATAATGAAAATCAAAACCTATCTCTAAAATATCATTCTATAGCTACATTTAAATTTATAAAGTATTCGGATGTCATTAAATATGGTTTTACGCTAAATATATCACAAAACACGAATAAACATTTATAATTTCACCAACTATAAACATACATATCTCAAAACATCAAATATGGAAATATTATAAAAAAAACATTTCAGATCCAACAATAAAACCGAAAACCAAAATATTAGGGATGTAGTAATTATTCACCTTAGCTTTAGAGATTATATATGAGATTTTTGAGTGTTGAATTAGTTGATTTCTTCTTTCCTCTTGAATCTTACAATCTCCTTCTCTTGGAAATGAGAATGGTGGCCGACCTTAGAAATTTTCGTTTTTAATGAAATGAGAATAATAAATGTGAGTTACCCATCTCCCAAGGGTTTAGTTCATAAGTTTTTGCTATTTCCCAAAATACCCTTCTTATTTCCTAACACCTTACTTAATGTTATTTCATTTTAGTTAACCCTTTTTATATGGCACAACTAACTCTAACTAATCAAATCTTCATTTATTAATCTTTACATTACTTAATTTAATATTTAATCAATTAAATATCTTAAATAAGGTTATAAAATATACAGGGTGTTACAATCCATGCCACTCGGTGGACATGAACTAGACTGCATACCCCGTAACAGTTCAAGGTATATTGATCGGAACATCATGTGATCCAAGGCATACTCTATAACCTAAGCGAGAATCCTCGCATATCCTTGCTTTACGAGTACACTAAAAAAACCTACGAATATCAACAATCCCTTTGCATACATCATCCATAGCAGAGCTCATCCCGAAAATGTCCTTACAACTCCCATCTGGAGCCATCGTGGTTGGTAACTATTCTAGACAGCCATCGTTAGTCATAGAATATCATCCTTTGTCCCATAACCCTTCTCTAACAGTTCCTTCAATTAGATTTATTGTCTCCCACTCCGCATCTTGAAGTACAACTATCCATCATCGAAGCCGCCACTTCCCATTATGGAATCATCGCTGAATCACGAAGTCATCGCGTCGAAGGATCGTGTCCTCTCTTAAGTGCCAAAACTGCTCGTGAAAGAGCCATAGCATCAAATCAAATATCGAACGAATGAACGAGCGAACCATCACATCGTTCTCTTCAAATCCTCTTCATCACTCACGTCAAAATTAGCCGAATTGGCCGTTATCAATAGTGGTAGATATCGACCACTCAATAGTAGTCAATAAATACCACTTTGGTCATATACTTAGCCAAAAATAGCTGGGTACAAACCATATGAAAACATTTGACATCCCTCTTGATTCACTAAACGCATATCTAAGTCCATCATCCTTCATCTTTAGATCACTAAATATGCATTCCAATACTCTCCCATATACTTATCCCATCCATTTGATTTTTCACCGTTTGTGCGATCGATCAATATGTAGGGATTCATTGACTATTCCCACCTTTGTGCATTCGACTGATATGCACTAAAATCTATCCAATGGGATTTTCCTAACACTCTATCACATACGATCATCTTTTTCAAACTAAGCAAACGGGCATAAATACAACCAACAAGCATATCAACATCTATAATAGCCTACATGTATTTATAATAATACACATAAAACACGTACAATGCATCTAAAGCAATCAATGTGGGATTAAATCAAAAATAGCATAAGCCTCGCAATTTCACCAAAATAGTGCGTTAATAAGAAATGTGATATTTGATTTAAAAGCATTTTAAAAACACTTTTAAATTCTTTTAAAAAATAAGATGTAGGTTATATATAATAAAAATCACGTTTTAAAGTTAGAAATCATCTCAAATGTCATTTTAATACTATACTAACAATCATAGTATAGTGAGAAAGACAATATCACTCACCTCAACAAAAGCTGACCAATCCAAAGTCAAGTTGTAGAGTTCTCCCATCACAAGCGCAACGCAAAGAACCACATCCAAAGTAGACGTCGCATGCAAAAGATATGGATCAAATATAAAACGATAATTAATTGAATTAATTAATTATAATCAATTCAGTAATTACCTTTCTTTCCCAAATCAACATTTCCACTTCCCTGTACATGTACATACATAGGCACAACAAAACCCACCACTTTGACACCTTCTCTCATTGATTTAACCTTCGTTAGTTGGCAAAACGATGCACCATCGCCTCCATCATGCCACACTACCCACCCACTACGCGATACATGATATGAAATGCAGCGTAAACCCCTAATGCAGAGCACGACCTGGAGACGCACACAACGATAAGGAAATGTTGCATTCCTCCATGGTTGATCGAAGGATCTAGAACTTGGGGAAGGTGGATACCGACAAGAGAAAAGCAATGGTTGTCTCCTTTTGGCATATCTCCGCCTCTAACTTCAAAGAAAGGTAACCTTAGATCGTTGGTTATGAATAGCCTCGACACCAAACACCATCACACCCCATTCCATCACCACCAGCACAAAACTCTACTCCATACAATCCCAACAGACCCAGATTTATGGTTTATCGTAGAGTGAATCTCTCGGTTTAATTTTTGGAAGTGTTTAGGGGAAGTGGCGGCCATTTATGTCATTACATGCAATGTAACAGTAAAGTAGATGAGTGAAAGAGGAGAGGTTTAGGTGATCTCTTATTGTATAATACTTTGCATAATTTATTTGAATTCTCAAATAAATCATCGTGCGTTTCGAGATCATATGATCATACGGCGTGTCCGATCACAATGAAACTCATCGTCATACATTACCTTATTTTTTTCAGCCTCAATGATATAAATTTTGTCGCTATTCAAGACAGCGCTAAGAGACGATAATTTCACGCTTTTCGAAATCTTTTTGGCTATCAGATCATCTGATCTTCAAATATAGCATTGTTTACACTCATTTTAATTCATAATTCGATCTGAACTCAACGGAAGCAGTCTCGAATCCTGATTCGACCGAAGGTGAAAAATCATATTATTGGAACCTTCAACTAATTAACGATTTGATATTGATCAATCATTTAAATATCTATCATTATGTGATATCCCGGAATTTTAGACAATATCAATTTAATAATCTTTATATAAAATTAAATTAATATTGGCTATTGATTAATAAATATGTTTTGGATTAATAATCAGATTTAAATAATATTTAATTTGTGATTTTATCTAAAATAAATGTTTAAATTATAATGTGTATATATTTGTGTATATATATATTATAGTTTAACTTTGTTTGGAATTTAACTTACATGAAAATAAGTAAATGAAGTTTGTTTTTAAATTCTAATAAAAATATTGAGTAATTAGGAAATTATGTTTTAAATTAATATTAAGCTTTTAAAAAAATCTATTTAAAATTAATAACTATATGGTTTGATAATAAAAGTTGATTTTATTTCTTTTTGAAATATTATTAGATTAAATATGAATTGAGTATATTTTATATAAGTATAAATATAAGGTAGCATATGATTTAAATTTATTTAAATATAAAGTGATTTATAATTTCTTTATAAATCATATAAAATTGTAAATTGATATTTGAAACCCTATTAATAAATATTCTATTTTTCTTAAATATAAAGAAGGATTAAAATACGGAAAATGGAATCTTCATTTTAATAAATTGATTTTTTTTATTTTGATTTCAAAGGTTTAAATTGATTTGAAATTTTATTTTTGAAATTCAAATTAAATGATTCTTTAAAATAATTGTATAAGTTTTAGTTTATAAATTGTTTTATATACATTTACTTTTAATAAGAAATTCATTTATATTTACATAAACATAAAATAAATTTAGGAAAACCCTTTTACAAACATTTAAATATATAACATAATTAAACAAGACAAGTGTTATCATATTAACAAGTCTAAGCTACATGTGTTAGTTGAAAATCAAGCAAAATGACAAGTGTCATTTAATCTTCATTTTTCTTTTATTAATTTTGTTAAAATTATTTCAGCCCTCTTTTAAAACATTTTTCATTTCCCCTCATCCTCTTTCCAAAACAAAAGATAAAGAAATCAAAAATCTGAAATCCCCTAAAAAAAAAACAGATCTGCAAAATTCTGTTCAAAAACAAAAATAGCAAAACCCCTGTATCATTAGCATGCAAAATTGTATTGTATTCAATCTAAAAACACATGCAAACAATCTAAAAGGGTTTCCTGCACAAATTCAAAACTGCATTCTTACAACCCTGGAAATTTCTGCATAATCAAGTTTGCATTTTTCCTGAAAATCATTGCAATCCATCTCTGCAAATTTGAGCAAATCAAATGAAGCCTGCATCAAATTTTGGTTGAAGTTTCAAATACAAGCATTCTTCAGTTTGGAAGCATAAAAGAAAACTTGTATTTCTTAAGCCTGAAACATGCAAGCATCTTCTTTCAACCTGGGTTCAAAGTTTTTCTAAATCAATGCTGCTTTGTTCTTCAGAGATAAGGTGAGTAACTTTTCAAAATTTAAAACATAATTTGGTTGCATGTTTATATATTTGAATTAATATACCAGTTAAGTCTAATATGACTATTTCCAGGATGTATGCTGTGATTATTTATGTGTTATGCTATGTGTTGTTCCTAGGCTCAAATTTTGATTTAAATTCCTTATCACTTGATCTTGCTTTTGATGAGATTTGATTATCAAACAAAGTTGTGACTTATCATGGATTAATGTGTAAAATTTCTAAGTAGGTTAAATATAAAAAAAATTAGCCTATTTGTCTCTGAAAATTTATAAGCTTCAGTGCATTTAAAAAAAAACCAAACTGTTTAAATTATAAAGTCAGTATTGTAATTTGATTACATAAGTAAAAATATGATTTTTAAAACCAGTATCACAATTTTTAATTGAGGATTTGGGAAGCAGTTCTTGAATAAACTAAAAAGTTGATATTGGGAAATGCTGATGATTTTAGAACTTTGGGAATTTGTAGTTTCTGCTGTATGTAGTAGTGTGATCAGGAACATCAGGAAAATTGTCAAATCTGTAGATTGATTCTTGAATTAGCAAGAGGAGTGAGGAATTGTCTAAAGCCCTAAGTTTTTAATAAAGAAAGAACTCGATCATCATTTGCTACTAGAATTGATCGAGTGTCGAGAAACTCTTGGAATTTGATGCTAGGCCATAGAGGAGGAAGTGACCGGAATTTTAGCTTCATCGATGGTCGGGGGAGGAAGAAATCAGGGTTGACAGGTTTTTGAGTTTGGGTTGGCTGGGGTTTCTAGGTTCTGGATATGGGTCTGATTTGTGGATTATGTGATGATGATGGAACTCGGGAAATGCTCGGGTCATATATGTTTTTGCTCGAAGTAATATAGGGTAAGACTCGAAGTAAAATGGGTGAGCTCGAGCAGTTTTATTTCTTCAGGTCTTTCTGAAACCTGACAGTTTCAGGTTGTTTTTTTTTTAAAAACAAAATTTAACTAAAAAAGAGAGCAAAGCAGGTTTAAACTTATATTTGGAGAAAGTTTAAAATCATGAATTCAAATATATTTGAAATTCCTGATTTCAAATAGAAATTTGCTGAAATAAAATGTTTAGAAAATTTAAACCTGACAGGGTGCAGGTTTTAAATTTTAAGCTAAATCTAACATAAAAAAAAAGAAACAGAGCCAGATTTTTAGGAAGGTTCAAACCCAGTTTAAATTATGAATTCAAAATAAATTTGAATTCTTGTTTTCAAAATAAATAAATTTTATAGAATGGAAAGTTTAATTACTGAACTTGTTACAGTATTTTTAATAAGGTAGTTTAAAATCTGGAAATAAGGTTTTAAAATAAGATTTGAAATTTAAGTTAAAATCTGGATCTAAAATCCTGAATTCAAATTTGAATTTGAATCTGAAAGATGTCAAAAAGAAAACAAGTTATAAATTCTAATGTTATAATTAAACTTGAATATTTCAGTATTTTATAACATATGTTTTATAAATCTGAAAATGAAATTCAAAACAGGATTTTGAATTTAAATTTTTGAATCTGAATCTGAACATGATTGAATCCTAGTTTGAAATGAAAATAAGATTTTAATCTGAATGTTTTAAAATCACTTGAATATTTAAAGTATAATTTAAATTTTTTTAAATTGATTATGGGTTAAACTATTTATAAAATCCCTTAAGTACTTCTTTAAATTGAAATAAAAAGGTGTTTAATAATTGAATCTTGTTTAAATTTGATTTCATTTTAATTTTAATTTAAAATGGAATTTATAAAATTTAAAAGCAATTTGTTTCTAAATTACTTTGATAAGATAATTGAAATCATTAATGAAATTAATGATTGTCATTGAGTTGATTTGAACTTAAGGATTTATTAATTAATCTAGGTAATTAAGTTTTGTAATTAATTAATTTAATTAATTAATAATTAGGTTAATTAATTAAAAAAATTAAGGGTTTATTAAATTAGTAAGGGATTAAGTAAGTAAATTAAACTTGATTAAAGTATGACTTAGGAATTAATTTAAATAAGATTTGACTAATTTAATTAATGAATTGAATAATTAATCAGGTAATTAATAATTAATTAAGTTTAATTATCACTTGATTTATTTAAGATTAATTAATGAGTTTCTTTAAATAAATTAAGAATTAATATTGATTAATTTAGTTAATTACTTTAGAAAAGTAATTAAAGATTTGGTTATTGGTTAATGAAGGTCATTAACATAGTATTATTTTATAATTAATTAATGTAATTAATTTTAATGTTTAATTGTATTAATTAATTTAAGATAATCATTTGAGAATTATTTAAGTAATTACTTAGTGAAAGTAATTAAGGAAATTAATTACTAATTGTAATTAATTAAGTTGTTGATTAACTAAGTTAATTAATTAAGTTTAATTAATTTAAATTAATCATTGATTGATTTGAGAAGTAATTACAAATGTAATTAAAAATGGAAAATTTCTTAATGAAGTAATTAAGAAAATAAATTACTGGATGTAATTTAATGGAGGAGTTTTGGGAATTAATTACTTGTGTAATTAATATGTAATTTATATGTTGTACAATTACTTAAGTAAGTAATTAATAATTAATTACTTAGTGTAATTAATTTAGGTTTTGATAATTAAGTTATTTGAGAATGGTTAAGAGAAGTAATTAATTTAAGTTAATTACTTAATGTGATTAATCAGGTATGATTAACCAATGGAGATAATTGATTATTAATTTAATTGAGTTATTTAAAAAAATTTGAGATCATTAATTTAAATAATTAATGATATAATTAAGGATTGATTAATTAAGAACAATTAATCAATAAAGAATTAATTAATGTAATTAATTAAGGATTAATGTAATTAATTATTATTAATTAATTGATGAAGTAATTGCAGGTTAATTACAGGGATTGGTTTGGATTAATTAATTTGTGAAATTAATTAGAGATTTATTTCTTGAATGTAATTTAAGAATAATTAATCAAGATGATTAATTAGGGTAATTTGTTAAGAGTAATTAATTGATATATAAGCAAGATTTATATGGATAAGTAATTAATTTAATTTATTTTAAATTAATTTAAGGAAGAAGTAATTAATTTAATTCATTTTAAATTAATTATAGGATGGTGATTTGATAAATCTTTGCTTATGAATGATGATTGAAATGATGATTGATATTACCCTGAATGGTTGAGATCTCAGTTATGAGATAAATGTTGTTGTGTGATTTGGATGATATGGTTGCATTGAGTTGATAATATGATTTATCTATTTAAGTTGATAATATAGATTATCTGATGTTATGATAATATTGATTATCTATTATGATGTTTGGAATTATCTATCTGTGTGTAATATAGATAATGTTGAATTAAATTGTTTTAAACCTTTAAAACAACTTGGCCCTAAAAGACATGCTTTGGATTTCGATGAGACCGGGATCGGGTTTCCATATTTGGATATCCGAAAACCACATCGATTCCAAATAACGTTAGGTCGTAAATCCAAGTGGAGCAAGTGAAGACTCGAGGTGTAAGGGCTATACGTCAGTATAACTCTGTGGGTGATTCCGTAATGAGTTGACGGAATAGTGCTTATAGATTCGAGATGGTGAATAAGAGTGCAAGGGTTATCGTCGTTAACTCTGTGGGTGATTCCGTAATGAGTGTAACGAGATAATGCCTTCGGTTTCATTCGAACCCGGAACGAACTTGTATGGATTGAATGCTTTCAGCACATCGTCAGGTGGACGATGAGCATTCTAAGTGATATGTCCTATAAAGGTAATCGTAACCTCAAGCCTCATCAACCGGGAATGGCTAAAACCGGGGAGGTGCAGCAAGGCTTCGTGGGTAGCTCCCACTGGAGAGCAAGATTTACCCCTGTCTAGAAGTTCCTTTATATTCGGCTGTGTGGGGCAGTTGATTGCAACAACTGCCGGGGTTGTCTTGTTCGGAACTGTTCAGTAAGGAACGGGTCCGGTCTTGTGTTGCAGGGGAGTGGGAGTACTCCCCGGTATGGTGATCTAGGCCACGTACTATGACGGGCGGTACCCCAGTAGCCCTGCCATTGTATGGAATCCACAATCCAATAAGTGCCAACGGTTTTGATTGTATTACCCACTTTTGTGGCTAGTAGCTGGAATTTAATAGATGTAACAATTTCGGCTATTTCTTATTTACTTGAAAACCTAGACACTATTATAATATCATCGGATTTCCTATCAAATATTTTGGTTAGCGTAAGGTAAAAACTTTTTCATGTTTATGTGTGGGAAGTCTTACGTGATACCTTTTCTTTTCAAAAGGTTTTTAAAGTTAAGCAATCTTAACCTGTTACTCACACCAGACCCATGTCTGACCCGGAGTTTATTTTTGTTTTTCATAAACTCTTGGGTACTCAAATTTTTACGAGTAGTCAAGAGATTCAGGTTAGCTCTGACGAATAATGGAGGAGCAATGGAGCAGGAGGCTTCTGCATTGTAGATATATATGTTCCGCTGTGTTTTCTCTGTATTGTGTTGTATTGAGTTGTAAATACTTGACAGGTGTTTATAATTGTCAAGTATATGTGATGTGTATGCTGTGTATCTCTAATTTGTATTATATATTATGTAAATACTTATGTTGTTAGTATAATTTATTCGTTCCGCTGTTGAGATTCTTGTGTTGTTTCTTCTTTCTCTTCATTCTTTTCTTCTTCTATTCCTTTCTTTCTTAATTGATGATGCGATTTTCTGGGAGTGGAAAGTCGGGTCGTCACACATTAATAGGTCATTACATGTATATTATAAGTACAACATATAAGTAGGGTACATAGTTAATATGTACATATATACATGTACTGGGATTTACACCGCAACAGACGTATTCACCCATTATTGTTTTTCATTGTTTATTTTGAAATTATATAAAATAATAACGTATGTACATATATAGTTTACTTTTATTTACTTATCTATTAAATAATAGTAAAGCACAAGAATTTCCCAATCTCTCATTAATTCTAGACCTTTCCCCTTCTCACCTTAATTATCTCCAGATATTTTATTTTCAAATTCCTATAATTTATCAATATAATAATTACTACAAAGCTCTAATAATTATCTTCATTATTATTGTATATTTAAATGTCAATTATTAATAATTTCTAGTTCTTCTAAGTGTTATAACATTCTTTTACATTTAAGTCCATATTTTTAAATTAATAATCCAAAATTTCAACTTTAAAATAAATCCAAATAACCACTATTTATTATCTGGTATAGTAGGACGAAAAAATAACAATTCATCATATTATGTACCTCATTTACATTAACAAAAATAAAAAAACCTAATATTTCATTCAATTCCATATAACATAAAATTTCCATAATTATATACAAAACTACCTTTAGTCCTTCTAAAGTATTTTACATTCAAATTTGCATAAATTATTTCTGTTTAGAATTAGTGCTTTATAAATCAAGAAAAGTACACATAAATTTTATTGCTAAACTTGGTATATTATTAAAAACATAACAATGTTCTTTCTTTTTAAATTGATACATCAAGTGGATTCTTTATTGCTAATTAAATTTATTTTTGTTAATAATAACATTAAAGTAATGATAAGTGATGAATACCGTAGTTTATATTTTTGAAATAAATGAATACTTTTAGTTAATATCTTTTCTAAAATATTATATATTACTTATGTATATTCATAATTTACATTAATTAATGTAATAAAATATACAATATTTCGACTAGAGTTGTTTTTCTTTTATGTTATGTTGTCTTTTTGAAGTAGATGTTAATATTTTTAAACCATTTTTTTACAAATTAAGATTGACGTGGCATGAAACAATGGTTTTAAAACCAATTTATTATTTTTACAAAATTAAATAAAAATATAATTTATAGTGTTTCTTTTAATTAATATTTCATTTAGTCCTTAAACAAACATTTTGTCTATCACTTTGATAGTATTATTTACTAAATTCTAATGTTAATATTAACTGAAAAAGCATAAAATGCATGGAAATACACTGTTTCGTTACTATTACAGCATAATTTTTGGTATTTTTTGTTATTTCCTAGAGTAATATTTGAAATACACTCCATATATCACATACGTTTTAAAAAGGTACTAAAGGCAAATATTAAACTCAAAATTTATGTACATAAATATTTATCTATTGAAATATATTAAATTATTAATTTTAAAATCAATTTAGAATACACACTTTCATTTATTTTCTTAACAAATATTAAATACTAAAAAATAATACATTAGTATCAAACTTAATATTATCAACAAAATGGTAACTTAATTTTCATACAAATAAAATACAAAAATCACATTAAAAAATTATATACTTAAAAAATAATAAGGTTTATAAGTTATTCAGTTATCTTAACAAATTCACCATATATTCATAGTATTTCAATTCTTTAAAAGTATATGTAAAAATTATTTTCCTAAATCATACCATGTGTAATGCATGGGATACACACTTATAATTTAGATAGGATTTGCACCTTTAGGAGTTTCCTATTTGTAATTCTCTCATGCTTTTTAATTTTAAAATATTTTAAAATAATTTATGATTTTTAAAATTATCACTTTTCTATAAATTCTTGCCAACCATATTACATTCGAATAATCGTCTTTTATAATTTCCATGGTTAAATACTTTTACTCAGTTTTCTGCAATATTTTACATTTACATCCATACATTTAAGTAATTATTCATTGTTTTATATATTAAATCATAAGAAATAGAAATTTCAATATGCATACCATATTTATGTTAACAAAAACAGAATTTATTTTGTTCAAATGTAAGAATATAACACATAATAAACATTGCATACATAAACGTTGAAAACAACTTTAATTTATATTTTATTTATCTCAACAAAATATCTAATAGTAAAAAATAGTAGGATTGAGTACTTACAACCCTCTCATTAGTTATGGAAGTTAGTTATCAAAGTTTTGTTCCCTCTCTTTAGTTCTCTCATTTGGATTTTCAAATCCCATTTGAAAACACCTCCCTCTTTCATCATGTATACGGGCCTTAAATTTTTTTTAAAGCAACTTAGCAATTGATCTATTCAAATCGAGTTTAAATTTTTATTAACACTGCATATCAAAACACGCATTTATAACTTTAACATACGTACTTTATTAAATGCTAATAGTACTTAAATAAACCCAATAAAATTTAATAATTAATATTTCATAAATATTAATTAATTTACAATATTTTATAGATTAATTAAATTATGTGGTTTATTCAAAGTATTCATCATTACGGTTGTACAACTCAAAGGTGTAAATTCAATTAGTGATTAATATCGAATAATTTGAAAATAAACGTTCACGCATTGCCTTAGCTAGTAGTGCGACATTTTTGCCCAATTATCGCTTACACATCTTTTAGTAAAATCTAATTTTACTTATTATAAGCAGTACTTGATATTGATGATTATTTATACTAACTCTCTTCACCAAAGCTATATCACTTTGGACTTATAGAATTTGGCAATGGTTAAAATTCCAATATCATCTATATCAGGCCCCGTCCTAGGGTAAGGCTGCTAAGGCAGCCGCCTAGGGCAGCAAGCCTGGGAGGGGGCAACTATCTGACGTTTTATATAAATAGTAAGGTTTCAGTAGCAAAGCCTTTTCAAAGTAGTTGTAGATGAGTGGTTGTTTACTTAGTCTGTAAATTAAACAACCCAGGTTCAATCAATGTTCTGCTCATTTATGAGTTTTTTTTTTCTTATACCTGGTACTTTGTGTCTGTCTGGGGCAACCAAGTCAGTTGGACCGGGCCAGATCTATATTTGACTCTATAATCCAAGCACAAAGTTCTTGATCCAATAATAACAATTATTATTAACCGAAATGCTCTGGCTAGAGACTTTACTTTGAGTTGACTATGATACTAACCTCATATAACTGGAGAGACAAATCCTCTCTTGAATAGTGTTTCACTTCCAATACTTCCACTCAATCCAACGATAGTCAATGAATGTCGTGCCATGATTTGACTATAATCAAAGCAAAGCTTTTATATTGAAGATTGACAATATTCGCAAGTTAAGATAATAGTGAAAAATGGTTACATTGATATTTTCTGCTTGACCTTAGCTATATTAACGGACATAAATCTATCGAGTGAGTCATACCATAGTTATCCAATAACTCGGTACATAACCCTTTAGTGCCCCTAGTGGTCGTGAGTAATATAATGCCCAATATTTGAAGAGCATTACGCACTTCAATCTCAACGGATGTATCGATATCAAGCCTCGGTACATCTTGAATAGGAATATTCAAAATGATATATTTGTTTTCATTATGATAAATTACTCACGGTTACATCACTTTGTAACTACTACCACAAAATATACCATTTACAAATTTTCTATTAAACATACTTTTAAGTAAATTAATTAATTAATATAACACATTATATCAAGTACATAATAAAAAGAAAACACCTTTTATTTTAAACAAGATTGGTTATCAAATTGATATATGTAACAAATTACACAATTGCCCCTAGGGCGTATGCCTAACTCTATCAAATGTAAGAAATACAAAGTGTTCGCTAAGCACTATCGTGTATTTTCCAACACTATCTTGTTATGAACTATGCTTTTATTCATTACAAGCTTTTTATGTACTAGGTCTCTATAATTTCCTAGTAGTCAACTCAAACATTGTTTAACTTTGAAAACAACCTAAAATGATAAAAGTTAAACAATATAAAAAATGAAAATAAAATTCTACAACTGAATGAATGTTACGAATAAACTCATCATATTTGAGAATGAAAATGAACAATGTCATCATCTATAGATATCACACCATCGACGAAGCATCGAAGATATTCAACATATAGTGAACTATTTTTCAATCAATAGTATATTACTGGAAAACTCCAAGTGGAAGAGATTATACATCAATAAATTCTCTTTAGAATAGCCATTATAGATATTGTAAATTTGATGTTAGGGTGTAAATTAGTCAAACTGAACTGGATGTGATGTCTTTAGTTTTTACCCTATAAGAAATTTGGACGTACATGGACTAAATAAGGTTTTAGTTACAAACTTTGAAAAATAAACAAACAATAAGTTCACTTGACATCTGAAATGAATATGATTTCTTATAACATATTAATCCATGTCTTAATGAAGATTGAATGGACAAAGATAGACGAACAAACATTTTTGATCTTAGACTATATAAGGCATCTCCGGCCTGAGCCCAAGGTAGGAAAGACATTTGCCTAGGGCAACAAATGAGATGGGGCAACCAAAAATTTCCCATTGTTATTCCTCACCTTCCAAAAATTGAAATCGACCCTTACCAGCCCATGCCACTATTGCCTCCCCTCAATCATGCGTCGAATTACCATCTTCACTAGTTGCACATAACGGATCGTGACCTTCACCGACTACATTTATCTCCATCTGATACGGATGTACCATGTGCCCTAATTTTAAATTTTCCTCTACTACTAATCACAGGCTAAAGGCTGAAGTTCTAATTGAAATTAAAATGTAAGTATTTTTGTTAAAAATTTGTCATTCAAAAGCAATAAATACTTGTCTTTATTAAGATACTATGATTAGTAGTAGATCCCTTGTATTGATTTTATCTATTGGTTTAGTATTGGTTAATATGCTAAAATAAATTAAATATATATAATTATGAATGAATTATATAAGGAATTTGTTTTATTATAGGCCTCTCAAAAAAACATATTCCAACTATAGATCTCCTTTGAAACTAATCGTACAAATAAGCCTCCTTTTGGCATTCAACAATTGTATATGCGCATTTACAAATTGCACGTGATATAAAATATTAACAATTGTAATAATGGTTTGGTTGGTAAGTATAAAGATTTAAAGCACTGTTGTATTTAGTCTTAGGTCATGAGTCCAGTCCCCTCTTCTAATCCCCCATAACCTAAGACTAAATACAAAAATAATTTAAATCTTTATATTTACCAACCACACCACTATTACTATTGTTAATTTTTTATATCATGCACAAGTTATAAATACATATATACAAATGCTGAAAATAAAACAATGCCTATTTTTTATAATTAGTTCCAAAAGATGCTCACAATTGGAATCGATTTTTTTTGAGAGGCTTATGTCAAAAATTTATTCATTATATAATATTTTTTCATGTATTATGTTAATGGATTAACAACTCCTAAGACAGTAAAGCCCTCTAAAATAATAAATCCATACGTTTAATATATGGGTTACATAATTTATAAAATTTTGATTGTAATAAATTATTATTAAGTTAAATTATATTGAGTTAAAATTTGAGTGAATAAACAATTAGGCTCCATCTATTCTCACTCGTCTAATTGCTTTTCCACCCCAGTGCTTTCAATATAAAATTCCCAACCCAGTTTTTTCATCACCCACCCAATTTATTACCAAATTGCCCCTTCCTTTTTTACTTACTTTCTTTTCATCTTCTTCTTTCTTTATTTCATCGCTTCCGTATTTTCCTAAGCTTTTCTACGCTTATACACAATGTTATATATACCATTTCCATGTTAGTCTCCATCATTATTTATATGTTTCCAACGCCAACCCTCAGTTACGTTTTCATAGTTTCCACGCCTGCATTGGACGGTGTCCTTTTTTCCACTTCGTCTTCAGTGTCGTCTGTAGAGTTTGTAGTCGATTTCTGTTTTTCTCCTGCTTGAAATTTTCATTTATCTCTTTCAACAATTCACCCATAAATTAGTAAAAGGTGACATATGAAGTGAAACATTGGAAAGAAAAATCTAATTGCTTAAGGGTAAAAATGAAACTAAAATTTTATTTATTATAAGAGGGGGAAGCAATTGCAAGGGTGCAAATAGACGGACCCAAGCAGTTGAGTTAATTATACAAATTTCATAACTGAATTTGGAAAATTGTTATAAATTGAGATTATCATTTAAAATTGTTGGCTAATGCATAATTCAGACGTCTGATTGTTTTTTTAAAGCTTTGAAAAATGCTAGTGTTGTTACATTAATAATATGTGTTGTATCTCAACTAAAATGAAGTAAAAGGAAATATACTTTTCCAATATAACTAAATAAATTGACACTCTTAATTTCTTAATCTATCATAGTGAAGTAAGTGGATTTTTAAATGATCGTTTATCATGTTTTAATGTTTATTAACTGTTTTGGTTACAGTTACTTCGGTGGAAAGAAAATTCCAAGTTGAAAATGATAAAAACGTACCTTCGGGCTACTATATCATAAGAGTGAATAAGTGGATTGGCTATTTTTTAGAAGAAAACAAATACTTATATGCTTAACTGTGAAAAGGGAATAAACGAGTTTACTTCCAAAAATGCAAATAGTTTCTATTTCTATGCATTGATATGATGTTATTTCATGTTGACGTTTAGATTTTTTGATATATATTCTAAATGACTAAGTTGATCAATATTTTGTGATAAATATTAAATATCATAATTAATTTCACTTTATATATATATATGTATATATATAGAAGTATTATTGTTTTTTTTTTTGAGCGGGGTGATAAAAAACGAAAAAATAATTTGTTCGACTACGACATTAAAGACCATAGGGCAGACCCTGCTGCTAATATGAATGCTAAAGGCTGACGTTCTAATAAAAATAAAAATGCAAGTATTAGTTAAAAATTTACCATTCAAAATCAGTAAATTCTTGTCTTTGTTAAGATCTTATGATGAACAGTAAATTCCTTGTATTGATTTTATATATCAGTTTAACATTGGTTGATATGTTAAAATAAGTTAAAAATCTATAATTATGAATGAATTATAGAATTATCATTGTCATGTATTTTGTTAATGAATTAACAACTCCTAAGACAGTAAGCCCTCTGAAACAATTAGATCCATATATTCAGTATATTGGTTACATAATTTGTTAAATATTGATCGTAACAAATTATGATTAGTTTAATTATATCGAGTTAAAATTTGATTGAATAAGGAATTGTGTTAATTATACAAATTTCGTAATTGATTTCAAAATTTTGTTATAAATTGAGATAATCATTTGAAGTTGTTGGCTTATGCATAGTTCAAATGTTTGATTGTTTTTTAAAAGCTTGAAAAATGCAAGTACGGTTACATTAATAATATGTGTTGCATCTCAATTAAAGGAATTCCACTTTTAAATGTAATTAAATCAATTAACATTCTTAATTTCTTAAACTATTATAGTGAAGTAAGTGGATTTTTAAACGATTGTTTATCATGTTTATTGACTATTATGGTTACTGCTGCTTTGGAGGAAATAAGTAATCCAAAATTAAAAATGACAAAAACGTATCTTCAAACTACTACGCCACAAGAATGAATAAGTGGTTCAACTATTTTTTATATGAAAACAGCTGCTTATATGCTTAACTATGAAAATGGAATAGACAAATTTGCTTTCAAAAATTGAAGAAGCTATTATTTCTATGCATTAATATGATGTGATTCATGTTGACATTTAGAATTTTTGATATATAATCTAAATGACTAAATTGATCAATGTTTTTTTATCAATATTAAATTTTGTAATGAAAAATCCTATTCATACACCGTACTACTTTACTTACATCATAAAATTTTAAATAACCAAAATGCCCTTATTAAAAAAATAGAATATATACTAAAGAATGAAAATGGTATACAATTCATCTTTGTATGCATTGTGTATAATCTTTATTAATAGTTGGAATAGAAGCACAATCTTTTGGTCCGACCGTGAACTTCCCAAAATACCCTTATATATAACTTTTTAAATATTAAATTGTTATTTCATATGATCTCTCCAATAAATTAGGAGTTAAAATCTCTCTATGATTACTTTAGACTTATTCAGACTAGATGTTGATTTCAATTATCTTTCTTTCTTTCTTTATTAATAGTTGTAATATTTTTGGTGTCACGCTTTTTTAATGCAAGCGTGAACTACCAAAAATGCCCCTTTATCTATATTAAATCTTAGTATAACTTAAAAATATGGTATAATAAATAAACTTCCTTTACCAGATCGAAATGTTTTTTTTTATAAAACTATTAAAAATGTCCCTCTGCATATAATATTAAAATCTCATTATCGCTTAAAAAGAATCTAATAAATAAATTACTCTACTAATTCAAAACACTCATCTACAAATATTATCAAATCAAATATTAATATCACGAAAAATAGGATCTAAAAAATAAACTTTATTTACCAATTCAAAACGCCCATATCTAAACATTACCAAAATCAAATTTATCACTTAAAAATATGATCTAATAAATAAATTTGTCTTATAAATTCGTTCTTTCTTAATTAATAATAGAAATAAAAATTAAACCTAACAAAAAATTATACGCTACAACTAAGAAATATAAACTAAAATTAACTATATATTATTTCAACGTAAAAATATAATTAAATGTATACAATTTGTAGATAAATAAATCACGCGTGAAGCGCGTGCCGTAACACTTCAAAATAATTTTTCCATAGCGTAATTAAAATTACTATACAACATTGAATCGATCAAACTTAAATTTCTTTCGGGCATTAAAGTATATTCATACAATTTCAAGCTGTATTTATGCATGGTCGATTTTAATGTTTTTTTACTTTAATTAATATATAAAATTTAAAATTTAAAATTTAAAATCAACTACTAAAATTAGTATGATTCAAGGTGCTCAATTCTTCGATCTTTTATTTAAATCAAATCAAGTTTAAATTTAACATTAAAATTTGAATAGTTTAACATTTTAATATTCAAAAGTTAAATTCAAATTACTATGTAACTAAATATTTAAAATTCCATTTAGAGTATATTAATTTAAAATTTGCAAAAGTGAATTTGAGGAATTTTAAAATTAGGGTTCCTTAGTTTGATTAATGCTTGAGAGGGAGAGTTAGGAAAAAGGGATAAATGTTTTTATATTTCAAGCGAGGACAATTTTGTAATATATATAATGTATACTGAGTAAAAGTGATATATATGATTTTAGAAATTTTTTCAGTGTACGTATAGTAATTTACAGTGTATAAATAGAGTATGCCTTTTATAATAGAATTTTACATTTTTCATACATATAAAAGTATACATAAAAGATTTATTGTTTTTTTTGAACGGGGCAACAAAAACCAAAAAATAATTTGTTCATCTATGGCATTAAAGACCATAGGGAGGCCTTGCCGTTAGTCCAAAGGCTAAAGGCTGAAGTTCTAATTGAAATAAAAACGTCAGTATTTTAGTTAAGAATTTATCCATCAAAGTCAATGAATATTTGTCTTTATCCTATGATTAGCAGCAAATCCCTTGTATTGATTTTATATATCGGTTTGATATTGGTTGATATGTTAAAATAAGTTAAAAATCTATAATAATTATGAACGAATTATAGAATTATTGTTGTCATATGTTTTGTTAATGAATTAACAACTCCTAAGATGGTAAAGCCTTCTAAAACAATAAATCCATATGTTCAGTATATTGATTACATAATTTGTCAAATATTCATTACATTCTTAATTTATTAAATTATTATAGTGAAGTAAG
The DNA here is from genome assembly GCA_030765085.1 of Allium cepa. Taxonomy (NCBI): domain Eukaryota; kingdom Viridiplantae; phylum Streptophyta; class Magnoliopsida; order Asparagales; family Amaryllidaceae; genus Allium; species Allium cepa. The sequence goes on from CM060928.1 coordinate 995,854,997, forward strand.
CCGGGAATAAGTTTTCCAAAATTGAAAATATTAGCTGTCACAAGAGTGAATAAGCGGGTCAACTATTTTATAGATGAAAACAAATACTTATATGCTTAAGTATGAAAAGGAAACAGACCAATTTGCTTTCAAAAATACAAGAAGTTTGTATTTCTATGCATTAATATGACGGTGGTTTCATGTTGACATTTAGATTTTTCTACTTATAATATAAACCACAAGTTAATCAATATTTTTTGATAAATGTTAAAATTATAATATAATTTCAATTTTTCATACATATAAAAATATTAATGTTTTTTTTTTGAACGGAGCAACAAAAAACAAAAATAATTTGTTAATTCAGGACATTTAAAGACGATGGGTATCTTATAGCCATACAAAAGTCACATCTGATGCGGTATTTATTTGAAATCGATATGTCAAAATAGAAAACAAAGATTAATAATTTCAGCCACAATGGCTTTATTAAATCCCTTACCCAATCATCTTTTTCTTCCTCAAACAAATCCCTTAACAATCCAGAGGTCCAATTTCCGATTCATTCTCAGTTCTTCCACTCTCAACCAACCCACATCGTCGTCCTCACAAGTAAGTATAAACCGATCTGTTAATATTAATACTACTACTACTAATAAATAATCTAAAAGTGAATGTTTTCGGCTTCTTAATCTTGCCGTGTTCAAAAATGTAAGTCAGAATTTGGAGGAAAGTCTCAAGGTCCTAAAGAATGCTGCCCAGACCAGGCGGGTCCCACATAGCGATGTACTTTCAGCACTCGCGGCAGTTAAACAAGTAAAAGCGCCGCCGACACGGTTTCTGGAAACTTTGGGCGGGGCCGAGTCCCCAGGGAGGACATGGATGCTTATATTCACCGCTCAGGTGACCACAACATTCCATGGTTTCGTAGAATATCTTATATGTAAGCCTGGATAAAGGTGTATTTATAAGTTATAAAGAAATAAGACCAGGAAAATCTGATTTTCGATTCTGTTTTTTTTTTTTTTTTTTTTTTTTTGCTGTTTGTGTAGGGTAAACTAGACAAGGGAAGGTACTTTCCAATTACTGCGATCCAGCGGTTTGATGCAACTGTAAGTTCATATTATTGCGTTTATACATAATATGGATTGCAGAATTTTAACATGATACAAAACCTTTTTAAAAAACAAAATGCTAATCGGCATTGGAAAGTAATTTAGGAATAGCTGGGATGGATTATTTGTTAGTCTTTGCATTTGGATGATTTGTTTGCTTAATCCACATTAGTGTTTTTTGTGAGGTCCAATGCGGCTCTCCTTATTATAGCCTCGTTGGTTATGACGGTTGTAGTTTTGTTAATGGTGGCTAAAGTGATTGGTCAAATAACAAGAAGAACAAAACAAAAATATGAAAGAAGATAACACTCGTGGTCTTAGCAAATGACTGTGGATAAGAACTAATAACAAGTACAATGAAGAGAGAAAATAAACGATTTCATTAATGTGCATATTATTACATAGTATTCTTTTCTTTATAGCCTCGTTCTCTGCATATTCTCTTTTAACAATTTACGTTAAAAAAGCATAAATGATAAAATTGGAACAAAATTAACAAACTTGTGCCACTTGATGAGGTATCACAGGTTTGTTACCAAGGCAATTTAATGTTTGTACTGGTATTTCTTTATGCTACCTGTTTGCTTTGTTTTGTTCATCCTTTGTGCTACACCACTTCTTGTACTTTCTCTTTGTCTGAATTCTGATCATCTTTTGCTATTTCTTCTTGTGAACCATAGACATTGTTGTGTGTCAATTTCCTTCGGTTGATTCTTTTCTCTCTTGTCACTTTTGTCGGTGACGGCGGTGGAGCTAGCCTATGATTTCAACTAGGGCGATATTATCATTATATAAAAACCTACTAAATAAAAAATGTAAAAAACTATACATATGATCCTACTTTCATTTTTGTAAACGCAAACCATGTAGCTTGTCATCTTAAGTTCATTTTTTGCATCTCTGTTTGAATGTTTAATAAGCATTACATGAAAATATGAAAATGGACACCCATAGTGTTGATTTACTCTCGGATAAGGTCATACTGATATTTGTGGAAAGGCTCAACACCAAAATTTTAATTTTTTTGTGTCATAATTAAATTTCAGCTAGGGCCATAGTCCTAGCAAACCAATACCAGCCTCCACCCCTGATCAATGGTGCAATTGCAACATGCATGATGATCAACACTTCCTTTAAGCATTCATTGCTTCCCATGTTTCCGTCCTTTTAGGTTGATGAATACTTAACCTTGTTGGCATTGTTGCCTTCCTGTAGATGCTACTTCAGGTTGTTGCACATGGAAGTTTAACAACTACTCCCTCTTCAAATCATAATTATGAAAGACACGCTATGGCCTTTGCCATGGCGCAAGGCGTGACGTGGCGTTTGCGCGTTTCTTCCGTATGGTGTGGCGAACAATGAAAGATGGGACAAATGGCGCTTAGGGCGCAAATAGCGCACCGTGCAAAAACGACGCGTTTTGCTTTATTGTATTTTTTTACTTCTTTTTTTTTCTTTTCATTTTTTTACAATCCAAACTAACATCCAATGATGGTTGGATGTGTTATATATTTTATATACAAGGATACGGTTAACCTTTGAACTAATCTCCAATAAACTTTAGACTATTTATTTATATTGTTGCCGCACCGAACTACATGGACAATTAGAACCGAGATCCACAAATCCTAGCCAAACCATCTGAACCCGTTTTGAACCCCATGGGTCCCGGGTCGAGTTTATTTGATGAAAAATAACATAAAAACGGATCCGGTTTGAAAAATTAGACAAAAACAAAAAAAATATATGCGTTTTTAGTCTGATTATCCAATCGGATCCGACACGATCAGAATCGAACCTTGGGTCAGGTCCATATCCAAATTGACTGGTCTAATTACCATCCTTGCACCGAACAAAAAATATCGAATGGTTGCATTCATAAAATTAATCTCGAACGAACTTCAAACTATGTGTCCTAATTAATGTTGCACTGGACAAATAATCTCGAATGTATGCTTTTTCCAAATTAATCTTCAACGAACTTCAAACTATCTATTTTTATTATGGTCGCGTCGAATAAATTGTCAGTCGATATGAGACAAATGAAAAAGATGCTGAAACTAATGAATATGATGATGCAGATATTTATTTAGAAAATATGATTATTGAATCAAATTCAGATTTCTAGTTTATCAGTAATCAGTACTATTATACTTAAAATTCTATGCTTATGATATTATATTTGAAGATGTTTTTTGCAAAATGTCTAAAATCCTTTATTGATTATGTTTTAGCAATATATATATATATATATATATATTAACCTTTTCAAATTAATTGTTATATATATTATATTAAATTTATAAAAAAAAAATTCTAAACATGCACAGTAAATTAAAAAAGCGCGTGCATTTGCCGCGCCGCGGTTTAGACTCTGGTGAGGCTTTATGCTTTTTTGCGTTGTGCGCCATTAATAACCATGCTTCAAATTTTGACCATCTCAAAGTCAAATGTAGAAATTATTGTTACCAATTCCAATAATTATCCCATGTAGCTTCTTCTCACATTTTCTTTTGTCATGTCAATAGTGATCATGTGGTATTTGTATTTTTTTACTTTGGAAATTCTTATATTTAAAAGACTTCTCTAGTTCATTTACAATTTAGTCTTTGAATATATTTTCTTTTAAGTTGTGAAACATTGAAACTTGTTATGTGTTTTTGCTTGCTCATATAGCAGTTTATGAGCTACATGGTAGAGTTCCTCTGTATTTTCTTATGGTCTACAGTATTTCGAGGAGAGCTTGTGATTATGATGAGAGCCAACACTAATCGCCTATAAGGTTGCAATTCCAAGTAGAATAAATCGTCAATCTGAAATTCAATAAAGTTTCCAATAGAGTTGGCATAGTATTTCATTTTGTCTCCAGCTATTGCAACATTGTTATTGAGAATGTGAAGTGCAGTATCTCTAGCAAAAAATTACTCTCTCCTCTGTTTTTGATTTAGGTACATATGATTAAAGAGTATGTGACTTTCTTTTATATCCTATCTCAAATGGTGTGCTATTAGGTGTAGTTTACAGGGATACCAAAAGCCTTATTAGAAGAATGAAATGAACACATTTGACATTTCTAATAATATAAGTACATTTTTTATGTAACTATACTAATCTACTTAAATTAAATTTGCAGCATAATGACAAACTTAAAAATATTTTTTGAAAATGATGCTCACCGGACCCAACTACACCAAACCGACTAAAAGCAATGAAAATAACACTTGCATACGAATGATTATGGTATGAGATTTCAGAACTTTAAAAATAAAACCAACTGAGGATGCAGATCCTAAATCAGTTAAAGCTTATAACACTTTGGTAGCTGATGGTGACATAGCCTAAGTATATGTGTCGTCCACCTTAGTCAAAGCGTCTCAAAGACAATATGAGAACATGTATGTCCATAAAATCTTTAAAAACCTTAATACATTCTTGGGATCATTCTCCTTTCAAAAAAGTACGGGATAACTAAACTCTTCAATACGAAGATGAGTAAGGACAATCGTGTTGAAGATTATGTCATAATGATGAGAGACTATATTGATAGACTTTCAAAGTTAAGTGTTACAATAAATGGTGAATTGCAAGCAGACTTGATCTTAGGCTCCACGACTCTGCTTTTTGAGCCATTCGTATTAAATTGTAATATGAACGAGTTGAATGCAAGCCTCGTCGAGCTACTCAACATTCTAAAGTCAGCCGAAGGCTCTTTCAAAGATCAAGGCACGATGTTAGCTGTAAAGGAAAAGAAATCGTCTTCGAAAGCTTCAAAGAAGCGTAAACATGGTAATAAGAAAGGTAAAGGTGCCACCATCAATGACAAGGGTCAATGTCGTCATTACCAGAAGAAAGTGTGTTGGAAGCAGAGTTACTTGGTTAAAGAGAAGGAAATTGTTTCCTTAGCTCCTGAAACTATGTTTATGGTTAAACATAGTTTTGCAATCAATAAACCTTCTAGAATTTTAGATACTGGATTTGAAACTCATATTTGTAATTCGTTACATGGATTTAGGTGTAGACGACATGTGACAAAAGGAGAAATAAGCCTTTCAAGTTGCCGATGGATATATTGTATATGCAACTGTAGCTGAAGATTATCATTTAGTTTTGTCTAATGAATTTGATATTGTTTCAAATAATTGTTATTATGTAAGAAACTTTATTTGTAGGATTATATCTGTGTCTAGACTGTTTGAGATTAGATTATTAGCAACACAAATATTATTGTTTTAATAATCACTTTCGCCGCTGTAGGCTAAGTCACAGTAAAAAAGTCTAGACACATATATAATTCCATAAATAAAGTTTCTTACATAGTAGCAATTATTTAAAACAATATCATATCCATTAAGTAGAACTAAATGATAATCTCCAACTGCAGTTGCATCTACAACAGATCCATCAACAACTTGAAGGTTCATTTCTTCTTTCGTCACATGTCGTCAACTCCTAAGTCTTTGTAATGAACTATATATATGAGTTCCAGATTCAGTATCTAAAACCCAAGAAGATTATTGATTGCAAAACATTTTTGAATCATAAATGTACATTTAACAACTAAGAAAACAATATTCTTTTTTTGACCGTCCTTAGATAATATGGGTAATTTCGCTTCCGATGCCCCTTCTTATGTCAATGCTGACATGTTTCCTTTTCATTGGTGTAGGCACCTCTACGTTTCTTATTACCACACTTACGCTTCTTCGAACTTTTCGAAGACGACGACTTTCACTTTACAATAAACACTACGCCTTCATCTTTGAATGAACATGCAGCTGACCTCGACATATTGAGTAGCTCAACGAGGCTCACATTCAACTGGTTCGTATTATAATTCAATATGAATTACTCAAACCGCGGAGTCAGCGAGCCTAAGGTCAACTCCACTTTTAGTTCATCACTTATTGTAATGCATAGCTCTGAAAGTCTCAATATAGTTTTTCATTATTATTACATAATCCTCAATACGATTGTTTCTTACTCATCTTTATATTGAACATATTCTTATAATATCGTACCTTGCAGAAAGAGATTGCTTCCGAAGCAAAGCTTTGAGATTTTCGAAGATTTATGGACTTGTATGTTATCTTGTTGCCTTTACAACCCTTTGTCTAAGGTAGATAACACATGTGCTTGGGTTATGTCACAATATGTTATTTAAATGTTATAAGCTTTAACTGATGGGATCTACACTCAAATGATTTTGTTTTTTATAGGTCTTGAAATTAGTACCACAATCATTTGTATGTGTGTTACTTTCATCGCTATAGGACGGTCGGTATAGTTGGGTCCAGTGAGCTTATCATTTCTAGAAAATAGTCTTAAATTGGTCATTATGTTGCAAGTTTAATTTAAGTATATTGATATAGTTACATAACAAATGTTCTTATATTATTCGACTCCCATTATATATTTGTATATTTCTCAAAACTCTAAGAGAAATATAGAAATTTTTTGGTTTCTCCAGTGATGTTAGAACTCGCTTGCCTTGGGATTTTGATCTTGAGTTTGCTCGGTAAATCATATGCCCGAAAGCGATGAATAACTCTTTATTGGTTATACATATACAACTTCTAACCGTTGTTTTTGCGCTACTTTCGACTTTGACCTTGAGTTTGCTCAACAAATCGATAGAGATTATTCACCATTATCTATCATTTCGCGATGGCCTATGTATACTGTATGTACCTTAAGTTTGCTCAATGGATGTATGCATGTATCTTAACTCATTTGGGCAATATATTTATAGCACCACACATAATAGTTTTAGTTTGAGTTTTCTCAACAACTATTGCATATACAGGCAATCTATCAATATATAATTGACAGAGAACAAATTAAGAATTCATAATTTTTATATAAATACATGGATCTATATCGATGTAAGGAATAATGTATTTCTTACAAAATCCTATCGTTATTCAAGTGGTAGACACATCGAAAATCACAGTATACGTATGTAAAGATTTTTAAAAAAAAACCTGTTTTGAGTTTATTTCAATTCCACTTATATCTATACATACATTATTATATATAAGTTTAATTTTTTATAACTACTATACTAAATTAACTTATATAATGTTAGTCTTATTAATTAATTTTAATTTTTTAACTTAATTAATTATTAATTAAATTATATTTAAAATTTAAAAAGTGTATTTGGTTCATCCTAAATTATAAAGATGAATAATTTACTATAACCTCTATAGTTTATTTATATAAACATATCAACATATTTATTTATTAACTTTAATTATTTATTTAACAAAATTCTTTTATTTAATTAAACAATTTAATTAATTCGAATTTTTTAAATTTAATTTATCTTAAACGATTTCAAGATAAATACACAACTATAATAATTACACTTATATATATGTGTGCGTGTTTTTTAATAATTAACTTTTAGTTAATTATTTAATTTGATTTAATTAATCATGTAGACAATAAGGAAAGAATGCTTGATTATTAAATCCAAGCTTCGACGCTACTTTTTTAGACATCCATCGGATATGTAGCTTTTATTTGTTTTTAACCAACCATAAGTAAGCTCATAAACTTAGTCTACTAGAATGAGTATCCATGAATTTACAGAGAGAACAATAATAAAAACACGGCTCAGGCATAACCATTGATACGAGTAATACATCTCTTCAACTACAAAACTCAGTGAAACCATGCCGCTTTGCGGAATGAGTTTTTCCTTCACTAATCATCAACTTCAATTATATTATATCATGTAACGTCAAAACAAGTTATTATGAGTATAAACATACATGTGTCATTTCAACCATAAGTATACCATATTACTTAATATCATGTTACGGACCATGTCATACTTTTATCAATTTCAACATAAGCATAACCCCATGCTTATGAAAATTCTATGAACCATGTTATATAGTTGTTATTCACATTCACTTGCATCACCTAGACTCTTATCTAGATGTCAAATTACAAGTTATCTTTAACTTTATCTACTGATTACGTCCCTAGGTCCATCTATCGCTAATTCATTTTATTCGAATGTCACCGTTGAAATGACGACTCATCAACCTTGGGAGCCATCCCGACTAGTGTCACCCTGACTAGAGTCACTCGACTCTCCTAGGAGATTGAATGCTGACACACTGAATACATTGTAGCAAGCGTTCTTACTAAGCGTCAGCTGGCTCTCTTAGTCTCAGAAACACTTGTTTCATGTTGCCGATTCATTTATTAATTACATCCATTTCGACGTTGTCACTCACATTGGAGTTATTTTTTTTTTGAATTGAACCCAATAGACTTTCCAAGTTTTGACACCCTGCTATATAGCTATTGTAGACTTCATTAAGCTTTGGTACCATGCTATGCAATATCTCCATGAGTGAATATATTTTAAGATCCTAGGTTCAATCCATTTCTTTCATTCATTAGTTGTGTACCCTACATATTCCATAGACCTTCATCTTTAAATCGAACATCTTCCAAATTCTTTAGATAAAACATTTTTCTTTTTCTTATTAAAGGATACAACTCATCATTTCTTAGCTTACCCTAAGTTTGGCCCTTTTTCATTTTCATATAATTTTATACATTTTAACTTGTCATTTTTCTTTATAATTTCATATGCTATGAAATTTAAATCAACCATTTTGGAATTTGGCTTTCAAATGCCTTCCATAATTCACATATTTTACATATTTTAATTAATGGATTCATTACCGTTGTTATCGCATGTATATTTTCTGAGCCTCCAAGACCATGCTATCGAACTTCTAGTTATCGTATATCTAAGCTATCGATCAAGCTTCTAGGATTAGCTATCGCAGAGCTGAGCTATCGAAAGTTTAACATATGCTATCAAAAGCTATCGAAGTTCTAACATAGTAGCTATCGAAGTTCTAACATAATAGCTATCGAATGTCTAGCATTCGAAGGTTTATCATAACAGAGGTCAAAAGCTATCGAAAGTCTAACATAATAGCTATCGTAACTTTAACATAATTACCTATTGAAAGTCTAATGTTTGCTATCGAGCTTTCAAAATGGCTATCAAAGATCTTAGCTATCACAGGTTTATGGTGCAAATCTGTAGTTATTTAGAGAACTGATATTTTCCTCAAAGAAGTAATTACTTTTTGACTAATTCTTTACCCATCTCATTTGCTTATTCCTTACCTATGTATTGTGGCAGAAATCTCAGATGCCAACCGTGATTTATTCCTTTAATCATTCCATAATTAATCCTTTTTTTAATTATTCCATTGATCAAAGAAATTTTCTGCCTTGTCATTTAACTCATTAAGTTTAAAAATTCATATGAAAATTCTAGAAAATTCACAGAAATTCATAAAATTTTCACATTCGGTAAAAATTTCGGACCTGAATACTAAATTTAAATTTTTTTAAATATCGAGTTACAACGAAGATTGCCCATTTTCCTCTTAGAAAAATCCAAATAAATTATTGCCTTAACCGAAAATTTTGAAAATAAAAACTCATCTTTGTTTTTATGTTATAAACATCATATTAAATTTTCAAACCATTTGAAGATGATTAATTCAAGTTTTAACCACCCCCCCCCCCCCCCCCCCCGGGGGGGGCACAAAACCCCACACACCATAAACCAAGTCATTTTACATCCAAACATGTATAGAAACCTTCCATTATTACCAAAACATGCTTATCATCATTTAAAACAGCAAAAATGCATGAAATCCAAATCTAAACAGAATGAGATATGAAAATATAGCAAGTTCACCTGAGTCGAAAACTTTATTGAAAACCTCTTGTTCTTTTTGAAAATGAAAGGCTTCTTTGTTTGGTTTTTTCCTCTTCTTCTCTCTCCCTAGCAAATGGTGGCCTAGCTTGGTTCTATTTGTTTTGTTTTAATGAATGAAGTTGAACGAAGAGGACAATATGTTTAGGGATATGCTAATATTTTGGCTTTGGGCTAAAATCTCTCGTTGCCTAATCTTATTAATTCCTTAGTCACTTTATTATAACATTTCCTTTTTGATTCTTTTACTTATGGCTGAATTTAATTGTAATAGTTAACAGTGGTTCACTCAATTAATCTTTTTAAGTGTCTCACGTTTGATTAATCAAATTTTGACTTGTAATGTCGAAGAAGCTAGAAGTGTTAAAATGACCTCATTTTCTGTAACCGTACTATATTTAATGTAGATTGAAGATCCATAGAGTTTTATAGCATTTTGGATTTTATAACTCAAAAAATATGATAGGGTCTTTTGTAGCAGCCCTTAAGCATTCCTACTTTCCACCGCATTTTATTTAACTAATATTTAAACAAAAACTTCGGTGGAAAATATGGATACTAAAGCGGTGCTACAAAAGAAGGCTGATACAATGGATCTTAACAATTTGATTTTCCTAAGTTCTTTCACATGTGCGAACACAGTGAGGTTCAACGATCAAGATCTATTATGTCACATTCATTGGATGTATTTGATGGTCTTGATGTAAAAAATAGCAAGTGATAAAGTAGGAAAGGGAATCACATCAAATTTATCCACTCATTTTCAAAATTCAGTTGTCGATATGAAAGGGGCTATGAAGTGGTTACATATAGAGAGGTTATGGATCCTTCTTCTATATACATGTATATGCGGAGAATGATTGAAGTGTTCCATTTTACGACAATGTAAGATTTCGATCGGAATCTTGGAATTTCAGCCGTAACAGTTCTGTTCCGAGTAGAGCTGAAACAGAACTTGATCAAAATCAGGTTCCAGAAAAAAAAAAAACCAAGAAAATCAACTTGCAACGATAAAAACAAAAAATAAACAATGAAATCGAAGAGAGAAACTAGAACAACGAACAAATTGTCATGAAAACGAAAGAAGGGTGGAAAAATTGAAACAATTAGCAGCATGGAGGATTGTTTTCTTTACCGTAGTTTATAAAAAATAAAATAAAATCGAATCAAAGAGAAGGAGAACCAGCAAGAAGAAAAACAAGGTGAACAACAAAGAGCTTAGCTTCTGACATTAGTGGTATAGTTTTTAAAATTTTAAAACCACCACCCCCAAACCCACCCCCCTCCCCCAAATTCTACTATTTTTTTAAATTATATAAGGATAAACAAAGAGCTATGCTTACAGCATTAATATTTACCTGCCTGCTAGCTGTATAATTTTGAATTTTTTCTTGTGCATACTAATCAACGTTATTAAAAGATTAACCAGATGGATTATCGTAGCCATGCAAGTGGCACCGTGCTATATATTTTATTATTTTCAGCCAAGCCATGTTAACAAATGCTACATATCTAATACTGTATGTGAAGCAAAGACCAATTTTCATATCATTAAGTATTATTGCATTCCGAAAACGAAATTTACTGAAATCTTAAAAAAACGTTAATGAACAATACCAGTACAGGAATCAAAATCTCAAACCATGCTTCCTATATATCCACCTTCAAACACACCCTCCCCCCCCCCCTCCCCCCCCTCTTTTTTCCCAACATTATCCGGTTCAGTTAATTTTTGCATTTCTAATTATTAGTGAGATCGTCGATGAGAAAATTGAATCATTTTGCAGCCTTTATCCCTTTCCAAAATTGCAAGCCAATAAGGAACCGTTAAAATATATTTATATAATCTTCGATTTGAAATGTAACCAAAAGGGCTAGAGGTTTTGAAATTATTCAAATTTGTGTATAGTTGAGCCCTTTAGCAAATAGAACATATCTAAAAAATTGACATCGACCCGATATGTTTTTCGGAAAAAACAAAGTGGGGGTGAAAGTAGGATTTATAATAGGGGATCTTGATCATTCATGTTCAGGCATGTGATTTTTAATCTCTTTTGCTCAAGCAGGTTAATTTTGAACGTGGTAGAATTATAGCGTAGAATGAGCATTTCGATCTTGTGTTTAATTTAATTATTTGTAGCTCCAAAAGGCATAGAGATGTAACGAAAAAAGTTGTAGTGTATCCTTACCCCATTTATACATACGAGAGTTAGGGCTCGCGCTTCGCGCGTGACAATGACATGTACCTCGCGCATGAATTATTTTAGTACAGATTATATATGATTAACACGTTCAAGAAAAAATGGTTTGCACAAATATTTAGCTATGTTTTTACGTTGAAAAAATGTGTAGTTAATTTAAACTTTTATTACTAAGTTGCAACATCTAATTTTTGTTGTTAGTTTGAATTTTATTTGTATTATTAAATAAAGATATTTTGGCACGTGCATATAATCTCTTTATAAAATTATTAAATTTGAAAGTTCTATGTAGTTTGATAAAACTAAACTTAAAAATATAAAGAAAAAATGTAATTTTTTGCTGGTATAGGGTTTGAACTTGTATTTTTTTTGTTTTAAAATTTTCTTTTAAAGATAGATGCTAATTTTTGTTCATGGTAATTCGAATTCATGACCTCTTATTTGCATGAAATGACATTTTTGAAATTTCATGGTCGGACCAAAAAATTGTGTTTTAATTTCAACTATTAATAATGATTAATAAAGATTTATAGGTTGGTTGATTTATCTAGAAAGATCTTGCATTACCTATTCTAATGTAGCCATATATATTTGACTCGCTCTTTGAAGTCTAATTGCAATTACATTTGAACAATTCTATTATATGAGTAATTGAAATCAAAGTCTAGATTTGAATACGTCTAAATTAATTGTAGGGAGATTTTTATCTCCTAATTTATTGGGAAGATCATAGAAAATAAGAAATTAATATTTAAAAAGTTATATATAAGGGTACTTTAAGAAGTTCACGGTCAGACCAAAAGATTGTGTTTCTATTCGAACTATTAATATATATGTATGTATGTATGTATATGTATATTATGTATACATACATACAATATGTGCAAGCGCGCGCATGCACAAATATACACATGCACAAGTATACATATACATGTGTACATATATACATACATACCGCATAGGATCAATGACACCTTTTATTTAGCATCATTTTGTAGCCTTCCATATCAGCTACAACTTTCTATTTAAATGTTTATTCTTTTGCTTTAGTGTCCCCTAAACCAAATATTTAAATATAAACTTGTGGCTGATATTAATGGGCTACAAATGGTGTTAAATAAACAGTGTCATTGATCCTAGCTATATATGTATATATACATGTGTGTGTATGAAATTCTATTTGACACGATATCTCAACCAGTAGATCTCTCTTGATTTACATCTTCCATGTAAGGACAAGAAGATCCATGGTAAATTGTGTCAAGTTTTGTGTTTCAATAACCGCTTCATATATTGGAAATTCTATTTGGACGTAATGTAGTGACACACATTTTCCTTTTTTAACTCTAATGAATATCTTTGCGCTAACTAATCCTTCTCTGTGCAGGCAAAGAGGATTGAAAATGGGATTTACCTTGGTCCCGTCGGATGCCTTACATTCGAGGGCAGATTTTCATGGAAAAATAGAATTTTAGCATTCATTTTCGAGTCAGTCAACATAAAAGTTGGGCCATTAGGACCATTTAAAGTTAATCTTCCTGCAGATGACAGAGAACCGAGCAACAAAGATCCATTCTTTATTTGGTTCTATATAGATGAAGAAATTGCTGTGGCTCAAGGTAGAGGCGGCGGTTTAGCATTTTGGTGCCGGTGTTCCCGTGTCACGTAATTATGATGCGTATTTAATAATGTAATTATGATGTATATTTATAATAAGTTGTATAACAGGGATGTGTTAAAAGTTGAAAATTGTACATCCTTTAATTTTCTGCTTGATGCCTTGTAATATGTATAGCATTCTAGTTTTTTAGAAACAGTTTTGGAATCGAACTGTTCATTGGAAACCCGCTTGTGCTCCTGCTTGGTAACTTTAAGCGCTGATTTGTAGCTTTTCTCAGTTTTACATTTTGACAAGTTTAATTGTTAATAATTTTCAGATTTTCTTGGTTTAATGTAAATATATAGTTAGTAATGTGATGACGTTAAATATATTTGGCAAATATATGTCTGTACCATGCAGTGTATCCAACTAATAATAGACAAATCAGTGTTTGGTATGTATGTCCCATTTTTAAAATATATTTGGCAATGTGGAACTAATGGTAAAGCTTTTTTTATATCTTTGTGCAATTAAACATCCAACAATCCACCATTTTAATCATACAAGTAAATCTCATTGATTTTATCCTTACCTTCCATTATTTCCACACCTCAAAACATAATACGATATTTCATGCATACAAGAAGGTATTTATGACCTAAACCTTCAATTAGTTTAAATATGCCAATGTATCATCAAAACGACAGCCTTAGCTTTTAACCTGCTAATTTTTACAATAATATCAGACATATTATATAAACGTGTTGTACCTTTTTAAAAATATTTTTTAAAGTTTTTACTAAGCATTAGTAACGCCATGTGCTATTTTCTTGGTTTCATGAATGACCCAAAGAGTAAACCTAAAAAACTCTCGTGATGAGCGGCACCACTTCTTTATCCGCATAGGTAAAGTTATTATATATGCCCTCACTACTTAGGCCTCCTTAACTTCATTAAGAACAATTCTCAACTTCCTAATCGTAATGTGTTTATGCTAATTCTTAACCATTTGACAAAATGGGGGCATATCTTGTGAATTAGCATTTCCCAGTTACTTTAAAACAGCCTGATTTTACTATTCGATTTTCAGTTTGAGGTTGGGTTTCTTGTAGGAACCCAGTCTCTGTTGCAGATGAAATGTGTAGATCTCAAAATATTTCCCTATTTGGATCTTAGTACACCTATGAAGTTTAATGTTTAATACTAGATCCAATCTAGTAGTTTAACAAAATCATATTTTATTAAGATTTTTTTCGTTCTTGTTTAATTAAATCTATGTTAACCAGTGCCATGAACTGAAACAGACAAACACACCTTAATTTCCCTCAAGAGTTTACCAATCCACCTGATTCTGCTGAGTATATTCAAAATAATACTATGTTAATTAATTATGACATTTGATTAAATATGAATACATCTAATATATTCATGTAAATATATTTAAGGTTTGACATGCATATGAAATATATATAGAAAACGTAACCGTATGGTGTATAAAATGAGAATGAACATAATATTAGATCTCAGCGATCCTTAAAGGCTCGAAAAGTAGGCCAGGGTTTAGACCCGAAAACTTGTAAACCATTGGATAATAATGCACCCTCGAATTCGGCCGTTTGTCGCACCTTCTTTTGCAAGTATTCAACAAAAACTATATCTAATCTTTGTTAGAACCCTTAGTTTACGAGTTCGACGATGACAACTATACAATGGAAATCATATATATATATATACATATATATATATACACATATATATATATATATATATGTATGTGTGTGTGTGTGTGTGTGTGTATCATACAACTATACAGATATGAATTCAAAGCAAGACAACTACTGTGACAAGATGATGACTAAAGCATTGAAAAGATTCATCTACAAAGTTGCATGAATATCGAAGAGAGATACACTTAAGAACAAACCTAGGAGAACATCACTTAACAGGTCAGACGTCTGAATGCAGAACTTCAGACGTCCGAACGTAGAAAATGAACAAAAATAATAATAGGTTCTCAAAGGTCTAAAAACACCATTCAAACGTCTAAAACTGGGCTTGGGGCAGATAATTCAAATTACAACTTTCATCTCCGAAGAGACACAACTCCATCTCTCCTCCACAACTCTTCACCAGTGAACAGTTACGATTCTAGACTGAAAGGGAAGAGATGTAACTATTAGAAGCAACCTTCTAAACTATATAAACGAGAATCAAGAAGGATCAAAGTACTTAACTAATTCACTCGACTCTCTATCTTGATAATCTCTTGTTCTAATCATCCACTTGCTATCAAATCTGCAAATCTGAGATCATACACTTCCTTACTCTGTAACAACCCGCATATTTTACGATTTAGTATTTAAATATTTTATTTAAATATTTCATCGTTAGTCGGATTTCGTCCGAAAAAGCTACTTTTTGCAAACAGTCAAATTAGGACTCGACACCACTTCCATTGAGTTCAAAACGCCGTTTGCGATCTTTTTAAGTGTAAACTTTGATATGTTTGGAGTTAGTGGAATTTTGCTACTTTTTCACTTAGGGCTTTGGTTAGGGCTGAGCCCATTAACCTCACTTATGTATTCAGTCCCAACCCCTTCTCCTCTTCATTACTTCATTCCTCATTTTCCTAATATTCAAGCTTTTATAACAATGGAGAGTGGAAGAGGAAATTAAAACTCCAAGCCCTAGTCTTCATTAGCAAATCCAACTTCTAGCTCCAAATTCAAGAGAACCCATTAGTAAGTTTCTCTTCATCTTCTCCAACTCATTCTCTTAATTAATTTCAGAAATTCCTAAACCTAATTTTGGGAATGTTCTTCTTTTAAGCTTCAAATCAAGCTTCTTGAGTTGGATTTGAAGAGTGGTTGATTCTTCCTTTTGCTTTCAAGCTTCTTCTTCATTGTTTTTGTGAAAAGGTGAGATTTTTATCTCACATCTTAGCCTATATTTATCTTCGATTGTTAGGTATGAATTCCTAACACTTATTCGTGTGCATATGCTTTTGGTTTGGATTGATTTGGTGAATATTCCAATTTTTGGTGTTTTGGGTTCAATTCTTTAACAATCATAACTTTGATGTTTGAACATGTTTTTGGTGGCGGATCGAGAGCTAATGGAGCTGGGGTATCAATTGGCTAAGGCTCCTTAGGTCCATTGCTCGAACGGTCGCGTTTTGGAGGAATTTGCACTTCATTGAAAAAGGGCAGGAACTGCAGAAATTTGCAGTTCGGCCGGCCGAGCCCTGTAGCCGGTCGACCGACCTGCTACTAAAAGTGCATAGCATTTCTCTGTCTCAGGTCCGGTCCACCAACTACAGAGCTTAGTCGACCGACCTGCTTCCCGAGAATTTTTCTAGAACAGGGTCCGGTCAACCGAGCTCTGTAGCCGGCCGACCGACCTGTTGCTGTTTTGCCTATTTTGCGCGGTTTCCAAATTTAATCGATTCGTGTTATTTCCCTATTTTTTGTTATCATTTGTTATTAACTTTGGTGACTTCTTTTCTTTGGGAATTTTTGGAATATCCGTTTCGATGGATTCAGTATCGATTTCTCTAGATTTTCATTCACGTCTTCGAATGTGAATTTTAGTGATTGATTGTTCCTACAATCAATTTTTGTGTTTTGTCACTTCAAAATATAAAGGTTTTGAATACTAGTAGTAAATACCAAAACTCATTCATCAAAACGATTTCAACACTATTTTATTACAAAGCTCGTTTCTTAAACCGTTTTCCAATCTATTAGTATACACAAACCTTTACCTCACTCGTATGAGAAATCTAATTAAACGGCTTAGTAAAACGAGTGGTATGAAACGCTTGCGCGGTTAATTCTTGGACTTGTTCGATTGAATCCCTTATGACAATTTTCTAGTGGAGATCTACAATTTGTTCGTAAATATTTAAGTTAAGCTAGTGGTTATGGGACATGAAGCTAAGCTCATATATTTACTAGCTTACTGTAATTGACACTTCTTGATGATCATGATAATCATTTTTGTGATTTAGACTAGCAATGTGCGATGTCTCTTTGTCTACGAGGGAGACTAAACCCCGTTTTGTGGAATTTCGACTCAAATTGGTGGGATAGCAACCCATGGTCTTCGGGCCGTTTGTGGAGCTTTGGCTCAATTTGTGATGGTTAGCAACCACGGAATTAGCGTTCCGTTTGTGATACACGTGTTGGTGAGCTTTATGCTCCCGTTTGTGATAGGCCTTTTCCCCCTTTTGTGATTTCTGGATTTCTTGAGATGATTTCTAAAATTTGTGCTTCACCAATTTTAGTGATTTTCATTGATAAGTTTTATCAATATTTGTGCATTGGTAAATTTGTGTGTCATTGACTTTTGTGATTGACATTGATATAATTGTCAATATCTATGGTTTGGTGAACGAAATAAGGAGTATAACATTTCTTTGATCTTTGAGTAGATTTTTTGTGATATTGATTAATCTCTTGTTGATTTTCAATTACTTATTTATCACAGCTTGACATTATGATTATGATGTGTTTAGTCATACCTCTTATTCTATATCTTTTCATCTGATATTTATAGCTAGACTGATCCGATTATTATTTTCTTATTAAATAATACTCGGTCAGACCGAGATGTTACAGGTGCTTTAGCTTGACTTCTCACTTGGGATTGACTTCTCTGACTTTTGGCTAACTATTTAGATTAGCAGTTTTTGTTGTTTACACCTGAGATATAGACTCATAGTTGTATTTTTTTGTATAGCACGTGTTGCTATTCTTTTGTATTATTGTGGATCTTCTTGACTACTACTCTGATGAACACTTTGATGTAATATTGTAACATCCCGCCTTTTCGCACGATTTAAACAGACACACATGCCGATTCAATCCATACGGAAGGGCAGATTGTTATGGGGTAAATAAGAAAAATAAGAAAGAAATAAAAGAAAACAGAATCTCGTAGCGGAAGGATAAAATATAATAATAAAATATACAGTTTATAAATCTGTTTACAAAACATTCATATAATACATATCAGAGTTACACATACCAACAACAATGCAGCGGAACAGTGTGTAGTGCACTAGTATAAATAATAATAATATACATCTTCGTCTTCGTCCTCTAGAGCTAAATCTTCAAATCCTGAAACGCTCGGACTGACCCGAGCGAATTGAAAAGACAAAACACTCGAGTCAGAACTAAAAGATCTTATGTAAGTTAAATTAACAGAAATAAATATGAGTGCAGTAACTCAAGAGATGCTCGGGATTTACATCTCCTAAGGATCCGTTAAACTATTTACTATATAGTATATTGTGCTATTATAACAGTGTCTATTTGTAAAATAAACTTACTTTTTAATAGCGTTAAGGGGTTACCCATATAGCCCTTAACACAAATAATGCCAATAGTCTATACAGTATCGTAATACCTCCTGATCGGGAGGCTACCAGAGGATACTCCATAGGTACGACACAAATAGAAACTCGTAGTAAAGGCGCGGTAGGGTAGGTGACACGACACAACTAGGCAATGCCAGGGTAGATATACCAATTACGCTTCCGGGCCGATGGAAACGCGCAGCTGCCGCCCACCTCGAACAAACTCCCCACATCAAAGAAATCAAAAATGAAGGTAGCCACCGAATCAATCCAAAATCAGAGTATAGTATCGAAGGGAAGTGTCCGATCAGAGGTGCTACCTCATTAACCCGTCAATCGCTCCTGTTTTAGCCACCTTATGCCAACTCACGGGAGTTGGGTCCACGTATTTACCTTACAGGAAACGTCGCCACCAACCTACTTCATTCTGGAATCTCCACCGCGTACACGGTTAGTCAAAGTGGTTTTCAGTATCGACAGAGAGTATGTCCATATCCGATCCTAGTCTCTTTGCCAACCAATCGTTATTATAACACCGCGGTTATAAAAAAAAAAGATTTATACTTTTAAAACCATAATAAAATATCCATTTAAAACCCATATAAACCCGATATAATTTATTCTTAAAACCCCAAATCAATACGATATCATTTATTTTCCAATATATATTCTTTCCAAAATCATAGGGTTTCCAAAGTAAAATATTTAGAAATCAAAACTCTTGAATATAATATTTCCAAATTATACTACCTTGAAAATATAGCTTTGAAACAAAATTTCCATCTCTTAAATGGTTAAATATTAAATTACTTTTATAAACAAAATAGCTTCTTTAGATTTCACAAATCAATTTCAAATATCGATTTAAACTTCCAAATACCATTTCAATTCTTATGTTTCAAGGCTTTAAATATTTCACCATTTCAAACAGACTCATTTGACAATTCCATATATATATCAAATTCAGTCACTTATTATTTAGACTTGAAATGTTTGCTTAATGAATTCAATATAATTTAAGAAAACCTTTAACTTAATATAACTGGATCATCTTTCAGTTTATTATATATTCATTTAATCAACCTGATATTCATTAAAATCACTTTACACAAAAATCAAGTTATAAAAATCATATCCTTTAAAAATTCTATTTTTTTATTAAATTTCAATTTAACTTAATATTCATCTTCCAAATCTATTCTCATTTAAGTCATAAAACTCCAGAAATTAAATTTTAAATAAATGTTTAATCTTATTTGATCTTAAAATCAAACTTTATTTAAACATCAAATCAAATTTATACAAAGCTTAAAAACCGGAAATTACTATATATATAATAGCCTTTATCAATAACAAAATCAATATCTCATAAACCATATATATATACTTTACAAAACCATAGAAAAACATTTCAAAAATAATTTTATATATTTACGCGGTGCCTGTATAAAATTTTCTATCCTATGGTCAAGTGATACGGATGTTTATCGTTTCAATCCGCAATTTAAAATGAAAATAAATAAATAAAAAAAATGCGGTTATATATGATTTCAAACCGCAATCCCGAATGAATGAAATGCATAGCAACTTGCAATTAATAAAATTAATCATCCATTCATCCATCAAATCATACATCCATTTATCACAGTCATCATCCAATTTCAAACAATCATCAATACATAACAAGTGATAAATAATGGTATCAATTATCAGTTTATACTCAAAATAAATTTAATAATTGTTAATTGGTAGTTTATATGCAAAAATAAACGTAAATTTAACTGGCAGTTAATATGAAATAAAAATTTAACATAACTATGACTGGCAGTTAATATGTAATTAAATAAATTCTAACTATCAAATTTATATGCAATAAATAAATAAATTTACAGTTATATTAAATAAATGCGTTTAAACAGAAATAGTGAATAAAACATGCCGAAAAGTCATAAAAAAATTTCTACCCATATCTAAAATTAATTTAACAAACACAAGAAATTTTAGAAATTGTGAGTGGGTTAAAACACTCACATTTTGAATTTAAATCGAGTTAAAAACCCGATTTAAATCCAAAAATTCGACGATCTCCAAATCTGTCCAAACCAGTGTCAAAAGATCTGGAATTTTATTACGATCCTAACAAAAAAAATCTTGCGTGAAACGGAGTTCGTAGGAGAAAGTTATACGCATTAATGGTGATTGAAATTTCAAAAAAAAAAGAAAAAGAAAAAAAGAATAGAAATAAAAGAACACCTTTAAGTGCCACGTCATCCCCCTTTCTTTCCCTCTCTCCCTCATGCGTTTTGCTTCCAGATTTTTCTGAGAAGTTTGAATTTTAGATTTTGATTTGGTTTGGAATTTTTATTTGGATCTAAACTTTGTTTGTCTACCATTGAGGAGGAGAAGGAGCTGATGAAATTTTACGCGCAGACAAATGAGAATAGGCGGAGGTTAGGGTTTAGCGGGGTATCTATAGATAAAGTTGGAATAGACAGATGGATCTGAATTTAAATGAATTCACAATTTGCCAAATTTAAATTCCACTAATCCATTTATTTGATTTTTAGATCTTATTATGAATAAATGGTCAACTTACCATTCCTATCATTTCTGATTGCAATTAGCTTCAAATTTATTAACCAAACCTCCATATCAAATAAAGATTTATTGCAAAAATTTTAGTGTTTACCTTTAATTAAAGTAAATTCAATAAATTATAAAATCTTATTTCAAATGAAATTTTATACCATTCGTATTCAATTCTCTTTATTAAATCAATCATCATCTTATGTATATAATTAACATTAGTATATATCAATTTACCCCAATTAAATAAAATTTTATTCCCAAATTTATTTACAGCCTAATATAACATTTGAATTTTATTCCCAATTCACAAATTACTACCTTAACTAAATTTTACGTTTCCCTTTTAATTTACATTTTCACCTTACGTTACTACATTACTTGTCCTTAAAGTAAGGTCTAGTATTAATAACAATATTATAATTACTTACCATATTATTTCATAAATCAATCCATTTCGTCTAAATTCTTATCTATGTAATATTTTAACATTTAATTTCATCAAATGTAATTGTTTTCCAATACGTTAATAACTTTATTTCCAAGTCTTATATTAAAAGAAACTATCCAATACGAAAGTCTTAACAATGTTACAAATACTAATTTAATTAACATTAACGCAATACTCAATTAAAAATTATTGTAACTGATTTCAAATTGTAAATTAACAAGCTACCAAAATAGGCAACATACAATAATCGTACTCTAACCTTTAGTCACATTAATACGCTTTTATTTCTCAAAATCAAAGTTCCCATTTAACTAAATCTCCATAAATGAATTTGACGTTATCTTCAAAAAGTACTTTATATTAACATTAACGTAAAAATTTATTTATATCTATTGCAATTGATTTAGTACTATTTTCTCAATATTTAAAATGATTTAACAAATTTTAAATGTCAATTTATTCAAGATTAAATCAATATAAATATTCAATTCCATAAAATCCAAAACTGTTGATAAATTTCCAAAACTTCCTTTTTTTATTGAATCAACCTATATTTATTCCTTTCATTAATCTCAAATATAAGGGTTTACCCTTTGGATTAAAAATTATCACATAAATATCCTATTTCAACGTAATTCTTAATTTAACATAATAAATAAAATTTGATTTCATTTATCTCAATAAGTCCTACTATTATAAATTTACCAATTGACTCACTATTCAAATTCACCTTCTATAATTCAAAATTTTTCTATCACCTTGATTTACTTAACTTTATAATTACTTAGACAAATCTCTATCTCAAATCTTAAATGTAAGTCATTCTACTAATTATAGTACTTAATATTTTCTTAAAATAATCTTCCTATAATCCAATTTATTACATAAGTTTCCAATTAGATCCAATTTCAACCTTGCACATAAGTTTAGGCTATAATTAACTTATAACGTATACTTCCCTAGTTATTTCTTTATATACTCCCCATATTAATTCCACAATTAACCATTATTATTAGAATAACGTTTATAATAAATACAATCCTATAATTTACTCAACACTTAATTATTTCCTTTTCCATTAGGGTAACATTCCTTTATCTGATTATTACTTATTACACATTCTAATTCCATTAACAAGGAAGCAGGTAAATTATGATATATGTTACAAATTTTCAATCTATTACTATTCATTATTATTAACCTAAATTCAGCATTACTTACCTCGCATTAACCTTATTACTTAAAATCCTTATCCAATTTGAAGTTAATACTCTAAATAAATACATTTACTTCTTTCGTTATTTTATTAGTTACAATTAAGGCACACCTAATTATCTTTATAGGTAAATGAGTGAATTTACTAGTATCCTACTATTACAACCTTTAATATACTTGTATATGGTTATTTTACCCTTTTACAATCCCTTTATAAATATATGCACATCTACAAATTAAGATTCTAAATCCAATTTCTTATTCCATCTAGGTTCCATTTCTTCACTTTATGAATAACTAGCATTTCCTATTCATTTGTTACATCTACTTATATTCACTTTATAAATAGTTTTGATATTCCATTTATTACTAACTTTAATTATTCTAATTTATTATCTACATACAATTCGAATCTATTTTCAAATTTTCACCTTTTTAATAATTAACACCTTCCATTAATAAATAAAAAGGATTGTACTAAATAAAATTTTATTTTCATTAATGAAATCAATGCTTTCCTTTATTTACTTATTTCTAACCTTATATCCAATTGCAACAATTTCCACTATTACACTTAATTGCAATAAACATTCAATTTGTAAATTTCAGTTAACCTAGATACATCAAATTTCAACATTTTCTTTCATATAAATAAATAAGATTTCCGTTTCTTTCTAAATTAAAATTAAAAATTAAAAATCCTATTAATTTAATTCATTTTAAGCATCGAATTTACACGGGTCGTTACACTCTCACCCACTCAAAACTTTTCGTCCCCGAAAAGGAAAGGAAGGGAAAAGAAGAATTAAATAACAATACGTCAGTGACGCCCCACCATTATACCCACGCTAGCCAAGAACACTCCGGAGTAGTGCTGTCAACTAGCACGGAGAATAAGGCTGTTGAGGAGCGACCATCCATGTAATTGCTTATCACACGGTGGCTATAAATAATCTTCGGAAACAAACATAGAAATAATCATATCACAAATCAGTCACAGATATCCATATCACAAAGGCGGAAGAAGATATGAATATATAACTAACACATGAAAGTGTACATCAGAGTAGTGGTCAGTAAGATCCACGATAATACAAAAGAATAGCAACACGTGCTATACAAAAGAATACAACTATGAGTCTATGTCTCAAGTGTATACAACAAAAACTGCTAATCTAAACAGTTAGCCAAAAGTCAGAGTGATGAATCCCTGGGAAGAAGTCAAGCAGAAGCACCTGTAACATCTCGGTCTGACCCGAGTATTATTTAAGAAAATAATAAACGGATCAGTCTAGCTATAAATATCAGATGACATGATATAACATAAAAAAATATGGCATAAACATAAACATCCATAACGACATACCACTATAAGTATGTAAATAATGATCAACAGAAGATCAATCAATAAGAGATAATCAATATCACAAGAATCTTCTCAAAGATTCGAAGAGGGCATCATACCCTAAACTTGTACTCATAACAAGTCAATGACATAAATTCCAGAAATCAACACGAGAAATCCAGAAATCATAAAAAGGGAAAGATGCCTATCACATGACGGTCCGAAGACCAAGGGGAGCTACCCCGCATGTGTGAATGGAATCACACAGATTGAGGTCAAGACTAACCAAAAAGCAGAAAGGTATGTGTGAATGGAATCACACAAGTGGTGTCTAGTCTAACCTTGCAATGAAAGAGACATCGCGCAATTGCTAGTATAATTCATAAAGCGATCATCAAGATCAACGAGAAGTGTCAATTACACTAAGCTAGTAAATATAGAAGTTTAGCTTCATGTCCCATAACCACTTGCTTAACTTAAATATTTACGAACAAACTGTAAATCTTCACTAATAAAATTGTCACAAGAGGTTCAATCGAACAAGTCCAAGAATTAACCGACGAAGTGAACGCAAGCGTTTCATACCACTTGTTTTACTAAGTCGTTTAATTAGATTTCTCATCCGAGTGAGGTAAAGGCTTGTATATACTAATAGATTGGAAAACGGTTTAAGAAAAGAGCTTTGTTATTAAAAATAGAGTTGAAATTGTTTGTTAAAAGAGTTTTGATATTTACTACTAGTATTGAAACCTTTATATTATAAAGTGACAAAACACATAAGCAAGTGTAGAAACAATCAGTCACAAAGATCGCATACGGAGATGCGAATAAAATCCAAGGAAATCAGCTCAATGTTTTTCGGATAAGATCCCCTACGGAGGGGGGGGGGGGGTCCGGGGGGGTGGCAACCCCCCAAGGTGGGGGTGCGGGGGCAACGCCACCGCTTACGGGGTTCGACCTGCCCGGTCAGGTCGCGGGGGTCCAGGGGGCAGCGCCCCCGGCGGGGTGCGGGGTAGCGCCCCGACCAAAACGGTACGACCTAGTGAAGACAAAATGAGGTCTAACGACCTAAAGGGATAAGGTCGAGCGACCTAAAGGTGTTCGCGACCTAATGATGACTCGCGACTTAAGGAAGAGGGGGTGAGCGACCTATGGTCATAAACGAGACCGAGCGACCTAAGGGAATAAGGGCCGAGCGACCTAGCATTCGAACGACCTAAAAGAGGCGTGGCCTAAAGGAGACGCGACCTAAAAGAGGCGCGACCTAAAGGAGACGCGACCTAAAAGAACATAAGGTCAAACGACCTAACTGTATTGGGTCAGGCGACCTAAAGAGAGGCGGCCTAGCGACCTAGAGTGCACACGTCCAAAAGTGGGAACGACCTATCGAGGTAAGGTCCAACGACCTACGACCTAAACAAATAGGCCAAGCGACCTATAGGGTTAACAGTCTAACGACCTAACAGTTATGGGGTCACGCGACCTAACTAAGTACGCGACCTAGTGGGTAAGGGAGTCGAGCGACCTAACTGCATCCAGTGACGAGCGACCTAATGGAGTCAAGTAGCGAGCGACTTAACTAGTTAACGACTCAAGGGGGTCAACGACCTAAAGGTCCAACGACCTAAAGGTCCAACGACCTAAAGGTCCAACGACCTAAACCCAAACACACGAAAAGTGGCCAGAACGACCTAGGGGTTAACTCACATGCGACCTACGACCTAAGGCCCATGCGACCTACGACCTAACTCCGATACGAGCTAATAAGGCCAGAACGACCTAGGAGCAGAAAATCCACCAAAACGCTAAAAATCGGAGTTTTTCGCCAACCCAATCCAAACCAAATGCAAATATACATGCAAACACGATAGGGATTCATTCCCAACAGTCCAATATTGATATAGACTAGATTTGTGAGATAAAAATCTCACCTTTGCACTAAAGTTTATGAAGATGAAGCTTGAAAGCAAGGAGAAGCAATCCAAAGCTTGAATCCAATATCTTCTACTTGAATTTGGAGTTGAATGTTGGATTTGCAATTGAATTTGTGCTTGGAGTTTTAATTTCTCATTCCATTCACCATTTTTGTTGAAGCTTTAGTGTTAGGAAATGAAATGAAGCAATGAAGAAGAAGGGGGGTGGAACTTGGGCCTAATGGGCTAAAAGTCCAAACCAAAGGCTCGAGTAAAAAAGTGGTGAAATTCCACTAACCCCAAACATATCAATGTTTATACTTAGAAGATTGCAAACGACGTTTCGAACTCAATGGAAGTGGTCTCGAGTCCTAATTTGACCGTTTGCAAAAAGTAGCTTCGGACCAAAATCCGATTAACGATAAAATATTTAAATAAAATATTTAAATATAAAAATCGATAAATATGCGGGTTGTTACAACGTCTTATTAAAAATATTAACTCATAATAACTTACTAAATTTATTACCTTAAATAAAATATACCCATTTTATGATCATTATATCTTTTTATACTTAAATTACTAAAGTTCGGAAAACATTTTTAAAATATTCTAAGTCTAAAATTTTACGGAGAATTTTGGCAGAGTCTCCTTTGTACAAAAAAGCTCAGGAGAAAATATAATATCAAAATATAACAATATACACAAATATTTTCCAAAAATAATATGTATCCCTACCCGGGAAAATATATAAAATAGCGCTATAAACCGTAATTCGAAACGTACATATTTGTCGTGCAATTTACCCTTAATTTATGGAACCAAAAGCAGTAACAATTGCTTCCATAACCTGTATTTCACTTATAAAATCCAAAGAGGTAACAATTTATATAAAGTGAAATATATAAGTGGTTTCAATCACTATCAACAAATCAATACAACAACCAACAATTTCAACAAACAGCATATACAACAAATACAAACAACCATTCAATCAAACAAACAAATAGTTGTTTGGGTTCAAAACTTTTAAGTTATACGGAATGAAGAATAAACCATCAAGTGCATCATTTACTCAACAGTCTTAGATTAAACCCAATGGATTATTCATCCATCCTAACAAGATTAAAGTTCCCTTACCCAACAACTCCAAACCACGACAAACAACAATTTAAATCAACAAATCAAATTAACTTATTATAAATTTTATTTATACATTAGTTGTTTGATTCTTTTCATTCATATAACAGTTTATCTTTTATTTTCATTTATTTCATTCAATTTTATTTCCATTTTATTTCTTTCAATTATATTCAGAAATAACTCTACCTTATTTCTTAAATTTACAATTTCTCTTTATTATGTTACATTCATTTATTTTCATTTTAATTACTTAAGTTTATAATCGTTTATTTACCATACTTACCTTTAATTATATTTACTTGGTAAAATTTCAATTATAACTTAAGTTTATAACATTAAATTCTCATTTAACAGCGATTTCATTGAATACTTCATTACCTACCTTTACTTGTACAATTTTTATTACATTTCCTATTAAACATTTCAACTTTTAATATTTGGTAAGTTATATATGTTATTTAAGAGTATAATTGAAAGTTATACAAGTTTGTTCTATTTCCTTAAATTAAATTAAAGTTCAATAATAGTAATCTTTATTTCATAAGTTACAAATTTCCAATTTCATTTAATACCATTTTTACTTTACTTAAAGGTTCAAATTTGCTACACTTAATTGTCCTATTAATTAACTGGAACCTAAGAACCAAATACCGGGTTTAATTTTAAATCATTTAAAATAGTAGATAGATATCTACGCTTAACATATATATCCAATTATAATTAAAATGATAAAATTTCTTAACGATTCTACAGTTAATTACTACAGTGGCCTTCCCACTTCGAAACTCGAAAATGAATGTCGATGATGCGTGCACTCATCACCGAAACTATTTTCCAGCGACAGAGAAGAAAGTACAAAACTTATTTTCTCCAAAAATCTTCTTTAAAACAATTTCTTTTAAATTATATTAAATATTTATAGCAGAAAATACTTATAACAATATTATTATATTCCAAATCATTTGAAAGAAGTTTTCAAAAACCCCGGAACTTAAGTTCTAAATTCCCAAATTACATTTATTTATTTTTAATCTTATTTACCTATTATTCATAAATTTTATTCCTAACAACCAATATATTGCAATCAAATATAGATATCATTTGAAAATTTTATTTTATATATAGAAAATATAATAGGAAAAATTATTTCATTCACCTATATTAAAAACAAATATTATGTCGGTCTGTCCTATTAAGTGTTTAGAAATTCCTATTGATGTCACAGCGTCCCATGCACCAACCAGAACTTATAAATACAAAACGGAACAGACCAACACAATATTAAAACCTTTTTATAACACTAACAAATACGCTCTCTCATATATAAACACTCAGCGACTCCCATAGGATATTACTACCCTATTAGTAAAGAGTCAAACCCCACAAAGCTAAGGTTTATCGCTAAACCAAAGCTCTGATACCAACTGTAACATCCCGCCTTTTCGCACGATTTAAACAGACACACATGCCGATTCAATCCATACGGAAGGGCAGATTGTTATGGGGTAAATAAGAAAAATAAGAAAGAAATAAAAGAAAACAGAATCTCGCAGCGGAAGGATAAAATATAATAATAAAATATACAGTTTATAAATCTGTTTACAAAACATTCATATAATACATATCAGAGTTACACATACCAACAACAATGCAGCGGAACAGTGTGTAGTGCACTAGTATAAATAATAATAATATACATCTTCGTCTTCGTCCTCTAGAGCTAAATCTTTAAATCCTAAAATGCTCGGACTGACCCGAGCAAATTGAAAAGACAAAACACTCGAGTCAGAACTAAAAGATCTTATGTAAGTTAAATTAACAGAAATAAATATGAGTGCAGTAACTCAAGAGATGCTCAGGATTTACATGTCCTAAGGATCCGTTAAACTATTTACTATATAGTATATTGCGCTATTATAATAGTGTCTATTTGTAAAATAAACTTACTTTTTAATAGCGTTAAGGGGTTACCCATATAGCCCTTAACACAAATAATGCCAATAGTCTATACAGTACCGTAATACCTCCTGATCGGGAGGCTACCAAAGGATACTCCATAGGTACGACACAAATAGAAACTCGTAGTAAAGGCGCGGTAGGGTAGGTGACACGGCACAACTAGGCAATGCCAGGGTAGATATACCAATTACTCTTCCAGGCCGATGGAAACGCGCAGCTGCCGCCCACCTCGAACAAACTCCCCACATCAAAGAAATCAAAAATGAAGGTGGCCACCGAATCAATCCAAAATCAGAGTATAGTATCGAAGGGAAGTGTCCGATCAGAGGTGCTACCTCATTAACCCGTCAATCGCTCCTGTTTTAGCCACCTTATGCCAACTCACGGGAGTTGGGTCCACGTATTTACCTTACAGGAAACGTCGCCACCAACCTACTTCATTCTGGAATCTCCACCGCGTACACGGTTAGTCAAAGTGGTTTTCAGTATCGACAGAGAGTATGTCCATATCCGATCCCGGTCTCTTTGCCAACCAATCGTTATTATAACACCGCGGTTATAAAAAAAAAGATTTATACTTTTAAAACCATAATAAAATATCCATTTAAAACCCATATAAACCCGATATCATTTATTCTTAAAACCCCAAATCAATACGATATCATTTATTTTCCAATATATATTCTTTCCAAAATCATAGGGTTTCCAAAGTAAAATATTTAGAAATCAAAACTCTTGAATATAATATTTCCAAATTATACCTTTAATTAAAGTAAATTCAATAAATTATAAAATCTTATTTCAAATGAAATTTTATACCATTCGTATTCAATTCTCTTTATTAAATCAATCATCATCTTATGTATATAATTAACATTATATATATCAATTTACCCCAATTAAATAAAATTTTATTCCCAAATTTATTTACAGCCTAATATAACATTTGAATTTTATTCCCAATTCATAAATTACTACCTTAACTAAATTTTACGTTTCCCTTTTAATTTACATTTTCACCTTACGTTACTACATTAATTGTCCTTAAAGTAACGTCTAGTATTAATAACAATATTATAATTACTTACCATATTATTTCATAAATCAATCCATTTTGTCTAAATTCTTATCTATGTAATATTTCAACATTTAATTTCATCAAATGTAATTGTTTTCCAATACGTTAATAACTTTATTTCCAAGTCTTATATTACAACAAACTATCCAATACGAAAGTCTTAACATTGTTACAAATACTACTTTAATTAACATTAACGCAATACTCAATTAAAAATTATTGTAACTGATTTCAAAATTGTAAATTAACAAGCTACCAAAATAGGCAACATACAATAATCGTACTCTAACCTTTAGTCACATTAGTACGCTTTTATTTCTCAAAATCAAAGTTCCCATTTAACTAAATCTCCATAAATGAGTTTGACGTTATCTTCAAAAAATACTTTATATTAACATTAACGTAAAAAATTATTTATATCTATTGCAATTGATTTAGTACTATTTTCTCAATATTTAAAATGATTTAACAAATTTTAAATGTCAATTTATTCAAGATTAAATCAATATAAATATTCAATTCCATAAAATCCAAAACTGTTGATAAATTTCCAAAACTTCCTTTTTTTATTGAATCAACCTATATTTATTCCTTTCATTAATCTCAAATATAAGGGTTTACCCTTTGGATTAAAAATTATCACATAAATATCCTATTTCAACGTAATTCTTAATTTAACATAATAAATAAAATTTGATTTCATTTATCTCAATAAGTCCTACTATTATAAATTTACCAATTGACTCAATATTCAAATTCACCTTCTATAATTCAAAATTTTTCTATCACCTTGATTTACTTAACTTTATAATTACTTAGACAAATCTCTATCTCAAATCTTAAATGTAAGTCATTCTACTAATTATAGTACTTAATATTTTCTTAAAATAATCTTCCTATAATCCAATTTATTAAATAAGTTTCCAATTAGATCCAATTTCAACCTTGCACATAAGTTTAGGCTATAATTAACTTATAACGTATACTTCCCTAGTTATTTCTTTATATACTCCCCATATTAATTCCACAATTAACCATTATTATTAGAATAACGTTTATAATAAATACAATCCTATAATTTACTCAACACTTAATTATTTCCTTTTCCATTAGGGTAACATTCCTTTATCTGATTATTACTTATTACACATTCTAATTCCATTAACAAGGAAGCAGGTAAATTATGATATATGCTACAAATTTTCAATCTATTACTATTCATTATTATTAACCTAAATTCAGCATTACTTACCTCGCATTAACCTTATTACTTAAAATCCTTATCCAATTTGAAGTTAATACTCTAAATAAATACATTTACTTCTTTCGTTATTTTATTAGTTACAATTAAGGCACACCTAATTATCTTTATAGGTAAATGAGTGAATTTACTAGTATCCTACTATTACAACCTTTAATATACTTGTATATGGTTATTTTACCCTTTTACAATCCCTTTATAAATATATGCACATCTACAAATTAAGATTCTAAATCCAATTTCTTATTCCATCTAGGTTCCATTTCTTCACTTTATGAATAACTAGCATTTCCTATTCATTTGTTACATCTACTTATATTCACTTTATGAATAGTTTTGATATTCCATTTATTACTATTTAATTATTCTAATTTATTATCTACATACAATTCGAATCTATTTTCAAGTTTTCACCTTTTTAATAATTAACACCTTCCACTAATAAATAAAAAGGATTGTACTAAATAAAATTTTATTTTCATTAATGAAATCAATGCTTGCCTTTATTTACTTATTTCTAACCTTATATCCAATTGCAACAATTTCCACTATTACACTTAATTGCAATAAACATTCAATTTGTAAATTTCAGTTAACCTAGATACATCGAATTTCAACATTTTCTTTCATATAAATAAATAAGATTTCCGTTTCTTTCTAAATTAAAATTAAAAATTAAAAATCCTATTAATTTAATTCATTTTAAGCATCGAATTTACACGGGTCGTTACAGTTATATATATTCATATCTATTTCCGCCTTTGTGATAGGAATTATCTGTGACTGATTTGCGTTATGTTTATTTCTATATTTGTTTCCGAAGTCATAATAGCCACTGTATAGTAGCTTTGAGTTTGTGTCGGTATGTCGGATGTCCTCTTGAAAAGAAATGCAAGTTACATCTTATCTGGCATATCGGTACTCGCACAAAGCAATTATACAGATGGTCGCTCCTCAACAGCCTTATTCTCCGTGCTAGTTGACGGCGTTACACCGTAGTGTCCTTAGCTAGCGTGGGTTTAGAGGTGGGGCGTCACAGCTTGGTATCGGAACCAAACTTCGGAACAATGTAGAGTAATTTAACAAGGATCATCGCCCTAAGTCCTTCTTAGGAGTCGTGCCTTAGGATTTAATTCGAGTCTTCGTACCGATTCATCCTATTTTCTTTATGATTCCTTGTTTTATCTATCAAGATTGCTTGATATTCGTTTGGTGAATAACCTTTTTCTTCTTCTTTCTTTCTTTCTAAAGGAAGAGAAATGGTTAGACCTGGCCGTCCCAGCGCTGGTCAATCTAGTGCTACTCCCCAAGATGGAGTTTTTATGACTACCTAGCAACTTCTTGACCTTGTCACGAATGCTCAAGCAGTTGGTTCTAATCCGGAACCTACTCATCCTAAATCTGGGTTTGCACGTTTGTGCAATGATTACACCAACCTGGGTGGGAATCCATTTAAATGTTCTAAAACTATTATTGAAGTCCAGGCTTGGTTAAGGTCATGTGATCGAATCTTTTCTCGCATGAACCTCATTGATCTTCATCGAGTTCAGGTGGCTTCTATCATGCTCCAAGAAAGAGCGTTAGATTGGTATGAGCTCTTAATTTCTAAAATCGTTGAAGCGGATCTCACTTGGGAGAAATTCCGAGAGCGCTTCGAGTTAAAATTCATACCAAAAGCCGAGAAGGTGACTTTGGCTCGCCGTTTTATTGACCTTGTTCAAGGTGAATCTTCTGTGACAGACTATGTCGCATCTTTCGAGTCTTTGCCAAATATGGGGTTGAATACATCAA
Organism: Allium cepa; assembly: GCA_030765085.1. Lineage (NCBI taxonomy): Eukaryota > Viridiplantae > Streptophyta > Magnoliopsida > Asparagales > Amaryllidaceae > Allium > Allium cepa. Next base: position 995,888,760 of record CM060928.1, read on the forward strand.
CACCCCATTGAAGAAGAACCAAAGATTTGTCTATGGCTTAAACAAAAATCTCAAGAAGCCATTACTTCTAAAATTAGAAGTTTCTTTCGACAAACTCATTGATATCGCTCTTCGCCTTGAAGAGGCGGATATGGAAAATGATGTTGTAGTGGTGGGTTCCGGACCAAGCTTCAACAACAACAAGAAAAGGACCAGTAAATTCAAAGGCCCTTATCCCAACAAAAAGGGGAAGCAAGCAACCTCTGTGGTAAAGACTTCTTCATTTGGTCGTGGGGAATGCTATAATTGTGGTTCGAAGGACCATTACGCGAACAAGTGTCCAAGGTCTCTCTCTTGTCGCTACTGCAAAGGTCCCGGTCATGTTATATCTTCATGCCCTAAACTTCAGGGCAAGAAGGAGGGAAAGTTAAATGTTTCTCAAGCCCCTGACAACACATCTCGTGGTCAAGGTATGCCTCATTCTATCCTTGATGGCACCATTATATTTCGTGATCAACTCATTCGAGTTCTTTTTGATACGGGTGCATCCCATTCTTTTATATCAAAAGAACTTGTTGATACTTTTTCTTTAAGTGTTGTTTCTTTAATGACTTCTTTGAGAATTTCGAATCCAATTGGAGGATCTGCAACTCTTAGTTTGCTTTGTAAAGATGTCGAGATTATTTTGTGTGATTTTTTCTTTCCTAGCCGATTTGCATGTCATGCGTTATTTAGGCTTTGGAATGATTTTGGGAATGGATTGGCTTAACCGTTATGAAGCTCATATCCTATGTCCTGAGCGGACTATTCATCTTCGACATCCTCAATCTGTTAAGCAGATTTCTATTAATCTTAAAGATTCGGATTCTAGCTTGGTTGCATCTTTATATTCTTTAAATCCTCGTGACGACGATAATGATGATGAGGAAGATATTATTTCTCTAATTCACGTTGTTCGTGAATTTTCCGACATATTTGAGCCCGTTTTAGGATTACCGCCTAAGCGAGCAATTGAGTTCAGAATTAATCTTATCCCTGTAGCCCAACCTATTACTCGTCCTCCTTATCGTATGTCCAATAAAGAAAATGAGGAGATGCGCATACAATTATCCGATTTGGAAACGAAGCAATTTATTCGCTCAAGTTCCTCGCCTTGGGGAGCTTCAGCTATTTTTGTGAAAAAATCCGATGGTACACTTTGTCTTTGCGTTGACTACCACAAGCTTAATGATCTTACTATCGAAAATAAATATCCTTTACCTCGGATTGATGATCTATTTGATCAACTTAGTGGTTCTAGAGTCTTTTCACAATTAGACTTAGCTACTGGATTTCATCAGCTTTGTATTGCAGAGGATAACATTCCTTTGACATCGTTCCGTACCCGTTATGGATCTTATGAATGGCTTGTTATGCCATTTGGTTTAATGAATGCTCTGGCTTAATTCGTTGACCTTATGAATCAAGTTTTCAAAGATTTCCTCGATCAGTTTGTACTCATATTCATTGATGATATTCTTGTGTATTCTAAAACCGAGGAGGAGCATGAAAAGCATCTTCGGATTGTATTGGAAACTCTTAGGAGTAATCATTTAAAAGCAAAATTTTCTAAATGCCACTTTTGGCAATCTCGTGTGAAGTTTCTCGGTCATATTATTTCCGAATCCGGAATTTTCGTGGATCCTTCAAAGATTGAAGCGATTCAAGATTGGAAGACACCGGAGAGTGTGACGGAGATTCATAGTTTTCTTGGATTGGTGGGTTATTACCGCCATTTTATCAAATACTTTTCTAAGATTGTCGTGCCTCTTACTAGCTTAACGAAGAAAGGTGTTAAATACATTTGGTCGGACAAATGTGAAACTTCTTTTCAGAAACTAAAGGAACCTCTTTCAGATGCTCCTATTCTTGTTATTCCCGAGGGGAATCAAGATTTCGTTGTTTATACCGATGCTAGTCGCGTTGATTTGGGTGCCGTTCTTATGCAAAGAGAACGTGTTATTGCTTATGCTTCTAGGCAATTGAAGCCGCCCGAGACTAGATATGCTACACATGATTTAGAACTCGCGGCTATTGTTTTCGCCCTTCGAATTTGGCGTCATTATCTCTTAGGAGAAAAATTTATTCTTTACACGGATCATAAGTCTTTGAAATATTTATTTTCTCAAAAGGAACTTAATTTGCGTCAACAGCATTGGCTCGAGTTCCTTGCACCTTATGATCTTGGTATCCTTTATACTTCCGGTAAGGGTAATCGTGTCGCCGATGCTCTTAGCTGTAAACAACAAGCAGTTGTTTCTATGATGATATCTGAATGGAACGATCTCGAGATTTTATCCACTTGTGAGATTCGAGAGCGCGTATCCGATTTATGCTCATCACTTATTTTATGTAGCCTTGAGGCTCATCCTTCTCTTTTAGACCGCATTCTTGAAGCTCAAGGGCTAGATCCTGAGTTGGCTCTTCTTGGCCAAAATATTAAGGATAGAATTGATATTGATGGTTTGAAAGAATTTGATATCAGTTTTTGTGGCGGCATTCGAAAATTTGGTAGACTTATCGTGCCAAATATTAGTGATCTTCGTAAAGATATTTTAGAAGATTCACATCGTTCTAAATTTACCATTCATCCCGGTAGTAGTAAAATGTACGTGGATATGAAGCGACTTTATTATTGGGAGGGAATGAAATCTGATATTGCTAGCTTTGTTAAGTGTTGCATGACTTGCCAACTCATTAAGGCCGAACATCAAAGGCCCGGTGGGTTATTGCAACCTTTAGAAATTCCAATTTGGAAGTGGGATCAAATTTCCATGGATTTTATAGACGGCCTTCCCCGTTCTCGTTCGGGTCATGATAGCTTATGGGTTATAGTTGATAGGCTTACTAAATCCGTCCATTTTATTCCCATTCAGTCCAATCGGACCGTACCTCTTTTGGCCAAACTCTTTGTTAAAGAGATTGTTAAATTACATGGAGTTCATACTTCTATCCTTAGTGATCGTGATCCATTGTTTACTAGTGGATTTTGGAAGAGTCTTCAAAAGGCTTTGGGAACGAAGCTTAATTTTAGCACCGCTTATCACCCCAGTCCGATGGACAAACCGAGCGTGTGAATCAAACCCTTGAAGATCTTCTTCGTGCTTGTGTGCTTGATTTCGGTGGAAGTTGGGAAGATCATATTTCACTTGTTGAATTTTCCTATAATAATAGCTTCCAATCTAGTATTGGTATGACACCTTTTGAGGCACTCTATGGAAGGCCATGCCGATCTCCTTCTTGTTGGCTTGAGGCCGGTGAGAAGCTGGTTTTAGGTCCAGATTTTATTCGTGATTCCACAGATAAGATTGATCTTATTTGTCGCAGGATGAAAGAAGCCCAGAGTAGACAAAAATCCTATGCCGATAACCGAAGAAGGAAATTAGAATTTTCTGTGGGAGATCTTGTGTTTATTCGTGTTTCACCTATGAAAGGTGTTGTACGTTTCAGTCGATTGAAAAAAATTAGCGCCTCGATATGTTGGGCCATTTCCTATCACCGAACGTATTGGTTCCGTGGCTTATCGCCTTTTATTACCAGCTCAGTTTTCTGCTATTCATGACGTGTTTCACGTTTCTCAACTAAGAAAGTGCCTCCGAGATTCCGATTCTATTCTTGAGCCCGGTGTTGTGGAAGAAATTGAAGTTTCACCTAATTTAACTTACGAGCAACATCCTATTCGTATTATTGCTTCGGAGGTCAAGCACCTTCGAAATAAAGATGTTCCGCTCAATTGTCCTCAAATACTAAGGATTTCTCTTGGGAATCTAGAGAGTTCATCGAGCGAACACATCCGGACTTACTTTCCCGTGCTCTTTGAGGTGAATTTCTTATTTCAAATTTCTTTTGTGTTGAATATGCTTTCATGATTGTTACTATATATTTTCTTCTTAAATATTGCGAGGACGCAATTTCTTTAAGGAGGGGAGTCTGTAACAACCCGCATATTTTACGATTTAGTATTTAAATATTTTATTTAAATATTTTATCGTTAGTCGGATTTTGTCCGTAAAAGCTACTTTTTGCAAATAGTCAAATTAGGACTCGAGACCACTTCCATTGAGTTCAAAACGCCGTTTGCGATCTTTTTAAGTGTAAACTTTGATATGTTTGGAGTTAGTGGAATTTTGCTACTTTTCACTTAGGGCTTTGGTTAGGGCTGAGCCCATTAACCCCACTTATGTATTCAGTCCCAACCCCTTCTCCTCTTCATTACTTCATTCCTCATTTTCCTAATATTCAAGCTTTTATAACAATGGAGAGTGGAAGAGGAAATTAAAACTCCAAGCCCTAGTCTTCATTAGCAAATCCAACTTCTAGCTCCAAATTCAAGAGAACCCATTGGTAAGTTTCTCTTCATCTTCTCCAACTCATTCTCTTAATCAATTTCAGAAATTCCTAAACTTAATTTTGGGAATGTTCTTCTTTTAAGCTTAGAATCAAGCTTCTTGAGTTGGATTTGAAGAGTGGTTGATTCTCCCTTTTGCTTTCAAGCTTCTTCTTCATTGTTTTTGTGAAAAGGTGAGATTTTTATCTCACATCTTAGCCTATATTTATCTTCGATTGTTAAGTATGAATTCCTAACACTTATTCGTGTGCATATGCTTTTGGTTTGGATCGATTTGGTGAATATTTCAATTTTTGGTGTTTTGGGTTCAATTCTTTAAAAATCATAACTTTGATGTTTGAACATGTTTTTGGTGGTGGATCGGAGAGCTAATGGAGCTGGGGTATCAATTGGCTAAGGCTCCTTAGGTCCATTGCTCGAACGGTCGCGTTTTGGAGGAATTTGCACTTCATTGAAAAAGGGGAGGAACTGCAGAAATTTGCAGTTCGGCCGACCGAGCCCTGTAGCCAGTCGACCGACCTGCTACTAAAAGTGCATAGCACTTCTCTGTCTCAAGTCCGGTCCACCAACTACAGAGCTCAGTCGACCGACCTGCTTCCCGAGAATTTTTCTAGAACAGGGTCCGGTCAACCGAGCTCTGTAGCCGGCCGACCGACCTGTTGCTATTTTGCCTATTTCGCCTATTTTGCACGGTTTCCAAATTTAATCGATTCGTGTTATTTCCCTATTTGTTGTTATCATTTGTTATTAACTTTGGTGACTTCTTTTCTCTGGGAATTTTTGGAATATCCGTTTCGATGGATTCGGTATTGATTTCTTTGGATTTTCATTCACGTCTTCGAATGTGAATTTTAGTGATTGATTGTTCCTACAATCAATTTTTGTGTTTTGTCACTTCAAAATATAAAGGTTTTGAATACTAGTAGTAATATGTCAAAACTCATTCATCAAAACGATTTCAACACTATTTTATTACAAAGCTCGTTTCTTAAACCGTTTTCCAATCTATTAGTATACACAAACCTTTACCTCACTCGTATGAGAAATCTAATTAAACGGCTCAGTAAAACGAGTGGTATGAAACGCTTGCGTTTACTTCATCGATTAATTCTTGGACTTGTTCGATTGAATCGCTTGTGACAATTTTCTAGTGGAGATCTATAATTTGTTCGTAAATATTTAAGTTAAGCTAGTGGTTATGGGACATGAAGCTAAGCTCATATATTTACTAACTTACTGTAATTGACACTTCTTGATGATCATGACGATCATTTTTGTGATTTAGACTTGCAATGTGCGATGTCTCTTTGTCTGCGAGGGAGACTAAACCCCGTTTTGTGGAGTTTCGACTCAAATTGGTGGGATAGCAACCCATGGTCTTCGGGCCGTTTGTGGAGCTTCGGCTCAATTTGTGATGGTTAGCAACCATGGAATTAGCGTTCCGTTTGTGATACACGTGTTGGTGAGCTTTATGCTCCCGTTTGTGATAGGCCTTTTCCCCCTTTTGTGATTTCTGGATTTCTTGAGATGATTTCTAGAATTTGTGCATCACCAATTTTAGTGATTTTCATTGATAAGTTTTATCAATATTTGTACATTGGTGAATTTGTGTATCATTGACTTTTGTGATTGACATTGATATAATTGTCAATATCTATGGTTTGGTGAACGAAATAAGGAGTATGACATTTCTTTTGATCTTTGAGTAGATTTTTTGTGATATTGATTAATCTCTTGTTGATTTTCAATTACTTATTTATCACAGCTTGGCATTGTGATTATTATGTGTTTAGTCATACCTCTTATTCTATATTGTTTCATCTGATATTTATAGCTAGACTGATCCGTTTATTATTTTCTTATTAAATAATACTCGGGTCAGACCGAGATGTTACAGGTGCTTCAGCTTGACTTCTCACTTGGGATTGACTTCTCTGAATTTTGGCTAACTATTTAGATTAGCAGTTTTTGTTGTTTACACCTGAGATATAGACTCATAGTTGTATTCTTTTGTATAGCACGTATTGCTATTCTTTTGTATTATTGTGGATCTTCTTGACTACTACTCCGATGAACACTTTGATGTGTTATATATATTCATATCTATTTCCGCCTTTGTGATATGAATTATCTGTGACTAATTTGTGTTATATTTATTTCTATATTTGTTTCCGAAGTCATAATAGCCACTGTGTAGTAGCTTTGAGTTTGTGTCGGTATGTCGGATGTCCTCTTGAAAAGAAATGCAAGTTACATCTTATCTGGCATAAACTCGCACAAAGCAATTATACAGATGGTCGCTCCTCAACAGCCTTATTCTTCGTGCTAGTTGACGGAATTACACCGTAGTGTCCTTGGCTAGCGTGGGTATAGAGGTGGGGCGTCACATACTCTCTCGAATAATATTGTATTCAATCATTCAAGAAATATAGGAAGTTCAATTGTACTATATAGTCAAAATCCGTGTAATAGAGAACACATTCTTGAAAAAGAAACTCTGTTGTTCTTCCGGATGAAGTGAGGGTAATTTAGTGAAAGGAAATTCTAAAGAGGAGCTTCGGGACTGGACGTAGGACGGGAGATCCGAACCAGTATAAAATCCCTGGTGTGATTATTCTTATTTCCATACTTTACTACTGTTACACTATAGTTTAAATTAGTCATATACTTGTCATTTGTATAATCGATCCACCTTACTATAGACTTTCAATTGGTATCAGAGCCTGGGATTCTAGAGATCGTAACAACATCCTGTAATAAATGGCTACAAAGAGATCTAGTCGAGGCAATAAAAAGAGGAAGAGCAATAAAGAAGAATCAAAGGAGCAAAAAAAACAAATGCTTCATAGCTAAACTCATATCACAATCGGTATGTTTAGATTCCTTATATAAAGATCTTCTGTTAGCACATGATGATTTGTTAAAAGATTGTAAAACTCTGAATAAAGTTAATACAATTTCTTGAGCTAAGTTAAAAAAATTGTGACCAAGAAATGTCCAATTTAAAAGAGGTAAATAAATTTTTGGTAAAACAAACTAAATATTTTGAAATACCGTAGAAGAACTTGTTTTACAAAAAAGATTTCTTAGAAAAAGAAAATGGGCATTTAGAAGATAAAAATAATGAGCTTTTGGAGGGAATCAATGTTTTCAAAATAAAAATACATTTTTGGAAAATTCTTTAAATAATTCTAGTTATTTAATTTTGTCTCTTGAAAAAAGAATGAAGCTTTAATTAAAAAGAATTTAGAATTATCTAAAAAATGTGAGATTTTATAGGTTAATAATAATATTTTTCAAAAAAAATTGTGATTCTAAAGCAAATTTTGAAAGGTTAAAAACAAAAATCATAAATTTTAACAAAGGTAAAGATACCTTATCTTCCTTAGTTAGAAATTCAAATGCTCATAATGATAAAAGTGGTTTAGGCTATAAACAAGCTAAAAGTAAAAATAGTACTAGATATGCATTCTTGTATATTAATTTTAGTGCTAGTGCTAGTACTAGTAATCAAGATAGTTTTAAAACCAGTTATAGTCATAATAGTACTTTGTTTAGAAATGATAGAAATTATTCTTCAAGTACTAAGCTAATGACTAATAGTATTAAGATATGGATTCCAGCTAATATAATTGATCATGATAAACAACTTTATATGAGAAACTATTATAAGAATGTGATTTGTAATGAAAATTATATTTACAAAGGTTCAGCCACACCCAAATGGGTATGGTTTCCAAAGACCTAACTCCCCGAACCCTAACATAGTAAGTGGATACCGAAAATGATTATTATTTATTGTAGGTACTCAGAGAAACAAAAGGAAAGGATAGATTTTGGAATTTTGATGAATGATTCAACGTTTAATAGAATTACGTGCTTATAATGAAATATGGACTTCAGCAAATATGGGAGAGAAATTCATACGCATATTGATAGTGGGAGATATCATACTTAGGGGGAGATGTTATACTTAGAGGGAGCTTTAAACATATTAATACTTTTTATATAGAATGAATATTTCTTAAAATTGTATAGTTGTCATCGTCAAAAAGGGAGAGAATGTTAGAATCCTTAGTTTATAATTTCGACGATGACAACTATACAATGGAAATCATATATATATATATATCATACAACTATACAGATACAAATTCAAAGCAAGACAAACCACTACTGTGATAAGACGATGACTAAAGCACTGAAGAAATTCATCTACAAAGTTGCAAGAGATACACTCAAGAATAAACCCAGGAGAACATCACTTAACAGGTTCGGACGTCTGAATGCAGAACTTCAGCCGTCTAAACGTAGAAGATGAACAAAAATAATAATAGGTTCTCAGATGTCTGAAAACACCATTCAGACGTCCGAAACTGGGCTTGAGGCAGATAATTCAAATTACAACTGTCATCTCCGAAGAGACACAACTCCATCTCTCCTCCATAACTCTTCACCTGTGAACAGTGACGACTCTAGACTGAAAGGGAAGAGATGTAACTACTAGAAGCATCCTTCTACAACCATATAAACGAGAATCAAGAAGGATCAAAGTACTTAACAAATTCACTCGACTCTCTATCTTGATCATCTCTTGTTCTAATCGTCCACTTGCTATCAAATCTGCAAATATGAGATTATACACTTCCATACTCTCTCGAACAATATTATATTCAATCATTCAAGAGATATAGGAAGTTCAATTGTACATATAGTCAAAAGCCGTGTAATAGAGAACACATTCTTGAAAAAGAAACTCTGCTATTGTAAACCTGTTCCTCCAGGTAAAGTGAGGGTTATTCGGTGAAAGGAAATTCCGAAGAGGAGCTTCGAGACTGGACGTAGGACGGGAGGACCGAACTAGTATAAAATCCCTGGTGTGATTATTCTTATTTACATACTTTACTACTGTTACACTATAGTTTAAATTAGTCATATACTTGTCATTTGTATAATCGATCCACCTTACTATAGACTTTCAATCTTTATACAAGATTGACATATGATAATAACATGTTTAGCATGTCATATAACAACAACATGGTTAATATATACATGTATTGATATTGGAATTTATATCTACTATGTTTATATTCGTCATTTGTATATATATAAATCACCTCAATTTAATTTTAATTAATGTAAGATATATGTATGGTTACAATACAATATGAAATCTGAATATTAATAACATAGATTGATTTGACAAAATTAACATAAATTAATGAATAGAAATTTCAAAATTCAAATTTAAGGTTAGAAAGCTAAATTTGGTTTGACAAGGTTTATTCATAATTCAAATCCAGATTACATTTTATTAATGTAAAATAACGTTAATGCATTAAGTAAAATATTAAAATTGTACATATGTGTATGTATAACTGTAAAGATGAAAAAAATTCAATTATTCAAAGCGTGTGAGTTTGTGTATATATTGATAATTAATACACACATATATACACATACATATTAAATTACGCTGATATAAATATACAATTCACATATTTCTTATTGCCTTTAACACACACACACATCTTATAATATAAAGCAAAACCCTAGTCAAAGTGAAGCCTTTTTGTAATGCCTAAAATGCCCTTTTTTGGGGTTCAATGTGTGACGACCCATAATTTTGGACATTTGAGATTGGAATATTTAATTGATTTTAAATATTTAAAAGTTAATTATTGACTTGAATTTCATATGTCACTATCTATCGAGTTGTTTAATTTTTAAATTAAACAATTGAAATTTGTGTAGACTGTTGAATCTGAAATTCAAAGCCTGTTAAAAATAAATTGAAGACTTGTAAAATTTATATTGATAATACTGAAGATAGTAAAAGTGTTAAAAACGAATCTAAAGGTGGTTTGTTAAGTTTTAAAAGTATATCATTTAAATCGATATTTAAAAATAGCCTTCCGAGGCACAGTCTCGGAATTCGCCGAAACCAGATCCATTGGATCCACAATAGTATATAATTATCAGATTTCAACTTTCGTAGTGTTTGGAGTGATCGGTTTGCCGTATTGTAAGTAAACGCGTTGAAATTAAATCGAAAATTCAGTATAAATATAAGGTCCTAAAAGCTATCTTCTCCATACGATCGAGTTAGGCCTTGAAACCTTTTCCAGTGCGTTCGAAATAGGGGTATAACAATATAAATGCCTAACGACACGCGTCGATAGGAGTTTGGTGTGACGACCCGCCTAACTACTACTAGAAAGACATATCATCATTAAGAAAAGAAAGGGATAGAAGTAGAAAAGAAAGAAAAGAAAAGAACAACAACATCAGAATCTCACAACGGAACGAATAAATTATATTAATCACATAAGTATTTACATAATATAATACATTAATCAGAGTTATATAGATAATACATCACATACTAGACAGTTATAAACACCTGTCTAGTTAATACAATTCAATACAATACAACTCAACCAATATGACTCAGAGATTCCAACACATCGGAACAATATATATATATATACACAACCCTGAAGCCTCCTGCTCCATTGCTCCTCCAGAATTCGTCAAAGCTAACCTGAATCCCTTGACTACCCGTAAAAATTTGGGTACCCGAGAGTTTATGAAAAACAAAAATAAACTCCGGGTCATACATGGGTATGGTATGAGTAAACGGGTTAAAGTTGTTTAACTTTGAAAAACATTTGAAAATAAAGGTATCACGTAAGACTCCCCACAAATAAATACGGGTAAGTTTTTACCTTACGCTAACCAAAACATTTCATAGGAAATCCAGTGATATTATAATAGTGTTTAGGGTTTTCAAGTAAATAGAAAATAGCCGAAATTGTTACATTCATTAAATTCCAGCTACTAGCCACAAAAGTGGGTAATGCAAATCAAAACCGTAGGGTCTCGTAGGGAAAATGGATTTCCAACAATGGCAGGGCTACTGGGGTACCGCCCGTCACAGTACGGGGCCTAGATCACCGTACCGAGGATTACTCCCTTCATCCCCTGCAATACAAGGCCGAAACTATTCCTTACTGAACAGTCCCGAACAAGATAAACCCGTGGTTGGCGCGACCAACCACCCACTAAGCCGAAATATAAAAGGGACATCTAGACAGGGGAAATATCTTGTCCTGCTTGGGCATGACCCACCTAACCTTGCTGCATCTCCCCTGTTTTAGCCATTCCCGGTTGATGAGGCTTGAGGCTACGATTACCTTTAAAGAACATATTTCTTAGAATGCTCATCGTCCGCCTGACGATGTGCTGAAAGCATTCAATCCATACAAGTTCGTTCCGGGTTCGAACGAAACCGAAGGCATTATCTCGTTACTCTCGTTTTGGAATCACCCTTAGAGACAACGACGATAACCCTTGCATTCTGAAAACACCATCTCGATCTTCATTTCAGAATTCACGACCTAACGTTTAAATTGGATCGATGTGGTTTTCGGAAAATCAAATTTGATTCTTCCGATCCCGGTCTCATCGAATCCAACCGCCATTTTAAGGGCCAAGTTGTCTAATTAACTTAACAGTTTAAATAATTTACATCCAACAATTGACTTAACATAGCATGTATCATAGATAAAAAATATGCAAACATCATGGATATATCACAGCATATCAGAGAGCATCACAGAATATCTTCAATTTAACATCACAATCCAGACATTCTACATACACAACAATTCATAAGCAATTACCTTAAAATCTTGTTTGTAATTAATTCAATTTAGAATTAATTACCTGAGAGTCAATCACTTAACTCTATTTAATTAATCATTTATTTAACTATCAATTACTTATTTCATTCCAGATTGTTTAATTATTGATTTCCTTATTAATCCCTAATCTTAATTTCATAATTACTTTAATTAACCATTTTAATGAATAGGCTTAATTATTAATAAAATTTAAATTCCCATTTAATCATTGCTAACTACTTACTTAACCATTTATTTATTCTCAATTAAATTATTCGAATAATTAACTACTAATCATTCATAAATTGACTCAAGTAGTTAATTACAATTTACCCCTTCTCTTAATTATAACTCAATCTCTGATTATAAAGTAATTACTCTCAACCACTTTTCAAAATAATTAATTAATATCAATGATTCATCTTAATTAACATTTAAAAGAAATTTTTCTTAATTTGAAAATCAATTTACAATTAACTACACCACTTGAATGTTAATTATCTTATACTTAACTTAGATTAAGTGCTTAATTAAAATAATAATTAAGTGTTTCAAAACATCGTTATGTATTAAGTAAGCTCATCATAGCCTAAATCCAACGTCCTCACCCTACTAAAAATATTATGGAGAAACAAACTTTAATCAACATTAACACTAATGCAAACTGCATTCTGCAAACCCGAGACTCTCCCTTCTCAAACTCGAGTATTACTTCGGGTTACACAATAAATCTCTCGAGACAGAAACCCATAACTCTTTCTTTTTCTTTTTTTTTTAGAATTTCCAGCAAGTTTGTTTTAAGCTTAGATATAAACTATCATCAGGATTTAACTCTCGCACTCAACTCGAGTTCAACTCGAAGGAAAATAGTAGTTGACTCGAGCACTGCACGAGATGACAGCCCACGACGTTACTGACACACTCACGCCACCGTGCACGTGTATGGTGGCTCGCTTCATCTCCGGTGGCTTGCGACATCATCCACAAACCACAAATCGACCACTCGTACGAATACACCACTCAAGCCAACGCGATTCGATCGAGGGCAGAATTTTGCCTGTAGCACGAACCACTATTTTCGAGCAACCACCAAAAACCCTTCGCCCCTCCAACACTGATCACCGGAGGCGAAACCCCCTCATCCATGTCACGCCCATACCTTCCTCGGTCTTCACTCACAACCGCGAGCCACTCGATCAATTCATGGAGATGAAACTTTGATTTACAGAACATACAAATTTAAGAACCCAAAACCCTTCTAACACCTTGACCTCAATATGCTTACACTGGAAAAATTATTCGACATTTTTCCTATGTTAAATCATTCATATGCTTACTTCAAGTTAATTTACAACAAATAAAATCTACCCGATCGTACAAAATTGACAAAAACCTCTTTCAGCTTCTTTTAAAAACTGCTCTTGAGGTCTCTGCTTAAAAATCATAATTTTTATATTAAAATTCCTAACTATACATATGAAATCAAAATATGTTATTGAATTCTTAAATTTAAACAATCGAACTTTAGACTTTGAAACCCTTTTACCTGTAACTTGAATATACTGTGTTTATAAAATACTGTTAAACTTCCACCAGGTTGCAGGCCTTTAATTCAAGATAAACAACTTGAACTAGCAATCATACCAAAGTTCAAACCATTTATATGAGGAAGTATTTGCCAATTTTCCTGTTTTGCTTTGTTAAGATACCCAATTTTCTGAAGAACACTATATATGTTACCATAGCAACAAAAGTACTCAGGGATACTTATTTAAGTAGATATCAACACAAACCAAATTTAAGCTAAGATACAAGTTTCAATAGAAAATAGGTAAGTTTACTCACCTAGTTACTATTGTAACAGAGAGTAGTTGTTTGATGAAGAAAACTTGCAGTTGAAGTTCTTGAATTCCAGTAAACTCCTTTTGCTTCTGAATTTTTATTTGAACTTGAGAATTTGAAATTTTGTTTATGTTTCTTTCTTATCTCATTTTTTTATTTAGGCTATGCTGAAGGAATGAACTAAATGGAATGATAAACATATCATGTGGCTTTGAACAAGATACCTTCTGGAACAAGCTTTAGCTTGATATAATACTTGCTTTATTTTTGTTTGTAATAAGGTACTGAGACCTGAAATGAATTGGACATTTCGGCTGGAAGATATGTTTCCAGACATAAAGGTGGCTAATTAAATGTTTATGTTAACATATTATTTTTAATGTTTGCTGACTCAAACATATGGTACAAAGATATTTGCAGGTTTGTTTGTGTTTGTACTAATGTTTTATTGATGTGAATCCTTGCTCTCTCTTATTTTAACATATAAACAAAATGTTTGCAGGTTTGGTCTGTACAAAATATTTTATTTTGTCTTCAAACTCATGTTAACATATAAATAATGTTTGCAGACTTCCAATTTGTCTTCATACTTATGATGTTTTAATTGTACATAAATATTATATGCAGAGATATGTTTCAAGAAAGCTTGTATATGAAGCTACTCATTTTGTCTTGTTATTATATTACTTGTTTTATTATCCTTTAGTTTGAACTCTTTACATATATGAGGTGTGTAAATATACACCTGCAGGTAAGCTTGTTCTTAGAGGCTGATTTGTTTCATTTCGTACTTGACATCATCCCCTTGTTTGTCAACCTGATTTGTTTGAGAACAAAAATATGCTATGAACACTTGTCTTCTGCATGGAACAAATGTATTTTAGAGTTCATTGTCAGCATACAAGTTTTACTTTATTTATACTGTTTATGTATGATTATTATGGTTAAAATTGTTAAATCTTATCCTATTAGTAATTTAAATTACCAAATCTTTGATATCTGTATTTTATTTTTCTAGTTATAACTTATGTTTGCATATTTATATCCTTAGTTACATCTTATATTTTATAATTATATGTTATACTTATGTTCATAATTATGATTTATACTTGACTTGTATGTATATGTCTATAACCATTTATATTGTTTTATACTTAAGTTTTAAATTTCTATATTTAATATCCATATGATTATTTTTTTAAAGTTCTACAATTAGATATACATACATATATATGTCAAGTTTTATCCTCATACTTTGACTGATTTTATTTGGCTTATATTTCATTTTCTTGTTTATTTATATTTTATAATTTAGCTAACAACATTTAATTTATATCCTTAAGTTTTACTTAAATCTAATATTTATATTTTATATTGGCAGAATTAGATTTTAAACTCTAAACATTATCACTCATACCACTATATATGTTAATAAGACAAGGTATTGTAATTCAATCATATAAGATAAATTTTATTTCAACTGAATTATATAAGAACAATATTATTGAGATTTATTTTAAATTTTCAAATTACTCTTTTAAAAAAAAAATACAGTTTATATAAATAAATGGCAATGTCCCCAAATCATATTTATTTTAAATAGGAACAAATTCACATTGTATATTTAACTAGATTAAACATTTATTAAATAACCGGGGTCGAAATCCAGGGTCGTTACATTCCTCCCCCCTTAAAAGAATTTCGTCCCCGAAATTTAAAACAAAGATAATTTTAAAAGCTGTTATACCAATCAATCAACCATAAATATTAATAGCAACCAATCAAACAGTCTATTCTAACAAACAACACTAGTTATCCGAACATAAATCCGGATAAGCTTTCTTAAAACTATCGAGAGTTGTCTCTCGATGATCAACAATCCTAACTAGATTCCTGACCATATTCAAATTTTATTCAACTTCCAAATTCCTGAATTACTGGTTAACAACAATTGATGAATTATAAGCACATTTCTAAGATGGGATACATGGAATACATAATGAATTCCAGATATCTATTCTGGCAATTCAATTCTGAGATCTACAGTATTAACTCTTCCAAATTGTATTGACTTGTTTTACAGAATTTCAATTTCTATTCAATCAAGCCCGTACGATGTACATATATCATTCGTACGCAATATCAAATCCGATCGCTCACTCGATCACACAATTTCACTTCCGTACTAGTATCGTTCACCCGATTTCCTAGTGCGGACTTAGATCTGGTTTCTTGATCAGAAGCTGTCATTCTCCTTGCATAGTCACAACTATGATAGAGAATTTCGCAGAATCAATCAAAATCCATATCCATGGTTCGTCGTCGAAAATCGAGTGAAAAATCCTAACTCGGATCGATATAACCATCTCGAAATTCTGTGCTCGAATCTGGATCAAATCATTATGCGAATAAAATAATATACGTACATCCTACGTATTCTTATCCATTGATTATCAATCATATCAATTTCTTTTATTCACATTATCCTGATTCTATCCACTTGGAATAATTTTCTCAATATCAAATTTCACTTAAGAATTTCACCATTCGTGTCTTAAGTTTAATATAAGCATTATATATTCCCTTATATTATTACTCTACCACTATAGCCTTTATATCCTCTTATATTCACTTTTTTTCTCAATTTGAATTCTTAATTCCATGTGAATTCAAATTTTCTTCAACTCAGAATATTAAATTTTATTGACTATCTTCCATTTATAACTGATTCCTATCATTATGTTAAATTAGTTTCATCCACTAGTTTATTTCAAATTTTCAATTTGAAATTGGTTTGTTGCTAATTTTTTTTTTTAATTTCAAATTTTGAAAAGGTTTGGCAGAGTCTCCATTGTTTAGCATTACATATTTTCATAGCACATATGAATAGTTTTCAATCTTTATCACAATTAATTCCAATCAATTCTCAAATCATTCCCTTCAGTTAAAGTGATTTACAACTTACTTGTTTAAGCAAGACAAACTCATATTCAAAATCATCCTATTTTGCTTCCAATAATCCATAGAATTTTATCCAATCTTGTTTACTTCAAAACAACTCATTCTTATGCAATTCAACAATATTATTGTGAATAAATAATTACTTAAGCTTTATAACAAATCTTAAATTGATTTCAACTCAATTTACACTTGAGTCCATCTCATTTAATTTATTCACAATCCTTGTATTGCATTTTCTTCCATTTCAATCTGGTTTGATTTCCAAACCATTTTATTAAACTTGACCATCCATATTTTAAATTAACCATCTCATAATATACTTAAGTTATTATTTCCTTCAAACTGTTCCACCTAACAACTTAGGTTCATTCTATTTCACCAATTCCCATTCAAAACTTTGATTTGATTATTTTTTTTAATCAAGTCCCAATTATTTACTGATTAGTTTATTCTTTTATCCCTTTTTAAATTTTTAATTTACATTAACAATTCTTTATTGAATTTATTCATAATAAGGTTATTCAATTTATACTTGAATTAGATTTGTTTACAACTCACACCATTTCTATTTAAATCCAATTCAAGACTTACTTGGTTTACATTTACTTATTTACATAAGAATTTTATTTTATTCAATATTATTTATGACTCGATTGAATTCATCTAAATACAATCTTATTTCAACTCAACTTCAGCTAAATTTAGCTACTTACCAATCTTTAAATTTTATTTCTCAATATATAAGTTCAAAACTTATTTGTTTACCTTAAGGTTTATATTACTCATTTGGGTCATTTCATTTTATAATCACGATTTCAGATTATATATATATATATATAGCACTTTACTGTCTTAAGGTATAAATTTCTATCTCACAATTACAATCATTTTACCTTCAAATTTTACATCCAAGTAAGTTCATTTTGAACTCCAATTCTATTTAACTTATCTCAGGTTAAACTCAGGTATATTTTCTTCACTTTTATTACCTTCAATTAAACTTTTAACTCCTGGATTGAAATTCTCAATTTCATCTTATTTATATCAACTTTACTTTATAAGTTCAACAATTAATTCATTCAAACCTTTCACATTACTAAATAGAATTCTTAGAATTCAATTGCCCGGTTTTCATTTCCAAAACTATTTTGAAATGATAACTACAATACCCACTTGGTATATCAAATCAAATTCCCAAATTCCAAACACTTGTTTTTACCAAAACAAATTTTCTCCTTTCGAAAATTTCTAAAACAACTTATATACCCAACAAATCCAAACAATACCATGACTAATATCCTGATAGCAATTCATCACTTTAGAAACTCGAAAATGAATACTGATGATGTGGCCATCATCATCAGAATTATTTTCCAGCGACTTGAAGTGAGTTCAGTGCTTTCTTACTTTCACAATTTCCCCAATATAATTTCCATTCAATAATATTTTCCAAAACAATATTCCATTTATTTTTCAAATCTTTGGAAAAACATTTCAAACATTCCCAAGATTTTAAATTCCCAAATCCTTTGTTTTAAATTATTTAAACACCTTTCAAATTTCCGGGACTTAAATTATTGTTTAATCAAATTTTAGCTATATTCCTTTTATATTAAAGATCATACTTAGACAATTTTATTTGTTTATAGACCCCTCACATTTAAATTTTTATTCAATTATAGTATTAACAACCAATCATCCAAACATATATAATAATTCCAGAAAAATATTTCTTTTATATTAAAATATAACTTTGGATGAAATTATTTCATTCACCCACTTGGAAAAAATCAATATTGTGTCGAATTGCTCTATTTAAGTGTCTAGAAACCCCTTCGATACAGTTTTCGAGGATGCCTCGACGAAGGTTCATATACCACTCAATAAATCAATCAACGCAATATAAAACAACTTTATATTCACTAACAAATACACGCTCATATCTATTAATACACTCAAACTCATTCTAGAGTACTATTGACTTTATCTCTAATGAGTAATTTCCCACCAGAGCTAAGGTTCTCGCTTAACCTTTCAACTCTGATACCAAATGTGACGACCCGCCTAACTACTACTAGAATGACGTATCATCATTAAGAAAAGAAAGGGATAGAAGTAGAAAAGAAAGAAAAGAAAAGAACAACAACATTAGAATCTCACAGCGGAACGAATAAATTATATTAATCACATAAGTATTTACATAATATAATACATTAATCAGAGTTATATAGATAATACATCATATACTAGACAGTTATAAACACCTATCTAGTTAATACAATTCAATACAATACAACTCAACCAATATGACTCAGAGATTCCAACACATCGGAATAATATATATATATATATATATATATATATATATATATATATATATATATATATACACACACAACGCTGAAGCCTCCTGCTCCATTGCTCCTCCAGAATTCGTCAAAGCTAACCTAAATCCCTTGACTACCCGTAAAAATTTGGGTACCCGAGAGTCTATGAAAAACAAAAATAAACTCCGGGTCAGACATGGGTCTGGTATGAGTAAACGGGTTAAAGTTGTTTAACTTTGAAAAACATTTGAAAATAAAGGTATCACGTAAGACTCCCCACAAATAAATACGGGTAAGTTTTTACCTTACGCTAACCAAAACATTTCATAGGAAATCCAGTGATATTATGATAGTGTTTAGGGTTTTCAAGTAAATAGAAAATAGCCGAAATTGTTACATTCATTAAATTCCAGCTACTAGCCACAAAAGTGGGTAATGCAAATCAAAACCGTAGGGTCTCGTAGGGAAAATGGATTTCCAACAATGGCAGGGCTACTGGGGTACCGCCCGTCACATTACGGGGCCTAGATCACCGTACCGAGGATTACTCCCTTCATCCCCTGCAACACAAGGCCGGAACCATTCCTTACTGAACAGTCCCGAACAAGATAAACCCCGTGGTTGGCGCGACCAACCACCCACTAAGGCGAAATATAAAAGGGACATCTAGACAGGAGAAATATCTTGTCCTGCTTGGGCATGACCCACCTAACCTTGCTGCATCTCCCCTGTTTTAGCCATTCCCGGTTGATGAGGCTTGAGGCTACGATTACCTTTAAAGAACATATTTCTTAGAATGCTCATCGTCCGCCTGACGATGTGTTGAAAGCATTCAATCCATACAAGTTCGTTCCGGGTTCGAACGAAATCGAAGGTATTATGTAACGATCGTGATTTTTCGTTGCCGAAAAATCGAACCGTTAGGGTTTTAGAAGAAGAAAGAGGTAGAAGAAGAAAGAAAAGAAAGAGAAGAGAAAACAGAAAAAACAAGCAACAGAACGAGAAACAATAACAGAATCTCACAGTCGCAGCGGAACAACATATAATAGATAAATGAATATTCATTAAAACAAAAGAACTATACATTTTATACATTACATCACATTACATTACATCAATCAGAGTGTATGACAACAACAGCGGAAGGAAATACTATATACAATAAATAATAGACTACGCTATCTGGCTCGCCTCCAGATCTGCACAGCAACTCCCGAATCCAGAATAACCTGATAACCTAACTCTAGACTGCCCGTGTGGAAAATAGTGGGCACCCAGAGTTTAGGAAAGGAACAATAAACTCCAGGTCAGTCATGTGACTGGTGTGAGAACTCAAAAACAGTTTATCTTTAAACAAGCAACAAGAAAATTTTAAATTTTTAAATCCGCAATGCTTTTTGGAAAATGAAACTACCATAAGGCCTCCCGCCACACACACAATGCAAACGCAGAATTGGAGGAGATTTCTCCTTATGATAGTCAAAGATGCTTACTACGCGAAAATCAAATCATTTTTTGATATTATTACTAGTGCATAGTGTAGAAAACAATTTCGAAAGTAGAATATAAATCCTAGCCAACATAGACATTCCGAACTATGCCTACTATAGCTACCATCCAAACAGTGGTGACCACCATAAGTGAATGGCAGGTAATACAACTAAAACCGTACAAGGCGCGTATTGGATGAATGGATTTCCAACAAATGGTCAGGCTAAGGAACTTCCTACTGCCACATGGGATCGCCTCTGGCGGGACGTCCCGAGAACTAACGTTACGGTTAGATCTCTGCCAACACAAGGCCGGGTTACCTCTGTAACTAGGTAACTACTACACGAATATGTCATCCCCCGGTCCTTTGGGACCTTTATCCGAGCGCTCGATACCAACAACACCACACAGAAATAGATATAGTGTTTCCACATGAGTAAATATCTGGGCTCCATACCATGATACCACCCTTTACCAGAAGGAAATGACATACCCTAAAGGGCGCGACCCTCATAACCTTGCCGCATATTCCTGTTTCGACCATTTCCGGGGAGTGAGGTCCTGACGAAGTCTCGTCCACAAAGCTACGCTTTGTGCAACAAAGCCATGCTTTGGGTCCACAGATGACCAAAGCAATAATCACAAAGATAAATGATCAAACAAATGATCATATCCAAACGATCAACCAATGATCATCACACAGCAGCACTCAGCATGCCACATTACCAGATTGGGAAATATCGCTGATAACCTTCAACTACATAACCTCTGAGCTCGTACGTCTCAGAGAAGGGTGTTAAGCTAAGAGAATAAATTCTCCGCCACCAACAGAAATGTATTTGAAAGAAATCTGCTCTATCTCTCAAAATGTAATGTCAGACACGTAACCATACAAGTCTGTTCCGGGTTCGAACAGAACCGAAGGCACTTCCAAAGAAGCCCTTGCAATCCGGGTATTCACAATCCCGATAAAATTTCCCATCACAAAGGAAATCTCCATATCGTAGCTAACGATGCGGAGACAATCGATAGGTCATCCTATCGTTTTCACAAATACCCGGTCTTCAACACCGGTCTTCAAATGCAATCCAAACGACGTATCGCATATTCGGAATGGGATATATGACACAAAGGTCCTCTCCCGGCTAAACCGAATAGCGAGCGCTTATTTTTAAAAATAAGTGTAGCATTCAATTTCAACAATCACAACAATTACCATCCAAGGGTAAATACTGATAGTCGGTTATTTAACTATCAATAAAGATGCGCCACATCATCAGATTCCAAATAATTTTTCCAAAATTATTTAATCCCAAAAATATCTTACGAGATATATATATATATATACACCATTTCCAAATAATTGCCCCAGTTATTTGTTTTACCAAAACCACTTCACGATAAAATTTCCACACTTAATCAATTGAAAAACCAATTTTCAATTTACCTTTACCATTTGAAACTAATTTCAAATCACCTTAACCATATATACCTTTTGAAAACAAATTTCGAATCATCGAATAAATCTTTACCGATTTATTTTAAATTTACGTTCCAAATTCGTAAATTCATTTCCATACTTCAAAATAAATCAATATTTATTTTTAAACAAATTTCCCTTCCTTTTATAAATTCCATAGTGAATTTATATTTCAAAATATCTACTGACCTAACGTTTTCAATAGATTTCAGTTATTCAATCTCAATTTATCTTCAAAAAGATAAATTCTCAAAAACATTTCATTTCATATTGGAAAAGCATTCCCATACTTATTTAATAATAAGGATTCACAAATTTTATTTATTTTCAATAATTTGAAAATATTCGATATACTTAACCATAGCCAAGTATATATTTCATTCTTTTAAGGAAAACATTCTTCTATTCACTTTTACTTGGGTCAAAACGAATGTTGCGTAAAACACCGTCACGACAACCCAAAATCACTGGAATAGGGTTTCAAAATAAAAATAGAAACATACATTCCAATACTACACAAAATATTTCCATTTGGAAACCATTCACTATAACAACAGTGTTATAGTCCATCATTTCCTCATTTTCTCGAAAACGCCTATTTCAACAATGAATGTTGAAATCTACGTATTCATTTCCTTTTATTTCTCGAAAACGCCTATTTCAACAATGAATGTTGAAATCTACGTATTCATTTCCTTTTATTTCTCGAAAACGCCTATTTCAACAATGAATGTTGAAATCCCAGTATTCGATACTTAATGCATTTTAGAGCATCTTAAAATCGTTTTAAAATTCCCTTTAAAACATTCTTCTCCCAAAACATGCCCATTTGACTTAATAATATATTCATCGTTTAAAAGAGTGAATGTAACCCCTTTAACAATTCTAAATTCAATTTACCAAATTACATTGATTTCAAATTTATAAACAACGTTTATAAATTCTATTTCTATTAATAACTTCGGTTTAGAAATCTCTTTTATTAAGCCAATTCAATTTATAAACCCAATTTCTATACCAAAAGTTCGTATTATAAGTCAAATACTTAAAATATTATTTATTTACCAAGTCGTTCCTTTGAACTTCACCAATTTAAAATCTTATCACTTACAAGATTTCTTTATGGGTTATAATAATTTCAACTAATGAAATCTTCATTTATTAACAATTTCTATAAGATTCCCCTTTTTAATGCCCAAATCCATTTCTATAAGTTAATAACTTATAAAACTTCACTTCCCAATAACCATTCTTTTTATAAATTTCACAAATATATATCTATAGATTTATAATGAAATTCATGTTATACATCAACTTAACACTTTATAAATTTATTCTATAACTTCAATAATTTTTATTTAAAAACATCCATTTATAAAATCCTTTATATAAACCATTAATAATAATAACTTCCCAAAAACCAAATTTAACTATTTTATAAAAACCTATTATTGTTAAAAATTTCTTTTAAGTTATATTTTATAAAGATATAAATTTTTAAAACATAAAATTTTATCCATCTATTTATTTAAAATTTAATCAATTCAAAATTTTAATAAACCATATTCTTTGAAAAATCGATTTAAAACCCCTTTTTAAATTCAAAACCGTTATTTTAATTTTAAAAATTTGAATCCGATGATGCAACAACATCAGATGGTCAATCACGGGAATAAGTGTCATATATCAATATGATTATCAACAATCAACATAATATTTATAAACAAATAAATATGCGAGGAATCCAGTTGGATCCCTCCAACCTGTTACCCTGCAACCACAGACGTTAGCACAATACCAATTCCACTTCAAGGTGGAATATCGCGGTATATGGGATTTTATAAATATTCCGCTTAATAGGCGGCGCAATAGGGTCTCATCCGCTATACGAGGCGGGGAATCAAATCCGATATATACATATGCCAATATATATATATCGCTATATATAGTATATATCCTACTATATCTACTAGCACAATCAAACAGCAATCATCAATCAACATTAACTATTTAAAATTTTAAACCAAACTGTTCGATTGAGTGAGGAGTTCTCACCTTGATTTTATTTTCGTTTTCGCGTTCGTTTCGAATAAAATTAAACGAACGTTTAATTTTACCCGAAATTCAAACGAGCTCCAATCGACTCCAAACTGGTTGCATTGCGAAGAGCACGACCATACGATTCCAACGCACTTTGATTCGCCCAAATCGGACCTCGCAGCAAAAAGATATTGATTTTTAAAGTTTGAATTGAATTTCGAAACAATTCCTTTTAAATTAATTTACAAATACCAACCCAACGGGCCCCGCGTCCCCCTTCTCCTTCACCAAGATCACGCACGCAACTCTCCCCAGGCTAAGAAACACGTACATGAACCCATATGCACAAATCTAGGGCTTGAATTCGCGACCACCACACTCGCCTATGCATCGATCAGAGAGCACCACCTCGTAGCCCACGACAAGAGCCACCTTCGGCCAGGAGCTTGCAGAGCTCGGTCAGCATATCCCCTAGGAAAACGTGCCAAACGCAAGCACGAACGCGGCTCCCCATGCCCTCCAAACGGCGATGATAGCTGAGATCCACCGTTGGATCTGTAGTCCACACCATGCTCTACAACTTTCATGTTGTAAGTTTCTCGATTCGATGAGCGGATTTGGAGATTTTGAGAGGGGAAAATGGGATGATTTCGGCCATTGGACCTATAGGAGGCGGCTGGTGATAGTGATTAGGGTTTTGGAAAAGAAGATAACATATATGTTAATATTATTTTAATAATAAAATGCCCAATTTAACACTTTTGCAAACGAACTCCAAACGACGCGTGCCGCCAGGCGATTCTAAGGTTTTTCCGCATTTCGGACACAATGGAACAGGTTTCGTAAGCTAATTCGGAAGTATGTGTGAGATACGACTATAAACGCTCAATTTAAACTTAAACCGATTTAAACGATTTCTAGGCGTTTTGGCTTGTACCGGACAAACGACAAATCCGATCGACTTGAAATTTGAAATCTTGCAATAATATCACATTACGGATCCGATGAAACTGGTTTCGTCGAAATCCGAGACCGTTTGAAAAATGGCTATTTTAACTCGCCGAATTAAAATTAAAACGATATCGATGCGTTTCGAGCTGCCACGGTCAAACGACAACTCCGTTTGCTACGAAATTTGAAATCCGATAATAACTAACTATTCCGGATCCAATGGAACTCGTTTCGTTCAATTCTGAGACTGTTCAAAAATTGGCTATTTTTCAGTCGATAATTAAATATTAAAATATTCAATTTTTACAAATTAGCTCCAAATTCAATTTTACAAGTTCTAAAACATTTCTATAACTTTAATATGATAAAACAAAATTTTCCAAATCATTTTCAATCATATTTAACCCAATATTTAATTATTTGTGGAATTTCACTATTAAATCATCGATTTAATTATCCCATTAAATCCAATATTCGAAAAATAAATTATTCGACTTAAAAATTCCACTTATTAATATTAAAAATAAATTAAATATTCAAATTCAAGTTATCAAAAATTCTGGGTCGTTACAATCTTCCCCCCTTAAAAGAATTTCGTCCTCGAAATTGCAAGTTAAGGAGAATAATTCATAATCCGTTTATTATTTTTCCAAAACTAATAGTTTTATCAACCTTCTAACACCAATCTTTTTATTAAAGATTTACTATCATTTCAATTAGCTTTCCAACTTCAATTATAGGTTTCAAACAACATTGTTTACTCAACAATTCAAATTTAAATTTAAATTCAAATTCAAATTTTCTCAAAAACTTTCTAACACCCGAAATTTTCGAAAAATTTCGCCAGAGTCTCCTTTGCGCGGCTAGATCGGTACGACTACAAAACGGCACTACGGCCCCTCAGAATCAAAAAGAAAAGAGAAAGCCAAGTGGCTGGAGAAGGAAATCATCAAATCTCATACTAAAATTGAAATACGTACCTTTTTGTCGAGTCATTCAATTTTTAACTTCAAAATCAAAATTCCAATCCATTATATACCTGTATATCCTGCTAGTAGTAGTATCCAATTCCAACATTCAAACTATTTTGCCAATTCAAGTTCAAAATTTCCAATACATGCTTCTTACACATTTTTTAGTTTATTATTGAAGTTGCATATTCATTTTCATTCAACTTTGCATTTCAATTTTCATTTGAATTCAATTACATAGCTTTCAATTTAGCAGATTCAATTTCGTTAACACTTAAGGAATTTTCATACAATCAACCAACAAGCAAATAACAACCAATGCACAT
Source organism: Allium cepa (assembly GCA_030765085.1). Classification (NCBI taxonomy): domain Eukaryota; kingdom Viridiplantae; phylum Streptophyta; class Magnoliopsida; order Asparagales; family Amaryllidaceae; genus Allium; species Allium cepa. Next base: position 995,915,203 of record CM060928.1, read on the forward strand.
CCAATACAACCAAATTTTATCCATTTTACTTACATTCAATTTGGTTCAACTGTTTTAATTTCAATTGGTTTTACATTCAATTGATTTTCATTCTACTATTCAACTATTTTCAAATGAATTTACACTTGCATGCATCATTTCATATCAACTTATTCATATTCTATTGATTAACATTCAATCCATTCTTTAATTCAGTTGCCAATTCTTTTTACATATAAAAATTGAATTTCATTTATATAACTCAAGTTCACATCATTTAACGATTTCATTAATTCACTTTATTCATTTTATTTTGATATCAACATCAATTCTTTCAACATTACTCAAGTTATATTCCATTCAACTTCATTTACATTTACTTCCACTATTCAACTTAAGTATTCTCCTAATTCATTTCAACTCTATTCCATTTAACATAATTTGTTCAAATAAACTTAAGTTTCCACTTATCAATCCAATTCGGTTTCCAATTCTAAAGTAAATTCTATTTAACTTTTACTTAAGTCAAATTCATATCAACAATCAAATTCGTATTTCATTTTACTTAACTTAATTGTTTAACCACTTCAATAATTGGTTTTACTTACATTTTCTCATTCTATAAGTTATACAACTTATTATTCAACTTCCAACTCATATTATAAGTTCAAAACCCCTTTTTTTTCACTTATATTTGACAATTTCAAGTTGAATTTTAATTTCAAATTTGTTTACTACAACAAAGCTTCAATTTTAAATTCATTATTGTAGCAAATCCATCACATAGAAACTCGAAAATGATACTGATGATGCTGCAGTCATCATCCTTATTATTTCCCAGTAACCATAGTGAAATCAATGCTAAATATTCTTTCAAAATTTCCCTTTATTTATAAATTACATTTATAAATCTTACTTATAAAATTTCACTTCTTATATACATAAGATTATTTTACAATTGTAAATCATTTTAATTATAATTCCATACTTATAATTCATTAGCTTATACAATTATTCTTTTTACGATAGTTGTTTTTATATAACTTATTCAAACAACTTTTAATTAACTTATATATATATATATATTTCAAACAATCAAACAATCAATTATACACACACTTCAATAATTCTTGAAAAAATTATTTTCTTTTTATATATAAAATATAATCGAGGCAAAATTATTTCATTTACCCAATTTAAACCAATATTGTGTCGAATTGTTCTATTCAAGTGTTTAGGAACCCCTTCGATTCAGTTTTCGAGGCTGCGCCGACGAAGGTTCATATACCACTCAATAAACCAATCATCACAATATAAAACAATTTTATATTCACTAACAAATACGCACTCATATCTATTATTACACTCATACTCATTCTAGAGTACTGCTGACTCTATCTCTAATGAGTAACACCCAACAGAGCAGGTTGTCGCTTAACCATATGCTCTGATACCAAATGTAAAGAACCTCATTTCCGTCAGCAGTAACCGGTAGGCTTTTCAACCATCCCAGCCCCACCGTGGCTTACACTGGTACCCCAGACCTTGCTTTTACGGCCAGCCTCTCGACTGTCACGGCTTACGCCTAACCAACCCCGTAAAGAGGACGTGTAGGGGTAAGAGTCTCCCGTTCGCCACCTAACGCAAAGCGAGAACCCCCCATCACGTTTCACCTAGATAAGCAAGTCTGGTCCGGGTTCGAACAGAACCGAAGGCACTTCCAAAGAAGCCCTTGCAATCCGGGTATTCACAATCCCGATAAAATTTCCCATCACAAAGGAAATCTCCATATCGTAGCTAACGATGCGGAGACAATCGATAGGTCATCCTATCGTTTTCACAAATACCCGGTCTTCAACACCGGTCTTCAAATGCAATCCAAACGACGTATCGCATATTCGGAATGGGATATATGACACAAAGGTCCTCTCCCGGCTAAACCGAATAGCGAGCGCTTATTTTTAAAAATAAGTGTAGCATTCAATTTCAACAATCACAACAATTACCATCCAAGGGTAAATACTGATAGTCGGTTATTTAACTATCAATAAAGATGCGCCACATCATCAGATTCCAAATAATTTTTCCAAAATTATTTAATCCCAAAAATATCTTACGAGATATATATATATATATACACCATTTCCAAATAATTGCCCCAGTTATTTGTTTTACCAAAACCACTTCACGATAAAATTTCCACACTTAATCAATTGAAAAACCAATTTTCAATTTACCTTTACCATTTGAAACTAATTTCAAATCACCTTAACCATATATACCTTTTGAAAACAAATTTCGAATCATCGAATAAATCTTTACCGATTTATTTTAAATTTACGTTCCAAATTCGTAAATTCATTTCCATACTTCAAAATAAATCAATATTTATTTTTAAACAAATTTCCCTTCCTTTTATAAATTCCATAGTGAATTTATATTTCAAAATATCTACTGACCTAACGTTTTCAATAGATTTCAGTTATTCAATCTCAATTTATCTTCAAAAAGATAAATTCTCAAAAACATTTCATTTCATATTGGAAAAGCATTCCCATACTTATTTAATAATAAGGATTCACAAATTTTATTTATTTTCAATAATTTGAAAATATTCGATATACTTAACCATAGCCAAGTATATATTTCATTCTTTTAAGGAAAACATTCTTCTATTCACTTTTACTTGGGTCAAAACGAATGTTGCGTAAAACACCGTCACGACAACCCAAAATCACTGGAATAGGGTTTCAAAATAAAAATAGAAACATACATTCCAATACTACACAAAATATTTCCATTTGGAAACCATTCACTATAACAACAGTGTTATAGTCCATCATTTCCTCATTTTCTCGAAAACGCCTATTTCAACAATGAATGTTGAAATCTACGTATTCATTTCCTTTTATTTCTCGAAAACGCCTATTTCAACAATGAATGTTGAAATCTACGTATTCATTTCCTTTTATTTCTCGAAAACGCCTATTTCAACAATGAATGTTGAAATCCCAGTATTCGATACTTAATGCATTTTAGAGCATCTTAAAATCGTTTTAAAATTCCCTTTAAAACATTCTTCTCCCAAAACATGCCCATTTGACTTAATAATATATTCATCGTTTAAAAGAGTGAATGTAACCCCTTTAACAATTCTAAATTCAATTTACCAAATTACATTGATTTCAAATTTATAAACAACGTTTATAAATTCTATTTCTATTAATAACTTCGGTTTAGAAATCTCTTTTATTAAGCCAATTCAATTTATAAACCCAATTTCTATACCAAAAGTTCGTATTATAAGTCAAATACTTAAAATATTATTTATTTACCAAGTCGTTCCTTTGAACTTCACCAATTTAAAATCTTATCACTTACAAGATTTCTTTATGGGTTATAATAATTTCAACTAATGAAATCTTCATTTATTAACAATTTCTATAAGATTCCCCTTTTTAATGCCCAAATCCATTTCTATAAGTTAATAACTTATAAAACTTCACTTCCCAATAACCATTCTTTTTATAAATTTCACAAATATATATCTATAGATTTATAATGAAATTCATGTTATACATCAACTTAACACTTTATAAATTTATTCTATAACTTCAATAATTTTTATTTAAAAACATCCATTTATAAAATCCTTTATATAAACCATTAATAATAATAACTTCCCAAAAACCAAATTTAACTATTTTATAAAAACCTATTATTGTTAAAAATTTCTTTTAAGTTATATTTTATAAAGATATAAATTTTTAAAACATAAAATTTTATCCATCTATTTATTTAAAATTTAATCAATTCAAAATTTTAATAAACCATATTCTTTGAAAAATCGATTTAAAACCCCTTTTTAAATTCAAAACCGTTATTTTAATTTTAAAAATTTGAATCCGATGATGCAACAACATCAGATGGTCAATCACGGGAATAAGTGTCATATATCAATATGATTATCAACAATCAACATAATATTTATAAACAAATAAATATGCGAGGAATCCAGTTGGATCCCTCCAACCTGTTACCCTGCAACCACAGACGTTAGCACAATACCAATTCCACTTCAAGGTGGAATATCGCGGTATATGGGATTTTATAAATATTCCGCTTAATAGGCGGCGCAATAGGGTCTCATCCGCTATACGAGGCGGGGAATCAAATCCGATATATACATATGCCAATATATATATATCGCTATATATAGTATATATCCTACTATATCTACTAGCACAATCAAACAGCAATCATCAATCAACATTAACTATTTAAAATTTTAAACCAAACTGTTCGATTGAGTGAGGAGTTCTCACCTTGATTTTATTTTCGTTTTCGCGTTCGTTTCGAATAAAATTAAACGAACGTTTAATTTTACCCGAAATTCAAACGAGCTCCAATCGACTCCAAACTGGTTGCATTGCGAAGAGCACGACCATACGATTCCAACGCACTTTGATTCGCCCAAATCGGACCTCGCAGCAAAAAGATATTGATTTTTAAAGTTTGAATTGAATTTCGAAACAATTCCTTTTAAATTAATTTACAAATACCAACCCAACGGGCCCCGCGTCCCCCTTCTCCTTCACCAAGATCACGCACGCAACTCTCCCCAGGCTAAGAAACACGTACATGAACCCATATGCACAAATCTAGGGCTTGAATTCGCGACCACCACACTCGCCTATGCATCGATCAGAGAGCACCACCTCGTAGCCCACGACAAGAGCCACCTTCGGCCAGGAGCTTGCAGAGCTCGGTCAGCATATCCCCTAGGAAAACGTGCCAAACGCAAGCACGAACGCGGCTCCCCATGCCCTCCAAACGGCGATGATAGCTGAGATCCACCGTTGGATCTGTAGTCCACACCATGCTCTACAACTTTCATGTTGTAAGTTTCTCGATTCGATGAGCGGATTTGGAGATTTTGAGAGGGGAAAATGGGATGATTTCGGCCATTGGACCTATAGGAGGCGGCTGGTGATAGTGATTAGGGTTTTGGAAAAGAAGATAACATATATGTTAATATTATTTTAATAATAAAATGCCCAATTTAACACTTTTGCAAACGAACTCCAAACGACGCGTGCCGCCAGGCGATTCTAAGGTTTTTCCGCATTTCGGACACAATGGAACAGGTTTCGTAAGCTAATTCGGAAGTATGTGTGAGATACGACTATAAACGCTCAATTTAAACTTAAACCGATTTAAACGATTTCTAGGCGTTTTGGCTTGTACCGGACAAACGACAAATCCGATCGACTTGAAATTTGAAATCTTGCAATAATATCACATTACGGATCCGATGAAACTGGTTTCGTCGAAATCCGAGACCGTTTGAAAAATGGCTATTTTAACTCGCCGAATTAAAATTAAAACGATATCGATGCGTTTCGAGCTGCCACGGTCAAACGACAACTCCGTTTGCTACGAAATTTGAAATCCGATAATAACTAACTATTCCGGATCCAATGGAACTCGTTTCGTTCAATTCTGAGACTGTTCAAAAATTGGCTATTTTTCAGTCGATAATTAAATATTAAAATATTCAATTTTTACAAATTAGCTCCAAATTCAATTTTACAAGTTCTAAAACATTTCTATAACTTTAATATGATAAAACAAAATTTTCCAAATCATTTTCAATCATATTTAACCCAATATTTAATTATTTGTGGAATTTCACTATTAAATCATCGATTTAATTATCCCATTAAATCCAATATTCGAAAAATAAATTATTCGACTTAAAAATTCCACTTATTAATATTAAAAATAAATTAAATATTCAAATTCAAGTTATCAAAAATTCTGGGTCGTTACATATTATCTCGTTACACTCGTTTTGGAATCACCCTTAGAGACAACGACGATAACCCTTGCATTCTGAAAACACCATCTCGATCTTCATTTCAGAATTCACGACCTAACGTTTAAATTGGATCGATGTGGTTTTTGGAGAATCAAATTTGATTCTTCCGATCCCGGTCTCATCGAATCCAACCGCCATTTTAAGGGCCAAGTTGTCTAATTAACTTAACAGTTTAAATAATTTACATTCAACAATTGAATTAACATAGCATGTATCATAGATAAAACATATGCAAACATCATGGATATATCACAGCATATCAGAGAGCATCACAGAATATCTTCAATTTAACATCACAATCCAGACATTCTACATACACAACAATTCATAAGCAATTACCTTAAAATCTTGTTCGTAATTAATTCAATTTAGAATTAATTACCTAAGAGTCAATCACTTAACTCTATTTAATTAATCATTTATTTAACTATCAATTACTTATTTCATTCCAGATTGTTTAATTATTGATTTCCTTATTAATCCCTAATCTTAATTTCATAATTACTTTAATTAACCATTTTAATGAATAGGCTTAATTATTAATCAAATTTAAATTCCCATTTAATCACTGCTAATTACTTACTTAACCATTTATTTATTCTCAATTAAATTATTCGATTAATTAACTACTAATCATTCATAAATTGACTCAAGTAGTTAATTACAATTTACCCCTTCTCTTAATTATAACTCAATCTCTGATTATAAAGTAATTACTCTCAACCACTTTTCAAAATAATTAATTAATATCAATGATTCATCTTAATTAACATTTAAAAGAAATTTTTCTTAATTTGAAAATCAATTTACAATTAACTACACCACTTGAATGTTAATTATCTTATACTTAACTTAGATTAAGTGCTTAATTAAAATAATAATTAAGTGTTTCAAAACATCGTTATGTATTAAGTAAGCTCATCATAGCCTAAATCCAACGTCCTCACCCTACTAAAAATATTATGGAGAAACAAACTTTAATCAACATTAACACTAATGCAAACTGCATTCTGTAAACCCGAGACTCTCCCTTCTCAAACTCGAGTATTACTTCGGGTTACACAATAAATCTCTCGAGACAGAAACCCATAACTCTTTCTTCTTCTTTTTTTTTAGAATTTCCAGCAAGTTTGTTTTAAGCTTAGATATAAACTATCATCAGGATTTAATTCTCGCACTCAACTCGAGTTCAACTCGAAGGAAAATAGTGGTTGACTCGAGCACTGCACGAGATGACAGCCCACGACGTTACTGACACACTCACGCCACCATGCACGTGCACGGTGGCTCGTTTCATCTCCGGTGGCTTGCGACATCATCCACAAACCACAAATCGACCACTCGTACGAATACACCACTCAAGCCAACGCGATTCGATCGAGGGCAGAATTTTGCCTGTAGCACAAACCACTATTTTCGAGCAACCACCAAAAACCCTTCGCCCCTCCAACACTGATCACCGGAGGCGAAACCCCCTCACCCATGTCACGCCCATACCTTCCTCGGTCTTCACTCACAACCGCGAGCCACTCGATCAATTCATGGAGATGAAACTTTGATTTACAGAACATACAAATTTAAGAACCCAAAACCCTTCTAACACCTTGACCGCAATATCCTTACACTGGAAAAATTATTCGACATTTTTCCCATGTTAAATCATTCATATGCTTACTTCAAGTTAATTTACAACAAATAAAATCTACCCGATCGTACAAAATTGACAAAAACCTCTTTCAGCTTCTTTTAAAAACTGCTCTTGAGGTCTCTGCTTAAAAATCATAATTTTTATATTAAAATTCCTAACTATACATATGAAATCAAAATATGTTATTGAATTCTTAAATTTAAACAATCGAACTTTAGACTTTGAAACCCTTTTACCTGTAACTTGAATATACCGTGTTTATAAAATACTGTTAAACTTCCACCAGGTTGCAGGCCTTTAATTCAAGATAAACAACTTGAACTAGCAATCATACCAAAGTTCAAACCATTTATATGAGGAAGTATTTGCCAATTTTCCTGTTTTGCTTTGTTCAGATACCCAATTTTCTGAAGAACACTATATATGTTACCATAGCAACAAAAGTACTCAGGGATACTTATTTAAGTAGATATCAACACAAACCAAATTTAAGCTAAGATACAAGTTTCAATAGAAAATAGGTAAGTTTACTCACCTAGTTACTGTTGAAACAGAGAGTAGTTGTTTGATGAAGAAAACTTGCAGTTGAAGTTCTTGAATTCCAGTAAACTCCTTTTGCTTCTGAATTTTTATTTGAACTTGAGAATTTGAAATTTTGTTTATGTTTCTTTCTTATCTCATTTTTTATTTATTTAGGCTATGCTGAAGGAATGAACTAAATGGAATGATAAACATATCTATATGTGGCTTTGAACAAGATACCTTCTGGAACAAGCTTTAGCTTGATATAATACTTGCTTTATTTTTGTTTGTAATAAGGTACTGAGACCTGAAATGAATTGGACATTTCGGCTGGAAGATATGTTTCCAAACATAAAGGTGGCTAATTAAATGTTTATGTTAACATATTATTATTAATGTTTGCTGACTCAAACATATGGTACAAAGATATTTGCAGGTTTGTTTGTGTTTGTACTAATGTTTTATTGATGTGAACCTTGTTCTCTCTTATTTTAACATATAAACAAAATGTTTGCAGGTTTGGTCTGTACAAAATATTTTATTTTGTCTTCAAACTCATGTTAACATATAAATAATGTTTGCAGACTTCCAATTTGTCTTCATACTTATGATGTTTTAATTGTACATAAATATTATATGCAGAGATATGTTTCAAGAAAGCTTGTATATGAAGCTACTCATTTTGTCTTGTTATTATATTACTTGTTTTATTATCCTTTAGTTTGAACTCTTTACATATATGAGGTGTGTAAATATACACCTGTAGGTAAGCTTGTTCTTAGAGGCTGATTTGTTTCACTTCGTACTTGACATCATCCCCTTGTTTGTCAACCTGATTTGTTTGAGAACAAAAATATGCTATGAACACTTGTCTTCTGCATGGAACAAATGTATTTTAGAGTTCATGGTCAGCATACAAGTTTTACTTTATTTATACTGTTTATGTATGATTATTATGGTTAAAATTGTTAAATCTTATCCTATTAGTAATTTAAATTACCAAATCTTTGATATCTGTATTTTATTTTTCTAGTTATAACTTATGTTTGCATATTTATATCCTCAGTTACATCTTATATTTTATAATTATATGTTATACTTATGTTCATAATTATGATTTATACTTGACTTGTATGTATATGTCTATAACCATTTATATTGTTTTATACTTAAGTTTTAAATTTCTATATTTAATATCCATATGATTATTTTTTTAAAGTTCTACAATTAGATATACATACATATATATGTCAAGTTTTATCCTCATACTTTGACTGATTTTATTTGGCTTATATTTCATTTTCTTGTTTATTTATATTTTATAATTTAGCTAACAACATTTAATTTATATCCTTAAGTTTTACAAATCTAACATTTATATTTTATATTGGCAGAATTAGATCTTAAACTCTAAACATTATCACTCACACCACTATATATGTTAATAAGACAAGGTATTGTAATTCAATCATATAAGATAAATTTTATTTCAATTGAATTATATAAGAACAATATTATTGAGATTTATTTTAAATTTTCAAATTACTCTTTTTTAAAAAAAAAATACAGTTTATGTAAATAAATGGCAATATCCCCAAATCGTATTTATTTTAAATAGGAACAAATTCACATTGTATATTTAACTAGATTAAACATTTATTAAATAACCGGGGTCGAAATCCAGGTCGTTACATTTGGAATTTTAAACTGTATAAATCGAGACAATTTGACTTTGAATTTAAATTAAAAATATATATTCACATACAATGGGTAATTAGAAACGTTTCCTCCCTTAGAACACTTGTCCCCTTTTCATCTTTCTTTTAAAATGTGTCGTTTCCTTTCTTCCTGATAAATATATAAAAAAAAGAAAAAAGAATTGAAATCAGATTCATTTAAAAAAAACGAAAACCCCTTTTTTCGTTCAAAATCAAACAGTTCGAAAATTAAAGGATAATGGCCGACTGTTTAAAAAATTAATAAAGCGGGCTTCCTTTTTCTTTTTCAAAATGAATTCGAGAGAATTGGAAGGCGAAAGGAAGAGCAAATCTCGATCGATAAGCAACTCAGGTTTAACTTTGATTAATGTAAGATGTATGTATGGTTACAATACAATCTGAAATCTGAATATTAATAACATAGATTAATTTGACAAAACTAACAAAAATTAACAAATAGAAATTTCAAAATTCAAATTTGAAGTTATAAAACTAAATTTGGTTTGGCGAGATTTATTCATATTTCAAATCTAGATTACATTTTATTAATGCAAAATAGCGTTAATGAATTAAGTAAAATATTAAAATTGTACATATGTGTATATATAACTGTGAAGATGAAAATAATTACAATTATTCAAAATGTGTGTGTGTTTGTGTATATATTGATAATTAATTCACACACATATATACACATACATATTAAATTTCGCTGATATAAACATACAATTCACATATTTCTTATTGCCTTTGACACACATACACATCTTATACTATAAAGCAAAATCTTGGTCAAAATGGTCAAAGTGAAGCCTTTTTTATAATGCCTAAAATGCCCATTTTTTTGGTTCAATGGGTACACTGATGGAAGGATTATTCTGTCTTTAGATCACACGTTTCTGTCCCTTCTCTTTCGCTTCCCACGTTTCACGTATTCAACCACAACGAGCTTTTCCATACATTCACTCTTTCTTCTATTGCACACAAAAAACCCATCTTCTCCAATAATTTTCCATTATTTTCCTCATGTTATGAAATATAAACTTTAAAAGTTGAAAAGGAAATGGTTACTGCCATAACATACTGAAGGGAAGATCAGATCTGAGTGAATCTTCAAAATTAGGTGTTTTCAGTTTCTCCCTTTCTGATTGATTTATTTTTCTTTTACCATTTTTTTGAAATGGTACTTAGATACAACATGTCACTGGAACAACATAACACCAATCACATGCCAATATATATTTGAATCACGCTACGCAAGTTTCTAACTTGTGACCACTCGTACCAAAGCTGAATCACTTAACCACTGGGACAATGGTGCTTGTCGTCTTTTACCAAAATTGTTTTTTTATTTTCGAATAAATTTTACCAAATGTTCTTTTTTTTGCACGTAAGTCTATTATTTTTTCTATCTTCAAATGTTTCCATCTACATAAGTATTAATTTTTGTTATAATTTCCCCATGATTTGGCCATAATATGAGAACTACAGATGCGTTTGTTATACTACTGACACTTGAAGAATTTAGTTATACTAATTCATATATTTGGGTTTTAAAAATTTTTAGTTCCAAATATATGATAGTTTCGAATATATATAGTGTTATATATACAAAGTTTTAAGAATGTATGATTTTGTAAGGAAAGGTTTCAAATATGTGCACAGTAGGTCTTAGGAGTACATGGCATTATGTGATAAAGTTTTACGACTGGACCGTACATTGAACCGTGATTGCCTATGGTCGGAAGGTTTGACGGTCGAACCGGTTAGACCGTGGAAACCGTGACAATTGTAATTTTTATTATTTGTAGTGTTGGTATAAAATTGTCTAAATGTAAAGTTAAATTTTAACCTAATTATTGTTCATATTGCAATGAAATGATTTTGTGTATGAAGTAATCATTTGAATAACTGATCTAAATATTTTGTTTAGCATTAGAATTGAAACTGATACTGGGTTGTTATTAAAGGGAAATTCAGTACAGTTAAAAATACAATTTGCTGATGTCAATTTGATGCATAAATGGGTCTATTTTGTAGTTTTGACTTGTATTGTGCTTTGTCAACTCACCAAACTATATCTTGTTACACACTAGCCATGCACACTTGTTTAAAAATCTTGAAATGCTTTTGATTTAAGTCCTACATCAGCTGAAAGAAAATAAGCTTATAATTCTATAGATATAAACAGTGAGCCAAGCATTGTCGGCCTTGAGGTCCTTTATTGGGCTACTTATTTAGTTAAGGCCCGTTGAAAATTTAAAACATTTTATAGGTTTTGTTTTATTTGGCAAAAAACAGTGTTTTTCGTGGCTGAACCGCGGCTTTCACGGCTAAGTGGAAAATGCGGTTCTTTTGCACTCCAGGCCGTGTTGCCTTTCGATTTGAGATTTTCACGGTTGGACCGTCGGTCCGGTCCGGTTATGAAAACAGTGGTTTTACGTTAACCTTGAACACATGCAGTTCTATATGCACCAGGTTTGGGATATATAAATGTGAGTTCCTAACATATGTAGTTTTATATATTTTAAATACATGTCAGCTTTGTATCAAACAAGCCTTGAGTATATGAAAATTTAGTATGCGTAGATCAGATTTTCGAAGATATACGAAGTTTTAATGGGTATGGCTTTGAATATAAAGATCATCAAATCTTAAGTTTATATATGAAGATTTCGTATAAGTGAGTTTCATATACATGTGCTTCAAAGTTTCAGGTATATGTTTTCTAAAATGAGAGGTTTCATACCTTTGGGAATTGAGTATATTGACTCTTGAATATATGATTTGCATATATCAATTTTAAATATATTAAACTGTCAGAATGTATACGTTGTTTCAGATATATGGGTTTCCAGTGCATATAGTTTTATATATGATTTCAAAATGCATCAGGCTTTGAAAATATATTGGCTTTGTAAACGTCAGGTTTTGGATGGTCGTGCACTGAGCTGGACATGGAAGTATTCAGAGGTGTGGCGACTAGGTGGCTTTCAAATGGCGGCGGCGGTGTTATCCTCCATCTATTTTATGTTGTAAGTTGCTTCAAATTGTAAGATATAATATTATTGAAATCAGTTACTTCAAATTATAAGTAAGAAATCAGTTGCTTCAAATTGTTGAATGCTTTTTAGTTCTATGTTGATGAAATTAATGAATATAGTGAGAGAATTCACTTGTTACTTATTATTTTCCTTGCATATGTAAAAATTACATGAACTATCTTTTGGTACACTGTTAAACCATTACATACATCACAGCTAAACGTGTGTATTGGAATTTTATACCTAATACATGTACTTTATTTATTTGATAAGGTCCACCATTGATGCAATAGGCCATGATAACGCAACCTGGGTTACATGTAACACTCATTTCCAACTTGAAAGAAATATCTATGCACACGTTCATTGGATATATATGCACAGTGGTATCTATAAATTCAAATGTTATATATATGTATATATAATTGAAAATTCAAATGTGTGCTTGGTACATGTCTCAGAGTAATAACCATTATTGAAATCTTACATGTATAACCAACATTTTGAAGTAAGCAAACTTCATCATTGCCCTATGCTATATATATACAGTAGAAATTTTGAAACGAGGCATACGAAGCAGTAAATGAGGTTCACATTTTCTGCAACCTATGATTTTTAAACAAAATGTCAACTCCATTAAAATGCATAATATCAAAAACCATTCATTTCATTTATATAGTACAATAACTCTTAATGCATTCGGCTAAAATTCTCTATATGTTAATACGGTGGTTTAATACGTTTTAAAAGAGAAATGGTGCAAGTTTCCTAAGTTCCAAACTACAGGAAGTGATATTTTTACTATTTATTACACTTCTTTGAATATTCATGCAATAGTTGATTATTTCTATAAAATAACTTAATATCACTCACGTTTTGATAAATGATTGATTTGTACATGTACACGCACAAAAAATACAACATACGTATACGTCAAAGACATTTTGTAAAATTTAAAAATCTTGAACAGTGTCTTTAATACAAATTCACCTCATTGCACATGCCAAAATACTCGTATATATAATATATTTAATTTTGTCACTTAGATTTAGTTCAATTTTTAGAAAACAATCAAAATGAATTAAATAAACATGTACATTATGTTTTGGTTAAGATGTTAATGTATTTCAAATTTAAAATTGTTTCAAATCAATATTATTTAACTCATTAAAGTTATATATTATCTTAGATAATCATTACACGCATATCAAATCATATTTATAACTGAAATCATAATTTTGCAATATGTACATTTTTCAGTTTTAAACAACTGGACTAAATTAAATCATATCATCCAATTAGTTGTTTAGATTATGAAGTCAATTACAAATCATGGTGAGGTAATGATATATGTGCAAAATCGTTATAACATGATATAACAAAAAATAATATAAGTATCAATAAAGAATTTTACCTAATATATCTAGCCAATAAGTGACACCTTGATCTGTGAAATCTTCTCAGTCTCTAAAATCAGCATCTAATGTTTGCAAGAGCTGGATGACCCAAGTAACTATTAATTTTATCTGATGCTTCGATTCATTTTGGAATTGATTTTATTTAGAAGAGGAAGTTGTAACTTGTGGCCATGGATGGAAGGAAAGAGGAGAAAAAAAATAACTGAATGAAATTAAATCAATGGATTTTTCTTAATTGGGAGAATGGAACTGTGACGATCTGGGATTTTCGACTCTTGAATATCGACATCAGTACGTCCACTTACCGAATGCCGAGTAGTCGGTTGTCGGAAACACCAGTTCATTAGGGGTGAAGAAGAAAAAGGTAGAAGAAGAGGAAACAACAACACAGAATCTCACAATTACAGCGGAACAAAATATAATATATAACAATAGATTTTTTCTATAAAAGAATCTGTAACTATTTAATACTTACAATCATCAGAGTAAACAATCATTACATCAAATCTGAACAGTTTAGTAATTTATCCTTATACACCAGAAATACAAATCTACAAAAATACGCCTTGTCATCCAGCTCATCTCCTGAGCTCCATAGCATCCTATCCTAAATCTGTAATGCTCTGTCCGACCCGAGCATTAAAATAAAATAACATCCGAGTCAGTATGAAAATCCAGCGTGAAAAAATACTCAATTTGAATTATTATTATATTTTAAAAAATCCTTTGAAAAAAGGTATCTCGTAAGACAACGCCACAAATAAACATGTCGGGTTTTTATCTTATGATAACCAAAACATTTCTATCAAATCCGTCTGAGATTATAATAGTGTCAATAGAAAGTAAATAAAATATAGCTGAAATGCTTGCATCTCACATTCCAGCATAATTGGGCACAATCAAAACCGTACGGCGCTTATTGGGGAATGGATTCCATACAATGACAAGGCTACTGAGGTACTGCCCGTCACAATACCTGGTCTAGATCAGCGTACCGAGGACCACTCTCGATCTCCTGCCACACAAGACTGGACTACCTCTAACATGGATAGCCTGAATAAGATCACCACGCGGTTGGGATCAACAACCGCCCACACAGTCGAAATAAAAGGACTCTAGATAGGGGTGACCTTACCCTATTTGGATGCTACCCACTTAGCCTTGCTCCACCTCCCCTGTTTTAGCCATTACCGGTTGATGAGGCTTGAGGCTATGATTAACTTTTAAGGAACACATTTACTTAGAATGCTCATCGTCCTCCAATGACGATGTTCTGAGGCTTGAGGCTATGATTAACTTTTAAGGAACACATCACTTAGAATGCTCATCGTCCTCCAATGACGATGTTCTGATAGCATTCGTCTATACAAGTTGTCCTAGGTCTGGACAAACCGAATCACCGTCTTCATCATCTTAACGATATTTATTCGTTACGTTCAAACTGGATCGAAGTGGTTTTCAGATAGTTAAATCCGATCCCAGTCTCTTCGAAACGATTAGCGCATTGGCCACTATCGATAGTCAGTTATTTAACTATCAAATAACATCGACAAGCAACCATCAGGCCTTAAATAATTTTTCAAATTATTTATTTCATATTATCTACATAAGATATTACTTCCTATACCTCGACACTTAGAATATTTTTTCCCACTTCAATTGATATCCAACGCTAAGATAATATTCATTTAGTTCCTCTTTCTTTTACCCAAAACATTTACAATTATATTTGTAAATTCCCAACTCGTTCCACACGAATTTTATAAATCCTAGAATTCCTTAGTCAATTTCCTTTAATATTTCCAAAACCATTTATGCTTATTTAAAAGTCTAGTTTCACTTCTACTTCCCATGTGAATTTATTTCACCTTACGTAGTTCACTTATATTATGCTTGGAAATTTATTTAAGTTCTCGTAATACCACTATAAGATCTTTCTTATAAAATCTTACCCGAACAAATAAACTTCGCTTCCCATCTCGAGATGATTTATACTTAATTTAAAACATTTAATATATATATGTACCTGTAAAATAAGAATAATAGTTTATTTTAAAAATATAGTTTTAGGTAAAACTTAAATATCAGCATCTTCAAAGCATTAAAAATTCATATCCGATTACTAATTAATTTACAAAGTTGGTTTAAAAAATTAGAATTTATTTCAATAAATATTAAGTATTATAATAACTAACTTCATAATGTTTTAAATCCGAATAATAGTTTTTAAATTATATAGCATAGTAAACTTTAAAATTCCATTTAAAACAAATTTTACTTTACTTGACAAAATCTATTTTTTAAATAATCCAACATTTACCAGTCCAGTTTATAAATTCCTCTTGATTCGTATCACATCGGCCATATCTAACTTTATCGCCATTTCTCACATTCGGAATATATCCCACTATTTCCTTTCAAAAAGATTCCGATAACTCGATATAAGCTCACACTATAACTTATATTTTAACATATCCACTGATATTTTATTTATAAACCCTGTTCATAAATTTATAAACTCCCTTGAGTTTTTCATCTATTTATAAAAACAAAGTCTATTTATAATTTCATTTTATAATTTTATCCCTTAATAAAATTCCAATTTATTTCAAGTCTATTTATCGATTTCAATATCTCTTCAAGCCCTTAATACATATAATATAATTTCAAATCTCTACTTAAAAACAATTTACAAATAGTTAAGTATTACCAAGTTGATTCATATATCTTTATTCCACTTAGCTTCCTTAAGAATAAATCCAATTTTCAATATAAATATATTTTATTCAAAATTTTCTTTAAATTCCTTCAAATTAATTATTTATGGTATTTAAAAATACCAATTTCGATTCCCATGCTATTTAATATTTAATAATTCAATTCACACACAATCTATATCAATTTATCCTTCATATCATATCACTATATATATATATGAACAATAAATGTTTTTTTGAAGACTCCAGTTGGCTTCTTCCAACCGGTTTACCTGCATCCAAAGATGTTAGCGAACACATAAAATACCAATTCCGCTTCAAGACGGGATATTGCGGTATATAGGGTCATCCGCTATTATGCGGGGTGCACAGGGTCTCATCCGCTATAATATGCGGGAATATCAACCACTGCAATATATATATATATATAAATATTCCTTCAACAGGTAATTTATTAATTTGTCTACCAACATCCAATAAATTTAAATTTAAACATTTAAATTTAAAAACGGCAATTCCAAATGAGTGATAGATTCCCACCTTTGATTTTATTTGCAGTCCATTCCAAATTTTCTTTTTCGTCATAGATTCTGCTCGATTTATCCTCGTATGCAATTTCATTACATTTCATTAGCATACGTCTAGATAACCAAAGCTTACAATTCATAAAACAAGCCAATTTTTTTTTATAACAGTAGTTAAAAATTATACCCAACAGAAATCTCCTTCACCACTGTAGGTCACTGCGACCAAACCCCGGCCACAATGTAGCACTTCCCCTTCCATGATCACCTTCCGCTTCAGGTCGAAGCTCCACAGCCTCCGGCCTTGTGCCCAACCCCTTCTATTTATACCAAGGAACGAAATCCCTCAACACTGACAACATCGAGCCTCCCTTACTTCCCTTGTGCCTTCACTCTCCAATCGCCATCACGACCCAACCTAGCATCGTCGCGAGCATGCCTTCACGACCACGAACGAGATTTGCCGTTGCCCCTCTTCGAGCTTCGTTCGACAATTGCTGCCGAGCATCCAATCTTCACGAGATCGCGACTCAAATTTAAAAATAAGGCGACCATTTTTTTTAAAATCGAACGAGATTCGTGTTCGATCGAAGTGGAAACTGCCATTTTTATTACATTTTTCTCTCGCTCGAAGTCGTTCCTATTAGAGGCTGGTTCAATTTCGTTTGATATTTATTTTTATTTATTTTTTAACAGAAAAAACCATTTCCATTTTGAACGAAAAGCTCGGTATAGTTGCGTGAATTTAAAGGTAAAGGAGACGTGAATGTAGTGTGCTCGAATGGGTAATGTAAAATCCTAGGCGGCTACGAAAAAGCTGGTGATATGAATAAATTTTGACCAGTCAGACTAAAATATATTACTTAAATTTTAAATCGTCTCGATTTCAAAACTTAAATTCTCGACCTCCTATCGAGGCATGCCGCTAGGCGTTTACAATATTATACCCATATTCCGAATGCAATGGAAAAGGTTTAGAGTCCTGATTCAATCGTATGGAGAAAATAGATTTTTGGACCCAATTATTATATTAAATTTTCGATATAAATTTCAGTGCGTTTATATTCCGTATGACCACATGAAAACTTCGAAAGCTATAAAATTTTGAATTCGATAATAATACAATATTACGGATCCCTTGAAATTGGTTTCATCAGACTGTTTCTCGAAAGGCTCTTTTTAAATGTTAACTTAAACTGTATATTTTTAAAACTTAACAAATCACCTTTAAATTCAAATTTAAAACTTTTGTTATCTTCATTATTGTTAACATAAATTTTACAAGCCTTTAAATTATTTATATCGAGCTTAAAACTCAAGATACCATCATTTACCCAATATTCAATAATAAAATTCAATAATTTAATTATCCAATAAATCACTATATTTAAATTCTGAATTTATTTTATAATTAAACCAAAATTTTTATATTCAAGATCAAAAAAATAATTCAAATCCAATATTTAAAACCATTAAAATATTACAAATCAGCTCTCGAAAAATCCGGGTCGTTACATTCCTTACCCCTTAAAAGAATTTCGTCCCCGAATTGTTAAGGCATAAAGAATGCCCCAAACCCATTAACTTTGAAAGTCTACTCAATGAAAATTCTATATTTACTTTTCTAATCTTTTGTTTCTCCCAAAACAATTAGTTACAATTTCCAATCCAAAAGCTCTTGTTTCAATTTCAATTTGAAATCAATTTGTCACTAACAAATTTTTTTCCAAAGATTTTTGAAAATTTTATGATACTCTAAATTTTCGAAATTTTTTGGTAGAGTCTCCTTTGTACAGAGAGGCTTTTGCAATTTGACAAGAGAGATAAATATATATACATCAACCAACACGGTTGGAAAACAAATATATATATATATATATATATATATATATATATATATATATATATATATCAATATTTATATTTTTCGTGGTATTTAATCTAAAAACGTACCTTATTTAGCATTTTAAGCATTATTCAGCAAAAATTTACTTCATATGCAACTAAGCAACCAAAATCTAGTCCAACAGCCCCCGGTTACCTGTACTTACTCAATATAAACCAGTAAGCACCTAATATGAATGTTCAATAGCGTTTCATTCATTTATATGGTTAAACACATAGATTTCATAACAGTGCATGCTAACATATATTCATAAGCAATTTATGAGGTTCGAATACTAATTTAATTGTTTCAATTAATCCATATACTATTTCACTTAATCTGAAATGATTTACAACCCAATTTTCTTATATTCAATTCACGTCTGCACCAACAAATTAATATTCATTTCAAATTGATTAAAAATCAATTTATTCCCTTCTATTAATTTCATATACTTCCATTTACGCCGAACAACCATTTTTCTATGCAAATTTGATGCTATTCATTTAATAGAATAACCATTATAGTTTATAACTATTTCAACTTGATTCCAACTCAATTTATATTTAATTTAATTCTATTTCCGATTGATTCATTACCAATTTAGTTGCATTCCATTCATATCTACTATCTTTATATTCAAATCCAGCTATTTGAATTGATTTCTTTTCAATCACTAATTTATTAATTAGTTCATTCATTTAATCGACTTAAATTTTAATTCCATACTCATATTCGATTAACTAATTAATCATCTAATTAGTTCACTGCCCTTTTTATAATTCCACTTTTGATTTTACTCCAAAAATCACTTCTTTTAGGTTATTCAAGTTCAAACTCGTTTTCAATTCAAGCTTGGATTTTTATTTCATTTCCAAAATATCTAATTCTTTTTATTTTGGCTTATCTATTCCAGCCTTCACATTTTACAAGTCATGCAACCTCTTTTCACCTCTCCATCAATTCTATACTCGAATATACTCACTTTTTATTTTTAACTCGAGAATACCCATTTATTCATAGTGAAGCCTATTTTTATTCCATAACTTCAATTTTTACAAGCTATCGAAATCTACTCCTCCCAGTTCAATTTTTATTTAATATGTCTTTAGTTAAATTTTACCTCATACATGTTCTTTTAATTTATTTAACTTCCATAAGTTAAATTTTTAATTTCAAACAATTCACTTGAATTTAATCAAGTAAAAATTAAATTCCATCCAGTATCATCTACAAACTCAATTAAATTATTACTTCAATTCAATCTAGATTCAACTCAATTTAGTTTATGTTAAAATCAATTCAATTCAATTTTATTCTTCAGCTCAATTTAAATTTTACTTTCCCATTCAATTCATTCACATCCCAATTTAATCCATTTAACTAGTCTACTTCACTAATTTATTTCATACAAATCACCATCAATTAAATTTCAAAATTTTAATTTCTTCTACTTAATCTAAGTTAAATTTCCATTTTAACCTTTTCACTTTTACTTTTAATTCCAAAATTCAATCCCCATATTTTTCTTCAAAATCATTCACCATTTATAAGTTTATAAGTTATCTCCTGATGATCTCTAAATTATTTAAATAAGGATTCCAGAATTCAAACACCCAGCATTTTTTTCCAAATCATTTTGAAATCTCTAATTTTCTTGAAATCACACTTTCACATTTTAAACCAAACTTGATTTTTATCCAAAACAAATTCCCTTTGGAATTTTCAAAAAACACTGGTTTGCCCAACAAATCTAAATAAATCAATTACGATAGTAATCAGTCACTTAGAAAACACAAAAATGAATACCGATGATGCGACCGTCATCATCAGAATTATTTTCTAGTGATTGAAGCGAGTTCAGTGCTATATCTCTTCCAACATTCATTTTTAAAACAATTTCCTTTCGACAATATTCAAAAATAATACTCTTATTATTATTTTCCCTACCGCTTTTGAAAAATATTATTTTCAAACTTTCCTGGATTTGAATTTTCAGACTCCGGTTAATGTCCAGTTTTCAATTATAATCCCTTCGTATAATGTATATTTACACCAATTTCCATTTGGTTTTATAAACCATTTCAAAAATTTATAATCCCATTTAATTATATTATCATCCAAACACTCCAATATATATAATAATAATTTCAGGAAATTATTTTCTTTTATATCAAAATATGATTTTGGGTAAAATTATTTCACTTACCCACTTTTAAAACAATACTGTGTCGGTTTGCCTAGTTTAAGAGTTTAGAAATCCCTATCAATAGTTGTCCAGCCTGTACCGACCAGAATTTATAAACACTTAACCGATAAGTCAACACAATTTAAAATAATTTATATTCACTAACAATTACGTGCTCATATCTATTTATACACTCAAACTTATTCTAGAGTATTACTGACTCTATCCCTAATGAGTAATCCCCACCAGAGCCAAGGTTCTCACTTAACCTTCTGATACCAACTATAACGATCCGAGATTTTCGACCCTCGAAAATCAACATCAATACATCCACTGTATTGAATGCCGAGTAGTCGGTTGTCGGAAATACCGGTTCATTAGGGGTGAAGAAGAAAAATGTGAAGAAGAAGAGGAAACAACACAGAATCTCATGATCATAGCAGAACAAAATATAATATATAACAATAGATTGTTATACAAAAGAATATGTAATTGTTAATACCTACAATCATCAGAGTGCACAATCATTACATAAAATATGGACAGTTTGGTAACTTGTCCTTACATAGTGGAAATACAAATCTATGGAAATATGCCTCGTCATCCAGCTCGTCTCTTGAACTCCATAGCATCCTATCCCAAATCTGTAATGCTCAGTCTGACCCGAGCATTAGAATAAAATATGAGTTAATCTGGAAAACCAGCATGAAAAAATACACTCAATTTGAATTATTATTATTATATTTTCTAAAATACTTTGAAAACAAAGATATCTTGTAAGACCACATCACAAATAAACATGTCAGGTTTTTACCTTATGATAATCAAAACATTTTAATCAAATCCTTCTAATATTATAATAGTGTCAATAGAAAGTAAATAGAATATAGCTGAAATGCTTGCATCTCACGTTCTAGCATAGTTGGGCACAATCAAAACCTACGACGCTTATTGGAGAATGGATTCCACACAATGGTAGGGCTATTGGGGTACCACCCGTCACAGTACCTGATCTAGATCAGCGTACCGAGGACCGCTCCCGATCTCCTGCAACACAAGATCAGACTACCCCTAACCTAGATAGCCCAAATAAGATCACCCTGCAGTTGGGATCAGCAACCGTCCACACAGCCGGAATAAAGGGACTCTAGACAGGGGTGACCTTAACCTACTTGGGTGCTACCCACTTAGCCTTGCCGCACCTTCCCTGTTTTAGCCATTCCTGATTGATGAGGCTTGAGGCTGAGATTACCTTTTAAGGAATACATTCACTTAGAATGCTCATTGTCCTCCAATGATGATGTTCTGATAGAAATCGTCCATACAAGTTGTTCTGGGCCTGGACAAACCGAATCACCGTCTTCATCATCTTTATAGTATTCATTCGTTACGTTCAAGCCTGATTGAAGTGGTTTTTGGATAGTTAAATCTGATCCTGGTCTCTTCGAAACGATCAGCGCATGGGCCAATATTGATAGTCGGTTATTTAACTATCAAATAACATCCACAAGCAACCATCAGGCCTTAAATAGTTTTCCAAATTATTTGTTTCAAATTATCTACATAAAATATTACTTCTATGCCTCAACACTTAGAATATTTTTTCCCCGCTTCAATTGATATCCAACATTTAGACAATATTCCTTCATTTCCTCTTTCTTTTTCCCAAATGATTTAAATTTTTCTTTGTAAATTCTCGACTCGTTGCATACGAATTTTATAAATCCCATAATTCCTTAGTTAATTTCCTTTAATATTTCCGAAACCATCTATGCTTTTTTAAAAGTCTAGTTTCACTTCTACTTCCCTTGTGAATTTTATTTCACCTTTCGAAGTTCACTTATCTTATGCTTGGAAATTTATTTAAGTTCTCATAGTACCACTATAAGATCTTTCATCTAAAATATTATCCGAAAAAATAAACTTCGTTTCCCATCTCGAGATGATTTATACTTAATTTAAAACATTTAAAATATCCATATACATATAAAATAAGAATTATAGTATATTTTCAAAATATAGTTTTAGGTAAACCTAAATTATCAACATCTTAAAAGCATTAAAAATTCATATCCAATTACTAATTAATTTACAAAGTTAGTTTATAAGATTAGAATTTATTTCAATAAATATTAAGTATTATAATAAGTAACTTTGAAATGTTTTAAATCCAGATAATAGTTTTTAAATTATATAGCATAGTAAACTTTAAAATTCCATTTCAAACAAATTTTACTTTACTCGACAAAATCTATTTTTTAAATAATCCAACATTTACCAGTTCAGTTTATAAATTCCTCTTGATTCGTATCACATCGGCCATATCTAATTTTATCGCCATTTCTCACATCTGGAATATATCCCACTATTTCCTTTCAAAAAGATTCCGATAACTCGATATAAGCTCACACCATAACTTATATTTTAACATATCCACTGATATCTTATTTATAAGCCCTGTTCATTAATTTATAAACTCCCTTGACTTTTCCATCTATTTACAAAAACAAATTCTATTTATAATTTCATTTTATAATTTTATTCCCTAATAAAATTCCATTTTATTTCAAGTCTATTTATCGATTCCAATATCTCTTCAAGCCCTTAATACATATAATATAATTTCAAATCTCTACTTAAGACAATTTACAAATAGTTAAGTATTACCAAGTTAATTCATATATCTTTATTCCACTTAGCTTCCTTAAGAAAAAATCCAATTTTCAATATAAATATCTTTCATTCAAATTTTTCTTTAAAATTCCTTCAAATTAATTATTTTTGGTACTTAAAAATACCAATTTTAATTCCCATGCTATTTAAGATTTAATAATTCAATTCACACACAATCCATATCAATTTATCCATCATATCATATCACTATATATATATGAACAATAAATACTTTTTTGAGGAATCCAGATGGATCTCTCCAACCTGTTTACCTGCATCCACAAATGTTAGTCAACACATAAAATACCAATCCCACTTTCAGGCAGGATATCGCGGTATATATGAGCATCCGCTACTATACGGGGCACATAGGGTCTCATAATATGCGGGAATACCAACCACTTCAATACACACACACACACACATACACACACTACTTAATTGTCATTCAACAGATAATTTATAAAATTGTCTATCAACATCCAAAAAATTTAAATTTAAAAATTTAAATTTAAAAATAGTAATTCCAAATGAGTGAGAGATTCTAACCTTTGATTTTATTTGCACTCCGTTCCAAATTTTCTTTTCCAACATAGATTCCTCTCGATATATCCATGTATGTAATTCCATTATATTTTATTAGCATACGCCTAAATAACCAAAGCTAACAATTCATTAAACAAGCCAATTTTTTTTATAATAGTAGTTAAAAAGTATACCCAACAGAAAATGCCTTCACCATTGCAGGTTGCTGCTACAACGCAGCACTTCCTCTTCCCTGATCGCCTTCCACTTCATGTCGAACTCCACAGCCACCGGCTTTGTGCCTCGCCACTTATATTTACATCAAGGAATGAAAAAACTCAACACTGACAGCATCGAGCCTCCTTACTTTCCTAGCGCCTTCACTCTCCCATCGCCATCGAAGACCCAACCTAGCTTCCTCGTGAGCACGCCTTCACGGCCGCGAACGAGATTCGCCCATTCCCCCCGTTCGAGCTTCGTTCGACAATCGCCGCCGAACTTCCAACCATCATGAGATCATGGCTCCAATTTAAAAGAGGCGGCCCCATTTTTTTTTAAATCGAATGAGATTCGTGTTCAGTTAAAATGAAAACTGCCGTTTTTATTGCATTTTTTCGCTCGAAGTCGTTTTGATTAGAGTCTGGTTCGATTTCCTTTGATATTTTTTTAACAGAACGAATCATTTCCATTTTGAACGAAAAGCTCTGCATAGTTGTGTGAATTTAAAGGAGAAGGAGATGTGACTATTGCGTGCTCGAATGGGTAATGCAAAATCTTAGGCGACTACGAAAAGAAAGAAAGCTGGTGATATGAATAAACTTTTGACTAGTCAAACCAATATATATTATTTAAATTTTAAATCATCTCGACTTCTGAAATTAAAATCTCGACCTTCGATCGAGGCGTGCCGCTAGGCGTTTATAATATTATATCCATATTCCAAACGCAATGGAAAAGGTTTCGAATTCTGATTCGATCATATGGAGAAAATAGATGCGAAAGCTATGAAATTTGAAATTCTATAATAATACAATATTACAAATGCCATGAAACTAGTTTCGTAGAATTCCTAGGCTGTGCGTGGAAAGGCTATTTTGAAATGTTAACTTAAATGATATATTTTTAAAACTGAACAAATCACCATTAAATTCAAATTTAAAACTTTTTATTATCTTCATTATTATTAATATAAATTCTACAAGCCTTTAAATTATTTATATCGAGCTTAAAACACAAGATACCATCATTTACCCAATATTCAATTATAAAATTCAATAAATAAATTATCCAATAAATCCTTATATTTAAATTCTGAATTTATTTTATAATTAAACTCAAATTTGATATTCAAGATCAAACAATAATTCAAATCCAATACTTAAAACCATTAAAATATTTCAAATCAACTGTCGAAAAATCCGGGTCGTTATATGAACTTTTTTGATTCTATTAACAAAAACTTTCCTAACTAATTCCTCCTTGATTTTCAATTACTCCACTTATTTCTCTCCCCTGGTATGATCGGCCTTTATTTCCATTTATGTTGCAAAATTTTAAAAGCTCTTCAAGTAATTATTTCTCATTTAAAGCCCGTTTAAAATGTATATCAATATCATATATCAATACACACAAATATAACTTGTGTATATGCATTCATATAATTTCTAAAAGCTAATAATAATTATTATTTCTCAAATATTTATCAATTTAATCAACTTACAACATCATATAAATTAATCAAATCATGTGGTTTATCAAAGAATTCAATACAATTGTGAGATTTAGAGGTGTGAATTTAGTCAGCGACTAATTTTGAACAATTCAGATACTAACGCTCACACATCTCCTTAGCTAATGGTGCGACGATCTAATCGAATTCATCGTTTACACATCTTTTCACTAAAATCCAATTTTACTTTTTGTTTGCGCCAAAATTGGTCACAAACCTCGAATACCGTGAAAGCACCAGTGTATGAATACAAATCAATAATATTCAAACACAAATCTCAGATCTCAGCAAATATTAAGCAGCAATCCAAAAGTAAAGAACAGAGACACAAGTTTTATAGTGGTTCGGCTATCTCTGGCCTACGTCCACTCCAAAGTTTTTTATCCTTTTATTGTTTATCCTTGATGATTACAGATGATTACAGCAGTTACAAAGTCCAAAACTCGAAATAAATAGCAGTAATGATGATATGGAGCGATTCTGGCAGCGTTCGGGCGTGCTTTCTCTCTCCAAATTCTCCGACCTCTTTTCTGAATGACCAGGGGCTCTATTTATAGGCGTAGGAGGCTGAAAATTCGCTGGAAACTTGGAAGACCGCTTCTGGCACGTGAGGGGGCCCACACGCCCGTCCTTAGGAAATTGGGCCAACATTGGGATCGATTCGAAGTAAGGTTCGAATCGATCAAGAATGCATCCAATCGAGGCGAAATTTGGTGTGAACATTCTTCAACATGTATGTAAGCTCCTGTAAAAATTTCATTGTATTTGGATCAACGGTTTGGAAGATATGATCGATTCGAGATCAAGGCCTCGTGCGCTCCGCCTGGTTCGAACCCATGCTTCGAATCCACCTCCTTCGAATCCATCGCTTCGAATCCATCCAAAGTGTACGCGCATCGATGATGTGGCACGAATTCTCCGGGTCGATCCACCTTTGTCGCCGCGTTGAACGTTTCTTCCCCTGTTCGTATCAATCGCTTCGAATCGATACGAACATTGTCCCTGAGTCCTTCGAATCCATGAGGTCGACTCCCCGCGTATCCTTCTCGAACGCTCTCTTTGCATTGATAGGTACGAATCCAGAATCGATTCGAAGCAACTTACATTTCCCCTTGATCGATACGAATTGTTATCGATTCGAGCTAACCTGTGTACAGCATATGGATACGAAGGAGATCCATGCTGTGATCGAGTCGAAGTCCACCTGTCCTTCATCCTACTTGGCGTTTGATACGAACACTATCAAGTCGACTCCATATCGATCGATACGTACGGCATCGATACGAAGTCCTCGCCTTTCGATCGATACGAGGTAGCCGAGTCGAACCCAGGCCGATCGATACGAAGTGTATCGATTTGAAGTGAGCGTTACCCCTGATCGATTCGAACCATCCATGCGTGCCGATGGGTTCGAACAACATGCCCTTCCTATCTTGAATCGATCATATTTCCTTCATACGAACTCCGATTAACCAGATATTTGAAACATAGCCTTTCCTAGTCCGTAACATTATTTCCAATCAATTTCGTCCTGATCGGAGTTCAACCAAATTTTGACGATATCGATCGTAGCCTTTATTCCAACCGATCTCCAATCCTGATATCCATAATTACTTGCCATTTTGTTGATATTCCAGTTTTGACCAAAAATGGGATAACACTTTGCCCCCCCAAAACATGCCTTGTGATAACAAGGCGTGTTCTGAATAGTTTCAAATCCAATATCCGAAGTCCATAGCCATATTGCCAGAGTATATCATCCTCGACTGCTCCGAGTTGATGTCCAATTCCAAATCCAATAACCAAAGCCTTAGCCAATTCCATATCCGTCCGAACTCGACAACCGAGTCCCAATCCATCCTTATCCAATAGCCAATAACCGAATGCAGGACCTCTCCGGGTCGATATTCAAATTCGTAACCTCTCCGGGCTCTTGCCAAGTGCAATCCATACTTGATGTCTTTGGTCCAGAATCCCTGGACGTTGAGCTAACCTCTCCGGGTTCTTGCCAAGTGCAATCCACACTTGAAGACCATGGTCCAGTGTCCCTGGACGTTGAGCAATGTCGTGGCTTAAGTCCTAAGCCGAATCCTGGTCTCTCCGGACCCTTGTTGAGCATAGTCCATACTCAACGACCTGATACAATAATCGATAATATGGGGCCTAAGTCTTAGGCCGAATCCTGGTCACTCCGGACCCTTGCCGAGTATAGTCCATACTCGACGACCTGAATGAGTCAATTTACCACGTTCGGGCAAAGTGACTCACCCCTTGCCAGGCATAATCCATACCCGACGACCATTTAAAAACCAGATGAAAATCCAATCAAAATCCAACCCAAAATCCAAATCAAAACCAGAAAACCAGATATCCAAAGCAGCATTCAAAATCAAAAACAACCATCCAAGGAAAATCAAATCAAAAAGCAAGCAAAACCAGGAGTTTAATCCGAACTCCAAACCCAAATCCAAAAAGAAAAGCAGTGTCCAATCAAAAAGCAAAAGATAAATTTCACAAACCACAGCTTCGCAGTTTATCATTATTCAGAGCATGCCTAGGGGCTATCTCCGTCCCCATACATGTGTAAATGACTTGGTTGCTTGCCAGTAGTTCGCTACTTATTTCACATTATCCTGATTAGTGGATGATCAATCGACCATCATCCCTGGGCCTCACATCATCACGGCGTAAGGTGGTCGGTGGTTGCTCCTGCTCCACCGTTGCATTTCGAGTTCCGACATATTGCTGTAACTGTCCATTCCTTACATGCTCCTCGATTATATCCTTTAAGTGCCTACAGCTGTTGGTATCATGCCCATCTAAATCATGGAAGAGGCAGTGCCTTCCAGATGTCCTTTCCCGTTCTGACGGTTCTCTCCTAGCCGGCCTCCGGTAAGGAAGGCGATTCTGAGTATCCAGGTATATCCGCTCCAGCGTCTCGTTCAATCCTGTATATGTGGAAACTTTGGATCCTTCCATCGCTTCCTAAAGTTTCCAGAATCATCGTTCAACTTCCTTTTCCCTTTGTCTTTATCCAAACCTTTGCTGGATGGTCCTACATCCTGAGTTGCATTAACCCCTTTCACCTTTAAATCCGTACTCGCGTCTTCTTGCCGGAGGAACCTTTCTGCCTCATGAAAGAATTCGCCGAGATCCTGTGGGGGATCTCGTATCAGAGACACCTTAAAATCCGAGTCCTCCCTGACACCTGATACTGCTGCCATTAAAACCATTGATGGATCAGGCCGATCGACCGAAGCGACTGCCGCACTGAATCGAGTTAGAAAAGCTCTAAGTGATTCATCCATCCTTTGCTTCACCGATGTTAATGTCATCACATTCTTCGGCCTCTTGACGTGAACCCGAAATTGTCCCAAAAACTTTTCTACCAATTCCCTCCAAGTCCTTATAGATCCTTCTCCCAGCTGCCTAAACCACATCGCAGCAAGTCCGTTAAATACAAAGGGAAACATCGGGCCATCACTTCCTCCGATGCCCCCAGCACCTCCATGTGTCTGGTGTATCTCATTAAGTGATCAGTTGGGTCCGCCTTACCATCATATACCTCCACGCTAGGTAGCTTGAACTTAGGTGGATTCTGAGCCATCCTTATTTCCCAAGCGAACGGACTCCTATTCACTCCTTCCAAGTCTCTGTTGGTCAAACCGCCTCGCACAGTTCTTCTGATGATTTCCGCTAATCCAGTATTGTCGGTTGGGGGTTGCCCTCATGCCCCTGAGGGAAATTTGGCACATATTCCTCGTGTGGTTCACTAGCAGCAACGTTAGCTCTAGCTTGTTGAACTCCTTCCAAAGGTCCTCCTGTGTTGGATCCCATGGGCCTACCCCCAAGTCCTTGTTGATTGCCTTCTGGCTCCGTATCTCGTCCTCCATTGGGTTCCACGACCCTAGTCCCCTGTCCTGCATCCACAGCGGCTGTAGCTGTTCCAAAGTTCTGCATCCCTGCAGCTCTCGTTTGCTCAAAGAAAGTCTGCATCATTTCCTGTTGGTTCTTCAACAATCTCTCTTGTAAGAATTTGCCATAGCCTCCATTTCATCCCAGGTTATGTAGATTGAAGCCTGTCCTTCCCCAGCTCCGGAGGATGCTTGTTGACTTCCTTCCTATTGGCTTCTCTCAGCCCTTAGCCTTCTACTATTTTGCCTAGTCATTGTCCTTGAATTCAAACTCTTTAAAATCTTCAAATCCAACTTTTAAGTCCGATGTAGCGGGTGCTAGTCGTTCTCAGTGAAAGCACCAAAGTGTTTGCGCCAAAATTGGTCACAAACCTCGAATACCGTGAAAGCACCAGTGTATGAATACAAATCAATAATATTCAAACACAAATCTCAGATCTCAGCAAATATTAAGCAGCAATCCAAAAGTAAAGAACAGAGACACAAGTTATATAGTGGTTCGGCTATCTCTGGCCTACGTCCACTCCAAAGTTTTTTATCCTTTTATTGTTTATCCTTGATGATTACAGATGATTACAGCAGTTACAAAGTCCAAAACTCGAAATAAATAGCAGTAATGATGATATGGAGTAATTCTGGCAGCGTCTGGGTGTGCTTTCTCTCTCCAAATTCTCCAACCTCTTTTCTGAATGACCAGGGGCTCTATTTATAGGCGTAGGAGGCTGAAAATTCGCTGGAAACTCGGAAGACCGCTTCTGGCACGTGAGGGGGCCCACACGCCCGTCCTTAGGAAATTGGGCCAACATTGGGATCGATTCGAAGTAAGGTTCGAATCGATCAAGAATGCATCCAATCGAGGCGAAATTTGGTGTGAACATTCTTCAACATGTATGTAAGCTCCTGTAAAAATTTCATTGCATTTGGATCAACGGTTTGGAAGATATGATCGATTCGAGATCAAGGCCTCGTGCGCTCTGCCTGGTTCGAACCCATGCTTCGAATCCACCTCCTTCGAATCCATCGCTTCGAATCCATCCAAAGTGTACGCGCATCGATGTTGTGGAACGAATTCTCCGGGTCGATCCACCTTTGTCGCCGCGTTGAACGTTTTTTCCCCTGTTCGTATCGATCGCTTCGAATCGATATGAACATTGCCCCTAAGTCCTTCAAATCCATGAGGTCGACTCCCCGCGTATCCTTCTCGAACGCTCTCTTTGCATTGATAGGTACGAATCCAGAATCGATTCGAAGCAACTTACATTTCCCCTTGATCGATACGAATTGTAATCGATTCGAGCTAACCTGTGTACACCGTATGGATACGAAGGAGATCCATGCTGTGATCGAGTCGAAGTCCACCTGTCCTTTATCCTACTTTGCCTTTGATACGAACACTATCAAGTCGACTCCATATCGATCGATACGTACGACATCGATACGAAGTCCTCGCCTTTCGATCGATACGAAGTAGCCGAGTCGAACCCAGGCCGATCGATACGAAGTGTATCGATTCGAAGTGAGCGTTACCCCTGATCGATTCGAACCATCCATGCGTGCCGATGGGTTCGAACAACATGCCCTTCCTACCTTGAATCGATCATATTTCCTTCATACGAACTCCGATTAACCTGAAATTTGAAACATAGCCTTTCCTAGTCCGTAACATTATTTCCAATCAATTTCGTCCCGATCGGAGTTCAACCAAATTTTGATGATATCGATCGTAGCCTTGATTCCAACCGATCTCCAATCCTGATATCCATAATTCCTTACCAATTTGTTGATATTCCAGTTTTGACCAAAAATGGGATAACACTTTTCATGAGCGGTACCTTTATTAATTTTAATTTATATATGTTCTCTTTGTCAAAACTATACACTTTAGGATATAAAATTTTGTACCGGTCAAAATTCCATCATTATCCACATTTAAATTTGTTATTTCAAATACAAACCCTTAGTTCAATAACAATATTTATTATAAACGTTCTACTTTGGCCAGAGATTTTAACTTTGTGTTGACTACAGTTGACCGTGATACTAACCTCGTACAACTAAGAAGACAAATTCTTTATTAAATAGTACTTCACTCCCAATTCTTTAACTCAGATATAAATATAGTTTCTCGATGGATAGTCATGCCATGATTTAACTATAATCCAAGTGGAGTATTCACATTAAGGTTCCATAATATTTTCAAGTCAAGGGTACTGTGTAAATCATCACCTTGGAATTTCATATTTAACCTAGCTGTTATCAACCAATAGGAAACTCTTGAATGAGTCATTGCATGGTTAATAACTACAAGTACATAACCCTTTGTGCCTTCAGTGGACATGAGTAATACACCGCCTAACGTTTGAAGTGCATTACAC
The DNA here is from genome assembly GCA_030765085.1 of Allium cepa. Taxonomy (NCBI): domain Eukaryota; kingdom Viridiplantae; phylum Streptophyta; class Magnoliopsida; order Asparagales; family Amaryllidaceae; genus Allium; species Allium cepa. The sequence goes on from CM060928.1 coordinate 995,947,943, forward strand.
AATCTAGTCTCAACTGATGAATCGATACCCTTTTCTCGAAACGTCTTGATCAGAAATATTTCAAATGAAATGTCATTTTATTTTGGAACTAATTGCTCACGGTTGCAACTATTTACAACTGCAATCACGTTACTTTTATTTAAATATTTTCTTAATATATACTTTAGATCAATATAGCATAGTATATAAAGAAAACAAACACTATTACTTCCAACAAGATTGACTACAGAGTTAGATATATGTAACGAATTACATAATCTCCCTAGTGTATGTCACCAACTCTTTCAATCTCCTATTTGCATTTGGGATCAATTATGGAGTCTTAATCTCAATCTTCTAATTAATTTAGAACTATTAAGCTAGTCCCTAGTGAATAGATCTGCTATACTATATTATTATCCATATATTAACTAACTTCTTCCCGCATTAATAAGCTACCTTTTTCATGTGTAACTTTTAGAGTATGTGTCTAGACATCTTGTAGAGACCTAGTTTCTTTTACGATATGTATCGCGACGTTATTTTAATAAAACAATGTCATGAGATTCTTAACATTTGAAATCCCCTAGCTTAGGTTATAATTTGTGCATTTATATTTTTACTGCTTTCATTGTGGCACTATTCGAGGCGATGTACTTAGCCTCTTGATTGAATCAACAATCACTTCTTGTTTGGAATATTTCCATCTTAAAGCTCCTTAACTGAGATTGAACATAAATTTAGGACTGACATATTATATTTGATATCACTTACGGAGTTCGAGTCTGAATACTCCTTCATAACAAGTTCGTTATTTCCATAAATAATTCTATTATTTTGTAAATACTTATTAATACTCATAGCTACCACTTAGTGATGTCAATTCGAATTTAATACTCGCTCGATGCATCAATTACATAAGTGAATAGCAATAAAATAGTCAACATATCATATATGATAATTTATATTTTCAATGCATAAGGAATCAATCTCATATGCTCCAGACTAAACATTTTAATATGGTGTCTACATATATCATAGGGGATAACCTAATTTCCTTACTTATAGTTTTAGAAATATTTTAGTACCCTTGATATTCTTTCTTACGAACATACTCTTTCTCTGCATTTTGGCTAAAAATCAGATTATTTGATTTCATTGTCAATCTATTTGCTCAACTTTGACTTTCGTCGAACAATATTATATTATCAGTTCTTAAATCTTGTCCAACACCTACAAATTTAGTTATCGTCTCCACCGACATCGTGAAATTTTGGCTACATGTGCTAACAATCTATTCTAAATAATTCTTCAAAATTTATATTTCAACAAAGATGTACCAAAATTCAAAGTCATACTGGATGATAATTTTACAAGTTGAATCAAAATTACCTCAAGCACGTTGGTTGATTAATCTGCTATGCTATTTCTATAGTTAAAATTTACAAGATCGTTCTCATTTACGTTGCTTACTATATCCAACTACATCACTCTTCCTTTTGAAGGAATTCGTGCGACCGGTGGATCATATTCCTTTGGGTACAATTATAAAAATTGTATTTTGAAAATTGTTACATCCGAAAATATAGTATCGTAGGTTGAAATGGGCCAACATAGATTAATGGAAAATGAAGCAATCGGGAGATGAAAGCCATATCGCAGTCGATAAGAAATGAGCTATCACAAGTGAGGGACCAAATAGGCTACGCAAGCTGATGAGAGATGGGCTATAACATGTTATCGACCAAACTGGCTATCACAAGTTGTTGAAAGATGAGCTATCACATATTGAAAGTCAAAGAAAGCCATTGCAAATTGTAAAAGAAAAACTATCGAAGGTTGAGGACCCCAAAGCTATAGCAAGTTGGCCAAATAGGATATTAAAGGTTGATATTTCTGGGCATCACGTGATGGCTAATTGAGCTTTCAAAGGATGATGTTTATGGCTATCTCATGTTAATTTGATGAAATATTGAAGTTTGATACTTCCGAGCCACTGCGTGTAACGACCCATAGATTTTAATAAATTTTATAACGTATTTAATTTGATTTTTGAGAAATTTTAAATAATAATATTTTAAAATAAAAATTTAATATTTGAAATACTTCCATTTTATTCTAGCAGATGGTAAATTTTTAGTTTATTTTATGAAAGTTTATTTCATTGTGAAATTCTATTAAATTCAAGTTAGTTAATAATTGTTGATAACAAAATATTTTTCCAAACCTGAATATTTTTATATAGAAAAAATTCTAAATCATCTTCTGACTGAGACGTCATTTTTCATTTTTCAAAATTCGGACTTCTTTAGCTCCGTCGATCTTATTTTTCTGTGTTTTTGCTGCATTTTCCGCTAGTAGAAAATTAGAATTTTTATAATTCAAATCATACCACTGATATCTGTATACCTTTTGATCGTTTCGTTGTGTTGATCTCAATGGTATATTTATTTCTATATTTTGAGGTCCGGTATGCGATAGGAAACATTTGATAACGGTACATTGTAACGGTACCTTAAACTTTAACTTTATATTTTCTGTCGGTTTCAAATTTAAACGTGCAGCCCAACAAAAAAAATTAGTTGCTTCAGTAATTTGCACGAAATCAAGGGAATCGACTGTTACCATAAATTTTATTTCTTTCCTGTCCATTCAAATTTTACATCAGTTACAAACCAATCAATGCCTTACCTTTATTACTACCTGTATTCGTGCTGTAGCTCTTTAATTTTCTATCCGTTGCTATTTCATTTCGGGTTTGTTCCTTTCCTATTTATTCCATTTCAAACGTTTTCACTTTTACGTTTCTCATACTTTCTACTTTATTGTCCTTAATTGTCGTGCTCGACGTTATCATTTCAGTTTGTTTCCATTGAATGTGGCACGTTTCATGGTTAACGTATTATTCCATTTATGTGTGGCTTTCCTTTGCAACCTGTCCCATTTCTGTTTCCTTCGTTTCAAAATTTGAAACGTTACAGCTGGACCACATTATTTATTTGCTTGAATAAGGAAACTAAATCTACGGATGACCGTTACTATTCCTTTTATTTCATAAATATTGGGATGCGTTCTGCTCTGCCTTTCCTTTTTCATTGCTTACGTTACTTGGAAATTCTTTGATATATATTATACCATCCTTGTCCTTTCTTTTGCATGGAATGAAATCCTTCCTTCGCCACTTTTATAAAAAAAACTGTTCCACCAAAAGGTAAATATTTAACAGTCAGTTGTTACATCTCCATAAATTTCAATTTATTGCTCTCTGGTCCGTTTCTCTGCCCTATTCGCGCTATTGAAATTATATTATAAACATATATAAATCATACCTCTTGTGTGTTCTATGGAACGGTTCATTTTTTTTCTCCCCCCACTTTTGAAAAGAAAAGAAAACACTGTTCCTCTTCAAATTTCAGCCGCCTTTTCCCCGCTTCATTCACAGCTGCACGCAAGCCACTGCATCACCTTCTCTCGCAAATTCTATTGATGGTATGTAGTTATATTTGATTGATAGAAACCACTGTTTATATATGTTTTACGTGTTAAAACTTCGTTAGTTATATGCATATGTTATATATAGATTTTAATTTCCCAATTACCGTTAGGTTATATATATATTTTAATAAATTGTACATATTAATTTTTAAATGATATAAGTATAAATGTACATGCGATATATTTATATAGGTCATTCTATATATAAAATTGATACGTATAGGACTTTATTTTTATAGAAGTTTAAATAAAATATTGAATCTATATAGTTATGGGTGTATATATAGATTTTGGAAGTTATGTGTTATTTTAAATTATAAGTTGTATATGATTTGTATATAGTATATATAGTATATATATGTTCATTTAAACCATCTACCTTCGTCGATCTGGTTTGTGATTTGCTTTCGTTTATTCATATTATCAGCTTATCCGTTGAACTCGTGCTAATCTATCTTTGCTTTGAAATTCGTGACTGGATTCATAGCTCATTTGATTGTCAGTCATCCATAGCCTTGAAAGGTGGGCAATCACTAACGCTTAACGTTCTTATATTTATTTAATTTGATTTCAATTGAAATGACAACTGAAATATGCGGTTGTAGTTATTTAAATTTTTATATTTATGCTATTATCTTTAACTGCTCACCTGTGAGATATGACACCATATCCTATTATTTATATTTTACTGTTATTGATGATATATGCCTGATATATTATTATATTCTCTGTTATCACTCTGCAAGTTCCCTGTAGTTTAGAATTCACTATGGGTTGAAATGATACATACCCGAACGGAATTTAAAATAAGAGAATTTCGTTATGGGTTGAAATGATAGACCCAAGCGATTTGCATTTGAATTGAATTTGGGATTGCGGATCGAAATGTTATCTACCTGTATATACTTAAATTACGGATTGAAATGATAAACACCCATATCAAATTGACCGTAGGATAGGAAATTATATACTGACACCGTTGGTCCATATAAGTATTTTGAAATTAAATCCTATGGTTTTGGAAAGAAATATATGGTTTTAATAAATGTTGATTATATATATATATATAAACGGTAATGATATATATAGATTCGATAATAATAATATTTAATTAAATTAAGATTTGATTTAATATATACAATATGGTTAAGTATTTAAAATTTATATTTAAAAATAGATTTTGGTAATAATTTGAATAAGTTAAGGCTGGGAAGATAATATGAATATAGTAGAAATTGTATTCATTAAAGAATTTTATTTAATTAAACCGATTTAAAACTTGTTGAAATGGAGATTTAAGATATGATTTATAACTTGGTTTTTGATTTAAGTAATTTAATGAATATTTCTCGTTCAAATAAATTTAAGGAAATATTTAGAAAAAAAATGAAATTTAAGGCTAGTTAAGTGATATTGAATTTATTAAGCGAATATTCCCCTGACTAAATAAAAATGAAGCTAAATCAAGATCTATATGAAACTGTTAAATTTAACTTTGGAAATGTCGAATATTAAAACTTTGAAATATACTGGATTTTTAATGGTTTATTTTGTGATTCAGATCTGTATTTGAAATCGATATAATTTGAATTTGTTATTTAGAAACTAAATTGGAGTAAAATGGGAATTTAGATTGAATTTAATTTAAATTGGAAAGTCGAGTTTGATTTGAAGGAGATTTGTGAAGTTTGAGAAAATTGCAAATACTTTACTTTATAAATTATTTAATATAATTAAATACTATTTTGGGAAAAATAGATATATTTGAAACGAAAATGATAATTCGGTTTTGAAGTATAAATCAATTTGAAATGACCACGGTGTTATGGTGTATATTTCCTTGTAGATAGTTCCATGGACCCTTTAGAGAATGGTTATCCCAAACATCCTTTAAGTTACTTGTATTTCAGTTGATATTTCACTTGAGTTGGATTTATTGATATAAAAATGTTCATCCTGACTCGAGTATTTTGTGTTTTTTCTTTACGCTCGGTTCAGACTGAGTGATACAGCATTTGAGACTCACCTTTGGAATTTGGAGCTTCGCTTGGAGATCCAACTATTGATTCAGCTTTCGTCTTCCCAGTTGATTTGTTCAGAGAAGTCATTTGTTGTACTGGAGACTTCACTGTAATTGAGATATTCTATTGTATTTTAGTTCTAACTCTGATGTTTATGTAGTAGCTTCATGAACTACTATTTATCTATCCCGCCGCACTGTATTACTCTGTGTCTGTGATCTGCGATTGATTTATTTACTGTATATGCTGAGTTTTGCCAAAATTTAAAAAAAAATCTGATATTTTGAGCAATTCAAGTCCGACGTGTGTGGATGCGAATGGTTGAAAATATTAGGTCGTTGCACTGCATGTTCATTTGATGAACTATCGAAAGTTGATACTGTGAGAAACGCAGATTACAGATCTTAAGGTTGGAATAACACTAGAGTTGGGTGAATAATGTTATGTGAATTTTCTAAATCTTTTTGAATCTTATGTGATTTAATCACCAACAAATGCAACTCTCAAACACAGATATAATTACAAAATCAAGCACAGATGCAAATACTAAATAAAAACAGTAAAGGAAAGAACACACAAGGATTTTATACTAGTTCGAAGTTACCCTACATCCAGTCCCGTAATTGTATGGATTTCTTTTCAAAATAATCTTCCAGATTACACCCTCGGTTTCAAGGCTACGAGGTACACCCTCCTGTATTTGAGTCCGTTGGTAAACTCTTTTGATTTAACCAGGCCACAAGATCACCTAATCGATTTTCAGGGCAATGATCACACCCAAGTTTCAAGGCTCAACTGCACCTTTTGCTCAACAGTTTGATTTACAACAGTTTGATTTACAAATGATCCTATAACTCTAAATAGCACCGAGATCTTATGGAGTGAGTGGCATAGAATCAAACAAGAGATTATCAAGTTTGAATCACTTGGTATTTCGGTAGAGTATAGTTTTAGATTCTTTAGAATAAATGGGGAAGATGAAGAGGAGAGAAAACAAGTGAAAATCTAGTTAAAAATTCATTTAAAACTACTGGTATTTATAGAAGATCAACAACGATATATATTCGTGAAAGGATACGACGAATAGACACTTCTTTTAATTTGAAATTTGAATTTAACGGGAATCATGTAGACATGGGGGGTTGAGGGGTGTTGACATGCTCTAGGAAAAATTGACGATTTTGGTTCACTACAATAAAACAGCTTTTCTACAACGGGCAATGCCCGTTGTAATAGGTGTTTCGCAACGGGCAATGCCTGTTGTAATAGGTGTTTCGCAACGGGCATGCATCCGTCATATTAGCCTCATTGTAATAGATCACTGTATTTTACAACGGGCAATAAACGTTGTAAAGGACCGTTGTAATACTCCTTTTTACAACAGTTATTGGCCCTTGCAATATACTCATTGACAACATGCATTGACCGTTGCAAAATCCCTTTTGACAACATGCATGGACCGTTGTAAAAAGCTCGTATAACAACATGCTCTGACCATTGTAAAAAGGTTGTATAACAACATGCTATAACCGTTGCAAAATAAATGCAAATAAAAAAAACAACAACAACATCCACTACCCTTCCCACTGCCTCCCCTATCACCTATCTATTACACAAACCAAAACTACCTGCACTGCCTTAGCATACAACCCAACATCACAATACCTTTGCTGCAATATCTCTCCAACACAAATGCTTCCTTGTTCACCCAATCCACATCACAACCCTTTCCAGTCATAACATTTCCATTGCCTGACTGCACTACATCCATCCAAACTCCATCACCAAACTTCATACGCTACAATACCAAGCAACAACAAATTCTGCCTTACCATATTATCCTAGCACCCCATCAACAAACCATTTACACAGCCTATACCCGTAATCATAACCCTCCGCCAAAACACTTACTCGCCTACATTATCTTGCCTCTGAATCCCCGCTAGAACTTCACTATGCAAGTAACTCCACCGAAGTACAAACTTGCCTAACCTGACATGCACATACTCTGCTAGACCACTTCAACACACCATATAATAGTGCATGCATCCACCTACATCAGACCTTGCTATCTCCACAACTGCAGCCATCCACTTCAAAACTAAAAATTGTAGTTTCAATAAACCAACTTCAACAAACCACTTCAATCAATTTTCTCACCTTCACCCCCTATATCACCACTGATCTGCCACCTCTGCACCATCAGTACAACACTCCACTGCATCAGAATTCAAGCAACTATCCACATCGCTGACATGCAGCAACTCCTCCAGTCCTTCTTCGATGATCGACATCCTCCGACACCAAAGTAGTCAAACATTCACCATTGCATATTGTTCCACTGGTCACCAATTCAACTTTAACCAAAAAAAGAAAAAAAAGAAAAACTGCGCATTACCTTATTGTTCTGCCTTCCATTGTCATCTCTGTCAACTTCCCACATTATCCATCCTAGACCACTATCCTTACCAACTGACATCGTCTCATTCGATCTTTGAACCACAAAAACACTTCATCTCTGTTTCCAGTTGCAAGATACAAAAAAACCTGACCATCGCAATCGAACTGCCAACCATTGTCGACCACCAGCAAATGATCAAACCTCCTCGGCCAAGTTCACAACCACCAATCACCACAACGCCGTTCCAACTCGAAACCGCTTCGAACTCCCAATAACAAATCCAACCCAAAATCACGAATCCCCAACAACCCTTCTCCTTAGCACTGCGAGTCGCCACTCGAACCTCGCATATTGAGTTTTGGTAATTGAATTTTGATTTCAAACGGACCTTTGATTTTGTGAAGTCGTATTGAATTTTTGATTTGCGAATTCGAGAACGGCAAATTAATTGGATTTTTAACTTCATGGGAGGTAGCTTTGATTATCTTGGTGTGGAGGACGAGGTTGGGTTTGTAGTTGGGTTAAGAGCGAAGGAGGGTGAGGATATCCTTGAAATGATGAGTATGTTACAGTAACATATTGCATCGGTGTTGGATTGCCATGGAGAAGAGGTCGACGAATCTAGGGATTCCAGATGTTAGGAAGGGACGTTTGATTTGGGACTTAGGGTTAGCGAAAAATAAAGTTTGTTAGCAGCGAGGGAAAGAAAACAAACATATGGTGAGCTTTAAAATTTAAGTTTTTCAACGGCGCATTTTGTTTTTTTATCAATTATCATTTGTAAATTAGTATTAAAAAAATTATTAATAGTAATTTACTAATTATAAAACATAAATTATTAAATATAATTTTTATTTCTAAATTATTAATTATTAACCATTATTTATAATAAACAATAAATCCTAAATTATTAATATTTATTATTAATTATAAATTATTATATATTTTATATTAATTACTCGATATTACTTACTAATAACTCGATTATTATAATATGCTGATTAATGAATAATTATTAACTATATTTATCAAATATTAATAGTAATTATTTTATAATTATCATTAATTATTAATTATAAAAGTAATTATAAAAATCTATCTATTAAGATTTAATTATTACTTATAAAATTTAATTATTTTATTATTAAATATCATTAGTAATTACTCAATATGAAATATTTTTTTTAATTAAATATTAGTTATAACTTATTTAATATTTAATATTAATAGTAATAAAATCAATTGTTAATATTATTGATTATTAATTATTAAGAATTAATTAATAAAATTAATTATGAAAATTTTAAGTATTAGTTATTCATTAGTAAATGAATAATAGTATTTATTTATTGATTATTAATTTATATATTAACTATTAATTATTATATATTTATTTATTTATCATTATTAAGAATTATTTCATATTTTAAATTAATTTTTAATTATTATTATATATTAATTTATTGTTATTACTATTTAATATTTATTATTATTATTAATTAATTATTATTACTAATTATTAATAGGAATTACTTCATATTATTAATTAAAATTAAGTCCGTTGAGATACTGGTTAAGTTATAAATGATTAATATAATATTATTAATGATTAATTTTTAAATATTAGTAAATAATATTATATTATTAATTATTAGTATTTAGTAATTAGTGATATAATATTATAATTAGTAATTAGTACATATGATTAATATAATATTATAAATGATTAATTATTAAATATTAATAAGTAATAAATGTAAATTTGAAGAAAGCATTGTAATTATTAATTATTGAATGTCGAAAATTGGCAACATACATTTTTTACAATGGGTATCTTATGATCATTGTAAAATTGGCATCGGCTAAAATAGGCATTTTATGATCGTTGTAAAATCGGCTAAAATAATCATTAATTACTATAAGTTATAAATGATTAATATAATATTATTAACGATTAATTATTAAATATTAATTATTAAGTATTAATAAATAATATAAATTATTAATAATTAGTAATATAATATTATAATTAGTAATTAGTAACATATGATTAACATAATATTATTAATGTTCAATTATTAAATATTAATAAATAATAAATATTAATTTTGAGACAGCATTGTCATTATTAATTATTGATTGCGAAAGTTGGCAATGGACATTAATTACAACAGGCATTTTATGATCGTTGTAAAATTTGCATCGGTTAAAACGGGTATTCTATGACCGTTGTAAAATTGGCACCTATTACAATAGGCATTTTTAGCCCGTTGTAAAATTAGCACCTATTACAACGGGCGTTATGGGTGTTGTAAAATTGGCACCTCTTACAACGGGCATTTTGTGACCGTTTAAAATTGGCATCTATTACAATGGGCATTTTGTGAACGTTGTAAAATTGACATTTATTACAAAGGGTATGAAAGGACCGTTGTAATAGCATTCTATTACAACGGGCGGTCATTGCCCGTTGTAAAAAGGGCGTTGTATGTGGCATCTATTATAAGGTCCTGAATGGACCGTTGTAATAGCCTTCTATTACAACAGGCAGCCAATGCCCGTTGTAAAAATGGCGCTGTAATAGGGTATTTTTGTTGTAGAGGTTTCTTTAATTTGGCAATTTTTTTTTCAAACTTTGTAAATATCTTTGAATATAGTTTAAACATATAAAAGAGTTTAGGAAGTAATTTTTAATATATGTAATATTAATCTATAAAGTGAATTAAAATCTGAGTATATAAATAATTTAAAGCTAAATACTTAAAACAAGAGATGTTTTAAAAACAAGGAAAATTTTGACATCAAAATATAAAAAATGATAAAAAATAATTTTGAGGCTAAAATATTTAAAACAAGAGAGATGTCTTTTTGAAAAGAAGGTTTTGAAAACATTTAAAATAAGAGATATATTTTTGAAAAGCATTTTCATAAAATTAGTGGATATCAAAATAGGACCACTATATGTTCAACTAGATATTGTCGTAGGTTCCATCCTTTTAATAGGCTCAAAGTGGATTCCATTCCATGAATAAATTTCGAATAAATATGTAAGTGCTTTCAATAAGTTTTAACATAATTCTAGACTCAATACTTATCTTGTACTTTGAAATCTTGAACTTTTGATATCTTGGTACTCATGAGTCTTCAATCTTGATATCTTCAATCACTATATTGTACAGTCTTCCTTGTTGGTACCTGCATGGTTACATCCTGCATATACATATATATATATCTAAACTATAATGTTCGTTTTTATATTTTATAACAAGTTCTAAGGTTGTTATCATCAGAACCATCATCTCAAGAACTAACAATCTCCCTTTTTTTGATGATGACAACCTATGTTTATAAAATATACTTCATCTTTACAATAACTCCCCTTAAAACTAGTAACTCCCCCTTAATCTAAGCCTAACTACTCTAACTACTCTATTTTATATTTATCCCCTTTGTCATAAACAAAAACTAATCCTATGCTAATATAACTCCCCTTTAATCTAGTACTATCCAAACTAAATACTAATAAGGAAGTATAATAAGTGAAACAAATATTTTATTATGTATGATATTATATTTAAATGTATATATGGAACATAAACACACAAATATATTTAAGTACATAAAATATGGAATAACAGTACTAATGAGAGTTCTTGACAATTGGAGATTTGTGAATCGAACAATTTGGATAATGGAAACAAAAGTTTCCACGTTGTTCAACCAAATTTCCATCTTTGTCAAAACAGACTCGCCTACACGGATCACGTTGTTGTCTTCTTCCATATGTGCTTCTTCCTCTTCCTCTTCCTCTTCGTTGTGTGTTAAGGGGTTATGCACTTGAATGTTGAGAGAATCTTCTTCAATCACAATAGGATTTGCATGATTATCCATTAGGAATTTTTGCACATTCCGAAGAATATTGCCTTGCTTTTCTTGTTCTTTTGCCATCTTTATTTGCATAACTTGAAGTTCAGTCAACATTTGCATGACATCCTTCATAGACTCTTCAATATTTATCACACGTGCCAGGGTAGTGTGTTGGAATGGATCAGAATGAGGAGAAGGGAAAGAAATGGTGTAGTTTTAGTGTGATTTAGTGGAGGAGGCTATTAATTTTAATTTTAAGAAGTTTATTACAGAGAAAGAGAAGTGAGAAGACGAAAAAATTTGAAATACATAGGTTTATATAACTACCAAACTATTTTTAGATGGAAAATCAAAATTTCAAATTTTGTCGTTGTATGTCGACATGGGTGGTAAGGGTATGTCGACATCCTTATGAAAAATTTGGTTTTCTTGTATATTTCTGTTTATTAAAAATATATGTTACTATATCTATATTCTACATCTTAGTTATTGAACAAATGCCTAGTTCTCTTCTTAACTTATTAAATGTAGGTTGATTTAAGGGCTTGGTTAAAATATCAGCAATTCGATTCTGGGAGTTGATAAATTCAAGAGAAATAATCTCCTTACTTATATTATCTCAGAGAAAGTGATGTCTGATATCAATATTTTTAATTCTAGAATGATGAGTAGTATTTTTAGATAAATTTATTGCACCAGTACTATCACAATAAATATGTGATTTTGAAATTGTTAACCCAAAACCTTTTAGGGTTTGTTGCGTATAAATAACTTGAGAGTAAGAATAAAACAGCAGAGATATATTCTGCTTTAGTTGTTGATAAAGAAACAGTGTTTTGCTTTTTACTAAACCACGAAACTAGAGAATGCCCCAAAAAGTGACAAGTTCCACTTGTACTTTTTCGGTCAGATCCGCAACCAGCATAGTCAACATTAGAGTAAGAGATTAAATCAAATAAATTATTTTTAGGGTAAAATAAACCATTGTCAAAAGTATGTTTAACATATCTTATGATAAGTTTCACTGCTTTTAAGTGAGTCTCTTTGGGTTGAGATTGGTATCTTGCACAAAGACAAACACTATGCATGATATCAGGTCTAGTCATAGTGATATAGAGTAGTGATCCAATCATTCCCCTATATAGGTTTTGATTTACGTATTTTGAAAGATCTTCTTTATTTAAATCTTCATTGGTTATCATGGGAGTGGGTTTTCCACTCGCAGTAGTCATACAAATTTACTAACTAGATCCCTAGCATATTTTTCTTGACTAATACAAATACCACTGTCTAATTGTTTTATTTGTAAACCTAAGAAGAAAGTAAGTCCACCTATATGACTCATCTCAAACTCTTTTGTTATTATTTCAGAAAATTCTTTATTCATTACATGATTAGTTGAAGCAAAAATAATATCATCTATATAAACTTGTGCTAGTTGGGTATCATTTTTATTTATTTTAATGAAAAGAGTATTATCTGTTAGTCCTTGAGATGATGGTTTTGATGACAAAAACCTTGGAATATATTATAAAATATAAATACTAACAGTATTAGTTTAGATATATATGTATATGCAGGATTTAACCATGCAGGTACAAAGAATGAAGACTGTACAGTATAGAGATTCAAGATATCAAGCTTGAAGACTCAAGAGTATCAAGAATATCAAGATTATCAAGAGTTCAAGATTTCAAGTAATTTAATTTTTTAATTAGGAATTTTGTTAAAACTCCTATAAAAGCACTGACATCCTAAAATCCAATTTATTCATGGAATGGATTCCACTTCGAGCCTGTCAAAGAAATGAAACCCTAAGTAGGATGAAACCTACAAAAAATCTAGTGGAACATTGTTTTGTATCCGCTAATCTTTTATTCAAATGCTTTTACAAAATTATCTTGTTTTCAAAATGATTTCAAAATCTTCCTTTAAAAAGCATCAAAAACATCTATCCTGATTTCAAATACTTTTAGCCTCCAAATAATCTTTAATTTCAAAATCAAATTATCCGTAGTTTTAAACTATCTTTAATAATAATATATTTAACTTTTAAATATTTATACTTAGATTATATATAAAAGTATAGTAAAATTTTGTATACATTATTCTATATATTTACTTATGTAATTTAACTATAGACAAGTATATTTATAAAGTTTAAAATAATTTTAGTATAAGATAGAAGTTATTTTCAAAGAAAAACAAACCACCAAAAATTTCTTTGGGATGTCGGCATGCTCAACCTACCCATGTCAGCATAGTGTCAGTTGGTTTCAAAATTTAAATTTCAAAAGAAGTGTCTATTCGTCATATCTCTTCACAAATGGACATGGCTGTTGTTCTTCTATAAATAAGGGCTGTTTTCCACGAATTTCAATATAGATTTTCTGGTTTTTCACTCCTCTTCTTCTTTCACATTTCTATATACATATTCTTACCATTACTTTGTCGAAATCAACATTGAATCTAACTAGATCATTTCTGGTTTGATTCTCTATCACATCTCAACAAGATTCTCAGTGCTATTCAGAGTTATAGGCTTCTTTGTAATCAATTAAACGAGAAAAGGTGTGATTGTGGCCTTGGAAATCAATCAAGCGAGACAAGGTGTGATTGTAGCCTTGGAAATCAATTGGGTGAAATTGTTGCCTGGGAAATCAAGTATCTCTACCCAGACGATTGTGAATCTGGAGGGTGTACCTCGTTACATTGAAATCGAGGGTGTAATTGTAAAGATTGTTTTTGAAAGGAAATCCGTACTTATGTGCGGGACTGGATGTAGAGTAACTCCGAACCAGTATAAAATCCGGTGTGTTCTTTCCTTTACTACTTTAACTTTATTTCTGTATCTGTGTTTGATTCTATGATCATATCTGTGTCTGAATATTGCATACATTTGTGTTCAAATCAACAAAAACTCAAAAAGATTTAATAATTCCTTAAAACTCTATTCACCCTCCTCTAGTGTTTATCCTAGCCTTAAGATCCGTAATCCGCATTTCTCACATTTGGTATCATAGCATGGTTCTCAAAGTTTCATAATCTGATTTTTGAAAAAGTTTTAAAATGGCTACCAATACTAGTACTATTACTAACACTAGTATCCCTGTCACTAGTCCATTTGTAGAAGGTCGGTCTACTGTCAGACCACCACTTTTTAATGGCAGTAATGATGCATATTGGGCATGTAGGATGAAAATATATTTAGAGTCTGTAGGATTAGATACTTGGAATATCACATAAACTGAATATTCTGAACCCACAACTGATTTTGCACAGTGGACCGTTGAGCAAAAGAGTGTTGCGCAAAATAATTCTAAAGCAACGAATATTTTGTTTTGTTCACTTGATAGGAATGAATTTAATAGAGTGTCAGTTTGTTAGTCTGCATATGAAATCTGAAAAACTTTGCAAGTGACTCATGAAGGAACAAGCAAAGTTATGCAGACCAAAATTTCCATGCTCACAAATCAGTTTCAATTATTTAAAATGAATTATAACGAGTCTATTTCAAATATGTATAGTATATTTCAGGATATTTTGCATTCTCTAATATCATTGGGAAAGGAATTTTCGAAAGAAGATCAAGTCAGAAAAATTCTAAATTCTCTTACTCCAGAATGGGATCAAAAGTCACTTGCGATCGAAGAGACAAATGACATCAGTACTTTAAAGATAGAAGAATTAATCGGAAATCTAATGTCATTTGAAGTCCAAATGATAGGGAGAAGAGAAAGCAAAGCATCTGAAAAGAAATCAGTGGCATTTAATGCATTAGCCGATGGATCAGACTCAAACAACGATAATGATGAAGAGATAGCCTTTATGACCAGGAATTTTCGAATTTTTTTGAAATACAGAAAGATGAATAATCTCATGAGAAACAACTATAAGAACTCTGGAAATCAGAATGTAGTGCCAAACAATGTCAAATGTTTCAACTGTGATGAACCAGGACGTATCAAAAGAGACTTCCGTATCTAGATAGGCAAAATCCTCCTATAAACATTGATTCAGTAAAGAAACGGAAGCATGCATTTACTGCTGCTACTCTAGATGACTCAGACTTATCCTCAAGCAAAGATGATTAAAAGACAGATAATTCAAATTTGTGTTTCTCAGCAGTTCACGATTCCGACAAATTCAGAGAAACAGACTCAGAAAAAGGTACACATTTACAATACAATTGGTTGAAATTGCATGCTTGGAATTACATGCTTGATTGCTTGATCGATTGATTTTGAATTGGTGTGTTATCTGAATTTTAAATTTTTTACTATTATTTTACTATTATTTTATTATTTTATTATTATTTTTATTAGTATAATAATATATTATTGAAAATACTATAATTCTAATAATATTCCAGATATATAGACATTAAAAATAATTGGTGTATATATATATATATTAGAGCACTTAGGAAAAATAAATCATAGAAATTCATAGGCACATGTCGACATGGTCCCTACTATGATGTCGACATGGTACCAAAATTTGAAATTCAAAATTTGAATTCAAATGGTTGAATTTCCCTCCACCTTTTCACTTCATTCAATTCTCTAAAAAGGCATCTTTTGACCAGAGAACATGTCCTTTGAGAATCTATTTATTCACTATCTTTTATCATATTTTTTCACCCTCATTTTCAAATTCAAACTCTCTCTTCAAAACTTCAAGCTCTCTACTCTCTACTTTAATGGCTTCTTCAAGCAACCCCTCCACCATGAGAATTTCCAAAAAGATAAAAGTGCAACTCTTCAATGATCCGGAGGCAATAAAAGCATTCATCAACTATGCTAACTATGCAAAAGTCCATCCCGGAAAGTTTGCTATATTTCAAGATTTTTCTTCTAATGAAATTGATTCTCTTTTTGCAAACAATCAAATTCTTAGTCTTATTGATGTTTCTCAAAACGATTTTGTTTGCTTTCCAAACCTTGTCAAAATTTTCTATGCAAATTTAAACCGTGGATTTTATAATAGAAATGAGGATGAAATTTAGAGTAGTGTCAAAGGCACTAGAATTGTTTTGAATTGTGATCTTTTGGGTACCATTCTAAATTGCAAAAGTACGGGAATGGATCTTTCTAGTTTTAAAATCGATGAAAATGATCGTGAGACATTTCATCACATTTTCGAAGGAAATGATGATTTTGAATTTAAAAATCGAAATTTTCGACCAAAAGTAAGAATTGTCAATCTTCTTTTGCAACATACTTTGACCCCAAGATCGGGGAATTTTAATAATCCTAATTCAAAAGTTTGCAAAGCACTTTTTGCTATTTTTGGAAACTATGACATTAATTGGGCGCAAGTCATTTTGGATGAACTTCGTCCTAAAAATCTTGAAATGGGTGAGAATACTTTATATCATGGAATTTATCTCACTCGGATTTTTAACTATTTTTGAGTGGATTTCAAAGGAGAAGAATTTGTTTCCAGAAAAGTTTTCAATCATTCCAACATTTCGCTTATGAAAATTCCATTTGTTTTTCAACCTTATGAGACTCTTGTCGAAAAGGAAGAGCGTTTGCCTCATGTGGAGATGAAAGAAGAGGAAGAGGAAGAAGAAGAAGAAAGGGATAAAATGGAAATTGAAGAAGAAGAAGAAGGTGAAACTTCTTTCGAAAGCATCGACTATCCTCCTAATCCATCCAACATAACCCTTCTCAAAAACCAAAAGACCATTTTTGAGAATCAATGGATTCTTAAACGATCCGTTAGTAAAAAGTTGGACAAAATTTCATCCAAGATGAACAAGCTTATTTCCAAAGTCAGCAAGAAGCTTGAATTATCTTCATCATCATCATCCTCTAACTAGTTCTACCTTTTCGTATCTCGTTGTGTTTTTTTGTTTGTTTTAATTTGAAAGTTCATGTTGTTCTTTATGATTAATCGTTGTATCATCTTAGTATGAAATGAAATGGAATTTCTTTTCTGTTATCTAGCTTATTTTATCTCCAGAATAAATGTTAGTATATATTATATATATATACACACACAATTATTCACAAAATCAAAATAATTCATAAAAATTCACTGCCCCATGTCGAAATACCCCCTATAACCATGTCGACGTGTACTGGTCAGAAATGACACTTCATTTTGAATTCGAAATTTGAATGACTACCATATGCCTATTCATTTCAAAAGAATTTATACACCTATAAATACCTATTTCTTCTAGAATTCATCACTGAATATTATTTCTTATCTACTCTATCTCTCATTCTTCTCACAAATCCAAATATGGCTAATTCAATTCATAATTTATCCAAGAATTTTGAAGAAACTCTTAATTCATTCAAGAATATTATCTCGTTCATTCTTCGTAACCAGCGACACTTAGAATTGAGTTAAATGCAGATGATCAAGGAGCAAGAAAGGCATTTCGATGCAATACGATGGTTGATTTCCTCCTTGCACAAGGATGATAACGAAGCACATCCTCCAGTCTCTCTCACCAATGACAATGAAAATTGGGATGCTTTTAAAGCAGACCCTATTTTTGGAGAAGAAGGATGGGTGGAAGTTCCTCGTAAAGTTTGATTTTATTTGATTGCTTTTGTTTGAATTGTTTGCTTTGATTGATTTGGTTTCATTTACTTTAATTTGGTTTGATATGGATTGATATTTGGCATGGATTGATGTTTGTTATACAAAACATGTATAAATATACATTTGATCCTTGTTTGATTATCATGTCTATTAGTTTAATTATCTCTTAAATACATCTATTATATACTCCATTGTATAGTTTATTAATGTAGGTATTTTAGTCCAAGAATGAAGGGGAGTTATATAGTTTGAAGTTATATATATTTAGAGTTAGTTTTTGTTGATGAAAAAGGGGGAGAAATATAAAATAAGATAGTTAGGAATAGATTAAGGGGGAGTTATTAGGATAGAAGTAATATTTTGTAAACAAACGTTGTCATCATCAAAAAGGGGGGATTGTTATTTTTTGAGATGATGGTTTTGATGACAATAATCTTAGAATAGATTATAAAATATAAATACTAATAGCATAAGTTTATATATATATATGTATATGCAGGATTTTGACCATGCAGGTACCAAGAATGAAGACTGTACAATATAGAGATTCAAGATATCAAGCTTGAAGACTCATGAGTATCAAGAATATCAAGATTATCAAGAGTTCAAGATTTCAAGTAATTTAATTTTTTAATTAGAAATTTTGTTAAAACTCCTAGAAAAGCACTGACTTCTTAAAATCCAATTTATTCGTGGAATGGAATCCACTTCGAGCCTGTTAAAGGGATGGAACCCTAAGTAGTATGGAACCTATGAAAAATCTAGTGTAGCATTGTTTTGTATCCGCTAATCTTTTATTCAAATATTTTTACAAAGCTATCTTGTTTTAAAAATGATTTCAAAATCTTCCTTTTAAAAGCATCAAAAACGTCTATCCTGATTTCAAATACTTTTAGCCTCAAAATAATCTTTAATTTCAAAATCAAATTATCTGTAGTTTTAAATTATCTTTAATAATAATATATTTAACTTTTAAATATTTATACTTAGATTTAAATATAAAATTATAGTAAAATTTTATATACATTATTCTATATATTTACTTATGTAATTTAACTATAGACAAGCATATTTATAAAGTTTAAAATAATTTTAATATAAGATAGAAGTTATTTTCAAAGAAAAACAAACCACCAAAAATTCCTTTGGGATGTCGACATGCTCAACCTATCCATGTTGACATAGTGTTAGCTGGTTTCAAAATTTAAATTTCAGAAGAAGTGTCAATTCGTCATATCTCTTCACGAGTGGACATGGTTGTTGTTCTTCTATAAATAGGGGCTGTTTTCAGCGAATTTCAATATAGATTTTCTATATTTTCACTCCTCTTCTTCTTCCAGATTTCTATATACATATTCTTACCATTACTCTGTCGAAATCAACATTGAATCTAACTAGATCATTTCTGGTTTGATTCTCTATCGTTATCTCAATAAGATTCTCAATGTTATTTAGAGTTATAGGCTTCTTTGTAATCAATTAATTGAGAAAAGACGTGATTGTAGCCATGGAAATCAAGTATCTCTACCTAGAGGATTGTGAATATGGAGGGTGTACCTCGTTGCCTTGAAATTGAGGGTGTAATTTTTGAAAGGAAATTCGTACTTATTTGCGGGACTGGATGTAGGGTAACTCCGAACCAGTATAAAATCCGGTATGTTCTTTCCTTTACTGCTTTTATTTTATTTCTGCATCTGTGTTTGATTCTGTGATCATATCTGTGTCTGAATATTGCATACATTTGTGTTCAAATTAACAAAAACTCAAAAAGATTTAATAATTCCTTAAAACACTATTCACCCCTCTAGTGTTTATCCTAGCCTTAAGATCGGTAATCCGCATTTCTCACATTATCTACTTTACCAATTTCAATTTTTTATTATAATAAAAAAGATCTTAATCTATCATACCATGCTCTAGGAGTTTATTTCAGACCATATAGAGCTTTCTTAAGTTTGAAAACATGGTTTGGAAATTTTTCTTCTTCAAAGAGTGGAGGTTGTTCAACATAAACTTCCTCTTTAACAAATCCATTTAGAAAAGCACTTTTAACATCGATTTGAAATAATTTGAGATTATTATAGTTTGCGAAAGCAAGTAGAATTCTAGTGGCTCCTAATCTTGCTACGGGTGCAAAGGTTTCATCAAAATCTATTCCTTCAATCTTATGCGACTAATCGTGCTTTATTTCTAATGAACTCACCTAGTTCATTCATTTTATTTTTATAAACCCATTTAGTTTCTATTATAGTTTTATCTTTGGGTTAAGGAAGAAGTTCCAAAACATCATTTCTGGTGAATTGATTCAGTTCTTCTTTCATAGTCAGAGTCCATGAATCATTAGACGATGCTTCCTTTGGATTTTTAGGTTCAATAGATGACATCAAAGCTACATTACTCATGTTATGTAGTTAACTTCTGTTCTAACAACATATTCAATATCTCCTAGTATATTTTCTATAGGATGATCTTTTAAAGCTTAACCTTTTTATTCGGATGAATAAGTTCATTACTGTTTTAATTGATTCATTATTTAGGGTAGCAAAATCTTCTTCATCGTCAATTTGTTCAATATCTTTGAAATTCTCATCAAATGAAACATTCATTGTTTCTTCAATAGTATTAGTTTTAAACCGAAAACTCCGTATGCTTTACTTCTATTAGAATATTCGATAAAGATTCCTTTGTCGGATTTAGGATCAAATTTATCCAAATTGTCTTTTGTATTTAGAATAAAACATTTACTTCTAAAGATTCTAAAATAGGATACCTTTGGTTTCCTTCCGTAAAGAAGTTCATAAGGTGTTTTATCACTTAACGGTCTAATTAATATTCTATTCAAAATGTAGCAAGCTATATCGGTTGCTTCAGTCCAAAATGTTTTGGTAAATTACTATTTGAAAGCATTGTTCTAACATACTCTTGAATCGTCCTTTTTTACATTCTACCACTCCGTTTTATTGTGGAGTTCTTAGAAAAGAGAAATTATGAGTTATTCCCTTTTTATTGCAGAATCTCTCAAAATTTTCATTTTCAAATTCCCCTTACTACGAACAGTTATAATTTTTAAAGAAAGTTGGTTTTGATGTCTTTTTGTAAAATTTTTAAATAATTCAAAAGTATCAATTTCATGTTTCATAAAAATTGCCTATGTAAACCTAGAATAATCATCTACAATTACAATGACATATTTATTATGATTTATTGATTGGATTTGGGATGGACCAAACAAATCTAGATGAAGTAACTCTAGAGGTTTTGAAGTTGAAATCATAACTTTTAATTTAAAAGAATTCTTCCTAAGTTTTCCTAATTGACAAGCATCACATATACTATCTATTTTAAAATTCGTTCTAGGGTGACCTTTTACTAAATCAAGTTAAGCAAGTCTAGATAAGAGTTTAAAATTCAAATGCCCAAATCTTTTATGCCAAATCCAAAGGTCACTTGTATTCGCCAAAAGACATAGATTATCATTTGAGATTTTCATACTAAGAATATAAATATTTTTCTTCCTAATTCATTCAAATATAATATTTGAATTATTATCTTCGATGTGACACTTATCTTGTTCAAATTTAATTTTGTACCCTTTATCGTAAAGTTGACTAATGCAAAGTAGATTGTGTTCCAGATTCTTAACTAATAAAACATTGGAAATAGTAGGAGTTTTAGAGTTACAGACATTGCCGATGCCAATCACATATCCTTTTGAGTTGTCTCCAGAATTAACCAATCCTCCAATTTTATAGATAATACCATTCAACATATTTGGATTATCAATCATGTGTATTGAACATCCACTATCAAGTATCCACTTATTCTTCTTGATTTGCACAATTTGTCCATTGAGTGTTGATTCTTCAAAGGCCATATAACATTTTCCTTTCTGCACAGAATACAAACTCGGTAGATAACCTGTTTTTCTATAATAACTATATGCAGACTTATGAGACAATGATAATTTGAACAGTTTTAAAATAGTGTTAACAAAATTCTCAAAAATGACCATTTTAAAACCTTTTTCAAAATTCAGATTATGAAAACTTTGAAAACCAATGCTCCAATAACAAATGTGAGAAACGTGGATTACAGAACATAAGGCTGGAATAACACTAAAGGGAGGGAGGTGAATAGTGTTATGTGGATTTTATAAATCTTTTTGAATCTTATGTAATTTAATCACCAACAAATGCAATTCACAAACATAGATACAATCATAGAATCAGACATAGATGCAAATACTAAATAAAAACAATAAAGGAAAGAACATACCAGGATTTTATACTAGTTCGGAGTTACCCTACATCCAGTCCTGCACAATCGTACGGTTTTCTTTTCAAAATAATCTCCCAGAATACACCTTCGGTTTTAAGGCTACAAGGTACACCCTCCTGTATTCAAGTCCGGGGCAAACTCTCTTGATTTAACCAGGCCATAAGATCACCAATCGGTTTTCGGGGCAACGATCACACCCAACTGATTTCTAGGTTCAACCGCACCTTTTGCCCAACAGTTTGATTTACAAATGATCTTATAACTCTAAATAGCATTGAGATCTTATGGAGAGAGTGGAAGAGAATCAAACAAGAGATTATCAAGTTTGATTCACTTGGTATTTCGACAGAGTATAGTTTTGGATTCTTTAGAATAAACGAGGAAGACGAAGAGGAGAGAAAATAAGTTAAAATCTAGTTAAAAATTCGTTTAGAACTACTGGTATTTATAGAAGATCAACAGCCATATCTATTTGTGAAAGGATACGACAAATAGACACCTTTTGAAAATATGAATTTTTAATTTTACGGGCACCATGTCAACATAAGGGGTTGAAGGATGTCGACATGCTCTAGGCAAAGTTGATGATTTTGGTTTCTATAATTTGCCAAAATAATTTCTAAATTTTGTAAATATATTTGAATATAGTTTAAACATATAAAAGAGTTTAAAAAGTAATTTTTAATATATATTATCTTAATCTATAAAGTATTTTAAAATCTGAGTATATAAATAATTTAAAGCTAAATATTTAAAACCAGAGATGGTTTAAAAACCAGGACAATTTTGAAATCAAAATATAAAAAATGATAAAAATAGTTTTGAGGCTAAAATATTTAAATCGAGAGAGATGTCATTTTGAAAAGAAGGTTTTGAAAACATTTAAAATAAGAGATATATTTTTGAAAAGCATTTTCAAAAAATTAGGATATCAAAATAGAACCACTGCATGTTCCACTAGATATTGTCGTGGGTTCCATCCCACTAGGGTTCCATCCCTTTAACAGGCTCAAAGTGGATTCCATTTCAAGAATAAATTTTGAATAAATATTTAAGTGTGCTTTCAAGAACTTTTAACAAAATTATAGACTCAATACTTATCTTGTACTTTGAAATACTGAACTCTTGATATCTTGATACTCATGAGTCTTCAATCTTGATATCTTCAATCTCTATACTGTACAGTCTTCATTCTTGGTACCTGCATGGTTATATCCTGCATATACATATATATCTAAACTATATTATTAGTTTTTATATTTTATAACAAGTTCTAAGTTTGTTGTCATCAAAACCATCATCTCAAGGACTAACAGATACTTCTGGGCTATATCATTTTGATTTGATGAATAATTGAAGGTTGATACGTCTGAGCTATCGCATGTTGATCTAGTGAACCATCGAAGGTTGATGTGCCTAAATTATCACAAGTTGGTCTAGTGAACCATCGAAGGTTGATACTTCAGATCTATCATGTGTTGGTCCAATGAACTGTCGAAGGGTGTTACTTCTAAGCTATTGCATGTTGATCCAATGAACTATCAAAGGTTGATACTTTTGAGCTATCGCATTTTAGTCTGATGAACCGTCGAAGGTTGGTATATTTGAGCTATCGCATATTGATTGAATTAACTATTAAAGGTCATCACTACTAAGTTATCAAATGATGATTACTTCACATGAAATCAGCATCTAGTTGGCTGCAAGGTATGCTTTGGTTAGGTCAACAATGCCATATCATCATGGCTCAGATGAAAGGCTATGCAATATTTAAACCTCGAACATGTGCCACATCAGCAATCACGACTATCCTTTTTAGCAAACAACACACGTCATGAATCCAAAGGTCCAATTCTTCTATAAAAAGACATGTATCCGCTACTAGAAAGGGGTCGGATTCCAAGTGATCATTCTATGTCATTTTTCATTTTCTTGTGTGTGAAAAAAAGCTTGAGATTAGGATTTCAATGGTCGTTAGGTCAAATTGAATTCAATATTTTATAATCGAGGGCTTGAATAAATACCAACTTGTGTATTTGCACTTATAATCACTCTTGCCTTATATATATAACTTATGACTTGCGTATTGAATAAAGAAGGACTTGCCATCTTAACTAACATATTGAACAATAGTACTTGCCTCCTCAACTAGACATATGGAGTATGAGAACTCTTCTCCTTGAAGTTGAATATTTGATCTTAATTTTCGACCAAACATTAGTTCTGCTTTCATCGAGAGTTGAACTCAGGGAAAAACCTACATATTTTGAACATAGAACCGAACCTATTCTAACATCCCCTATCTGGAGGCCCAAAGCTAAGCGCTACAAATGCTGTAGTCATCCATATTACTAACTTCCAGTGACCAAATACGGTGATGTTAATGGTATCCATAATACAAGAAGCATATGAATATGAAACAAAAATATAGATTTAAAAAAACAACTTGTCTGATTACATTTCACAAAACATGTTTCATATTCCATTACATAATCCTAACCGTTTTCAAGTTCAGATCAAATATAATTATTACAAAATATGCCCAGAACGACGTATAAGGATGCCCCCTTGGATGGCCAGAGTACTAAATAGTCATAACCAACTTACTACAACACAACGGAATAAAACAAACAGAGAAACTCCTAAATAGCCAACTTCAGCATCCTGCTCATCTTCGGAAGCTTTATTCTCCAACCTACTAAAACATGAAAATCCTCAACCCTCAGCCTACTCAAATAAATTCCGATCACCCAAGAGTTTAAGGGAAAAAAAATATAAACTTCAAGTCAGATATAAAGCCCGGTATGAATAACACAAAATATCTTGGTTATTTGATATTAAGTGTGACCACATCGCTTAGCGGAATGGGTTTTCCCCCACTAATACCCTTTTAAAACATATCTTTTGCAAATCATAATCCTGCAACCAAAACTGGTTAGAACTTTAAAGCATTATCATGTAAACATTCATATCAGGTAGCAAATGGACTATCTGTCTGAACACTATAGTTTTGTTTGACTAACTACTAACCTTTGGGACTTGGGCCTACCAGACAGTATAAACAAATAATCTAACATTTGTTAGGTACTCCTCTTCTGGACGGTCAGTCCCTAACTTACTTCTCCAGGTCAACCGATCCTAATATTTTTGTTGGCTCACCAATAACCTACCTCTTGTACAAATACATTCCTTTCTATGTGTAACATCATTTTAGTCTTACCTGTAACAAAGTCCTATACACTAGAATTTTGGACTAAATTAGCTAGGGACTAATAGCTAATGTATAGGGCACGATCCTATACCAGTCCCATCTAGTATACAAATATCCGAGTCATTTTACTTAGAGTAATATTCCCTTAAATTTTCCTTGGAAACCTCTTCTTCTCAAATTGATTTAAACCTTTAAATCATACTTTAACAAGAAAAATATATACACTCTATACTTTACTCAAAATAACCTTGCCATGTTATACATACTTTACACAAATCTTTGTTGATGAAAACATTTTAACCTTTGAAAGTACCTCCTTTCAATTCCATTGAAAGTATCCCTTTCAAAACCAGGTAAACCTTTGGCCAAAGGCCAAAACAAACTCTTTCGAAACCATTCATAGTCATCTTTTCGAAACTATTGAAAATCATCACCTTCAAAAGCTTTAAAACCTTAGACATTCTTCTTTTAAAACACTTTAAACGTTTCCTTTCGAAAACATTGGAAAACCTTTCCGTTTAGACCTTTCGAGACCATTAGGGAACCACCCCTTCGAAATCTTCATTAAAACCTTTCAAAAGCCTTTGGATTCAAGTAAAACATATGGAACAATCTTTTAAAGCCATTCAAAACTATGTTATTAGAAACCCTTGGGTTTATCTTTAAAAATTTCAAAGGCTCATAAAAGAATAAGATCGAAAGCAGCGCTTTCAAAAGCTATTCCTAAGTAGAGAAGTGATGGTGTCGAAACCAACCCTTCTGAAAGCATTAGGGAAGTGACTAATTTTTAAAATAAAACGACCCTTTCGAAGCCATTACTTCGAAAGGAAAAAGGCGGCAGCAATGAGTTTTGACCCTGATAAAAACTTTTACTTAAAACAAAAGGCGCAACTCTTTCTTTAAGATCATTTGAACCAAGTCGAAAGCTATCTAGTTGAAAGCATTCCTTTCGAAAGCAAAGCAGGCTCATTTTCATGTAAAATCAAGCAAGGCTCCGACCACTTTCGAAACCCCTATTTCGACTTCATACCTTCTGCCTTAGTCAAATTCGCTAAGTAACAAGTATTATTACCAGCTGCATTGGTTTTGATGGTGATGGAGGCAGAACTACTGGGTCGGAACCTAGGTGCCGAAAGTGGCGAAACATACTAAAAGCATTAGAAACTGATTTTAACCTTAAAAAGAAATTCTTTTCGACTAACCTACCTTGTTTGTCAAAACATTATTGGTTGCTAATTTTCTTTTCTAATAGAACTGCCGAAATTTCAGAATTAAAAGGTTTAAATAATTTACAAAATACCCCTTCCCCTTTTATAGATATATAAAACATGTAAGTCTCATACCTTAAATTTTTTATATATCTATTAAAACACTTAGGAAAATTCTACAAAAATTCCAAAAAAACATTTTCAGTATGTTTTCTAACATATAAACATTTTAGACCCAAAACATATATTACTTAACTGTAAATTATTTTAAACCTAAATAGTCATTTTCCTCACTAGAATATTAATATTAAATCCACATTATTTTAGAAAATTATGAAAATTGCAACCCATCTATAAAATATCATTTCTAATCTAAATCTAAAAACGCAAGGCATTAGGATGTCATTTAATAGGGTTTTCACATTAAAACTATCATAAATCCTATATGAATAGGAATAAATCATCAACAGGAATTTAATCATTCAAAAAATGGCAAAACCTTGCAAAATAAATCGGGTTTAACCTTAAAACCGAAACAATCGAAAATATGAGATGCAGTCATTATTAACCTTAGCTTTGAGATTGAGGAGTTAGAGATTTGAATGGATTTGTTTTTGATTAATCTTCCTTCGTTTAATTTTCTTTATCTTCTTCCTCTTGCTCTTGCTAATGGTTGCCAACCTCTATTTTTAGTTTGGTATTACAATGAACGTATGAAATGAATTCCTAAGGGTTTAGGGTATTATAATACTCTTATTCCGATTTTGTCCCTCGCCAATTTTGTTTTTTCATTTTATTTTAGTTCATTTATTTTCTTATGCACGACCACCCCTTAGTTTAATCGGAAACCTCAATCCCTTAATCATCACATTATTTTATTTGATTTAGCTAATTAAATATCCTAAATAATGTTACTAAAAATTAGGTTCATTACAGACTTCCCTCCTTAAAGAATTTCGTCTTCGAAATTACAATAAGGTGCTCATACCAACCAAACATAAAGGTAAAACTTACCATCAAACAAATCAGGATAAGTGTCTCTATTCCTGCTCGAAGCCTCCCAAGTACAGTCTTTTTCGTCGTCGCTCCACCAGACTTTAACTAAGCTGACTATCTTGTTCCTTAGCCTTTTCTCATCTCATGACTATGCGAACTAGCTTTCTAACTATAGTCAGATTCGGCTCTACTACCAAGTCCTCTAACATAATCGGTGTTATAGTAGCCTTTAGATCTCGAATACACTTTTTTAGATGTAAAAACTTGAAAAACATCATAGACTCTTGCCAAATTATGCGGTAACTCTACTCTATATGCAGTTTCTCGATCCTCTCTACAATATAAAATGGTCCTACAAATCTCATGCCAATTTTCCTGAATTTTCAAATCGAATCACACCCTTTATCGGAGACACCTTAATAAAAACATGATCTCCAACAGAGAATTTTAAGTCTTTCCATCTTCTCTCAATATAATTCTTCTACTTAGGCCGAGCATCCTTCATCTTAGCTCGTATCAACTCAATCTTTTCCACTACTTCTCTAACCAAATCTGAACCAAGAACCAACCTATCCAAATCTCCAACCAACAAACTAGAGATTTGCATGACCTTCCACACAAAGCTTCAAATGGTGCCATCCCTAACTAGTCTAATAACTGTTGCTATATGAAAACTTGACTAAGCGTAAATGGTCTTCCCATAATCCTCCAAAATCTAACACACAAGCTCTTAACAAATCTTCCAAGACTTTGTTAACTCTTTTCGTTTCCCCATTAGTCTGTGTATGGTAAGCACTACTCATCTTGAGCTTAGTTCCTAAAATCTCATGTAGACTCTTCCAGAAATCACCAGTGAATAAGGAATCTCTATCAATTACTATGCTACTAGGAATTCCATGAAACCTAACTATATTTTACATAAATAACTTATTTAGAACAGGTGCCATCGTAGTTGACTTAACTAGAATTAAATCTTGGTCATTCTGTCCACTACGACCCATATATTTTCATTTCCTCTATTAGTTCTTGGCAACCCGTCTATAAAATCCATAGAAATAGAATCCCACTTTCATACTAGAATATCCGATGGCTGAAGCAACCTACTTGGCTTCTGATGTTCGGCTTGTACTTGTTGTAGTTCAGACACTGCTTTACCCATAAGCCTACATCGCTCTTCATACCTTCCAAGAAGAAACTCCGCTTCATGTTCTGATACATCTTAGTTCCTCCTAAATGAATAGTGAACTTCGAATGATGACATTCCTCTAGAACATCTTTCCTAATGCTTCCCACATTTGGAACATACAGTCATCCCTTCTTTCTCAACTACCCTTTCTGGTCAAGAATAAAATCCTTTAAGTAATTTCTCTCCATTCCATCCCTTAGCTTCTTGATCCGCTCAACCAATACTGGATCCTCCCCCTATTTAGAAGCAACCTTTTCGATCATTACCGTCGAACTTATAAACAAGAAGACACAACAGATCCTCCACTAGATCCAGCTTTAGATCCCTTCTGCACTCTACAAGTCGACAACACTTCCAAATCTTTCCACTCTGCTATCATTGGCAACACTACATTCTGATGCTTTCGGCAAAGTGCATCTGCAACCTTATTACCTTTCCCTAGTGTGCATTCAATATCAAAATCATAAGCAACTATAAATTCCAACCATTCTGCTATCTCATATTCGACTCCTTTTGAAAGAATAAATACTTCAATGACTTACGATCCGTATAGAGCTCAAATCTCTCTCCCAAAAGGTAACGTCTCCACACCTTCAATGCAAAAATCACTGCAGCAAATTTCAAATCACACATTGGATATCTAACCTCATGTGGTCTAAGCTGTCAAAATGTATATGCAATCACTTTACCTCTCTACATTAGCACAACTCCTAATCAAGTTCCACACGCATCTGTACATACTACCAAATCCTGATTTCTTTGTGGAACAACTAGTACATATGCATGAGTCAATAAGTGTTTCAAGCTCTGGAATGCTTCCACACACTTATTGGTTGAAACAAACTTCACATCTTTTCGCATTAGCTTAGTCATCGGTGATGCTATCATGAAAAATCCTTAATGAACCTCTTATAATATCCATCCAATCCAAGAAAACACTTTATCTCAGTCACTGTCTCGAATCTCTTCCAATTATTCACCACTTTGAACTTAGTCGGATCTACAGACAACCCTTTCTTTGAGACTACGTGACCAAGAAATTTCACTTCTTTCTTCTAGAAATGACACTTCGAAAATTTTGCTTTCAATTGATGCAGCCTCAGCGTCTCAAGCACCACTCTAAGATGAGCTTCGTCCTCCCTTTCATCATTAGAGTATATCAAGATATCGTCTATAAAAACCAGCATAGACTGATCTCAGAAGATTTGGTTCATCAAATCCCCAAAGAATGGAGGCAAATTAGTTAGTCCGAATGGCATCAATAACCATTCATGCGAGCCATATCTAGTTCTAAATGCCGTCAAAGGAATACTATCCTTTGCTACTCTAAGCTGATGGAAACCTTTTGCTAAATCCAAATGAGAAAATACCTTGGCTCCACTAACTGATCGAACAAATCATTGATTCTAGGCAACGGATATCGATTCTTTAACATCTTCTCATTCGACATACGATAATCGATACATGATCTCAATGATCCGTTCGGCTTCTTAGCAAAAACAGCGGCTACTCCCCAAGGTGAACTACTTAGTCTAATGAAACTCTTGCCTTCCAAATCCACCAACTGCACCTTCAGCTCTCTCAACTCTGTAGGTGTCATCCTACTTGGCGGCCTACTCACTGGTTCTACTCCAAATAACAAATCTATTCGAAACTTAATGGCTCGTTTTGGTGGCAATCTTACTACAGGTTCAAAAATGTATGCGAATTATCTAACAATGAAATGCGATTGAACTCGTCTTTTATCTCCACAACTGTTTGGACGGCTAAATGTCTAGCGAGTTATAAAATAGCCGAACGAGTTTTGAAAATAAAAATAACCGTAAGCGTACGGTGTACGAATGTAGCACGTATGCGAGTATGGGTCAATCCATAGGGAATTTTTACGATTTTAAAATTCTATTCAATCAAATTAAACAAATTCGATGGATTGTTGACTAAATAAAAGAAAATAAAAACAAGATAAAATTAATGAGAATAAAAATAAGAAATTAAAGAGCAATTTAGAGATTAATCCACTCTCTAGATCACATAGTTCAACACACATGAAATTATGATCTCTCTTTTTTGGTCATTAGTGAATTTAAATGATGTGTTTATCATAAGTATGGCTCATCTGTGCTATTAATTAGCTCATCATAAGCCATCAAACTATGACACAACCACTAATACACTTTTATCTTTCATGAAATATGACAACAAATTTGAAAGCAAAATCTATTTTAAGCAAACCTATTAACTATTGTTTAGAAGTATAGGCCATTAAATTTTAATTTCAACATTCACTTCATTACCATCATCATATGTAAATGAAGAGGTAATTATTATTTGTGAATGTTTAAGCATGGCCTATTTGGTGTCAACAATATAGGCTATCAAATTCAAATCAAAAACAACAAATTAAACCACTTTAAATGTTTCATTAAGCAAAAAAAAAGAGCATAACATCAAAATTTTGCATCTACTTGATTTAAGAGAGCTTCATTACCCCTAAATTGAAAGGGTTTAGCCTCTCATTTGTGTTATCATGTCAACACTTGTAATATGCAACATGAAACTAAAAAAGAAGGAAAATGTAAGCAAATGGAAAAGAAAACTAACCTAATTGCATAAAAGAAAATCTGCACTACTAACATGAAAGGAAATGAACATGTAATTAAAAGGAAACAGTAGTTAACATTGCATAAAAAGAAAAGAAAATTACATAAAATAAAAATGGCTAAGTAGCCATGAAAAGAGAAAGAGATCTTTCTTTTATTTATGAGCCAAAACTAAAGAAAAGAGAACCTAAAGAAGAGACTAAGGAAGAAGAATGATACATGAAACATCAGGGGTATTTGTACATGTGTTAAACCCTAATTCATATTTTTGGGGAATGCCCAAAATAACCTCTTATAAAGTGTGGAGGCCAAGTAATCATTAGCACCAATTAATCATCATTTAGATGTGCATGTAGCTTTAAACTGTATTAACATGTGCATTAGCCTCTAATTTGTACATGAAGATATGTGGGTAGGTGGGGTCCTCCATTATCATGCCTTTGAATTATTTCAATCTTCATTTCTTTATCTTCACTCTTGTGCATGCATATATCATATTGAAAATGCTAGAAAAATCCACTGAATTTCCTACAAAAAAACATAGAAAATTCGAAATAAATTTTCACAATTTAGTAAATGCATAACAATGACATTTTACCCCCATATGAAGATGAATATGTGACAATTTGAAAATAATTTGATTTATTGGTTTAACAAGCTAAAATACCCAATATGATCATTTATTTAATTTAAATAGATTAAATATGGTGGTAAAAATATGCATATTTACGTGCACATCAAATACCTCCACACTTATCTTTTTATTCGTCCTCAAATAAAGAAAAACTAAGATATATCCCTTTTCGTAGGGAGCACGATTACATTGAGTGCATGCAATAAGCCGTTAAACCTCTGGGAGTCCCTAGTGGGATTAGTGTTATCTCATGAGGGCTTTCAGTGGATACTACCCACAAAATCCAAATGAAAAGTGAAAATATTTACAAAATGCAAGATTATTTACAAAGAGATGAATGCGAACTATTGTACATATTTACAAATGAAAGAATTACTTTTAAATTGACATAAATATGTAAAATATAGGTTTTGGTCATTATCTTGAGATTTAAGTCATTTACTTGTCAAGGTTTCCAATAGAAACAAAGTTATCATAACAAATAGACTATAGTTTAACTCGTTGTTTCGGTTGATAACAAAGTGTAACTATGAAATGGATCCTTAGTTGATTATCAAAGTTTATCAAGGTGGTATATTCATTTCTTTTCAATAACAAGTCAAATCAAATAAGTTAAATGGCGTATCGATTTCGTTTGCTTACTCTCTCTTGTTTTTTTTGAAAATTTTATTGATATTTACATATGCCCAACTCAAATAAACTGAGGCCAGATATATTACCCATGCACTGCCTTGCGGACTTATGTAAGGAGAATACAGAGCATGGCGATTGCACACATGAGTGTGAATACCAAATGGCTGTAGGCGTTATTAAAAAGAATTTTTATATACAAACCCAGCTCAGATAAACCGAGGCCAGATATACAGATCATGCACTGCCTTTCGGGCTTACGTGAGAAAGGTACAGAGCATGGTGAGTGTACACACTTATCGACCAATGGTGTTGATAGAAAATATTTACATATATACAAATGTTTTGTTTTTTATATGTTTTTTTCCAATTTTTTTTTTGAAAGAGAGAGTTTTTCCAGATAATCTTAGCACCACTTTACATAGAAGACAAAAGAAATGTTATATCCATTACTTTAAGTCGACCACTTTTTTAAAAAAAGATTTTCATTTAGGATGTTGTGACGACCTGCCCTTCTCGACCATCGAAAATCAACACAAAATACATCACATAATAATATGCCAACGCTCGAGTGCCGAAAAAGACAGATTGTTGAGGAAAAAAAAATGAAGATAGAAGAAAGAAGAACTAAACAATAACAAAATCTCACAATCGCAGCGGAACAAAATATAATACATAATATCAGATCTTTACACAAAATGAAAACTATATCTGTTTTATATATTACATCATTAGTATCACAAACAACAACAATTACCAGCCTGACAATTTCAAACAATCACAGCAGCGGATATAAACAAATACGGTAATACGACTCGGACTCCAGCTCCTCTCCTGAGCTCCACAACATCCTTTCCTGTAGTCTATAATACTCGGTCTGACCCGAGCATTATAATGAAATAACACCCGAGTCAGTCTGGAATACCAACTGATAACAATACACCCAAATTGATTATTAAAGTTCAAAATCCTTTGAAAATCAAAAGCATCTCCTAAGACCACGCCACAAATAAACATGTCGGGTTTTTACCTTACGATAGCTAAAACAATTTTTATCAAAATCCTCTGATATTATAATAGTTTCCATATACAAATACTTATTCAAATAGCCAAAATTGTTACATGATTAAATTCCAGCAACTAGCCACAAAGTGGGTTATACAAACAAAAATCGTAAAAGGCTCGTAGGGAAAATGGATTTCCAACTAATGACTAGGCACTGGGGCACCACTTATCACAGTATGTAGCCTAGATCACCATACCGAGGAATCCCCTGCAACACAAGACCGGGACTACCCCTTACTGGATAATCCCGAGTAAGATCACCGCACGGTTGGGATCAGCAACCGCACTACTAAGCCGAATAATAAGGGACATCTTGACAGGGATGACCTCACCCTAATGGGTGCTACCCACTTAGCCTTGCTGCATATCCCCTGATTTTCAGTCATTCCCGGTTGATGAGGCTTGAGGCTAAGCGTTACCTTTTAAGAACGTTTCAATTAGAATGCCCATCGTCCACTTGATGATGTTTCGAAAGCATTCATCCATACAAGTCCGTCCTAGGTTCGAATAGAACTGAAGGCACTACTCCTACTACATCCATTTTGAAATCATCCTCAGGATTAGTAGCGACTAGCCCATGCACTTTACTGCTCCATCTTCGACTCTGAACTCGACTTCCTCACGAAAACGTACAAACCAGATCGAAGTGGTTTTCGAGAATTTAATCCCGATCCCGGTCTCTTTGAAACGATTAGCGCATTGGCCAATGTTGATAGTTGGTTATTTAACTATCAATTAACATTCACAAACATCCATCAAACAATAAAGAATTTCCCAAATATTTATTTACCTTAAAATATCTTCACAAGATATATTTCCATTTTCAACCCTTTGAAAAACAGTTTCTGACCAGCCTTTTGACACGGAATAAATTCCTTAAATATTTTCTATTTCCACTGAAAACATTCAAGTCCATATTCTTTAGATTTTAAAAATTAGAACACTTTATTCTAAATATACCTCAAAACATATTTAAAAATAGTTAAAGCAAAAATACTTTATAAAATATAAGCTAATTTTAAAATAAAAGTTAAATTAAACTAAATTTTACAAGAAGAGTTGCAAAATCCTATAATTTTAAAATAAAAGTTTAACCAATTATCTTTAAAATAAAACCAATTTATAAAATACAAATATTAATAATATTCTTTTAAAACATAATAATAATTATCCCTTTTTAAAATAATTATTACTATAACTAATTTAGTACATATTTACGTTTAAAATTTTTACAACTTAAATAAGAATTTCCTTAAAAACATTCTTTTAAAAGCAAATTTAAAACTTTTAACTTTTACTTAAAAATGTGCTTTAAAACGTACTTGGCTTTTCAGGGAAATACACTTTCATGTCAGAATAAACCAATGAAATCCTTTTATAAATCCTGCTTGATTTATCTCGATTCAGATTTACGTTTCAATCCCGTAAATTTCTTCCCACACTTTAAAATAAAACCTTTTTTTTTCATTTTTGAACACATTTCCCATTTGCTGGAAAATCACTTTCAAAATATATGCTTAAAATATTTAGAATAAGGCTACTAGAAATTATTTAAAAGAAAATAATACTTGAGAAAATATAAGGGAGATTCTAAATGATTTAAACCAAATTACTTTTTAAAATAAAATTATTAAATCAATTATTTATATTCCCTTTTGGACATTTAATACTATTGTACCTGTAAATAATTGAGTACTACAAATTCTTTAAATAAATATTTACTTTGTACTTGAAATAATTAAAAGTAACATCTTCTCCAAATATCCTAAACACATTTTAAACCGATAATTTATATCTTGGAAGCTTTCTAAGAAATCATAATTAATTTCCAGGGAAAACGCTTTCCATCTTTAGAAATAATCCATCTTTATTTTTAAAACATTTTATACCTTCTTATAGAATTTCCCGTCGAAAATCTATGCTTTCAAAGTTTATCCACTGATAAATATTCCATTTCATTTATAACCCCAATTTATAAATTTTCATTTCACATTTCCTTTTAAATCAAAATTTCAAAAACACTTTAACAGATTCCAAGCCAATTTCCAAATTTAATTCTTTTAATTTTTTTACTTAAAAATTTCTTTTATTTCCTTTTAAACCCAATTTATTTTATTTATATTTTAAATTCCCAGATTGTATCCATCTAATCATAGCACATCACAATTTAATTTTCAAATTAATCTACCACAGTATATAAATGAAACACATCATCAATTATGCAAATAATTTCTATATTGTGAGGAACCCGGTTGGATCCTTCCAACCTGTTTCCCTGCATCCACAGATATTAGCATGACAAACAAATATCGATCAAATTTGATAATAATTTTTATATTCAACCAATCAATAATTTAATTAAAAACTATTTAAATTAACTAGCATTCTAGATGTGAGTGAGATTAACTCACCTTGAATTTTCGACGAGCGTTCAAATTTTTAATTAAATCGAACCGTTTGATTTAATCCAAAATTTTCCCTTTCTCCATATGTCTTCGAATCTGCTGCAGCACGTAGATTGCATCACTGCGATTCGGGCGCCGCTAGTTTCATCGAAATCTGATAGTACATGCAAAAGATATGAATTTTTAAGTATTTAAATATAGTTTATTTATAAATTTCTTTTTATATTTAACACTAACCACATCTAGCCGTTCATTTCCAACTCGAAATCAAGGCCGCTCTCTTCTTCTTCTCATTCGTGCGTTATAGGTAGGAGCCGAACCCATCATTGCCAAACTAGGGTTTGGAACCGTTCCTTCTCTACTCGACTACACGATGATTTGATACCACCAATTGAAGGCCCATCGCACGCACCCCCATGCCATGACCGGCGGCGAACTCGGCGCCTCCAAGGTCCGGTTATACGCGCACGAACGCGCGACCAAACGGCTTGAAACACGATCTTTATCGTTAGATAGCAAGAGCATGGTGAGCTCTACTATTTTCATGTTGAAGCTCTCCGACGAAAGCTTGTGGATTAGAAGAAAATCGAAGAAGAAAGTTGAAACATTTCAGCCATTGAAATAAAGGAAAGCAGCGACTGAGAAAAAACGAGGGTTTCGACCCTATACGTATATA
The DNA here is from genome assembly GCA_030765085.1 of Allium cepa. Lineage (NCBI taxonomy): Eukaryota > Viridiplantae > Streptophyta > Magnoliopsida > Asparagales > Amaryllidaceae > Allium > Allium cepa. The sequence continues at coordinate 995,985,159 of CM060928.1, forward strand.
TATACACACGTAACTAGTTATTTTATTATTAAATTCACTTTTAAACCGCTTTCTCAAACGATCTCCAAACAACGCATGCCGACAGGCGGTTATAAGGTTTTACTCGCCTTCCGAACATAATGGAATGTTTTTGGAAGCTAATTCGATCATATGTGGACGATAGCTTTTTGAATTGAGTTCAAAATATTAAATTATCGATTTAAATTTCAACGCGTTTCTCACCCGTACGAGCAAACGGTAAATCCAAACGCTATGAAAATTGAATTTGATAATAATACATTATTACGGATTCAATGGAACTGGTTTCGTCGAATTCCGAGGCTGTGCCCCGGAAGGCTATTTTAACTCGTCGATTAATTCGAGCGATTTTCAAAATCGTCGAAATCACCTCAAATTTTACTTTTAAAACTTTAATAACTTAATTATAAATCATATAGAATTTACATTCACATTAGAATCATTCTGATTCATTTCGAATCAAAATTTGATTATTTACATTATTTAAATATTTAAATTCCATTATTAAAATAATTAAAATTTCAAATTTTAAACTTATCGACTTTTGATTCCATCCAAAGTCCAACATCATTATTTAAATCCAAATAGACTTAAAATAAATTTTAGAAACTATTTTTATATCTATTTACACTCAGATTCACCAATTATCCCAATTCCACATATTTAATTGTTATTATCCAATTTCAATTGAATTGCCATATTTGAAATTTTAACTAATTTTATTAATTTAACCAAAATCTTTTTATTTCTAAATCAATTCAAAATCCACATTTAACATTTAAAATGAATTAAATGTATAAAATCTAACAACCAAAATTCTGGGTCGTTACATTCCTCCCCCCTTATAAAAATTTCGTTCCCGAAATTTGCTAAGGTAGGAAAATGCTACTAAACTCATTTACTTACCCCAAACTTACTTAGTTAAAATTCACATTCACTTCTCAAAACCCTTTAGCTTAATCCGAAACCAATTACTTTTATTTCTAACTCAAAATGTGACGACCCGGCTTCCTACTCCCAGAAATCCGTTTCGTCTTGAAGAAAGAAAGGGATGAGAAAATAGAAAAGATAGAGAAGAAAGAACAACAACATCAGAATCTCACAGCGGAACGAATAAATTATAATAATCACATAAGTGTTTACATAATATACAACATCAATCAGAGTTATACAGATAATACATCACATACTAGACACTTATAGACACCCGTCTAGTTAATACAACTCGATACAACTCAAACAAATAACTCAAAGATACCAACACAGTGGAACTATATATATATCTACAACGCTGAAGCCTCCTGCTCCATTGCTCCTCCAGAACTCGTCAAAGCTAACCTGAATCCCTTGGCTACCCGTAAAAATTTAGGTACCCGAGAGTTTATGAAAAACAAAAATAAACTCCGGGTCAGACATGGGTCTGGTATGAGTAACAAGTTAAAGTTGCTTAAATTTTGAAAATTCTTTTTGAAAACAAAAGGTATCACGTAAGACTCCCCATACATAAACATGGGTAATTTTTTACCTTACGCTAACCAAAACATTTGATAGGAAATTCAGTGATATTATAATAGGTCTAGGGTTTTCAAGTAAATAGAAAATAGCCGAAATTGTTACATGATTAAATTCCAGCTACTAGCCACAAAAGTGGGTAATACAATCAAAACCGTAGGCACTTATTGGATTGTGGATTCCATACAATGGCAGGGCTACTGGGGTACCGCCCGTCACAGTACGTGGCCTAGATCAATGTACCGAGGATCACTCCCGACCCCCTGCAACACAAGGTCGGAACCATTCCTTACTGAACAGTCCCGAACAAGATAACCCTGGCACTTGTTGCAATCAACCGCCCACACAGCCGAAAATAAAGGGACATCTAGACAGGGGAATATCCTTGTCCTGCTTGGGCATGACCCACCTAACCTTGCTGCACCTCCCCTGTTTTAGCCATTCCCGGTTGATGAGGCTTGAGGTTGCGGTTACCTTTAGAGAACATATTTCTTAGAATGCTCATCGCCCACCTGACGATGTGTTGAAAGCATTCAATCCATACAAGTTCGTTCCGGGTTCGAACGAAACCGAAGGCATTATCTCGTTACACTCATTTTGGAATCACCCTCAGAGTCAACGACAATAACCCTTGCATTCTGAATCTTCATCTTCACTTCAGATTGACGACCTATCGTTAATTTGGAATTGATGTGGTTTTTAGATGTTCCAAATAAGGAAAACTGATCCCGGTCTCATCGAAATCCAAAACGTGTCTTTTAAGGCCAAGTTGTCTATTTAGTCTTAACAGTTTAATTAGTATTATCAATATACAAACAGATAGATAATTCATAATATCACAGTAGATAATCATATCATCATCACATACAGATAATCAATATTATCATCCAAACAGATAATTTAAATATTATCATATTTAACTATGCATCCGTATCACATAGATATTATTCATGTCAGATCTGAATTCACAATCATCAAATGAAATATCCATATCATTCATAAGCAATGATTTATAATCATACCATTTGTAATTAATTTAAAATGAATTAAATTAACTACTTCCATCACTAATTAATTTAAAGTAAATTAAATTAATTACTTCATTCCATAAATCCTGCTTATACAAAGCATTAATTAATTGTAAATCAAATTAATTAATTAATTAATCTTTAGATATTCATCTTGAGTAGATACCTATGATTAATCATTTTCTAATTACAGTAATTAATTAGTCTTTAATTAATTTTACAAATTAATTATCCTAAATTATTCATAGTAATTAACTTTTAATTACTTCATTTATAATTGATTACATTTATTCTCAATTAATTACATCAATTAATCACCACAATATTAATTATTTCTTAATTAAATAATTCTTAATTTCATCATTAATTATATTAATTAATGATCTCTAACTTAGATTTAAATTTAATTACTTAATTTAATTTAATTTAATTACATTAAGTGATAAATCTTTAATTAAACACAATTATTAATCACCTTGATTAATATCAACCAGTAATAAACTACCCTTAATTGCTCATATTAATAAATTAATTATCCCATAATTAATTATCTCCATTAATTAATCTCTTGATTAATTACAAAAGTAATTATCCAAATTACTTTATTAACACATCATCTTTCACTAATTACATTTAGTAATTAACATTAATTACTTCCTTAAGTAATTATGCTCCATTGAATACACTAAGTAATTACACATATCAAATCATCAAATGATTTCTTAAATTAATTAAACTAAATTAATTAACTTAAATAAATCATTTATCAAAATTAATTAAAAAAGTAATTAATCTCTTAATTTCTTTATCAAGTAATTACACTTAACAATTTACAATAGGTTATCTAATTAATCTAATTAATTATCCAAAATTAATCGCATATGTTAATTAATTAATAATTCTTAGTTAATTATCTTCATTAATTAATAACATTTCTTAATTTACTTCTTACTTGATCTCTAATTATAAATTAATCTAAATTATTAATTTATAACTTAAATACATAAGTCATTTCTTAATTAACCTATCATTTAATCATTTTAAATATCTTAATTATCCCTAAAACAATTATTCTTTATTAATGACTTTATTAATATTAAAGTATATTAGAACATTGCATTTCAAATTTAAATTCAAAATTTCATTTTGAATTTAAGATTCAAAATGATTATTATTAAAACACTAACTAAATTTAAATCCAATTTATAATCTTTTAAATAAATGAAAATAACATTTATTATTTTCATATGAAACTTATATAAGATAGGACTTTAAATTACTTAACTTTAGTTAAAAATTTAGCTTTTAAATTACATTGTATTTTAACTTGCAAATTCAAGTTAAACAATTTATTTAACTTTTAAAATTCTGATTTAAGCTTTCTTTTAATAACTTGAATTAAAGACTGATTTTCCAAATCCAAATCCATTTAAAACCCTTAAGATTCAAATGTTCATTTGAAACTATACTTTAAATTTAGGAATTTAAATCACAGTGTAAATTTTGTTTCAAAATTTTAATTAATTTAAAATATGAAACCTGTTAGATTTTTTTTTAAAACCTGAAACCCACCTTTAAACACTTGTACTTGATTTCATTTCAAATTCGAATCCGAAAATAAACTTGAATTCAAACCTCCCACTGAATTTAGACTTGTTTAAATCTATACTTATTTCAGGTTTCATTTGAGTTTGTTCTTAAAACAAAACAAACACTGCTTCCAGGTTACAAATGTCTGAACAACATTTACTCGAGTGCACCCAGGTCTGCTTCGAGTCCTCCACTCCCCTACTTCGAGTCATATACTCGAACGACTCGAGTATGTCCCGAGTTAAAACCCTACACACAGAAAAAAAACAAACACCCAGCCTTCAATGGCACGGTGCACGTGCACCGTGGCCCCAGCCACCTCCGGCCATCTACACGAACTCCAACACGTCGCCAACTACCACCAGATAACACCATGGCCACCCAAAATTGTCATGGCCACCTGAAATGAAAACAAGCTCGAAACTCGAACCTGGAAACAAATCAGGTTCCCTATCGAAACCTGTCAACGTCACACTCTACCAACCCCAACCACCTGATGGTCAACGACCCCGGCCATGAACTCTTCTTCGTCCCAGCTACCAACTCTCGAGACCGCGTGCAACTCGATGCAGGGTGGACGTTGCGGTGATAAAAAATTCAATCACCATAAAAATTAGGGTTACAAACTTCAAATTACGGCCACCATCTCCCCCGTGCTCAGACCAACCACCAACCATTTTTCCCATCATCTTGGTAAGCTCCTCCACCTCCTCACACAATCTGACCACCTCCAGTCGCATGGATCTCTAGTAATTCCCAAGAAACCAAAAACAGAACAACATAGGACAACTCCACCAATCCTTAACTAAAAAAAAAATTTAGTTTTAAAAATCAGAGTTTTGTTTTAGCATCCAATTCATATTCGAAAATCTAAGATATTAAAAATATCACCTATATTAAGTATCAGCTGATCTAGAGATTTTAGAGCAGTTTGCTTTATTTTTCTTAAATACAGAAATTCAAGAATTTACTTTATACTCAAACAAGCTTATCTTGTTCAAATACTTTACCCTAAAAATCAATAGATTGAGTAGAAATGAATTTTGGAATTAAATCTGGGTTTAAATCTTGTAAACAGAGGTGTATATTTACAGGCTATCAATATGCAGACATCAATCTTCACCATACACAGAGCAATGAATATTCACACGAACATACCTTTAGATATTATCATCCAACTATATTTTAAAACTTAATTTATTAAAATGTGTTACTCACAGATTCAAAGAATGAAGACAGATCTTTGGAAACTATTTTGAACTTCTGAAACTGTAAAATACTTTTGCTTTGATCTTCCTGTTTATTTCATCTTGCTTGCTTATTATTGAATAATGGTTTCAGTTTATATTTGAGTTTGCATAGAAATGAATAGGCTTGCAATAAAATTTTCCTCTGGTTTGATATGTTTAGAATGAATTGGAAGATATGTATATATAAAGAGATAAGTTTGTATAGGGTAGGTGTTATCTGGGTTAAGCACATGCAAGTACAAATATTGTTTTGTTTTATCAGGCCAAATCTTTGTATTAGGGAGGCTGAAATGATCTTTAAAACAATTCGAATTGACTGAATTGTTTGTTGAGAATTTGAAACATTTAATGTTAATGTACTTAATGTCTCCTATTACTCATTTTTATCCATTTTGCACTTCTCTTACAAGCAAGCTGCATATGTCATTTTCTTTTATTTTGTTTCTTAACTTTGCTTTGTATTTTATTTTCTTTTTCTTGCCTGAGTCTTATTTCTACTTTGCTTTGTTTCTTTGCTTTAGAGTCAACCTGCATTGTTTTTCCTTACTTTATTTTGTTTTATACTTGATGTTTATACTTGTCTGAATCTTAATTTACAAGCTACTAACATTTTATTTTATGTTTTCATACTTGTCTTCTTTTCTATTCTTGCCTGCATATTTTTTTTGTACTTTATGTTCAGATATTTTATTTTGCATTTCAACAGGTTACATTCATATTTATACTACTCTTTGCATACTTACTTTACTTTGCATTGTTCTTGACTTTGCCATGTTTACTTTTATTATTTTACATAGATATTTATGTTTCTTTTCTTAGCCTTGCATTTTATTTTGTTTAGTTGCCAACATAACTATAGTACAGACATGATTACATGCTTTTGTATTTTACATACACATTTCAAAATTTGGTTTAGTCATTTTCTTTGGTTATTACTTTATTTACTTATTATTTCTTATCCTTATGTTAATATCACAATTTCTTAAGTTTATGTATTAAAACTTATTTATAACCCTATACTTGGTTTACACTTATGTTTCATATTTATAAAGTTTGTTTTATTTTTTAAACATTGTTGAAAGATTTTATTTTAAATCATAGCTTTCCAAAATATGTGTATATATATATACATAAGTTTAAAATAACAAATTTCGATTCATTTAAAAATCCATTAAAAATATTTCATTTATTGTTATTGTTTAAAAATCACTCATTATTAATTTAAAATGATTCATAAATGAAATCACTACATAAATAAATTGCTTATTTTATAAAGCTAAAGTAAAAAGAACATAACAATCTTTTATTTAAATTTAAACCTAGGCTAGAATTTATTTTTAAACAAATAGCTTGATCTGGAGTAAATAAAACATATTATTATTTATCCAATATTGAATTTCCAGATTATCAAAAATAATAGAATTAGAAAACATAGCTTTATCTATTAAATCTAAAGACAAAACTTATCTATTTATAATATATACCAATATACATATATACATTATAAATAGAAACAATTTAAATTAACTTTTAAAAGGTAAATTATCAGTTAAATATTTATTTAAAAGAAGATGATTAAATCAATTTAAATATTATTAACAAATATTATCAAATCAATTTAATTTTTACATAGATTATTAAATTGATATTGCCATAAATTTCCGGGATATCACACAAAAGCTTTGTTTCAACATCATTTCAAAACAATCTTCCTAGTTAACCAAAATTTTCAAAATTCTCAAAAATTTTCTAACTCCCAAAATTTAAGAATTTTTTTGGCAGCGTCTCCTTTGTACGGAGAGCGTTTTACAATGTCACAATAATGATAAATATATATACATCGACCCACACGGTCAGAAAACAAAATATTTCACAATATATATATATATATATATATATATATATGTATATATATATATATATACCATTTCCAATTTTATTGCGTAGGTGTACCTTTTGATTAGCATTTTAAAAGAAAGCGGCTAATTATATTGCATAAACATGCTCCAACTCTATCGATTCCTCCCGTACGTGTACTTACTTACACAAACACATCATTTTTCAATAATATGAGAATTTAATAACATTCCATTCATTTATCTTAGCCAAATATATCAATTACATACCCAAACAAACAAATTTCATAATCCTTCATGTTAACCTTCTTTATAAGCAATCCACAAGGTTCAACAATATTTCTATTTCCTTTACCGATCCAAACTTTATTTTTATTTCACTCAAATGATTTACATTCAAGTTTACTACATAAAATTCATATTTACTACGACCAATTCATTCTCACTTCAATATGATTTACATATGCTTTACTTACATCAATTTATTTCAATTCAATTCCAAATTGATTCACAATCAAAATTTATTTTAAATTCGACATACTGGCATTTCCTTTATGATTCACTTGCATTTATATACAAAACCACTTAATTAGATTTCACTTGATCCATATGATTCAAAAACCAGCTTAATTTGCTTTTTTAAGACAATTCAATTTCCGTTTATAACAAAACGACCAATTTCTATGCAAATTTAATGTTATTCATGCATGTAATCATCACTTGGGCTTATAACCATTTAAAATTAATTCCATCTCAATCTATATCAATTTTATTTCATTCGGAATTATTCATAACCCAAACAAATTTTACTTTATCACAATTATTAAATCAAATCCCTATTCTCATTTCAAGTTCATCATCCAACTTAAGTTTATATTATCATTCCATTCTGGATTATTTACAACTCATATATTCTTATTTCATCATGATAAGAAATTAAAATCCTTTCACTTGCATTAAAATTTTATTATATAAACAAATTTCATTCAAGACCACTTTAAAGCTCGACCGCAATCATTTTCAAATTTGCTTAAGTTGTTTCAATAACAAAATAACTCCATTTCTTCTCACCTTAATCTTATTTCCATTTTAATTTGATTCTTATTCAATCAAACTCCAATCCATTACAAATTTTAACTCAATTTGTTTACTTACTCAATCCATTTTAAATTTATCCACCTTCTCAATTCATTTCTGAATTTATTAATAACATAACCATTTCAATTATTCTAAACCAGAACTGGGTTTTATTTTGCCCTCTTTTTTTTATTATAAATTTTTAACAAGCTATTAAAATTTTATTCATTCCATTACCCTTTTATTTAATATAACTTACGCTAAATTCATTTCCAAACAATTCTTTTTGATTTTAGTTGAGTGAGAATTTAATTCATTTAATATCATTCTTACTTAATTTAAATTCCATTTAATTCAATTCTTTTCCAAATTTAATTCAAGTCCAACTAAATTTTATTTAGCCAACTTAAATTCTTACCATTCCCTTTTACCATTTTAAAGAATTTAATTCCATTCAATATTATTTATAACACAACTGAATTTTGATTTTAATTCAATCCAAATTTAACTCAATTTCTCTTAGTCTAACTTAAATTCAGTTCGATCCAATTTTATTTCTTCTTTTATATAAGTTCAAGCCTTATTTACTGACTTAAGTCCATTCACCTTTTATATTTCACTTGCCTTATCTCAATTTACATTTCATTTAGAATTCAATTCTTAAACTTTTCATTTTTTTATCATAACATTCAACTATTTCTGTTTAGGTTTTATTCATCTCCTATTCTTAAGTTCACCAACTTATTTATTTAAAAGCTTATATTGCTCATTTTTGTCCGTTTACTTCTTATAATCACAATCCCAGATTATATATATATCACTTAATAGCTTAACGATATAAATTTTCATTACACAATTATAACCCACACTTATATAATCATTTTACATTTCAATTTTATATCCCATATAATTCGATTCCAATTCCAATTTTATTTAACTTATCTCAAGTTAAATTCAAATATGTTCTATTCACTTCCATTTACTCAAGTAAAATTTTAATTCCAAGATTAAAATTTTCATTTTCTTCTTATTAATATCAACTTCACTTTATACATTCGATAGTTAACTTATCTTAACTTTCCACATAATTTAAATAGAGTTTCCAGAATTCAATTACCCAGTTTTATTTCAAAACTATTTTGAAATCATAAATAACACATACCCATTTGGTATAACAAATCAAATCTCTGGATTCCAAAACAATCTATTTTTAACAAAGCAATTTCTAAAACAACTTATATACTTGACAAGTACAATCAAATATCATAACCCATCAACCCCGTAGCAATCCATCACTTTAGAAACTCGAAAATGAATTCTGATGATGTGGCCATCATCATCAGGATTATTTTCCAGCGACTGAAGTGAGTTTAGTGCTTCCCTACTACCCCATATTCCCTTTCGAAAACAATTTCCATTCAAAAATATTTTCCAAAATAACACTCCATCATTGCCTTCAAGCACTTTGGAAAACTTTTCAAACATTCCTAAGATTTTCAAATTCCCAAACCTTTGTTTTAAATATATTTAAAACACTTTTCAAAATTTCCGGGATTTAAATTCTGCTTTAAATCAAATTTTAGTTATACTTCTTTAGATAAGTCATACTTATTGAATTTTATTTGGTTATAAACCATTTTAAATTTTAGATTCTTATATTTGATTATAATATTAACAGCCAAACATCCACATATATATAATAACCCAGAAAATTATTTCTTTTATATCAAAATATAATTTTGGGTAAAATTATTTCATTTACCCAATTTAAAAACAATACCATGTCGGTTTATCTTATTTAAGAGTTTAGAAACCACTATCGATATGGTTGTACTTCCCGTACCGACCAGAATTCATAAACACTCAACCGATAAGTCAACACAATATAAAAATAGTTTTTATATTCACTAACAAGTACGCTCTCATACCTATTAATACACTCAACTCATTATAGAGTACTATTGACTCTGTTTAATGAGTAATTTCCCCACCATAGCCAAGGTTATCGCCAACCTTAGCTCTGATACCACATGTGACGACCCGCCCTTCTCGACCCTCGAAAATCGATACAAAATACATCACAAAATAATATTTCGATGCTTGAGTGTCGGAAAAGATAGATTGTTGAGGAAAAAGAAAGAAGATAGAAGAAATAAGGAACTAAACAATAACAGAATCTCACAATAGCAGCGGAACAAAATAAAATACATAATATCAGATCTTTACACAAAATGAAGACTATATCCGTTTTACATATTACATCATCAGAGTATCACAAACAACAACAATTACCAGCCTGACAATTTCAAACAATCATAGCAGCGAATATAAACAAATACGGTAGTACGTCTCGGACTCTAACTCCTCTCCTGAGCTCCATAACATCCTTTCCTGTAGTCTATAATACTCGGTCTGACCCGAGCATTATAATGAAATAACACCCGAGTCAGTCTGGAATACCAGCTGATAAAAATACACCCAAATTGATAATTAAAGTTCAAAAATCCTTTGAAAATCAAAAGCATCTCGTAAGACCACGCCACAAACTAGGGCGAACTCGGCGCCTCCAAGGCCCGGTTAAATGCGCATGAAGGCGCGACCAAACGGCTTCGATAACCCCTTCGTCGTTGCTCGAAACACGATCTCTACCGTTAGATAGCAAGAGCTTGGTGAGCTCTACTTTTTTTCATGTTGAAACTCTCTAACGAAAGCTTGTGGATTAGAAGAAAATCAAAGAAGAAAGTGGAAACATTTCGGCCATTGAAATAAAGGAAAGCAGCGGCTGAGAAAAAACGAGGGTTTCGACCATATACGTATATATTTATATATACACATAATCTAGTTATTTTATTATTAAATTCACTTTTAAACAAATTTCTCAAACGATCTCCAAACGACGCGTGCCGACAGGCGATTATAAGATTTTACCCGCCTTTCGAACACAGTGGAACATGTTTCGAAAGCTAATTCGATCATATGTGGAAGGCAGCTTTTGAATTGAGTTTAAAATATTAAATTATCGATTTAAATTTCAACGTGTTTCTCACCCATACGAGAAAACAGTAAATCCAAACACTGTAAAAATTGAAATTTGATAATAATACATTATTACTGATCTGATGGAACTGGTTTCGTCGAATTCCGAGACTGTGTCCCAGAAGGCTATTTTAACTCGTCGATTAATTCGAGCGATTTTCAAAATCGTCGAAATCACTTAAAATTTTACTAACTTAATTATAAATCATATAGATTTTACATTCACATTAGAAATCATTCTGATTCATTTCGAATCAAAATCTAATTATTTACATTATTTAAATATTTAAACTCCATTATTAATATAAAATTCCAAATTTTAAACTTATCGACTTTTGATTCCATCCAAAGTCCAACATCATTATTTAAATCCAAATAGACTTGAAATAAATTTTAGAAACTATTTTTACATCTATTTACACCCAGAGTCACCAATTATCCCGATTCTACATATTTAGTTATTATTATCCAATTTCAATTGAATTGCCATATTTGAAATTTTAACTAATTTTATTAATTTAACCAAAATCTTTATATTCCTAGATCAATTCAAAATCCACATTTAACATTTAAAATGAATTAATTGTTCAAAATCTAACGACCAAAATTCTGGGTCGTTACATATGTATTTCATAGTTAACACGTATGAATCTTCATATTCACTAGTTAAACCATTGTCATTTGTAATCAAACTTCATTTTTATTTTCGTTAAGATGAATAAATTTTCAAAAATTTTAATTTAATAAACCAATACCATATATTTATCTTATAATATTTCTTTAAAAATAAATCAAAATGTTAATTTTTTTTGAATTTTTTTTTTGATTTTTGGAAGAAAAATGAAAAATTAATCATCAAAAATCAAAAAGAAGATGAGTCTCCCCCCACACTTGATTTTGATTGTATCCCCATAGTCAACCTAAGTGGAAGGAGAAAAATAAAAAGAAGACCTATATTTACGTGAAGATGAACGGTATTTACAGGAGATCAAAAAGTATATCGTCAAAAAGTAAATGAAACGGTGTTCCAAAGACCGATTCGTTTGTCTTATCAAGTATACAAGCCCAGCTTAAGATCAAAAACCAAACCATAAAAGATTTCGAAGTTGAACGATAATTTGGAAAAACGAATGTCATTTCATTAAAAATCATACGAGTTGTCTTATTTTTAATGATTTCCAACGTCGATAAAACAATTGGTTGAAGTTCAAGTTTATTTTCACCAAATTGAAATTCAAGCTCTTCATTGAAAATTTCTTCAGAATTATTGATTTCAAAATCAAAGTGGTGATTTAAATCTTCCCCGTCGGAATTTAACAACTAGTCATCCAAAAGTCCAAAAAATTCATGTTCATTAAATTCGTCTTCCTTTGTTGGATTATTAACAACTTCATTGCGTATCTCAAGTTCAAAATCCCAAGTTATTCTATTCAAATTTTCAAAATCAAGAAAAGGAAGATTGAACTTTAAATTTGGTTCCACACCCTCAAAAGAATTGAAATCCATCTTAAATACCGTGTTTTCAACAACTTCATTAAGATTATTATTTTCAATTTTAAAGTTGTTATTGGAAAATCATCGATTTGGTAAACGGTGGACTATCACTTGACTCGTCGCGCATTGGAATTTGGTTTTGTTGTCCACGTTGTTTTATATAAGTTTCAAACAATGAATCAGTGTGATCATCGTAAATTTCGTTCATTTGTTTAACAAAATTCAATTTGTAGCTATTAACTTGAGAATTTTCGATTGGGATTTGTTGAGAACAAAATTTTTCACTCGTATGTAGTTGAGATTATTACCATTGCCAAATTATTTGAAAAGTGGATCACATTTTCGTTTTGATTTTGAAATTCATTTTGGAGTTCAAAATCGAAATGACATGGGTGAAACTCGAAATCGAATTTTGTAGTGAATTCAAATTTTGATTGTTTTGAAAACATTGATTTGATTTATCGCACAGATCTCAATTACTCATGTAACAGCCCGCAAATCCGTACCCCTTAAGTTAACACTATTCTACCTAAGTTAACTCAAGTTGTGCAGAAATACGAACCATTTGGGTTGAAGAAGAAGAGGTAGAAGAAGAAAATAGAAAACAATAACAGAATCTAACCATCGCAGCGGAATAAAATATAATAGATAATAAATAATCTTTACTCAAAAATCAAACATCCCTGTTTATATATTACACCATTAGAGTACATCAATCACAGCTCATCATCAATAACATACAACTGGATATACAGCTACTCTACATAGCGGAATATATAGAAACAAGTATGAAAATACGCATCGTCATCCAGCTCGTCTCCTGAGCTTCACATCATCATATCATGTATTCTATAATACTCGGTCTGACCCGAGCATTACAGTTAAATAACGCCCGAGTCAGTCTGGAATACCAGCGTGAGAAAATCACACTCAATTGATTATTAAAGATTCAAAAATCCTTTGAAAACAAAAGCATCTCGTAAGACCACGCCACAAATAAACATGTCGGGTTTTTACCTTACGATAGTTATAACAATATTTTTATAGAAATCCTCTGATATTATAATAGGGTCTATATAAAAATACTTATAAAATGGACGAAATTGTTACATTCATTAAATTCCAGCTACTAGCCACAGAGTGGGTAATACAAACAAAATTCGTATAAGGCTCGTAGGGAGAATGGATTTTCAACTGATGACTAGGCACTGGGGTACCACCTGTTACAGTACGTAGCCTAGATCACAGTACCGAGGAGTACGCCCGCTCCCCTGGAACACAAGACAGGGACTACCCATTACTGGATAATCCCGAGTGAGATCACCCCGCGGTTGGGATCAACAACCGCCCACTAAGCCGAAATAAAAAGGGACATCTAGGCAGGGATGACCTCACCCTGCTTGGGTGCTACCCACCTAGCCTTGCTGCATAACCCCAGATTTTCAGTCATTCCCATTTGATGAGGCTTGAGGCTAAGAGTTACCTTTTTAGAACATATCCCTTAGAATGCCTATCGTCTACCTGACGATGTTCCGGAAGCATTCAACCATACAAGTCTGTCCCGGTTCGAACGGAACCGAAGGCACTATTCCTACCACATCCATTTTGGAAATATCCTCAGGATTAGTAGCGAATAACCCTTGCACTTCACTACTCCATCTTCGAATCCAAACTCGTTTTCAACGAAAACGTACAAACCGGATCGAAGTGGTTTTCGAGAAATAAATCTCGATCCCGGTCTCTTCGAAACGATCAACGTATTTGTCCAATATTGATAGTCGGTGATTTAACTATCAATTAATATTCACAAACAACCATCAACCAATAAAAGTTTCCCAATTTATTTATTAGCCTAAAAAATATCTTCACAAGATATATTTTCACTTTTCAAACCCCTTTGAAAACAGATTTCAAAGCTATCTTCCTCTCTCAGAATAAATTTCAAGTATTTCTATTTCCACTGGAATCACCAAGCACAAAACTTTAGATTTTTAAAATAATTTAAAAACACTTTATTGAAAAATATATTTAACATTTAATTTAGAAAATTACTTTAATAATTAATTTAAAATAATACTCTAGAAATAACTAAATAAGGTTACCTTATAACTATACATTAGATTTTCTCCTTTAAAATGCCAAATCAATCTATAAATAATTATTATGATAACAGATTAAAATAAAATACTTTTTTTGGAATTTACTTTAAAACATTTAAGTTAAGACTACTTCAATAACTGGCTAAAAATATATACTATATGAATATTTGAAAATAAGGTTACTTTATAAAATATAAAAATGGGTTCTCACTCTTTAAAACAAAACACTAAGTTTCCTTTTATAAATAATTACTATCATAATAGTTTAAAAGGAAATACTTACTTTAGAGTTTAAATATTAGAAATAATAAATTTTCCAAATCTTGCTTTTCAAAATAACCTTAAAACTTTTAACTTATATTTTAAAATTTTTCTTTGATAGTGTACTTGGTTATTCAGGGAGAATTTCCAATCTCAATCACTTAAATCAATTTCCCAAATTGATTTCCAATTTATTCCATTTTGAAATAATTTTCTTTACTTATCAGTTCATTTCCAAATTCATTAGTTATGGACTTTATTATTATTATTCTTCCCAATTTCTTCTTTACTCTTTTCAATAATTTAAATCTTAAATTTTAAATAAATGTTTGTTCCCGTTTTTTATAATAATACTGCATTTTAAAATTCATTAACTTTCTGTTTATTCAAAATTTCCTTCCCACACTCAAGATTTATTTATTAGAATTTTAAAGTCACTGTATTTCTTTTCCAATACATTTTTAATTTATTCTATAATTATTTTCTTACAAATTCACTGTTAGGGATGCGGATTAAGGATCTTAAGGCAGAAATAACACTGGGGGGGGTGAATAGTGTTTTAAAGAATATATGAACTATATGACTAAATTAAAACTTTCAACACAAATCTAAACAGAATTCTAACACAGAATGATCACAGAACATATAACAAATGCAAATAGTAAAGTAAAGCAAGTAAAAGGAAAGAACACACTGGATTTTATACTGGTTCGGAATCCTCCTACATCCAGTTCTGCACCAAGGCAATATCCTTGTACAGATTTTTATAAGCCAATATCCAAATTACAACCCTCAATTTCTAAGGCCTTGAGGAACCCTCCTATCTCCGAGTCTGGGGTAAACTCTCTTGATTTACGGGACACAAGATCACCCTAATACTTCTTAATAACAATCCTTTTGAATGGATAGACTATTATGGACTTTTTGAATACAAATTAATCCTATAACTCTGAATAGCACTTTGATCTTTAGTAGAATGATGGAGAATCAAATAGAGAGAGTATCTAAATGATTTCCTATTGAGAATTTGGCAGAATGATGGCACGATCTTGAAAATATGAAGTTTTATGGATATGGAATGGTGGAGAAGAAAGAGTGAAGAAAATAAGAAAGTAGTTGTTAAAAAAATTCATTTTGGAATCCTTTATATAGATGCACAACAGTCATAACCATTGGCGAAAGGTTTTCGAACGAATGGACACTTCTTTTGAAAATTGAATTTTGAATCCAACTGTCACCATGTCGACATGGGGTATCCTCTTATGTCGACATCCCTTAGTTCAAAATTATAGAGATGTTGTTTTGTAAAGACAATTGAATTTAAAACAAGTTGAAACTTCTCTGAAGCAAAGTAAAGTGTTTAAACAATATTTTGAGATAGAGAATGAATATAAAACATTATTTTAAATATATACATATATATAATTGATATAGACCGTCAATTATATAAGTAATATTTAAAATCAGCATAAGTTTTGATGTTTTTAAAATAGAAGTTTTTAAAATCAGAATAGAGGAATATTTCAAGGCTAAAACAAAGTTTGAAAATATTTTTTAAAACATGATTTTGAAAGCTAAAACATTTTGAAAACAGATTTAAAGACATTTTGAAAAATCTATTCAAACTGAAATTGCAAGAACCTTCCTACAGAGCTCCTCTATAGGACTCGAGAACTTGTACAAAGTAGTTTAAATGATTTTGATTTTCGTGGGTTTGTAAGCCACTTGTCGTAGGTTTGTAAGCTACTTGTCGTGGGTTTGTAAGCTACTGGTTTCGATAGAAATTGGGTTCCATACCAAAAGAAAATTGGAAGAAAGATGAGAGTGCTATTATGAAGTTTTAACAAAATACTAGACACTTATCTTGAGATCTTGAAATCTTGATTCTCTAGAGTCTTGAATCTTGAATCTCTAATCTTCATCTTGATGCTTGAGTCTTTATACTGATCAGTCTTCGATGATACCTGCATATACTTCCTATATACATATACATATACATATACGTATACATACATACATACATATATATATATATATATATATATCTATATCTATATGGAAATGTTAGTATATATTTTATAAAGTAAAGTATAATAACTATATAAGGTTGTTGTCATCAAAACATCATCAACTCAGTTCCTAACAATCTCCCCCTTTTTGATGATGACAACCTTTATTTATAAAATATTCTTACCATACCATAACTCTCCATAACCCCCCTTACTCCGTGACTTCTTCTTAAAACTACAACTCCCCTTTATTCCATGACTCGCCCTTACACCAAGCACATATATTTTTATAACTTTCTCCCCCTTTGACATCAGCAAAAAGGAATAAAAGATTTACCTGTTCTATTTTTAGATCCAAACACCGATCGTCTTCCGATTCGAGAATAGCAGTGAAGCCCATATTTGAATTATCAGTTTTCTTCTCGTCATCACTAGATGAATCTGAATCGTCAAGAGTTGCTGCATATGCCTTCTTTCTTTTCCTTAGTTGCTCGTTGTTTGGTTGAAATGTCTGTTTTTCTGGATATGGAAAATCTATTTTGTAGTGCCCTGTTTTGTTGCAGTTGTAGCATCTATCACCATTGTTGTTGTTGTTGTGATGGTTGTTGTTCTCCGAAGTATTTCTGGAATTCCTTTGATCATTTTTTTTTAAAGTTATTCATCTTTCTATACTTCAGAAACTTTTTGAAATTTCTGGTCATGAAAGCAATTTCTTCATCACTATCTTGTTCTGAATCTCCAGTTTTTGCTTTGAATGCGATGGATTTCTTTTCCGTTGCCTTAGATTCTTTTCACCCTTGTAGTTGAACTTCATAAGACATTAGATTACGGATTAACTCTTCGATCTTCATTTGACTAACATCATTTGCCTCTTCAATAGTAAGTGTCTTTTGATCCCATTCTGGAGTGAGTGAATTGAGTATCTTTCTGACTTGATCTTCTTCTGAGAAACCCTTTCCTAAAGCAATCAATGAATGTACAATATCTTGAAATCGACAATACATGTCGGAAATGGACACATTGTCATGCATTTTAAACAATTGAAACTGGTTAGTTAATATGGAAATTTTAGTCTGTTTAACTTTGCTTGTTCCTTCATGAGTTACTTGCAAAGTTTTCCAGATTTCAAAGGCAGACTTACAAACAGAGACTCTATTAAACTCATTCCTATCTAGTGAACAAAATAGTATATTCATAGCCTTAAAATTGTTTTGTGCAACCGTCTTTTGCTCAGTAGTCCACTGGGCAAAATTAGTAGTTGGTTCAACATATTCAATTTGTGTCATATTCCAAGTATCTAAACTTATGGATTGTAAATAAATTTTCATCCTACATGCCCAATATGCATAATTACTGCCATTAAAAAGTGGTGGTCTGACAATAGACTGACCTTCTACAAATGAACTAGTGTTAGTGCTTGTGTTGACAGAAGTAGTGGTGACAGGAGTGACATTATTAGTGTGTTGTGCCATTAAAACTTTTCAAATTTTCAGATTATGAAAACAATGAAAACTAATGCTCCGATACCAATTGTTAGGGATGCAGATTAAGGATCTTAAGGCAGAAATAACACTAGAGGAGGGGGGGGGGGTGAATAGTGTTTTAAAGAATATATGAACTATATGACTAAATTAAAACTTTCAACACAAATCTAAACAGAATTCTAACACAGAATGATCACAGAACATATAACAAATGCAAATAGTAAAGTAAAGCAAGTAAAAGGAAAGAACACACCTGATTTTATACTGGTTCGGAATCCTCCTACATCCAGTCCTGCACCAAGGCAATATCCTTGTACAGATTTTTATAAGCCAATATCCAAATTACAACCCTCAATCTCTAAGGCTTTGAGGAACCCTCCTATCTCCGAGTCTGGGGTAAACTCTCTTGATTTACGGGACACAAGATCACCCTAATACTTCTTAATAACAATCCTTTTGAATGGATAGACTCTGCGGACTTTTTGAATACAAATTAATCCTATAACTCTGAATAGCACTTCGGTCTTTAGTAGAATGATGGAGAATCAAATAGAGAGAGTATCTAAATGATTTCCTATTGAGAATTTGGCAGAATGATGGCACGATCTTGAAAATATGAAGTTTTTATGGATATGGAATGGTGGAGAAGAAAGAGTGAAGAAAATAAGAAAGTAGTTATTAAAAAAATTCGTTTTGGAATCCTTTATATAGATGCACAACAGTCATAACCATTGGCGAAAGGTTTTCGAACGAATGGACGCTTCTTTTGAAAATTGAATTTTGAATCCAACTGTCACCATGTCGACATGGGGTATCCCCTTATGTCGACATCCCTTAGTTCAAAATTATAGAGATGTTGTTTTGTAAAGACAATTGAATTTAAAACAAGTTGAAACTTATCTGAAGCAAAGTAAAGTGTTTAAACAATATTTTGAGATAGAGAATGAATATAAAACATTATTTTAAATATATACATATATATAACTGATATACACCGTCAATTATATAAGTAATATTTAAAATCAGCATAAGTTTTGATGTTTTTAAAATAGAAGTTTTTAAAATCAGAATAGAGGAATATTTCAAGGCTAAAACAAAGTTTGAAAATATTTTTGAAAACATGATTTTGAAAGCTAAAACATTTTGAAAACAGATTTAAAAACATTTTGAAAAATCTATTCAAACTGAAATTGCAAGAACCTTCCTACAGAGCTCCTCCATAAGACTCGAGAACTTGTACAAATTAGTTTAAATGATTTTGATTTTCGTGGGTTTGTAAGCCACTTGTCGCAGGTTTGTAAGCTACTTGTCGTGGGTTTGTAAGCCACTGGTTTCGATAGAAATTGGGTTCCATCCCAAAAGAAAATTGGAAGAAAGATGAGAGTGCTATTATGAAGTTTTAACAAAATACTAGACACTTATCTTGAGATCTTGAAATCTTGATTCTCTAGAGTCTTGAATCTTGAATCTCTAATCTTCATCTTGATGCTTGAGTCTTTATACTAATCAGTCTTCGATGATACATGCATATACTTCCTATACACACACACACACACACACACATCTATATGAAAATGTTAGTATATATTTTATAAAGTAAAGTATAATAATTATATAAGGTTGTTTTCATCAAAACATCATCAACTCAGTTCCTAACATTCACTTCTTTTATTTTCTTTCCAAAATCCAATTTTATAATTTTTGGTAATTCCTTATACCCAATTATATCAATCAAGCCATAGCATTCAATATTTACACACAATTCATTATAGAATATCAAATAATCATAACAGAGAATATTAAATAATTTAAATAAAAGTTGAGGGGTCCAGTTGGATCCCTCCAACCTGTCTTCCTTGCATCCACAGACGTTAGCACAATATAAATACCAATCCCAAATATACCATACTATAGCACATCAATCAATTCAACCATTCAAATAATTATTTAAATTTAATCATTTAAATTTGAATTTGAATTTAACTGAGTGAAATTAACTCACCTTTGACCTTTAATTCGCAATCCGATCCAAACCGGCTATTTTCTTCACGAGTCAGACCTTGTATAAATATTATATAATATATTAATATTTGAACTAAATTGAACTATTAATTTCCCTTTCTATAAATTTAATTAACCAATGATTTAACTTAAGACTAATAATTTAATTCACTAAATAATTTTTTTAATATTCGAATCAATTAAACAATTAAATTGCCACCTTCTAATTTAATTAACTAAGAATTTGGGTTTTAAGCTAATAATTTGATTTTAAACAAATTTTCCTTTTAATAATTTTTTTTAAATAAAACAATTTATTACTGTTTTCTTCTTTCCATCTAACAAAGACAGTTTAATTTCCTGTATATAAATCATTTTTATAAAAACTACTGTTATATTATTCTCTTCCGTGGGTAACAAAACTGTAAATTCTAAATATGTATACATGTATGTGTATATGCTTTACTGTAAAAAAAAATCTAATACAGGTTACATATAAAAATTTCAAAATTTAAAACAAGGTATAATTACCTTACTATCATCGGGCTCGATAACCCTAAGCACCACGTCGATTGCGCCACCGCCATCGCCTTCATCCAACAAGGCATGCAAACCCTAATCGAGCTCGGCTCCCATCAATCACATTCCAATCGAATCGCGACCACCCATCGCGAAATCCCTGCTCACGTTCCGTCCAGCCTAAGGCGCCGCCCTGCATCGCAAGCGCCATCGAGCTTGATACTGACATCGTGATATTCAAAGTCACCATGAGCTTCAAGTGAGCCGCCGCTTCGAAATGCTAAAACTGTTGTCCCCTACGCGAGCGCACGCGTACGCGACCCTCAATCGAACGGCTTTGATTTTGTAACGAAAAGGAACGGAGAAGGGAGGCGCGATTTGAAGAAAGGATGCTGCTTGACCCTTTTTTTTAGCTTTCAGTATAATGTTTTTCTTTCTTTTTTTAGTGTCTCGGCTGAAATTTAAAAGAGGAGGAAGGAGAAGACAGAAAGGATAATGTGCTCGAACAAGAAAAAGGAGACAAGAATCGACGTCTCGTGTAGGATATTGTCTATGGAGATTTTGAAAAGGCTGCTGGAAAGGAAAAGTTGTCGAGAATGATTCGACAAATCAAACAGATAATTATATTTGAATTCAAATTAAATTTAAATTGCCTTCAAATCGTAACTCAAAATTTCAAACTCCTATCGAGGTGTGCCGCAAAGCGTTTATAGTGTTAAACCTATATTCCGAATGGAATGGAAAAGGATTCGGGTCCTAACTCGATCATATGGAGAAGATAACTCTTTGGATCAGTTATTATATTGAATTTTCGATATAAATCTCAACGCGTTTACTTATCGTACGCTCACACAATAACTCCGATCAATACGAAATTTGAAATCCGATAATAATTCAATATTACGGATCCAATGGAACTGGTTTTGTCAAATTCCGAGGCTGTGCCTTCGAAGGTTATTTTTAAATTCAATTTAAACTATAAAATTTTAAAACCGAACAAACCACTGTTAATTCAATTTTACAACTTCTATTATCATCAGTACTATCAATATAAATTTTACAAGCCTTCAAATTATTTTTAATAGGCTTAAAACTGAAGATTCAACATTTCACCTAACTTCAACTTATTTAATTCAATAATTTGATTATCAAATAAATAGTGATATTTGAAATTCAAGTTAAAAATTAAATTTTAAATGTTTAAAATCAATTAATATTTTGTTTTTAAATGCTTGAAAATTCCGGGTCGTCACATTCCTTCCCCCATAAAAGAATTTCATCCTCGAAATTACTAGTTAGGAAGAATGGTCCAATACCCGTTTACTTATTCCCAAAACCAAACAAATCAATATCTTATTAACGACCTTCTTATAAAAGACCCGTTATCTTTCTTACTACTTCCTAAACTTTTCCTTAGTTCCCAACCAACTTTCCTTATCCAATTACTCAAATTATAATTCAAAACCAAGTTTAAAATTTTCAAAATTTTAAAAAAAATTCCAACTTTCTAAATTTTCGAAAAATTTCGCCAGCGTCTCTGTAACGCCCCGAAAATTTTCGACTTTCGAAAATTCAACATCGATACTCACTTTATCGACTGCCGAGAAATCGAAGGCCGGAAACACGAAATGTTATGGGTTTTAAGAAAAAAGAAAAAGACAAAAAGAAGAGAGAAGATAGAAAAGATAGAGAGAAAAGAAAATAGAACGGAACAGAAAAACAGAAAATAGAACAACAACAGAATCTCACAATTCGCAGCGGAACAACATATAATAAATAAATGAATAATCTTTTAAACAAAGAACTATATCAGTTATTACATTACATCACATTTCATTTCATTACATCAGAGTGTACAACAACATACAACAACAATCAGTGCAGTGGAAAAAGAAATACTATATGACTAGTAATACGCCATGCCATCCCGCTTGCTTCCAGCAACTCCAGAATATCCTGATAAACCTTAACTCTTGACTGCCCGTGTGTAAATTTGGTGGGCACCCAGAGTTTAGGAAGGAAAACAATAAACTCCGAGTCAGTCATGTGACTGGTGCGAGAACTAAAACAGTTTATTTTTCTTTAAAATAAAGTAGAGGAATTTTTTTTTTTAAAATCAATTCGCAATGCTTTTAAGAATGAGACTACCATAAGACCTCCTGCCACACACACAATGCAAACGCAGACTTGGAGGAGATTTCTTCTTATGTTAGTCAAAGATGCTTGATACGTATTAAAATCAAATCAATTTTGATATTATTATTAGTGCATAGTGTAGAAGATATTTCGAAAGTAGAATATAAATCTTAGCCAGCATAGGTACCATTATATTATGCCTACTATAGCAACTTCCTGAGGAAGCAGGTTCTACAACTAAAACCGTACAAGTCTCGTATTGTTTCTTTGTATTTCCAACGAATGATCAGGCCAAGGAACTTCCCATTGCCACATGAGAATGCCTCTGGATGGACATCCCCGAGAACCAAACCGGATCTCTACCAACACAAGGCCGGGTTACCCCTAACTGAGTAACAAATGACCGAATATGTCATCCCCCGGTCCTTTGGGACCTTTCACCGAGCGCTCGCAATCAATTCACACAATCATAAAGTGTTTTCAACATGAGTAAGTATCTAGGCTCCATACCATGATACCACCCTTTTCCAGAAGGAAATGCACATATCCTAAAGGGCGCTACCCCTCATAACCTTGCCGCATCTTTCCTGTTTTGACCATTCCGGGGTGTGAGGTTCGACGAAGTCTCGTCCACAAAAACATACTTTATACAAAAGCCATGCTTTGGGTCAA
The DNA here is from genome assembly GCA_030765085.1 of Allium cepa. Taxonomy (NCBI): domain Eukaryota; kingdom Viridiplantae; phylum Streptophyta; class Magnoliopsida; order Asparagales; family Amaryllidaceae; genus Allium; species Allium cepa. The sequence continues at coordinate 996,009,201 of CM060928.1, forward strand.
ACAAATGATCATAGAAATGATCACTAGGATAGACGATCAAACAAATGATCCTATCACAAATAATCAACACAATGATCATTTCTCAGCAACACTCAGTATATCACATTACCAAATTGGGAATATATCGCTGATAACTTCAACTATATAACCTCTGAGCTCGTACGTCTCAGAGAAGGGTGTTAAGCTAAGAGAATAAATTCTCCGCCACCAACAGAAATATATTTGAAAGAAATCGGCTTTATATCTCAATTTGTAATGTCAGACATACAATCCATACAAGTCTGTTCCGGGCTCGAACAGAACCGAAGGCACTTACAAAGATGTCCTTGCAATCCGGATAATCTCTAATCACGTCCGAATTTCCCATCACATATGGAGATCTCAATACCGGGGATCAGCCAGTGCAGAGACAATCAACAAGAAACCCTTTCGTTTTCGAAAATATCCGGTCTTCAACACCGGTCTTCGAATGCAATTCATAACGACGTATCACATATTCGGAATGGGTTATACGACCCCAAGGTCCTTTCCCGGTTAACCCGAATAGTGCGCGCTTATTTAAAAAATAAGTGTAGCTTTCAAATTCAAACAAATCACAACAAATACCTATTTAAAGGTAAATATTGATAGTCGGTTATTGAACTATCAATAGATATGCCAACATCACCAGATTCCAAATAATTTTCCAAATTATTTATTTTCCAAAAATATCTTTACAAGATATATATTCTCCATTCTTTAAAAATAAATCAATATTTATTTTTAAACTCATTTTCCAAATTTCATTTATAAATTTCATATTGAATTTACATTCCAAAATATTTATGAATATACGATTTCCATTCAATTTCTAATATTCATTTTCAATTTATCTTCAAAAAGATAAATTCCAAATATTCACTTAATATTGGAAAAGCATTTCTATACTTATTAAAAATAAGTAATTCACAGATCTTTTTATTTTCTATACTTAGAAAATATTTAATATACCCTAATCGAAATTAAGTATATATTTCATTCTTTAAGGAAATCATTCACTTAACCATATTTATTTGGGCCAAAACGAATGTTGCGTAAAACATCGTTACGACAACCCAAAATCACTAGTATAGGGATTCGAAATTTAAAATAGATATATAATCCCAATACTATACAAAACATTTCCTTTCGGAAATCATTTACTATAACAACAGTGTTATAGTCTATCATTTCCTCTTATTTCTCGAAAACGTCTATTTCAACAATGAATGTTGAAATCTATGGTTTCGAATCTCAATACATTTTAAAACATCTTTTAGATCGTTTTAATTCTTTTTCAAACATCACATCCAAAATAATTTCTTTAACTTATTATTCACTATTCAAAAACGTGAATATACCTTGTTAATAAATTTCATCACTTCTATTCATTTTATTTTAATTAATTATTCACTGTCGAAAACATGAATATAACTCCATTAACAAATTACAACAATTTTACTTATCAAAATAAGTCGTTGCGAATTTACAAAACAATGTTTATAAATTCTATTTTTATTTATTTTATAACAACTTCCTTTTATAAATTTCCTTTATAAATCTATTCAATTTCATATCTCAATGATATACTAAAATTTCATATTATAAGTTAAATACTTATAATTTATTTGTTTATAAAATCGTTCCTTTAAACTTCATAAATTTATAAATCTTATAACTTATAAGATTCTGTTATTTATCCAAAATCTATTCTTTTAAATAACTTTATAAATTTTATAAACCTACTGTTTATAAATTTCCATTTATAACTTCACCGTTATAATTCTATAATTCCAATTTGTGAAATTCATTTACAATTCACTCTAATACTTGTAAAAGCTCGTTTTATAATTCAAGATATTCTAAATTTATAAATATCAATTTATAAATCTTTTAGTATAAATCAATTTATATTATTACTTTAAACATCTTTAAACTCTTTTATAGTTTCATCATTCTGATTTATAAAATAAAAATTTTATAAATCCTATTTTTAAACTTCTTATAATTAATTCAGAAATCTCAGTTCAAACTATTTTTTAAAAAAAATCATTAATCTCATATCTTCAAAAATAACTTTTAACTGTATTTCTCAAAAATCATAATTTTTATAATATTAAAATTATAACGTTTATTTATTTAAGATGAATCAATTTCAAAAATATTTTATAAACGTATATTTCCAAAAATCACTTTAGAAATCAAAATCGTTATTTTTAAACTTCAAAATTAGTTCCGATGATGCAACACATCAATAGTCAATCATGACTTTTAAACATCATATATCATCCATGATAAACAATCAAATATCACAATATATGACATCAAATAAATATTTGTGAGGAATCCAGTTGGATCCCTCCAACCTGTTTCCCTGCATCCACAGACATTAGCACAATACCATTCCACTTCGAGGTGGAATATCGCGGTATATGGGATTTTATAAATATATATCCGCTTACTAACGGCGCAATAGGGTCTCATCCGCTAAAAAAAAATGCGGGAAATCAATCAACTGCAATATATACATATGCCAATATATATATATTGCTATATATATAATATAATACCAATTCCACTTCGAGGTGGAATATCGCGGTATATGGGTGTAATAAATAACCTCCGCTTACTAACGGCGTATAGGGTCTATTCACATCCAATATATATATCAATCATCATTCAATCATTCAATCAACACAGTCAAGCAGATTTTAAATCTAACTATTTAAAATTTAAATAAACAAGAAGTTCTCACCTTTATTCCCGTTTGCAATCCACTTCCAATTCAACTTGTTTTCTTCATTTATACCTTGTATAAATATTATACACAATTTATAATATTCGAACAGATCGAATAACTAATTTATTTCATTTAATTGATTTGCTTAACAAATGATCTTTATTTCAAACCAGATTCTTCTCAAATAATTTATTTTAACTAATTTTCCTTTTAAAATAATTCTATTCAATCTACAATTTAATTTTAAAACTAAATTTTCTTCTTAAATAAATTTAATTAACTTACCCTTAAATTAAATTTATCCAACTAATTATTTCAATCTCAAGTTAATGATTTTTATTTTAAACTAAAAATTAAAGATTCAAACTGATTTTCTTTAATTAAATTTGTTTAACTAAAAATTTAAATTTCTTTTAATAAACTTTCTTAACTAACTATTTATTTAAATTAATTTTCCTTTTGAAAATAATCCTAACTAGAAATTTCTTTTGATAAGTCATTTTATTAAATAAGTAAAATTTCCGACTAATTTTCTTTCACAAATTAAATTAACTAGTGGTTTCTATTTTAAATCAATTTTCTCCTTTAATAAATTAATTTAACTAATTATTAAATTTCTTTTAACCATATTTTTTTTAGCTTACTATAATTTAACTGTGTATATATATATATAAATATTTTTTTTTACTCGTATATATAAATAAATTTAGAAATCGAATAAAAAAAAAAAATATATACCTTACTGCAATCGCGAAATGGAGAGCATAACCCCCCCCCCCCCCCCCAAATCGACGCCATCACCACGCGACATCGTCGCTTGCCTCGTGCCGCGCATTGCCTCGCTTGCCTCCACCGCCACCGTGAATTGAAGCCCACGCGCCTGCGCATGACCCATCACTCGTTCGAATTGAAGTCGAGCATCGCCGCCTCACCTCCCTGCGCTCGCCTCCAACGTCGCTGTCGCGCCTCCATTTCGAATTGTCGCATCCCCAAATCGCCACCGCAATTTGGCCTTGCGCGACCCCTATCGCGACCTCGCCTCCATCGCGCGCGCCTCGCGTCGCCACTTACACGCGCGAGCGCCAGCCCCCCGCCCTCGTGCAGCGCGCACGCCATTGTTTTACTTTTCCTTTTTTTTTATATTGAGGAACGAAATTATTTTCGTTCGAACTGAGGAAATGGGGGAGAGAGGAAGAGAGGAGTATTTACAATTGAAAGAAGTATGGTTTACACGATCTCTATATCGGGATTCTCGGCATGATCAAAGGAGAGACAGCGTGTTTTTAGGCAAGAATCTAGGACGAACGTGGTGAAGTTTGACCAATTTAAATTTAAATTTTAAATTGAATCTTGATTCAATTTCAATGCGTTTACTCACCGTGCGCTCACATATCAACTCCAAAAAATACGAAATTTGAAATCCGACAATAATTAAATATTATGGACCCAATGGAACTGGTTTCGTCGAATTCCGAGACTGTGCCTCGGACGGCTATTTTTAAATATCGATTCAAACGATTTAATTTCAAAACTGAACAATTCACTTTCAATTTCAATTCTGAAGCTTCTATTATCTTCAATATTATCAGTATGAATTTTACAAGCCTTTGAAATATTTTTAATTGGCTTAAAATTGAAGATTCAAATTTTTATTCAACTCTCAATAGATTAAATTCTAAAATTTAATCGCTAAATTTATTTTGATAATTTGAAATTCAATTCAAACCATAATTCAAATATTTAAAATTAATTAAATATTTTCAATTTAAATTGTTCAAAATTCTGGGTCGTTACAATCTTCCCCCCTTAAAAGAATTTCGTCCCGAAATTACAAGTTAAGAAGAATGTCCTTATCCCGTTTACTATTTTTCACAACTCAATAATTTTATCAACTTACTAACCTAAATCTTTTTACTAGAGATTCATTATCATTTCAACTAGCTTTCCAACTTCAATTATAGGTTTCAAACAACATTGTTTTCCTAACAATTCAAATTTAAATTCAAATTCAAGTTTCAAACTTCCAAAATTTCTCAAAATTTTTCTAACACCCTAAATTTTCGAAAAATTTCGCCAGCGTCTCCTTTGCGCGGCTAGCTCGGTACGACTACAAAATGGCACCACGGCCCCTCAGAATCAAAAAGAAAAGAGAAAAGCCAAGTGGCTGGAGAAGAAAGTCATCAAATTTCATACTGAAATTGAAATACGTACCTTTTTGTCGAGCAATTCAATTTTTATCTTTGAAATCAAAATCCCAATTCCTTTATACACCTGTATAACCTGCTAGTAGTAGCATCCAAATCCAACATTCAAACCATTTTGCCTATTCTATTACAAAATTTTCAATATATGTTTCTTATACATTTTTGCTTCACTATTTGAAGTTACATATCCAATTTCATTAAATTTTACATTTCAATTCATTTGAATTCAATTCACAATTTCAATTCCATTCAAATTCAATTTTCAATTCCAAACATTGAATTCTAACGATTAACTTTCATTTACTAATTCCTTTCAATTAGTACATTCACTAATTCATTTTAATTTTCAATTTCCATATTCAACTCATCTCGAATTTAGTTAATTACTAACAAAGAAAATTTCAATCTATTTCTTTTACTTACTTGAATTTATATACAAATTCAAATTTATCTTCAAATTTAGCTTCAAATTTAGCTCATGACTAAACTTTAATTTAACCAATTCAAATTCCATATACTAATGATAATAATTCAATATTATCACTTCTTAACAATCATGCAACCATATACTATAATAATTCATAGAAAATCATTTCTTTTCTATACAAAAATAGTTTTGGGCAAAAATTACCTTATTTACCCGATTCAAAATAATTTTATATTCACTAACAAATACGCGCTCATATCTATTATTACACTTAAACTCATTCTAGAGTACTGCTGACTCTATCTCTAATGAGTAACACCCAACAGAACCATGGTTGTCGCTTAACCATAAGCTCTGATACCAAATGTAACGCCCCGAAAATTTTCGACTTTCGAAAATTCAACATCGATACTCACTTTATCGACTGCCGAGAAATCGAAGGCCGGAAACACGAAATGTTATGGGTTTTAAGAAAAAAGAAAAAGACAAAAAGAAGAGAGAAGATAGAAAAGATAGAGAGAAAAGAAAATAGAACGGAACAGAAAAACAGAAAATAGAACAACAACAGAATCTCACAATTCGCATCGGAACAACATATAATAAATAAATGAATAATCTTTTAAACAAAGAACTATATCAGTTATTACATTACATCACATTTCATTTCATTACATCAGAGTGTACAACAACATACAACAACAATCAGTGCAGCGGAAAAAGAAATACTATATGACTAGTAATACGCCATGCCATCCCGCTTGCTTCCAGCAACTCCAGAATATCCTGATAAACCTTAACTCTTGACTGCCCGTGTGTAAATTTGGTGGGCACCCAGAGTTTAGGAAGGAAAACAATAAACTCCGAGTCAGTCATGTGACTGGTGCGAGAACTAAAACAGTTTATTTTCTTTAAAATAAAGTAGAGGAATATTTTTTTTTTAAAATCAATTCGCAATGCTTTTAAGAATGAGACTACCATAAGACCTCCTGCCACACACACAATGCAAACGCAGACTTAGAGGAGATTTCTTCTTATGTTAGTCAAAGATGCTTGATACGTATTAAAATCAAATCAATTTTGATATTATTATTAGTGCATAGTGTAGAAGATATTTCGAAAGTAGAATATAAATCTTAGCCAGCATAGGTACCATTATATTATGCCTACTATAGCTACTTCCTGAGGAAGCAGGTTCTACAACTAAAACCGTACAAGTCTCGTATTGTTTCTTTGTATTTCCAACGAATGATCAGGCCAAGGAACTTCCCATTGCCACATGAGAATGCCTCTGGATGGACATCCCCGAGAACCAAACCGGATCTCTACCAACACAAGGCCGGGTTACACCTAACTGAGTAACAACTGACCGAATATGTCATCCCCCGGTCCTTTGGGACCTTTCACCGAGCGCTCGCAATCAATTCAAACAATCATAAAGTGTTTTCAACATGAGTAAGTATCTGGGCTCCATACCATGATACCACCCTTTTCCAGAAGGAAATGCACATATCCTAAAGGGCGCTACCCCTCATAACCTTGCCGCATCTTTCCTGTTTTGACCATTCCGGGGTGTGAGGTTCGACGAAGTCTCGTCCACAAAAACATACTTTATACAAAAGCCATGCTTTGGGTCAAACAAATGATCATAGAAATGATCACTAGGATAGACGATCAAACAAATGATCCTATCACAAATAATCAACACAATGATCATTTCTCAGCAACACTCAGTATATCACATTACCAAATTGGGAATATATCGCTGATAACTTCAACTATATAACCTCTGAGCTCGTACGTCTCAGAGAAGGGTGTTAAGCTAAGAGAATAAATTCTCCGCCACCAACAGAAATATATTTGAAAGAAATCGGCTTTATATCTCAATTTGTAATGTCAGACATACAATCCATACAAGTCTGTTCCGGGCACGAACAGAACCGAAGGCACTTACAAAGAAGTCCTTGCAATCCGGATAATCTCTAATCACGTCCGAATTTCCCATCACATATGGAGATCTCAATACCGGGGATCAGCCAGTGCAGAGACAATCAACAACAAACCCTTTCGTTTTCGAAAATATCCGGTCTTCAACACCGGTCTTCGAATGCAATTCATAACGACGTATCACATATTCGGAATGGGTTATACGACCCCAAGGTCCTTTCCCGGTAAACCCGAATAGTGCGCGCTTATTTAAAAAATAAGTGTGGCATTCAAATTCAAACAAATCACAACAAATACCTATTTAAAGGTAAATATTGATAGTCGGTTATTGAACTATCAATAGATATGCCAACATCACCAGATTCCAAATAATTTTCCAAATTATTTATTTTCCAAAAATATCTTTACAAGATATATATTCTCCATTCTTTAAAAATAAATCAATATTTATATTTAAACTCATTTTCCAAATTTCATTTATAAATTCCATATTGAATTTACATTCCAAAATATTTATGAATATACGATTTCCATTCAATTTCTAATATTCATTTTCAATTTATCTTCAAAAAGATAAATTCCAAATATTCACTTAATATTGGAAAAGCATTTCTATACTTATTAAAAATAAGTAATTCACAGATCTTTTTATTTTCTATACTTAGAAAATATTTAATATACCCTAATCGAAATTAAGTATATATTTCATTCTTTAAGGAAATCATTCACTTAACCATATTTATTTGGGCCAAAACGAATGTTGCGTAAAACATCGTTACGACAACCCAAAATCACTAGTATAGGGATTCGAAATTTAAAGTAGATATATAATCCCAATACTATACAAAACATTTCCTTTCGGAAATCATTTACCATAACAACAGTGTTATAGTCTATCATTTCCTTTTATTTCTCGAAAACGTCTATTTCAACAATGAATGTTGAAATTTATGGTTTCGAATCTCAATACATTTTAAAACATCTTTTAGATCGTTTTAATTCTTTTTCAAACATCACATCCAAAATAATTTCTTTAACTTATTATTCACTATTCAAAAACGTGAATATACCTTGTTAATAAATTTCATCACTTCTATTCATTTTATTTTAATTAATTATTCACTGTCGAAAACATGAATATAACTCCATTAACAAATTACAACAATTTTACTTATCAGAATAAGTTGTTGCGAATTTACAAAACAATGTTTATAAATTCTATTTTTATTTATTTTATAACAACTTCCTTTTATAAATTTCCCTTATAAATCTATTCAATTTCATATCTCAATGATATACTAAAATTTCATATTATAAGTTAAATACTTATAATTTATTTGTTTATAAAATCGTTCCTTTAAACTTCATAAATTTATAAATCTTATAACTTATAAGATTCTGTTATTTATCCAAAATCTATTCTTTTAAATAACTTTACAAATTTTATAAACCTACTGTTTATAAATTTCCATTTATAACTTCACCGTTATAATTCTATAATTCCAATTTATGAAATTCATTTACAATTCACTCTAATACTTATAAAAGCTCGTTTTATAATTCAAGATATTCTAAATTTATAAATATCAATTTATAAACCTTTTAATATAAATCAATTTATATTATTACTTTAAACATCTTTAAACTCTTTTATAGTTTCATCATTCTGATTTATAAAATAAAAATTTTATAAATCCTATTTTTAAACTTCTTATAATTAATTCAGAAATCTCAGTTCAAACAATTTTTAAAAAAAAATCATTAATCTCATATCTTCAAAAATCAACTTTTAACTGTATTTCTCAAAAATCATAATTTTTATAATATTAAAATTATAACGTTTATTTATTTAAGATGAATCAATTTCAAAAATATTTTATAAACGTATATTTCCAAAAATCACTTTTGAAATCAAAATCGTTATTTTTAAACTTCAAAATTAGATCCGATGATGCAACACATCAATAGTCAATCATGACTTTTAAACATCATATATCATCCATGATAAACAATCAAATATCACAATATATGACATCAAATAAATATTTGTGAGGAATCCAGTTGGATCCCTCCAACCTGTTTCCCTGCATCCACAGACATTAGCACAGTACCATTCCACTTCGAGGTGGAATATCGCGGTATATGGGATTTTATAAATATATATCCGCTTACTAACGGCGCAATAGGGTCTCATCCGCTAAAAAAAAATGCGGGAAATCAATCAACTGCAATATATACATATGCCAATATATATATATTGCTATATATATAATATAATACCAATTCCACTTCGAGGTGGAATATCGCGGTATATGGGTGTAATAAATGACCTCCGCTTACTAACGGCGTATAGGGTCTATTCACATCCAATATATATATCAATCATCATTCAATCATTCAATCAACACAGTCAAGCAAATTTTAAATCTAACTATTTAAAATTTAAATAAACAATAAAATTCCTTTTGAGTGAGAAGTTCTCACCTTTATTCCCGTTTGCAATCCACTTCCAATTCAACTTGTTTTCTTCATTTATACCTTGTATAAATATTATACACAATTTATTAATATTCGAACAGATCGAATAACTAATTTATTTTCATTTAATTGATTTGCTTAACAAATGATCTTTATTTCAAACCAGATTCTTCTTAAATAATTTATTTTAACTAATTTTCCTTTTAAAATAATTCTATTCAATCTACAATTTAATTTTAAAACTAAATTTTCTTCTTAAATAAATTTAATTAACTTACCCTTAAATTAAATTTATCCAACTAATTATTTCAATCTCAAGTTAATGATTTTTATTTTAAACTAAAAATTAAAGATTCAAACTGATTTTCTTTAATTAAATTTGTTTAACTAAAAATTTAAATTTCTTTTAATAAACTTTCTTAACTAACTATTTATTTAAATTAATTTTCCTTTTGAAAATAATCCTAACTAGAAATTTCTTTTGATAAGTCATTTTATTAAATAAGTAAAATTTCCGACTAATTTTCTTTCACAAATTAAATTAACTAGTGGTTTCTATTTTAAATCAATTTTCTCCTTTAATAAATTAATTTAACTAATTATTAAATTTCTTTTAACCATATTTTTTTTAGCTTACTGTAATTTAACTGTGTATATATATATATATATATAAATATATATATTTTTTTACTCGTATATATAAATAAATTTAGAAATCGAATAAATAAAATAAAAATAAAAATATACCTTACTGCAATCGCGAAATGGAGAGCACAACCGCCCCCCCCCAAATCGACGCCATCACCACGCGACATCGTCGCTTGCCTCGTGCCGCGCATTGCCTCGCTTGCCTCCACTGCCACCGTGAATTGAAGCCCACGCGCCTGCGCATGACCCATCACTCGATCGAATTGAAGTCGAGCATCGCCGCCTCACCTCCCTGCGCTCGCCTCCAACGTCACTGTCGCGCCTCCATTTCGAATTGTCGCATCCCCAAATCGCCACCGCAATTTGGCCTTGCGCGACCCCTATCGCGACCTCGCCTCCATCGCGCGCGCCTCGCGTCGCCACTTACATGCGCGAGCGCCAGCCCCCCGCCCTCGTGCCGCGCGCACGCCATTGTTTTACTTTTCCTTTTTTTTTACATTGAGGAACGAAATTATTTTCGTTCGAACTGAGGAAATGGGGGAGAGAGGAAGAGAGGAGTATTTACAATTGAAAGAAGTATGGTTTACACGATCTCTATATCGTGATTCCCGGCATGATCAAAGGAGAGACAGCGTGTTTTTAGGCAAGAATCTAGGACGAACGTGGTGAAGTTTGACCAATTTAAATTTAAATTTTAAATTGAATCTCGATTCAATTTCAACGCGTTTACTCACCGTGCGCTCACATATCAATTCCGAAAAATACGAAATTTGAAATCCGACAATAATTAAATATTACGGACCCAATGGAACTGGTTTCGTCGAATTCCGAGACTGTGCCTCGGACGGCTATTTTTAAATATCGATTCAAACGATTTAATTTCAAAACTGAACAATTCACTTTCAATTTCAATTCTGAAGCTTCTATTATCTTCAATATTATCAATATGAATTTTACAAGCCTTTGAAATATTTTTAATTGGCTTAAAATTGAAGATTCAAATTTTTATTCAACTCTCAATAGATTAAATTCTAAAATTTAATCGCTAAATTTATTCTGATAATTTGAAATTCAATTCAAACCATCATTCAAATATTTAAAATTAATTAAATATTTTCAATTTAAATTGTTCAAAATTCTGGCTCGTTACAGTCTCCTTTGCGCGGCTAGCTTGGTACAACTACAAAAGGCCTCTACGGGCTCCCAAATTCCAAAAGAAAACCAAAAAGCCTAGTGGCTCGATCAAAAACCCAATCAAATTCATACAGAAATTTAAACACATACCTTTTTGTCGAGAAATTCAAATTTATCTTCTGAAATAAAAACCTATTTTCTTTTCCTTTTATATTACCTGCATATTCCACTTAGCAATAATATCCAATCACAACATTCAAAAACATTTTATCGACTTCCTTACCAATGTCAATATTTATTCATCCAAATATTAACTTAGAATATATTTGTAATATAAATTTTCAAATCAAGAATTCACCATTCCTTACTTAAGTTAGTATAAGCATTTTATATGCTTCTTTATTTATTTTCACCTCACCACTTTTAGTTTATATCTATTTTTATTCAAATTGGTTCTCTCATTCCATATGAATTTAATTTATTTTCAATTCTGAGTATTTAAATTTTATCTTCTATTTATATTGATTCATATTATTATTTTAAAGTAGTTTCATTCACTAATTTATTTCAATTTTCAGTTTGAAATCATTTTGTCGTTACAAAAATATTTCCAAAAAAATTTCAAAAATTTTCTAACTCCCAAAATTTCTGAAATTTTTTGGCAGAGTCTCCTTTGTACGGAAGAGCTTTTGCAATTTGACAAAAGATATAAATATATATACATTGACCCACACAGTCGGAAAAACCAAAAAAAGTTCATATTTCCTATTTTTATTGCATAGGCGTACCTTATTTAGCATTTTAAGCAAGCGGCTTATATTTTTAGCATCTAGCGTGACCAAAATCCAGCCAATCGGCTTCCCGGTACCTGTACTTACTCAATTTAAACATATAAGTACTATATATATGCAATTTAATAACATTTCACTTATATTCTAACAGCTAACACATAGATTTCATAAGTAATGCATGTGATATACATTCATAAGTACATATGCAATGTTTCGAGGCTAGTTTTAAATTGTTTGCATCCAAATCACATACCATTCCATTTAATTCATTTTTAAATGAAATGAACTCATATTCATTCCAATTGATGCAAAAATCAATTTATTAAACTGCTATTGATTCATATAATTTCGTTCACCTCCGTTTACTTCGAACGACCAATTTTCTAATGCAATTCAACAATATTAATGTGAATAAATAATTACATAAGCTTTATAACCATTTAAATTGATTCCAACTCAATTTACACTTAATCCCATTCCATTCTAATTTATTCACAAGCTTACATTGCATTTCTTCAATATCCAAAGTGTTCTATTCTAAACTATTTTATTATACTCGACAACCAATATAACCATCTCACAATTTACTTAAGTTATTTATTTTCTTCAAATTATTCCACCCAATAACTTAAGTTTATTTTATTCAACCAACTTCCCTTCCAATCTTTGATTTGATTTTCCTTGGGTCAAATCCCAACGATTTTATTAATTTATTCGATTAGTTATTCTTTTATCCATTTTAGATTTTAGTTTACATTAACAATTCATTGTTGAATTTTATTAATAATAAGGTTATTCAATTCATGCTTCAATTGGATTTGTTTTCATCTCAAATCATTTTTATTTTGATCCAGTTCCATACAATTTCAATTCATATTTAATTCAAACAAGCTTATATTCAATTCAATTGATTTCAAAATCAATTTTATTTACATTTACCAGTTCATAGAATTTTATTTATTAAGTTTTGTAACAAATTTTAAATTGATCTCCAATTCAATTCATTTTTAATTCATTTCTATTTTATCTTACATAATATTTTATTTCATAGTGCATAGGTTCCATACGAACCCATTTTATTTGGCTCGACACAATTTATGTTTTGTATATCGCTAACCATTCCAATCGAAACAAACTCATATCAAATTTAATCGATTTTAAAATCAATCTATTTCATACTCGCCAAATTTTTATTTAAGCTCAACCACCTCCCATGCTTGTATATCATTAATTCAATCCATTTGAATTTTAATTCACATTCTCAATTTATCAAGATAATATCCAAGCACACAATTAACTCGTTATATTCATGTTGGATTTTATTTGCAACTTACATCATTTCTATTGTAATCCAATTCCAACCAACTCCACTTTATACTTAATTCACTTACAATTCCATTTCTAAGTTCTATAAGTCACAAATTTATTTATAATCCAAGTTTACAATATATACACATATTCATTTCTAATTCCATAACCCAAGCTCATTTAAATAATATTTCAAGTCATATTCCATTTATTTATTTAAAAGCTAATATTGCTCATTGCTCATTTGAGTCATTTCATCTTATAACCGCAATTTCAGATTATATATATAACACCTACTAGCTTAAGGTATGTTATCCCAAATTTTGGCAAAGTTGAGATACCCAAGATTTACTAAAAATCGATGATTACTATTCATGAATATCAACCATACATTGCAGGATAACCATGGATATCGATGAATTTTGTCCGAGTCCGGATCGGGCCACAATTGGTAGGACATGACAAGAATGATCATAGAGGTCCGCATCTCAAATTTCAAGTCAATCCGAGTTCGTATGCTCAAGTTATGATGGATTCGAGTCAAGAGAAATGAACCTTGCTCGGTTTGAATCCATCACCCCTTCACTAGTTCGAAACCATTAAGTTCGAACCTCTCCAAGAAGGCTCCATGTTCGAATCGATAAGCAGAGATATCGTTCGAATCCATCACAATGACCTACCTTCGAATCCATGAACTGAACCTTGCTTCGACTCCATCAAGCAAGCCCCCAGATAGCCATGCCTCGAATCCATCGTTGACCATCAGTTCGAATCCATACGCACCTGCCTTAGCTCAAGTCCATCGAGCACACGTTGGTTCGAGTCCGCCCAAGTCACCTTACTTCGAATCCATCTTCACACAACCACAAACCCATTATGGCTTCGACTCCATGCTGTCTTCGAATCCCTATGTTAAAGACGACTTCGAATCAATCCGGAGTAACGTATTTGGATCGATTCGAACGAGTACCACGCCATCGATTCGAAGAAGACCTTCGAACCCAACACTCGAAGCCATCAACGAAACGCGGCAAAGGACTCGGAGTCGACCCAATCAACTCGGCGAGAAGTGTGGATCAACTCAAGGAAACGCGCGCCACGTCACAGAAGCATGGATTCGAACCGTATCGATTCGAACGAGTCCATAAGATCGATTCGAACCAACCAGCATGCCGAAGAACGCCATCTTGAATCGATCATATCTCTCAATCCCTTGATCCAAATGCCATGAAATTTTTACAGGAGTTCGTCTACATGTCGAAGAATGTCCACGCCAAGTTTCATCACGATTGGACGATTTCTTGATCGATTCGAACCAAGGGTCGAATTGATCCCAATGTGGGCCCGGATCTCCAGGTTTCGACCATGTGGGCCCCCTCACGTGCCAGAAGCGGTCTACCTGATTTTTAGGAGAAATATCAGCCTCCTACACCTATAAATAGAGCCCCAGGTCATTCAGAAAAGGGAAAAAGGATTTCTCTTTGGCAAGATCAAGACTCTGAAGCATCAAGACTCTACCAGACTCTACTTTGCACTCCATAATCATCGTTGTACTCGAATTCCAGAGCTATAATCCATTGTAATCCGCGGTAATCAATTGTAATCAGCGAAGAACATCAATAAAAGAGAAAACCTTTGAAGTGGACGTAGGCCGGAGATAGCCGAACCACTATAAATCGTGTGTTCTTGTTTATAATTCCTGTTTTGCTGCTTAGATCTGTGATTTGTGTTTGAATATTGCTGATTTATATTCCAACACTGGTGCTTTCACAACACTTGGGGTTTGTGACCAATTTTGGCGCAAACAAGGTATAAATTTAATTTCACAATTATAATCATTTTACTTTTCAACTTTATATCCAATTTAATTCAATTTCAATTTTATTTAACTTAACTCAAGTTAAATTCAAATATATTTTCTTCACTTTCTTACACTTAAGTTAAATTTTAATTCCCGGATTAAAATTTTCAATTCCTTCTTATTAATATCAACTTTACTTTATAAGTTCAACAGTTGATCCATTTATTCATTCACAAATTCATTTTCAATCAATAAATTTTATTTCCAACATTAGTTCTTTTTAGTCTATTTGAACTTATTCTATGCCTATTTTTACACCATTAAATCAAGCATCATCCAATATTGAATTTCATTTCATTTGTATACTATATTAATTAATCAGTTACTTACAAATTTTAAATCTCAAAACTTTGTTTTATTTTGTCCAATTTGACTAAATTGGTTTTCATTACACATGATTTAACACCATTCAAATTTTTAATTCCAGTATTCAGTTCACTTTACTTATTTACGAGTTGAATTTTATTTCAACAAATTCCAAATTTACAAGTTATCAGGCTCCTTATATGCCATCAACATTCTTAGTTAAGATTCCAAAGTTTAAACAGTCTTCTAACATTTCAAAATTCCCTTTGAAATCACCTATATCCAAAATTCCTTGCATTTCAAAAAAAAAAAAAAATCAAATTCATCCTTTGCAATCAAATCCAATTCAAAACAATTTGGTAGCAATTTCTCTCTTGGAAACTCGAAAATAAACATCGATGATGCTGCAGTCATCACCGAAATTATTTTCCAGCGACCGAAAGATTTCAATGCTTTTATCTCTTTTAAAACCCTTCAAATATTTTCAAATTCCAAATCTCTCTCTAGATTTCAAATCCGATTCAAAAATATTTCTCAATATATATTACTTTTCCCAACCCTTGGGAATCATTTTCAAATTTCAAAGGAATTTAAATTTCCAAATTTTCAAATTCCAAACTCTTTAAATTCATATTCAAACATTACCTTGAAATTTCATCTTATTTTAATTATCAATCACACTATAATTCACATTTATAGTAAAATTTACTAAATTTCATTTGTATATGAATTTACAAAATTTCATTTGTGTATGAATTTGTTTTCTTAGTTTTTAATTATGATTTCAGTTCCTTATTCGATTATGAATCACATTTACATATCTCATTCATTTTATTAATTTATTCCTTAATCTTTGGTTATTATTTCAATTTCTTATTCAATTTCCTCACAATAGTGATAATGGTATAATATTATCACTTTCCACTATCCAAGCATCCATATATAATTATTTCCTTTATATACAAAAATAATTTTGGGTAAAATTATTTCATTTACCCTATTTAAAACAATACTGTGTCGGTTTACCTTGTTCAAGAGTTTAGAAATCCCTATCGATGACATGACGTCCCATATATCGACCAGAATCCATAAACACTCAACCGATAAATCAACACAATATAAAACAATTTTATATTCACTAAGAAATACGCACTCATATCTATTAATACGCTCAAACTCATTCTAGAGTACTACGGACTCTATTTAATGAGTAATCTCCACCAGAGCCAAGGTTATCACCAACCAAGCTCTAATACCAACTGTAACAGCCCGCAAATCCGTACCCCTTAAGTTAACACTATTCTACCTAAATCAACTCAAGTTGTGCAGAAATACGAACCATTTGTGTTGAAGAAGAAGAGGTAGAAGAAGAAAATAGAAAACAACAACAAAATCTAACCATCGCAGCGGAATAAAATATAATGGATAATAAATAATCTTTACTCAAAAATCAAATATCTCTGTTTATATATTACATCATCAGAGTACATCAATCACAGCTCAACATCAATAACATGCAACTGGATATACAGCTACTCTACATAGGGGAATATATACAAAACAAGTACGAAAATACGCATCGTCATCCAGCTCGTCTCCTGAGCTCCACAGCATCATATCCTGTATTCTATAATACTCGGTCTGACCCAAGCATTACAGTTAAATAACATCGAGTCAGTCTGGAATGCCAGCGTGAGAAAATCACACTCAATTGATTATTAAAGTTTCAAAAATCCTTTGAAAACAAAAGCATCTCATAAGAACACGCCACAAATAAACACGTCGGGTTTTTACGTCACGATAGCTAAAATAATTTTTTTATAGAAATCCTCTGATATTATAATAGGGTCTATATACAAATACTTATAAAATAGCCGAAATTGTTACATTCATTAAATTCCAGCTACTAGCCACAGAGTGGGTAATACAAACAAAACTCGTACAAGGCTCGTAAGGAGAATGGATATCCAACTAATGACTAGGCACTGGGGTACCACCTGTCACCGTACGTGGCCTAGATTACATTACCGAGGAGTACGCCCGCTCCCCTGCAACACAAGACCGGGACTACCCCTTACTGGATAATCCCGAGTGAGACCACCCCCCGGTTGGGATCAGCAACCGCCCACTAAATCGAAATAAAAATGGACATCTAGGCAGGGATGACCTCACCCTGCTTGGGTGCTACCTACCTAGCCTTGCTGCATAACCCCTGATTTTCATTCATTCCCATTTGATGAGGCTTGAGGCTAAGCGTTACCTTTTTATAACATGTCCCTTAGAATGCCCATCGTCTACCTGACGATGTTCCGGAAGCATTCAACCATACACGTCCGTCCCGGGTTCGAACAGAACCGAAGGCACTATTCCTACTACATCCATTTTGGAAATATCCTCAGGATTAGTTGCGACTAGCCCTTGCACTTCACTCCTCCATCTTCGAATCCAAACTCGTTTTCCATGAAAACGTACAAACCTGATCGAAGTGGTTTTCGAGAAATAAATCTCGATCCCGGTCTCTTCGAAACGATCAACGTATTTGTCCAATATTGATAGTCGGTGATTTAACTTTCAATTAATATTCACAAACAACCATCAACCAATATAAATTTCCCAATTTATTTATTTGCCTCAAAGATATCTTCACAAGATATATTTTCACTTTTCAAACCCCTTTGAAAACAGTTTTCAAAACTATCTTCCTCTCTCAGAATCAATTTCAAGTATTTCTATTTCCACTGGAATCACTATGCACAAAACTTTAGATTTTTAAAATAATTTAAAAACACTTTATTGAAAAATATATTTAACATTTAATTTAGAAAATTACTTTAATACTTAATTTAAAATAATACTCTAGAAATAACTAAATAAGGTTACCTTATAAATATACATTAGATTTTCTCCTTTAAAATACCAAATCAGTCTTTAAATAATTATTATGATAATAAATTAAAATAAATACTTACTTCGGAATTTACTTTAAAAGATTTAAGTTAAGACTACTTCAATAACTGGCTAAAAATATATACTATAGGAATATTTGAAAATAAGGTTACTTTATATAATATAAAACTAGGTTTTCACTCTTTAAAACAAAACACTAAGTTACCTTTTATAAATAATTACTATCATAATAATTTAAAAGGAAATACATACTTCAGAGTTTAAATATTAGAAATAATAAATTTCCAAATCTTGCTTTTTAAAATAACCTTAAAACTTTTAACTTATATTTTTAAGTTTTACTTTGAAAATGTACTTGGTTATTCAGGGAGAATTTCCAATCTCATTCACTTAAATCAATTTCCCAAATTGATTTCCAATTTATTCCATTTTGAAATAAATTTCTTTACTTATCAGTTCATTTCCAAATTCATTAGTTGTGGACTTTATTATTATTATTCTTCCTAATTTCTTCTTTACTCTTTTCGATAATTTAAATCTTAAATTTTAAATAAATGTTTGTTCCCTTTTTTTTATAATAATACTGCATTTTAAAATTCATTAACTTTCTGTTTATTCAAAATTTCCTTCCCACACTCAAGATTTGTTTATTAGAATTTTAAAGTCACTGTATTTCTTTTCTAATACATTCTTAAATTTATTCTATAATTATTTTCTTACAAATTCACTTCTTTTATTTTCTTTCCAAAATCCAATTTTATATATTTTTGGTAATTCATTATACCCAATTATATCAATCAATCCACAGCATTCAATATTTCCATATAATTCATTATAGAATATCATATAATCACAACAGAGAATATTAAATAATTTAAATAAAAGTTAAGGGGTCCAGTTGGATCCCTCCAACCTGTCTTCCCTACATCCAGAGACGTTAGCACAATATAAATACCAATCCCAAATATATCATACTATAGCACATCAATCAATTCAACCTTTCAAACAATTATTTAATTTAATCATTTGAATTTGAATTTAAATTTAATTGAGTGAGATTAACTCACCCCTTTGACCTTTAATTCACAATTCGATCCAAACCGGCTATTTTCTTCACGAGTTAGACCTTGTATAAATATTATATAATATATTAATATTTGAAATAAATTGAACTATTAATTTCCGTTTTTATAAATTTAATTAACCAATGATTTAACTTCAGACTAATGATTTGCTTCACTAAATAAATTTTATTAATATTCGAATCAATTAAACTATTAAATTGCCACCTACTAATTTAATTAACTAAGAATTTGGGTTTTAAGCTAATAATTTGATTTTAAACAAATTTTCCTTTAATAAATTTTTTTTTTTTAAATCAAACAATTTATTACTGTTTTCTTCTATCCATCTAACAAAGACAGTTTAATTTCCTGTATATACATCTATATAAATCATTTTTATAAAAACTACTGTTAAAAAAACTGTAAATTCTAAATATGTATACATGTATGTGTATATGCTTTACTGTTAAAAAAAGTCTAATACAGGTTACATATAAAAATTTCAAAATTTAAAACAAGGTATAATTACCTTATTATCATCGCGCTCGATAACCCTAAGCACCACGTCAACTGCGCCGCCGCCATCGCCTTCATCCAATAAGGCACGCAAACCCTAATCGAGCTTGGCTCCCATTAATCACATTCCAATCGAATCGCGACCACCCGTCACGAAATTCCTGCTCACGTTCCGCCCAGCCTAGGACCTATAAACTCATTTCGTTCTTCTAGGATGTTGATAAGGAAATCCATCAACTAACGGTTAGGAGGTGATCTCCGATCTTATTTTTGTCTGTTTATCTCTTAAAGAACCAGAGTTGAGTTCACCGGAAGCAATGAACGTTGTTTCGAAGAGATCGGGATCAGATTTGTGATTCGAAAACCATTTCGATCTAATGAGTACGTTTTCGTAATAAAGACAGGAGCATGGAGTCGAATATGGAGCAGTGAAGTGCAAGGGCTAATTGCTGCTAATCCTAAGGGTGATTCCAAAATGGATGTAGTACGAATAGTGCCTTCGGTTCCGTTCGGATCGTGAACGGACTTGTACGGATGAATGCTATCAGTACATTGTCATTGGAGGACAATGAACATTCTAAGTGAATATTTCTAAAACGGTAATCATAGCCTCTAGCCTCAACAACCGGGAATGACTGAAAATCAGGGTAGATGCAGTAAGGCTTCGTGGGTCGCACCCAAGTAGGGTAAGGTTACTCCTACCTAGAGCCCCTTTTATTCGGCTGTGTGGCGGTTGCTGATGCTAACCACGGGTTAATCTTATTCGAACTATCCAGGTTAGGGGTAGTCCGGTCCTGTGTTGGCAGTGATCGATAGGCTCGATCTCGGTACGTTGTTCTAGACATGTACTGTGATAGGTGGTACCCAGTGCCTAGTCATTCAGATGGAATCCATTCTCTAATACGCTCCTTTAAGGTTTTGGTTGTAGAGCCTATTATAGCTAGAATTTAATTAATGTAAAAGTTTCAGCTGTTTGATTAAGTATTTGTACTTGGACATTATTATAATATCACAGGATTTTGATATGAAATGTTTTGGTCATCATAAGATAAAAACCGTCATGTTTATTTGTGGCGTGGTCTTACGAGATACCTTTGATTTTCAAAGGATTTTGAACTTTGTTAATTCAAATTGAGTGTGTTTTCTCACGCTGGTTTTTTCAGATTGACTCGGGTGTTATTTTATTGTAATGCCTAGGTCAGACTGAGTATTACAGATATAGGATAGGATGTTATGGATCTCAGGAGGCAAGCAGGATGACGAAGACGTATCACACATACTTGATTTTATTCTGCTATGTGTGTTATGTTGTATATTCAACATTTGAGAGGACAAGTTGTTATAACTGTCCACTATTGTGTTATTGATATGTGTTGTACTCTGATGGTATAATGTATAAAAAGAGTTGTAGTCCTTTTTGTACAAAGACCAATTGTTATCTATTATATATTGTTCCACTGCCATTGTGAGATTCTGTATTATTGTTTCTGTTTTCTTCGTCTACCTCTTTCTTCTTTACTCTATCCATCTAGTAATTTCGACATTCGATTACTCGACATTCTATATAGTGGATGTATTGATGTCGATTTTCGAGCGTCAAAAATCCCAATCTTGACACTTGGCATCAGAGCTGAAGGTTAAGTGAAAACCTTGACTTTGGTGGAGATTACTCACTAGAGGTAGGGTTAGGAGCACCCTAGAATGAGTTTGAGCGTATTAGTAGATATGAGCGCGTATTTGTTTATGAATATAAAACTGTTTTATATTGTATTGATTAGTCTATTGAGTGGTTTATGGATTTTGGTCAATACAAGCAATTAACGTGTTTGACAGGGATCGCTAAACACTATAACAGAATAATTCGACACAGTATTGTTTTAAAATGGGGTAAATGAAATAATTTTACCCAAATTATTTTTATATGTAAAGAGATAATTTTTGAAAAATTATTATAGTTAAATATGGTTTTCTTGGTTGTTAGGAAATGATAATATTAAATTATTATCATTGTTGTTATGGAAATTGAATAAAAGATGATATTATAACCAAAAGTTAAGATATTAATTCATATAACAAAATGAATTTGTAAATATGAGTATATAAATATGATTTATAATTTGAAATGAAATTTTAGAGGAATATTCAAAATACATGTATAAAAGGATTTAAAACTTGAAATTTTTTTGGAATTTAATTTCCGTGGGTTTTGAAAAGTTTTTCAAGTCTTGGAAAATAATAGCAATATTATTTGGAAATATTTTGAATTGGGTATGAAATCTGGTGAAATTTGGAATTAAAGATATTTGAAAATGTTTTAAAGAAGTAAAAGCATTGAACTCACTTCGTCATGGAAAAATAATTCCGATGATGATCGCGGCATCAACGGTGTTCATTTTTTAGTTTCCAAGAGAGGAATTGCTACGCGAATGTTTTGAATTGGAATTTGTTTGCAAAAACTGGTTTTGGTTTGAAATTCAAAGGGATAATTTGATATACCAAAGGATTTGGATATGTATGATTTCAAAAATGATTTTTGAAAATATTAAGTAATTGTTTAAAACTCTGGAGTTTGATCTAAAATGTTTTATTCAGTATAAATAAGGTTGAAACTTATAAACTTGAAAATTGAATTGGAATGGAATTAAACTTGAATTAAGTTAAATAAGAGAAATTTGAAAATTTAGCCTAATTAGGGTAAATGGAATAGTTACTAAAATAAAATTTATTAAAATTGAAAATAAATTAGCACATAAACAAATTAATTTGACTTGTAAGTAAATGAAATTGAAATTTAGTATTGGAATGATATTTAATTTGAATTGCGTTAAATAAAGTGAAATAGAAAATTTAGTTTGAGTTGGACTAAATAAAACCAAAGTCGGAAATAAGATTTGATTGGTGAATTAAATATGGTTTGAAAGATGGTTTATAAAAATTCAATATTTAATTTGACTAGAAATAAAATAGTAATTGGAAGGTAAATTGAGTTCAAATGGAATTGAAATTAATTTGAGTAAAAATGGATTTAAGCGAAAGTGATGAGGTGGAAATAAATGTAAGAAGTGTATAAAATATTTATAATAGACTTAAGAGAGTAAACGGTGAAGCTCTTAAGTAAAATTGGTATTGGAAATATACTTAGTAAGTATTTGAATGAAGATTAAATAAAAAGTTGTGAAAAAGGGTAAATGTGAATAATTGTATCGAAATTGAAATAAATTCGAATAGAAAGGACTGGATACTGCTAATAATTAATTGGAAATTAATATGTAAGTTGTACATATGTTATCTTAGTCGCATAGCGATTCGATCCATATTCAAGCCCAGGATTCCGAGATAGTTATATCGATCCAAGTTGGGATTCTTCACTCGATTTTTGATGGCGAACCCTGGAAATGGATTTTTGATTTACCCTGAAATTCTCTATCATTATATACGACTATACAAGGAGAACGATTTTTTTTGTGACGACCCAACATTCTCTCCACAGAAAGTGCATCATCTTTAAGAAAGAAAGGGATAGAAAAGAGGAAAGAAAGAGAAGAAGAAAGAAACAACATCAGAGTCTCAACAACGGAATGAATAAATTATATTAGTCACATCAGTATTTACATAATATACAACATCAATCAGAGTTACATAGATTATACATCATATACTTGACAGTTATAAACACCTGTATAGTTATACAACTCAAATACAACTCAACAAATCGACATAGATAATACATAGCGGAAACTACATATCTAACGGCGAAGCCTCCTGCTCCATTGCTCCTCCATAATTCGTCAAAGCTAACCTGAATCCCTTGGCAACTCGTAAAAATTTGAGTACCCAAGAGTATAAGAAAACAAAAGATAAACTCCGGGTCAGACATAGGTCTGGTGTGAGTAACAAGTTAAGGTTGCTTAACTTTTGAAAACCTTTGAAAACGAAAGGTATCACGTAAGACTTCCCACAAATAAACATGGGTAAGTTTTTACCTTACGCTAACCAAAATATTTGATAGGAAATCCAGTGATATTATAATAGTGTCTACGATTTTCAAATAAAATACAGAAATAGCTGGAATGCTTACATCTCACATTCCAACATAGTTGGGCACAATCAAAACGTACGACACTTATTGGAGATTGGATTCCATACAATGGCAGGGCTACTGGGGTACCGTCCGTCACAGTACGTAGCCTCGATCACCATACCGAGGATCCACCCTAAATCACCTGTAACACAAAGCCGTAACCATTCCTTACAGGATAGTCCCAAACAAGACAATCCCGACAGTTGTTGCAATCAACTGCCCCACACAGCCGAATATAAAGGTACTTCTAGACAGCGGTAAATCTCGTCCTACTTGGGCATGACCCACTTAGCCTTGTTGCATCTACCCTATTTTAGCCATTCCTGATTGATGAGGCTTGAGGCTACGATTACCTTTAAAGAACACATCTCTTAGAATGCTCATCGTCCACCTGACGATGTTCTGAAAGCATTCAATCCATACAAGTTCGTTCTGGGTTCGAACAAAACCGAAGACATTATCTCGTTACACTCATTTTGGAATCACCCTTAGAGTTAACGGCGATAACCCTTGTACTTTGAATCTTCATCTTCACTTGAGATTCACGACCTATCATTAATTTGGATCAATGTGGCTTTCGAATATCCAAATCTGGAAACCCGATCCCGGTCTCATCGAAATCGAAAACACCATCTTTTAGGTCCAAGTTGTTTTAAAGTGAAAACAATTCAATTCTTTTAGCTATATTCACACAGATAGATAATTCACAATATCACAATAGATAATCCACATTATCATCACAAATAGATAATTTCACATTATCATCAGAAATAGATAATTCATATTATCATCACACTTCAACCAAAGCATCCATATCACACAACATTACTTATCTCATATCTGAGACCTCAAACCATTCAAGGTAATCAATATCATTCATCCATACATAAGCAAGGATTAATTAATCACATTATAATTAATTTAAAATGAATTAAATTAATTACTTCATCTCTAATTAATTTAAAATAAATTAAATTAATTACTTCATTCTATAAATCATGCTTACATAGCTATTAATTGATTTCAAATCAATTAATTAATCATCTACTAATTATTCATTTAAATTATTCAACCTTGATTAATTATCCTTTAATTACATTTAAGTAATTAACCTTTATTAATTTCACAAATAATTATCCTTAACCAAATACATTAGTTAACCTTAACTACTTCATTAATTAATTAATTACATTAATCCTTAATTAATTACATTAATTATTTACTTCATAATCACTTATTATTAATTAATTAATCTTAATTAATCAATCCTTAATTACATCATTAGTTACATTAATTAATGATCCCTTAATTACTTCTTAATTAATTATTAACCATAATTATTATCTCTCTTGATTAATCACAAACAGTAATTAACTACCCTTAATTACTTTACTAAATAAATTAATTATTCCTTAATTAATTATCCTTAATAATTAATCTTTAATTAATTATGTTTATTAATCACCTTAGATTAATCTCATTAAGTAATTAATTACCCTTAATTAATTACATCTCTTAGTTATCTTCAAATAATTTTATTAATCACTTCTTAAATTAATTACACCAAGTAATTAATTATTAATTACTTTTACTAAGTAAGTACCCTTCTTATTAATTACATAAAGTAATTAACCCAAACTATTCCCATACTTCAATTAATTACATCCAGTAATTACCCATCTTAATTACTTCACCAAGTAATTATTCTTCATTAGTTACATTAAGTAATTCTGTATAACCCATTATCCAATGATTATTTTAAATTAATTAAACTTAATTAATTAACTTAAACTAATCACATTTAACTCAATTAATTACAATGAGTAATTAATTCCTTAGTTACTTTCATTAAGTAATTATACTTAAAAAATTTCCATAAATGATTATCTTTAATCAATTAATATTAATTGTTAAAATTAATCACATTAATTAATTATTTAACAATCCTTAGTTAATGATCTTCATTAACTATTATTAATTCTTTAATTACTTACCTTAAGTAATTAAACTTAGATTAATCATTATTAATTACAAATTAATTAATCTTTATTAACCAATTAATTAATCTCTAATTATTTAATTAATTAAGTGCTTAACTGTAACTTAATTAATCCTTAATTATTCGACTAATTAATTAATTAATTAATAATCTATAATAAACTAATTTATGATCCTTAATTTTTTCTTAATTAATTAATTTAAATCTTTAATTACTTAATTAATTAATCCAAGTCATTAATTAATTGAATAAATTAATTAATTATTTTAATTACCCTAATAATTTAATGAATCTTAAATCATTAAATCCTAATTAACTTAAGATAAAACTTTCCATATTAACGATCAAGTTATCATTAACAAAGCATTTAAAAACAATTCACTTTAAAATTTCATTTTAAATTTAAGATTTTAAAATGAATACAAATTTAACTCTAACAAAGTTTTAAAATAATTTAAATCCTTTTAATCACATGCTAAAGAAATACTTACTTTATAAAAGAAGTTTAAAAGAATTTAAAACCAAATTCATTTTAAATCCAAATCAATTTAAAATACACTTTGAACATTCAAAGTTGTTTAAACATTTTAAATTTAAAAACTTTATTTTATTTCAAAACTAGGATAAAAATTCATTTTTGAATCCGGATTTAAATTAGATTTAAAACTTGTTTAAATCTTTACTTTTAGATTTTAAATTCATTTTATAAAATACTTTAACAATTTAAAGTTGTTTCAAATATTTAAATTTTTAAAAAACTTATTTTAATTCAAAACTAGGATTCAAATTCATTTTGAATCCATACTTTAAAATTTGCTTTAAAAACTTTGATTAAAACTTTCCTTCCATTTCTAAATTTAGTTTAAATTTAAAAAATCTGAACACTGACGGGTTAAAACCTATAACAAAATTTTTAGTTCGAGCCAGACCTAAACTACTTCGAGTCAAAACCCACACATCTTCGAGTAAAATGCTCGAATCACTCAAGACAAACTCAAGTGAAAATCTTGCATTAACCCAAACTAAACAAAGTTCCAATCACCAGAATACAAGTGCACCATTCACATGCAAGATGTCGCCGACCATCTCTGGTCGACGCCACACCATCGAGCAACTCAACGATCATCCCCAGACCATTCTACGACCATCTGATCTTCACCATCATCTCAAAATCAGATTCGAGCAAAAAACCCAAAACTGGAACCCAAGTCAAAACTTGGAATCATCTCGTCAATGCATCTCCCACCACCAGAAAGTCAGAAGCTCCAGCCACCACTTCGCCGACGTCTAAGCTTTGATTCCTCTGAGTTTTGTTGAACTCGATCAACCAACAAAATCGTGATGATCAAATTACACGAGCCAATAAAAACTAGGGTTACAACCTAAAATAACCTCCTTCCGCCACTACAGTGCAAGGCACACTCATCAGACATTTTTCCCATCGTTTTTTATCATTCCTCCATCTCCAGGAAAGACCACAAGCACTCCGATCAACTTGATCACCAGAATCAACCCAAAATGCAAAATCCAAACAATCTTGAACTTCTCCTTCATTCCTTAACTAAAAATTATGATTTTATTCTTAAAAATCATATTTTAGTTTAAGAATTCGAATTATGTTCCTCAATACATGAATCAGGGAAGTTGAATTTTTTCTTATCTTAAGCTTATATCGTAAATTTTGATTTCCAGTGATATTTAAAATTTGATTTAACTTAAACAAAATTTAAAACCTTCTCTATGACAAAACAAACAAGTTTTATTTAAAACTCAAATCCAAACAAATATTGGATTAAGAGAAAATGATTCTTGAATCAGACTGTAGCCTGGAATTCAAAACAGAGAAATACTAAAACATGTACACCCCTATATACATCCATAAATATAGAACCATCTACATATATTCACACAAAACACAAATTCCACAGAAATTAACATGCAACCATATTTAGTTAAGTTATTTTAATAAAAATGTTACTCACTTGATTTTAAGAAGGATAGAGCCTTTATGATTTTGAAAACAGCTTTTGCTTTGATTTTAAAACTGTAGTTATTACTGGATCTTGCATGCATGCTACTAAAACTTGATCAACTTGCTTGTTGAGATGTGTTGCTTTAGATCAGGTTGAGGAAGAACGCAGGCATTTGATTTCTTTAGTTTTGAAAAAAGCAGACATTTATTTTCCAGACTTTAAGAAATGCTTGCAGCCTTGATGCTTCAGGTTTGATGTTGAAAATTGGTTACAGGGTTTAGATTGATTTACTATCTGGTTTTGTGGAGTTGATTTACAAATTGATTTTGAACTCTGAAAATGAATATAGATCTTGTTTCTGGTTTGAGGAGGGGATTATGGATTTGGACTTGAGGAAATTTGCAGGCTTTTGAATTGATTTTGGAGGTGATTTACATTTTTGGTTTGAGGAAGATGTTTTGATTACTGATTTGTGTTTTGTTGAAAGATTTTGCAGCTGAAGTCTTTCTTAAGCTTTGAAAAAGAATTGAAAAAAAATGAGGGTGAGAAGAAATGTGTTTATATAAGTGAATTCTTTTTTTGATTTTCATTAAAATAAAAGAAAAATGAAAATTAAATAGGACCCTTGTCTTAATGTATTAACATTTTTCATTCTGTCTTATTCATTACTTAACACATGTTATTTAGATTACTTAAGGAAATAAGACATGTCTTTTAAGTATTTTATCTTAATTTAAACTGTTAATAAAAGCTTTTAACTTACTTTATAAATTCACAATACTTATTTTTATATTTACAAATTATTTTTTAAGAGAAAATAAAATAAAACAAATTATAGATGTACAAATAAAAGCTTATACAATTATCCTTAAAATCCAAAACATTTTAAATATCTATCTTTTGAATTTCAAAACTTTAAATTCAAATTCAAATTAAATTCTAAAATCCAATTTAAAAATCAAGTTATATATATACATATATAACTACATATTTAAATTTCGAAAATAACAAATCTATCTATTTAAAATAATACATTATTAATATTGTTTGAAAATAACAAATTTGACAATTTTAAATAATTTATAAAAGAGGTTATCTTATTATTATTTTCAGATCATATTTATCAAGAAATATTTAAAATGATAATAAAACAAACCTTATAAACATTTATCTTAAGTATTTTAAAACTATATAATTATTTATTTAAATAATCTTTGAAAATGTTTTATTTTTAAATTACATCAAATTTCCAAATTACTAAAAATTATTAGAATTAGAAAATTTTCTTTATTTGTTAAATTTAAACCATAGATTATCTATTTACAATATGTACAAATATATTTACATTATAAATAGAAAACAATTTCTTGGCTTTTAAAAAAAATAAAATTCACCAATTAAATATTTATTAAAATAAGATTATTAAACCAATTCAAATTTAATTAATAAAGATTATCAAATCAATTTAATTTTTATACAGATATTAAATTTATATTGCCTAAAAATGATGGGATATCACAGTTTCTGATCAAGAAACCAGATCTGAGTCCGCACTAGGGAGTCGTGTGAACGATATTAGTTCGAAAGTGAGATTATATGGTTGAGCCAGCTATTAGATTTGATATTGCGTATGGATACTATATGTACATCGTATGGGCTTAAGTGAAGCAAATATTAAATTTTTTGAACAGAAAGAAATATAATGTGTATGTAATTAAATGATTGGATATTGTTGGTAGATAAGTGGAGGTATTTAAAAGCAAAAGCTACATTGATGTCTTTACTTTCAGAAGTGAAATTTGATTGCCCAACAGAAAGGTATGTATTTAAATTGTCGTATGAAATTTGATGATTTTTAGATTGAGCCACTTGGCTTTTGTTTTCTTTGGTGATTTGGGCCATAAAGGCAATTTTGTAGTTGTTTCGATCTATCAGTGCAAAAGAGATGCTGGCAAAAATTTTCGAAAATTTAAGTAGTTAGAAAAATTTTGAAGAAATTTTTTGATAATTTAAAAATTATTTTAATTTATAATTTGAATTATTGAGGGAATAATATTTGTTGTGATCTATGGATGAGTTTGGGAAGTTAGTAAGAGTGATATTATGTCTTCAATAAAAATTGTTTTCGGAAAGTTGTTGAAACCGTACAGTTTTGGAAAATAGTTAACAAGTTTTGGACCATTCTTCTGACCTACCAATTTTCAGGATGAAATTCTTATAAGAGGGAGGAATGTAACGATTCGAAAATTTAGATATTTGAAATTGAAATATTTAATTGTTTTTAAATATTCAGGTGTTAATTTTTAGCTTGAATTTCAAATATAACTATTTATCGGATAATTTAATTATTGAATTTAATTTCTGGAAATTGGGTAAAAATTTAATCTTGAATTTTAAGCTTGTTAAAAATAATTCAAAGGCTTGTAAAGTTTATGTTGATATTTATGAAGATAATAAAAGCTTTGAAATTGAATTTAAAAGTGTTTTGTTCAGTTTTAAAAATATATCATTTTAAAAATAGCCTTCTGGGACACAGACTCGGTTTTCGATGAAACCAATTCCATTAGATCCATAATTGTGTATTATTGTAGGATTTCAAATTTTGTAATGTTTGGAGTTATTGTTTGGCCATACCGAATATAAACGCGCTGAAATTTATATCGAAAATTCAATATATTAATTGGGTCAAAAATCTATCTTCTCTATACGATCGAATTAGGACTCGAATCCATTTCCATTGCATTCGGAATAGGGGCATAACACTATAAATGCCTAGCGACATGCCTTTATAGGAGGTCAAGATTTTAAACTGCTTAAATCGAGATATTTGAAAATTAAATTAATATATTGTCAAATTCAAGTACTTCATTTCAGCTGAATATCCAATCAATATGGCGATATGTATGTGACCTTATCTCTTCTAACACGCATCTCCTTCTTTAAAAAACTTTCAACCACGCATTTCAAACAAGAAGATAACTCAGTACAAAAAAAGGAAAAAAAGTATGAATTATGGTGAGACGAAAATCAATGGTGACCGAATTATCTTCCCACGATGCTCTTTTTCCTTCCTTTCCTCCTTCACATTTTCCTTTGCTTCCTAGTCCTCGATTTTCCTCTACGCTTCAACCGTGTTCGACCATAGAGCTTCTCGCAATGCCATTGTTCGTGCTCCATCCCTTAACTTCCTTCGGCATCCCTAGCATTCAAAATCGCATTCGTTATGGGCTATGTGAAGTCGTGGTGATTAGGGAAGAGAGTCGCGATCGATTAGATAACAGTTGGAATTTATCAAGGATGTGGTCTCGATTTTTGTGGGTTAGGGATTCAGTGGTTATTGATGTTGGCATAGAGGGATCGTGTTTGCGAACGTAGCCTCTCAAGTAGACGTGGTCGAAGTTCCAGTCGCGAAATGGGCTAGGGTAGGGTTGAGTGTAAGCGTGAGATGAAGTGATTTAATTTTAATCAGAAATGGTGAAGACATGAATAGAAGAGATTAAGCTTTAATGAAGGTAACCCTAACTCTTTCAGCAGAGAGAAAAGGAGAGTGCGAACCGATCTTCGTTTCTAAGGCTGAGCGGCTGCCCCACTTTATTTATTGTCCATTACTTGCTTTTCTCGATTTCTTTTAGTTTTCTAATGATTTCAATTAATTTAAATAATTTATTTATTTAATTCGAATGCTTATAAAATTAAATAATGCTATACAAGGTCTGTATCGGGAAATTTGAGCTACGTTGGGATCGTACAGTTGGCATCTACGCATAGAAATCTGTTTTGATTAGTTTAGAGCTTTTGAGAAATTCAGATAATTCAAAATGCTTTCGGATTCAATTAAAAATGGAATGCGAAAACGACAGAAATCAAGGTGAGTTAATCTCACTCAATTTTGGATTACAACAATTAATTTTAAATAGTTAAAATTAATTTTTGTTTGATTGTTGAATTTGATAATTATTATCGGTTGATGTGATATTATACACAGTAGTGTGTATATATATGTATATATTAGAGTGATTGATTTTCCCGCATTATATAGCGGATGAGGCCACATGTACCCCGCATAATAGCGGATGACCCTATATACCGCGATATCCCCCTCAAAGTGGGATTGATATTTTTAAACTGTGCTAACATCAGTGGTTGTGGGGAAACAGGTTGGAGGGATCCAACGTGATTCCTTAAAATGTTGAAATTAATTTCATATATATATATATATATTTATATATGATTTGTTGAAGAATATGTGATGGACTATTGTATGATTTGAATTTTTTTAGATGTTATCTTGGTAATGGCTGAGATTTTGGTATTTTAAAATATCATAAATACCGATATTGAATTGTTAATGGAGATTAAAAGGGGGTTTTGGAGAAAAATATTATATGGTAAATTTTGGATTTAATAAAATAGAATGTATTCGGGCAAAGTGAATAGTTGATTTTTAAAATTTGTACTTGGTAGGAATATGGAAAAGATCGGGATTTTGAAATAATTTAAATAAAAGTATTTTTAAGTAATAAAATTTAAGCAATTCTTGTTTAAGTGTATAGAGTTTTTAAAAATTGAGATTAAAAATAATTTGGGAATTTTTTTTTGAAGATAAAGCATGATATTGTTGTACTAGATCTTAAATAAAAATTTTAATTATTAAAAGGAGGTAAAATCAGGATTTAGTGGGTTTTGGGATATATGTGGGATATTTTAAGAAAAATTAATTAAAAAATGGAGTTTAAATTAGATAAATGTTTTAAATCGATTAAGTGTCGGGAATCCGTTTTAAATGAGAAATGAGACAATGGAATTTATAAACGAAGTTTATAAACGAGTGAAGTAAATTTTTAGTGGATAGATGGAAATTATAAATTCCCGTTGAGGATTTGTAAGGAAATGGGTAAATCGGTTTAAAAATAAATGGCAGATTTATTTTTAGAAATGTGAAAAGGAATTTACGGAATTTGGATTTAAATTAATCAGAGATAAATCGAGAAAGATTTATAAATAATGGACGGGCAATATGGCAGCTAATTTTTTTTTTTGAAGTTAAGTTATTTAAAAAGGGAATTTTAAAGTATTAATTGGAAAATTTTAAAGTGTTTAGCGAATATTTCAAAAATTAATTCTTTAGTTATTTTAAAATGGGTTTAAGTATATTTTAATTTATGAATTAAGATAGTTATATTAAAATAATAATTATTTAAGAAATAACCAATATTATTATTTCGAAGGGAGAAATTATTTAATATTTATATTGTTTTTAATAATTTTTATTTAAAAAGTAGCTTTGTTTGAAGTTAACTTGGTAATTTTTTACAGAAATTTCATAAGTATCATTTTGAAAATTCCTAAATAAAGTTTCGGAGAATATTGGTATACTCGCATGGCAAAATCGGAGGCAGTGAGTGCCTGTAGTTATGTCTTGATTTCTTTGGGATAGAAACGTAATTACTGAACTACGATCCATGGTTTGATACCGCAGTGGTACTTTCCATATTATTTAAAAGGGTTTTTAAATATGTTGAACGTAATGGATAATTTGTTAATATGCTGAATTCGACAAGATATGTGTACATTTCTGGATAAAGAGTTTTAATTTATTTAAAATATAAATTTAAGAAGACTTGGTGTTCTCAGTGAAATTGAAGTATTTGATTGAATTTATTTTTTTTATTTGATTTTTAAATAGCCGACTACAAAACCTGGACCTAAATATAACTTTGGAAATATCTAGAAGAAATATGGATTTAAATGGTACGATTACCATTCGAGGTGATATGTTATACATATAAACTCATTTCGTTATTCTAGGATGTTTATAAGGAAATCCGTCGACTAATGGTTAGGAGGTGATCTCTGATCTTATTTTCGTCTGTATATCTCCTAAAGAACCGAAGTTAAGTTTATCGAGAATATCGAGCGTTGTTTCAAAGAGACCGGGATCGAATTGGTGATCCCGAACCCATTTCGATCCTACGAGTATGTTTTCGTAATGAAGACAAGAGCATGAAGTCGAAGATGGACCAGTGAAGTGCAAGGGCTAATTGCTTCTAATCCTGAGGGTTATTCCAAAATGGATGTAGTAGGAATAGTTCCTTCGGTTCCGTTTGGACCGGGAATGGACTTGTATGGATGAATGCTATCAATACATTGTCATTGGAGGACAATGAGCATTTTATGTGAATATTTCTAAAAAGGTAATCGTAACCTCTAGCCTCATCAACCGAGAATGACTGAAAATCAGGGGAGATGTAGCAAGGCTAAGTGGGTCGCACCCAAATAGGGTAAGGTTACCCCTATCTAGAGCCCCTTTTATTCGATTGTGTGGCGGTTACTGATCCCAACCGTGGGGTAATCTTATTCGGACTATCCAGTTTAGGGGTATTTCAGCCTTGTGTTGGCAGGTATCGATAGGTTCGATCTCGGTATGTTGTTCTAGACGTGTACTGTGACAGATGGTACCCCAGTGCCTAGTCATTCAGATGAATCCATTCTCTAATACATGCCTTTACAGTTGTGATTGTTAAGCCTAATATTGCTAGAATTTTATTAATGTAAAAATTTCAGCTATTTGAATAAGTATTTGTAGTTATACATTATTATAATATCAAAGGATTTTGATATGAAGTGTTTGGTTACCGTAAGGTAAAAACCCGTCGTGTTTATTTGTAGTGTGGTCTTACGAGATACCTTTGATTTTCAAAGGATTTTGAACTTTAATAATTCAAATTGGGTATGTTTTCTCATGCTAGTTTTCCAGATTAACCCGGGTGTTATTTTATTATAATGCTTGAGTCAGACAGGGCATTACAGATGCAGGATTGGATGTTATGGAGCTTAGGAGACGATCTAGATGACGAAGATATATCACACGTACTTGATTTTATTCCGCTGCATATGGTATGCTGTATATTCAGCACTTGAGAGGGAAAGTTGTTATAACCGTCCACTATTGTGTTATTGATTTGTGTTGTACTCTGATGATGTAGTGTATAAAAACAATTGTAGTCCTTTTTGTACAAAGACCAGTTCTTATCTATTATACATTGTTCAGCTGCGATTGTGATATTCTGTGTTATTTTTTCCATTTTCTTCTTCTCCCTATTTCTTCTTCACCTTAAGGATCTGGTGTTTCTGGCATTCGATTGCTCGGCATTCTATACAGTGGATGTATTGATGTTTATTTTTAAGCGTCGATAATCCTGGCCGTGACACTTGGCATCAGAGCTGAAGGTTAAGCGAGAACCTTGGCTCTAGTGGGGATTACTCATTAGAGATAGGGTCAACAACACCCTAGAATGAGTTTGAGCGTATTAATAGATCAGAGCTGAAGAGTGATAGTCAATTAAGCCTTTGGTCCTATCATCTGTCCTAGCCAAAACATCCATTCAAGGGAGATTGATGAGAAGCCTTCAGTCCTAGCGTAAGATATGGCCGAAGCACCATTCTAAAGAGTGATGATCAATTAAGCCTCTAGTCCTACTATCGGGCCAGGCTAAAGCACCGATCAAAGGGAAATGGATGAGAAGCCGTGGATCTTATGATAGGGTCTGACCAAAATACTCATCCAAAGAGTGATGGTCAATCATGCCATTTTTCCCGCTGTTGGACCTGGCTAAAGCACCTATTCAAGGGAGATGGACGAGTAGCCTTCGGCCCAACCGTCGGATCTGGCCAAAGCACACATCCAATAAGGATAGATGGAAAGTGATTGATCCTACCTCAAAGATTTTCCTCTGCGAAAGATAAATAAAAAATCATGCTAATTCTATCATTAAATATGATCAACACATTTATGAGAAAGGCATAAGGACTTTATTACAAGACGAACGAAAACAACTCATCACAAAGCATTATGAAACAGGTGCATAAAAATTTTATTATATAAAGGTTATTTTGCACAATGATTTTATTTTACGATAAGCTTAACTATAACGACCCGGAATTTTAGGCAATATAAATTTAATAATCTATATAAATAATTTAACTGGTCTGATAATTTCTCTTTATAAATATTAATTCAAACTGATAAATTTATTCTTTTTAAGGTTAATAAATATTTAATCTGGTAATTATTGATAAGAATTTGTTTTCCAAAGCTAATCAAATTTTATTCTGTTTATAATATATACATTGATATATATATATATATATATATATATATATATATATATATATTGTGAATAGAAGATTTTTTGTTTTAAATTAAAGATGAATTTTTAAATTGTAATATGTATATTTGTATATGTTATAATTTGAAAATTGTTTTGAAATTTAATTAAATCTATTGATAATTTATAATTGTAATTTAAAGCTTGTTTTAATTTATTTATTCAAAAATTAATTTAAAGATTTATTCATTTGTTTTAAAATATAAGTTTGTTATTTGTTTTAAATATGATAGTTTAAAAAGAATTTAAACAAACTTTGTTTTGTTTCTTTTAAATTGCTTATCATAGAATGGTTATAAATGTATGTACAAATGTTTTAGTTTTTTTTAAATACATGTATAAAAATATATTTATATCATAATTAGTTTTAGAATAATTTCTTTTAAAAGTAAATTTATGTACCTATGTAAATATCTATTACTTAAGTAATTTATATTCACATTTAAACCGAATAAAAATTCAATTAAAAACACTTATGTACACAGGTGAACATTTTAAGCCATCTTTATAACACATGTAATTTTTAAAACATGACTAATGACATTTGTTCAAATTGTAAACATGTGGCAAATATACTTATTTCATTTTTAATAAATGTAAAAGAAGAAAACTTGTTTTTTTCCAAACACTTTCACTCTATTGTTTCGTTTCTTTCCTTCTTTAAAAATTTTAACGGCTATCAAAACTTTTCTTGAACATTGGAAAAATCAAATCAGAATTTGAATTAAGAGCTGCAACTTCAAATTTCAACCTGCAATCAAAGGAATGATCTTCAGCAAGTTTTAATCAACAATTCAAGCTGCAATTCAATTCCAACCTGCAACTTTCAAAGCTGAAGATCATGAAGATCTGCAGTTTCAATCTTTAAAGCATGAAGATAGATTTTGATTTAATTTGTGAGTAAATTATATTTTAAAAACAGTTTTGATTTAATTTTTAATTGAATGTTGCATGCAAATGGATTTGAGTTGATGATGTATTTTAGTCTACTTGAATGTATGTTTGTTAAATATAAATAAAAAATATTGAATGCCTGTATAATAATACTGTTATTTTACAGGTTTGATTTTTTCTTTTAAATTCAATAGCTTGATTTTGAATACAAATTGGATATTGATTTGTGGATGAAAATTGTATGTAATCAAGTGATTTATCATCTAAAATTAGTTACAGGATTTTAAATGAATTAGTTATTCATATTTTTCAAATTTACAGTGACAATCAAAATTTGGGCAAAAATTGATAATTTCAAATTCTAGATTTGAATGTATTACTGAATTACAATAGGAAAGTTATGATTTTTAGAGTTAGTATCATAATTTTTAACTGTGTAATTAAGTTGAATCCTTGGTTTGAATGTTTTTGGGGGTTTTGATGATTGCCAAAGAACGACATGATGACTGTAGCTAGGATTTTGATCGAAGCATGTTTAAGGGTTATAGATTAAAGGAAAAATGTAAGGGAATTTTTCCAAGGTTCGATTTAGGCAGAATTGATCAATCTAGGGTTTTTGCTTGCCTTTGTTTCGATCGGGCTGTAGAGGAAATCATGGCTTGGTATATGGATCGGAGTGTGTTGCAAGGTGATGGTAATGTTCGCCGAAGCATGGCGCTTCGATGGTGGGGTCAGTAGGGTTGAACGGCGACATGGTGATAGGCCGTGGGAGGTTTTTGGTTAGTGACAGCTGCAGTTACACACACACACACCTCTACTCCATCTACCTCTAAAAATTATGTTGGAAAATCCAAACAGATAACCCAGCAGATTAGGTGTGTGTGTGTGTGTGTATATATATATAAATTACAAGTATGCTCTCTCAAGAAAGACACCACTCTAGAGCCTAGGTATTCACTCAACCTAATGCTCTGATACCAAATGAGACGACCTGACTTCCTTTCTCCAGGAAATCGCATCATCTTGAAGAAAGAAAGGGATAGAAGAAGAAAAGAAAGAGAAAGAAAGAAACCACAACATTAGAGAACTCACAGCGGAACGAATAAAATATAATATATCACATATAATATTACACAGTGTCATACTACATCAGAGTACACAACTTATACAACAGAAATTAGGCAGTTATGAACATCTGTATTAAGATAAACAAGATACAGATACCCAAAAAACACCGCGGAACCATAATATATCTACACATGGAAGCCTCCTGCTCAATATCTCCTCCAAAATTCGTCAAGGATAACCTGAATCACTTGACTAATCATACATAGTATGAGTACCCAAGAGTTTAATAAAACAGAAAATAAACACTCGGGTCAGACAGGGGTCTGGTGTGAGTAAACGGTTAAAATTGCTTAACTTTAAAAACCTTTAGAAAGAAAAGGTATCACGTAAGACTTCCCACACATAAACATGGAAAAGTTTTTACCTTACGCTAACCAAAACATTTGATGGGAAATCTAGTGATATTATAATAGTGTCTAGGGTTTTCAAGTAAATAAGAAATAGCCGAAATTGTTACATGATTAAATTCCAGCTACTGGCCACAAAAGTGGGTAATACAATCAAAACCGTAGGGTCTCGTAGGAAGAATGAGTTTCCATCAATGGCAGGGCTACTGGGGTACCACCCGTCATAGTACGTGGCCTAGATCACCATACCGACGAGTACGCCCGCTCCCCTGCAACACAAGGCCGGAACCATTTCTTACTGAACAGTCCCGAACAAGACAACCCCGCAGTTGGCCGTGACCAAACTGCCCACACAGCCGAATAAAAAGGGACTTCTAGACGGGGAAAATCTTGCTCTCCAGTGGGAGCTACCCACGAAGCCTTGCTACACCTCCCCTGTTTTAGCCATTCCCGCTTGATGAGGCTTGAGGCTACGATTACCTTTATAGAACACATCTATCTTAGAATG
This sequence comes from Allium cepa, assembly GCA_030765085.1. Taxonomy (NCBI): domain Eukaryota; kingdom Viridiplantae; phylum Streptophyta; class Magnoliopsida; order Asparagales; family Amaryllidaceae; genus Allium; species Allium cepa. The sequence continues at coordinate 996,048,645 of CM060928.1, forward strand.
CTCATCGTCCACTTGACGATGTTCTGAAAGCATTCAATCCATACAAGTTCGTTACGGGTTCGAACGAAACCGAAGGCACTATCTCGTTGCACTCATTTTGGAATCACCCTCAGAGTCAACGACCATAGCCCTTGCACTCTAAATCACCATCTCGAATCTATAAGTACTATCCATCAAACTCATTACGGAATCACCCACAGAGTTATACTGACGTATAGTTCTTACACCTTGAGTCTTCATAAAGCTCCACTTGGATTCACGACCTAACGTTTAATTGGAATCGATGTGGTTTTCAGATTCGAAATATGGAAACCTGATCCCGGTCTCACCGAAACCAAACGCCATTTTAATGTCCAAGTTGTACTTAATGGTTCAAACAGTTTAAACTCATATCCGGGATGATATATAAACAGATTGATGAATCACATTATCACAATAGATAATTCACATCAACATTCATCTCACAACAGCATATCACATAACAGAGATATCCAGTATCAACCAGTATCAACCAATATCAATCATCCAATATCAATCACCGACCAATATAAACCAATCATCCATAAACAGAATTGATTAACTCTTAATCAATTGGATTACTTAAATTCTTCTTCAATAATTTATTTCAAATAAATAAATTAACCATTCTAATGATCTTCTTTAATTAATCATCCTTAATTAATTATACTTAATTACATTTAAGTAATCATCCATAACCATATTCAGTAATTAACCTTTAATTACCATCATTAATTACAAGAATTAATGATCCTTCATTTACTTTCATTAATTAATCAATTATAATTAATTTCATTAAACCTTAATTAATTACAATAATTAATCGCCCTTAAATTAATCACTTATATTAATCAACCTTGATTAATATCATTAATCACATTAACTAATGATCCTTATTAATTAATAATTACTTTAAATTAATTAAATAATTAACTTATAATTAATCAACTCATTAATCATAATCAGTAATTAACAAATTGAACAAATGTCATTAGTCATGTTTTAAAAATTACAAGTGTTATAAAGATGGCTTAAAATGTTCACACATGTACATAAGTGTTTTTAATTGAATTTTTATTTATTTAAATGTAAATATAAATTAATTAATTAATAGATATTTACATAGGTACGTAAATTTACTTTTAAAAGAAAATATTCTAAAACTAATTATAATATAAATATATTTTTATACATGTATTTAAAAAAAACTAAAACATTTATACATACATTTATAACCATTCTATGATAAGCAATTTAAAAGAAACAAAACAAAGCTTGTTTAAATTCTTTTTAAACTATCATATTTAAAATAAATAACAAACTTATATTTTAAAACGAATGAATAAATCTTTAAATTAATTTTTGAAAATATAAATTAAAACAAGCTTTAAATTACAATTATAAATTATCAATAGATTTGATTAAATTTCAAAACAATTTTCAAATTATAACATATACAAATATATATATTACAATTTAAAAATTCATCTTTAATTTAAAAAAAAGATCTTCTATTCACAATATATATCAATGTATATATTACAAACAGAATAAAATTTGATTAGCTTTGGAAAACAAATTCTTATCAATAATTACCAGAATAAATATTTATTAACCTTAAAAAGAATAAATTTATCAGTTTGAATTAATATTATAAAGAAAAATTATCAAACCAGTTAACTTATTTATAAAGATTATTAAATTTATATTGCCCAAAATTCCGGGTCGTTACAATCCTCCCCCCTTAAAAGAATTTCGTCCCCGAAATTTAAAAGCAAAGGTAATTTAATAACCCAGCAAAGGTTTTAATTTAAATCATCAAAGCATTCCTATCAACCAGTAACTAACAACCAAAGCAACCAATCAAACAAACAAACAAATCTCTAATACTATCTAGAGTTTCCCAAGTATAAACCACCGGGAAACTCGCTCTACAAAATCTCGACTAACTACACCACCAGAACCGGAGCTCAACTCATCTCTAGATCTATCAATCTGAACAGAACATCGGACTATACTCAAGTCTAGCTCAACTTCCAAAGTCCAACAGAAAAGCAGATTCTACAACCAACAATGAATCATACACGTACTCCTTCAGAGATACGTGAAATACAATTAATTCCTACTATCCAAACTGGCAACTCAATCTTATCTTATCAAAAACACAGATAAGAAATCCCAATCACTGCTCTCTTAACCAGAAAAATCTTAACACCAATGAAGTCTCCAACTTCGAATGCCAAAACTCCTTATCTCATATCTGCATAACTCAGCAGACAATCCTGGACTGCCAATCTCTTCCTGATCAGCTCAACCTATGCTGATACTTCCAGAAACTACTAGACCAAAGCAAACCAGTTTCTGGATCCTATTCAACAGAATAGTCCTCCAAAATCCATCGAAATCCAGAACACAAGCTCTACTTCTCAAGCAATAGTAAACTGAACTTGCTTCCTTCCCTGCACTGCTGCTACCTCGCTTCCGCTGCACAACTCTGATTCTGAAATAGAAAAGAATACCGCCGATGAACATGAATACAAACTTCCAATATATCCGAAAATTTTGTTCATCAAATCCATAAAATCTGAGTGACCCATCTGGCCCGGTCACACAACCTCAAAGCAGAATCCTATTCAAAAGCTAGATCAGTCCAATTCCAATTCCAAAAATTCTGAGCTGCTATACCAACTCTCCTTTCTCCAAGAACCATCCAACTTCCATTCTAACTACCAGAATTACTCCTGGAACCAAAACAATATGGAACTCAACCCCAAATGCAGACAAACTTCTGATCACTTCAGTAGCTTCTACTTCCTTATGAGAATCCTCAGCCTCAAACAAAAGATTGCTCAAGAAAAATAAATTCCAATCAATCGCATGTCACTTTTGCGATCCAACCTAATTCAGATTCCAAAGAAACTGTCCTCACTTTACCAATTAGAACAGCTTAAAACTTCTCCAAACAAGGTTAACCCTTCAATAACATACACCAACTGCCCGGCTGCTGAAAAAACCACTAAGATTCCTGAACCATCGGAGAAACAACCAATACTACTGCTTCCAAACTCTACCTTAAAGATACTACAGAGCTAAAAGACCTTCTCGTCAGCACACCAAACACTTCGAACTGCACTGCTACCACAGCTAACTAAAGACTTCCAGCCCAAAGGCTTCTCCAAAACCCAAAACCATCAACAAACCATACAACGGACCTCCGAGATGGCAGACAACCTTTCAAGAAACTCGGACTCCAAACCAAGCATCAACACCTTGCTTTCCTTAAGGAATAACAAATGAGACAATGCCAAAGCGAAACACTTCATATACCTTAGTCTCATATTCCAGAACTGCCAATCTTCATGCTAAAGATCCAAACAACTTCTACACAGACGAATCTTCCCTGCGGCAGTTAAAGACTGCTCCTTAACCACTTCCAAACTGCTTAAAAAGAAAGCATCTTCTGAAAATATCCATAGATACTGCATCTCGTCACGCAGTTACCAAGAGACCATCACTTACTTCTGCACTTCCGACAGATCCAAACTCCAGAAAATTAGCTCACTCGAGCGAAATCCAAACTTACACCTCAAAGATGAACTCCGAATCTTTTAAAAGATTTTCTTCGGATATCAGAGAAATCCTTATTCCAAACTACAAATATCACTCAAGACGGTATTAGGTCTATAGCCTCAGCAAATACTTCCAACCTCAACATATGGACCTCTTCCATCAGTGGTAATCGTGTTACACACACACACCACTACTCCATCTACCTCTAAAAATTATGTTGGAAAATCCGAACAGATAACCTAACAGATTAGGTAGATATATATATATATATATATGTATATATATATGGAGTTATATATAAAAATTACAAGTACGCTCTCTCAAGAAAGACACTTCTCCAGAGCCTAGGTATTCACTCAACCTAATGCTCTGATACCAAATGAGACGACCCGACTTCCTTTCTCCAGGAAATCGTGTCATCTTGAAGAAAGAAAGGGATAGAAGAAGAAAAAAATAGAAAGAAAGAAACCACAACATCAGAGAACTCACAACAAAACGAATAAAATATAATATATCACATATAATATTACATAGTGTCATATTACATCAGAGTACACAACTTATACAACAAAAATTAGGCAGTTATAAACATCTGTCTCAAGATAAACAAGATACAGATACCAAACAAACACAGCGGAACCATAATATATCTAGACGTGGAAGCCTCCTCCTCCATATCTCCTCCAAAATTCATCACGGATAACCTGAATCACTTGACTACTCATACATAGTATGAATACCCAAGAAATTAATAGAACAGAAAATAAACACTCGGGTTAGACAGGGGTCTGGTGTGAGTAAACGGTTAAAATTGCTTAACTTTAAAAACCTTTTGAAAGAAAAGGTATCACGTAAGACTTCCCACACATAAACATGGAAAAGTTTTTACCTTACGCTAACCAAAATATTTGATAGGAAATCTAGTGATATTATAATAGTGTCTAGGGTTTTCAAGTAAATAAGAAATAGTCGAAATTGTTACATGATTAAATTCCAGCTACTAGCCACAAAAGTGGGTAATACAATCAAAAACGTAGGGTCTTGTAGGAAGAATGGGTTTCCATTAATGGCAGGGCTACTGGGGTACCGCCCGTCACAGTACGTGGCCTAGATCACCGTACCGAGGAGTACGCCCGCTCCCCCGCAACACAAGACCGGAACCATTCCTTACTGAATAGTCTCGAATAAGACAACCCCGCAGTTGGCCGCGACCCAACTGCCCACACAGCCGAATAAAAAGGGACTTCTGGACAGAGGAAAATCTTGCTCTCCAGTGGGAGCTACCACGAAGCCTTGCTGCACCTCCCTTGTTTTAGCCATTCCCGGTTGATGAGGCTTGAGGCTACGATTACCTTTATAGAACACATCTATCTTAGAATGCTCATCGTCCACCTGACGATGTTCTGAAAGCATTCAATCCATACAAGTTCGTTCCGGGTTCGAACGAAACCGAAGGCACTATCTCGTTGCACTCATTTAGAATCACCCTCAGAGTCAACGACCATAGCCCTTGTACTCTAAATCACCCTCTCGAATCTATAAGTACTATTCCGTCAAACACATTACGGAATCACCCACAGAGTTATACTGACGTATAGTTCTTACACCTCGAGTCTTCACAAAGCTCCACTTGGATTCACGACCTAACGTTTAACTGGAATCGATGTGGTTTTTGGATTCCAAATATGGAAACCTGATCTCGGTCTCACCAAAACCAAACGCCATTTTAATGTCCAAGTTGTACTTAACGGTTCAAATAGTTTAAACTCATATTCGGGATGATATATAAACAGATAGATGAATCACATTATCACAATAGATAATTCACATCAACATTCATCTCACAACAGCATATCACATAACAGAGATATCCAGTATCAACCAGTATCAACCAATATCAATCATCCAATATCAATCACCAACCAATATAAACCAATCATCCATAAACAGAATTGATTAACTCTTAATCAATTGGATTACTTAAATTCTTCTTCATTAATTTATTTCAAATAAATAAATAAATCATCTCTAATGATCTTCTTTAATTAATCTTCCTTGATTAATTATACTTAATTACATTTAAGTAATCATCCTTAACCATATTCAATAATTAACCTTTAATTACTATCATTAATTACAATAATTAATGATCCTTTATTTACTTTCATTAATTAATCAATTATAATTAATTTCATTAAACCTTAATTAATTACAATAATTAACCACCCTTAAATTAATCACTTATATTAATCAACCTTGATTAATATCATTAGTCACATTAATTAATGATCCTTATTAATTAATAATTACTTTAAATTAATTAAATAATTAACTAATAATTAATCAACTCATTAATCATAATCAGTAATTAACAATTTGTAATTACTTAACTTAATTAATTTACTGCTTATTTAATAATCTTCTAAATTAATTATATTTATCCTTGATTAATTAATCTAATTAATTAATCTTCAATTACTTCATTAAGTAATTATTAAAAAATTAAATAAATAAATCCTTAATTACTTACTTTATTAATCAATTATAATTTTAATTAATTATTCTTAGTAATTAATCTTAATTACTTAATTAACTAAAATATTTAAGTAATTGACTCTTAATTTCTTACATACGTAATTACTTCTAATTACTTCCATTAATCAGTTTTGATTATTTCCTTAACTAATTACTTAACAAGTAATTAATCTCATTATTAAATAATTCTAAATTCTTTAATTAATTAATTACTCCATAATTAATTAACTTTAAAACAGTTATATTAATCAATTTCTCAATTGATAACATTAAGTGATTATTCATTAATCACTTCCATTTAACCACTCCCATGAGTAATTACCATTAATTACTTCCATAAGAATTTCCTTTAATTACATTCTATAATTAACCATTAATTACTTCATTGAGTAATTACACTTAATTAATTCATAATTAAGTGTTATTGAAATTAAACAAACAGTTAACTAATTATTTAAAATTAATTAAACAATTAATTAATTAACTTCTAATATTAAAGAAAAATCTTTAATACATTAAGAAAACTATAAATCTTAATCAAACTTAACTTATTAACAAATCATAGTAAATAAGTATTCTTAAATTAATTATCCAAATAATTTAACCTTATTTATTTCCATAAATAAATTATTTGAATTATTTAAATATTATTCATTCAAAAACAAATTATTAAACTTGGTTTTCAAAATCATAATAATAATCTTACTTGGAGATAAAGCATTTATAAATTATTTTCAAATTTAAACACTTTAAATTATCAAATTTTAAACTTATTTAATTCAATATAAATTGAAAATTCTGTTATTAAAACATTGCTTCAAAACTTTAACTTAAATCTTTGATTGAACAGCTAAATTCAAATTTCTCTTTTAAATTTAAATTTTAAACTTAATTAAGATAATTATTTTTAAAATCAAACATCTGAAAACATTTTTAAATTTAAATATAAATTAAAATTTCACTTTTAAACGTCCGGTTTACCCTCACTTTTAACGACAAGTTTAACTTTATAAGCTTGTTTATTCCATAATGATTGAATCTTAATTTAATCAACTCAAGATTATATTCCAACTTAGAATTATATCTACTACCAGAACAGCAACCCAAAAACCCGAAGCAAACAATGATTCCACCCGAGACAACACCGAAGCAACCCAAACCCCAAAAATCTTCGAGTCGCCCATGGATCCAACGCGAGGATCCCTTTGAGACTTCTATCGTCTTCCCCAAACGAAGTATTCTAGTGCACATGAATGTGCACGGTGCACATGCGCCACCACCTACGGCCATTTCAGGTCGTCGCGATCATCCCCTACAACCACAAATTCACACACGAACCAAAATCCAAACCCAGATTCAAGCCAACAACACGCGATCAAAAATTCGATCAAGCGCTCGAAAAACTACAGCTGTCACTAACCAAAAACCACCGACGGCGGATCACCACGTCGTCGTTCAACCCTGCTGACCCCACCATCGAAGCGCCATGCTTCGCCGAACATTACCATCACCTTGCGACACACTTCGGTCCACATACCAAGCCATGATTTCCTCTACAGCCCGATCGAAACAAAGGCAAGAAAAAACCCTAGATTGATCAATTCTGCCTAAATCGAACCTTGGAAAAATTCCCTTACATTTTTCCTTTAATCTATAACCCTTAAACATGCTTCGATCAAAATCCTAGCTACAATCATCATGCCGTTCTTCAGCAATCATCAAAACCCCCAAAAACGTTCAAACCAAGAATTCAACTTAATTACAAAGTTAAAAATTATGATACTAACTCTAAAAATCATAACTTTCCTATTGTAATTTAGTTATACATTCAAATATAGAATTTGAAATTATCAACTTTTGCCCAAATTTTGATTGTCACTGTAAATTTGAAAAATATGAATAACTAATTCATTTAAAATCCTGTAACTATTTTTAGATGATAAATCACTTGATTACAAACAACTTTCATCCATAAATCAATATCCAGTTTGTATTCAAAATCAAGCTATTGAATTTAAAAGAGAAAATCAAACCTGTATAATAACAGTATTATTATATAGGCATTCAATATTTTTTTTTTATATTAAACAAACATACATTCAAGTAGACTAAAATACATCATCAAACTCAAATCCATTTGCATGCAACATTCAATTAAAAATTAAATCAATACTGTTTTTAAAATATAATTTACTCACAAATTTTGATTGCAGAGCAGACTAGTGATTTTCCAGGCTCTTGAATCTTAGATTTTGAAAAAGCTTTTAATTACTGTTGTAAAATCCATCTTCATGCTTTAAAGATTGAAACTGCAGATCTTCATGATCTTCAGGTTTGAAAGTTGCAGGTTGGAATTGAATTGCAGCTTGAATTGTTGATTAAAACTTGCTGAAGATCACTCCTTTGAATGCAGGTTGAAATTTGAAGTTGCAGCTCTTAATTCAAATTCAGATTTGATTTGTCCAATGTTGAAGAAAAGTTTTGATAGCCATTAAAAATTTTAAAGAAGGAAAGAAAGGAAACAAAAGAGTGAAAGTGTTTGGAAAAAAAAACAAGTTTTCTTCTTTTACATTTATTAAAAGTTAAATAAGTATATTTGCCACATGTTTCCAATTTGAACAAATGTCATTAGTCATGTTTTAAAAATTACAAGTGTTATAAAGATGGCTTAAAATGTTCACACATGTACATAAGTTTTTTTAATAAAATTTTTATTTACTTTAAATGTAAATATAAATTACTTAATTAATAGATATTTACATAGGTACATAAATTTACTTTTAAAAGAAATTATTCTAAAACTAATTATAATATTAATATATTTTTATACATGCATTTAAAAAAAATTAAAAAATTTATACATACATTTATAACCATTCTATGATAAGCAATTTAAAAGAAACAAAACAAAGCTTGTTTAAATTCTTTTTAAACTATCATATTTAAGATAAATAACAAACTTATATTTTAAAACAAATGAATAAATCTTTAAATTAATTTTTGAAAATATAAATTAAAACAAGATTTAAATTACAATTATAAATTATCAATAGATTTAATTAAATTTCAAAACAATTTTCAAATTATAACATATACAAATGTATATATTACAATTTAAAAATTCATCTTTAATTTAAACAAAAGATCTTCGATTCACAATATATATCAATGTATATATTATAAACAGAATAAAATTTGATTAGCTTTGGAAAACAATTTCTTATCAATAATTACCAGAATAAATATTTATTAACCTTAAAAAGAATAAATTTATCAGTTTGAATTAATATTATAAAGAAAAATTATCAAACCAGTTAAATTATTTATACAGATTATTAAATTTATATTGCTCAAAATTCCGAGTCGTTACAATCCTCCCCCCTTAAAAGAATTTCGTCCCCAAAATTTAAAAGCAAAGGTAATTTAATAACCCATCAAAGATTTTAATTCAAATCAGCAAAGCATTCCTATCAACCAGTAACTAACAACCAAATCAACCAATCAAACAAACAAACCTAACTAATTATTCTGACACAAATCAGAATAAATCTCTAATACTATCTAGAGTTTCCCAAGTATAAATCACCGGGAGACTCGCTCTACAAAAGCTCAACTAACTACACTACCAAAACCAGAGCTCAACTCATCTCTAGATCTATCCATCTGAACAGAACATCAGACTATACTCAAGTCTAGCTCAACTTCCAAAGTCCAACAGAAAAGCAGATTCTACAACCAACAATGAATCATACACGTGCTCCCTCAGAGATACGTGAAATACAATTAATTCCAGCTGTCCAAACTGGCAATTCAATCTCATCTTATCAAAAACACAGATAAGAAATCCCAATCACTGCTCTCTTAACCAGATAAATCTTAACACCAATGAAGTCTCCAACTTCGAATTCCAAAACTCATTATCTTATATCTGCATAACTCAACAGACAATCCTGGGCTGCCAATCTCTTCCTGATCAGCTCAACCTATGCTGATACTTCCAGAAACAACTAGACCAAAGCAAACCAGTTTTTGGATCCTATTCAACAGAATAGTCCTCCAAAATCCATCGAAATCTAGAACACAAGCTCTACTTTTCAAGCAATAGCAAACTGAACTTGCTTCCTTCCCTGCACAGCTACTGCCTCGCTTCCGCTGCACAACTCTGATTCTGAAATAGAAAAGAATACTGCTGATGAACATGAATACAAACTTCCAATATATCCGAAAACTTTTTTCATCAAATCCATAAAATCTGAGTGACCCATTTGGCCCGGTCACACAACCTCAAAGCAGAATCCTATTCAAAAGCTAGATCAGTCCAATTCCAATTCCAAAAATTCCGAGCTGCTATACCAACTCTCATTTCTCCAAGAACCATCCAACTTCCAGGCTAACTACCAGAATTACTCCTGGAACCAAAACAATATGGAACTCAACCCCAAATGCAGACAAACTTCTGATCACTTCAGTAGCTTCTACTTCCTTATGAGAATCCTCAGCCTCAAACAAAAGATTGCTCAAGAAGAAAAAACTCCAATCTAATTGCAAGTCACTTTTACGATCTAACCTAATTCAGATTCCAAAGAAACTATCCTCACTTTACCAATTAGAACAGCTTAAAACTTCTCCAAACAAGGTTAACCCTTCAAAAACATACACTAACTGCCCGGCTGCTGAAAAAGAACCACTAAGATTACTGAACCATCGGAGAAACAACCAATATTGCTGCTTCCAAACTCTACCTTAAAGATACTGCAGAGCTAAAAGACCTCGTCAACGCACCAAACACTTCGAACTGCACTGCTACCACAGCTAACTAAAGACTTCTAATCCAAAGGCTTCTCCAAAACCCAAAACCATCAACAAACCACACAACAGACCTCCGAGATGGTAGACAACCTCTCAAGAAACTCGGACTCCAAACCAAGCATCAACACCTCGCTTTCCTTAAGGAATAACAAATGAGACCATGCCAAAGCGAAACACTTCATAGACCTTAGTCTCATATTCCAGAACAGCCAATCTTCGTGCTAAAGATCCAAACAACTTCTACACAGACGAATCTTCCCGGCGGCAGTTAAAGACTGCTCCTTAACCACTTCCAAACTGCTTCAAAAGAAAGGATCTTCCAAAAATATCCATAGACACTGCATCTCGTCAAGCAGTTACCAAGATACCATCACTTACTTCTGCACTTCCGACAGATCCAAACTCCAGAAAATTCGCTTACCCGAGCGAAATCCAAACTTACACCTCAAAGATGAACTCCGAATCTTTTAAAAAGATTTTCTTCGGATATCAGAGAAATCCTTATTCCAAAATACAAATCTCACTCAAGACGGTATTAGGTCTACAACCTCAACATATACTTCCAACCTCAACATATGGACCTCTTCCATCAGTGGCAGTCGTGTTACACACACACACCACTACTCCATCTACCTCTAAAAATTATGTTGGAAAATTCGAATAGATAACCCAACAGATTAGGTAGATATATATATATATATATATATATATATATATATATATATATATTTATAGAGTTATATATAAAAATTACAAGTACGCTCTCTCAAGAAAGACACCTCTCCAGAGCCTAGGTATTCACTCAACCTAATGCTCTGATACCAAATGAGACGACCCGACTTCCTTTCTCCAGGAAATCGCATCATCTTGAAGAAAGAAAGAGATAGAAGAAGAAAAGAAAGAGAAAGAAAGAAACCACAACATCAGAGAACTCACAACGGAACGAATAACATATAATATATCACATATAATATTACACAGCGTCATATTACATCAGAGTACACAACTATACAACAGGAATTAGGTAGTTATAAACATCTGCCTCAAGATAAACAAGATACATATACCAAACAAACACAGCGGAACCATAATATATCTACACGTGGAAGCCTCATGCTCCATATCTCCTCCAAAATTCGTCAAGGATAACCTGAATCACTTGACTACTCATACATAGTGTGAGTACCCAAGAGTTTAATAAAACAGAAAATAAACACTCGGGTAAGACAGGGGTCTGGTGTGAGTAAACAGTTAAAATTGTTTAACTTTAAAAACCTTTTGAAAGAAAAGGTATCATGTAAGACTTCCCACACATAAACATGGAAACGTTTTTACTTTACGCTAACCAAAACAGTTGATAGGAAATCTAGTGATATTATAATAGTGTCTAGGGTTTTCAAGTAAATAAGAAATAGCCGAAATTGTTACATGATTAAATTCCAGCTACTAGCCGCAAAAGTGGGTAATACTATCAAAACCGTAGGGTCTCGTAGGAAGAATGGGTTTCCATTAATGGCAGGGCTACTAGGGTACCGCCCGTCACAGTACGTGGCCTAGATCACCGTACCGAGGAGTACGCCCACTCCTCTGCAACATAAGGCTGGAACCATTCCTTACTGAACAGTCCCGAAAAAGACAACCCCGCAGTTGGCCGCGACCCAATTGCCCACACAGCCGAATAAAAAGGGACTTCTAGACAGGGGAAAATCTTGCTCTCCAGTGGGAGCTACCTACGAAGCCTTGCTGCACCTCCCCTGTTTTAGCCATTCCCGGCTGATGAGGCTTGAGGCTACGATTACCTTTATAGAACACATCTATCTTAGAATGCTCATCGTCCACCCGACGATGTTCTGAAAGCATTCAATCCATACAAGTTCGTTCCGGGTTCGAACGAAACCGAAGGCACTATCTTATTGCACTCATTTTGGAATCACCCTCAGAGTCAATGACCATAGCCCTTGCACTCTAAATCACCATCTCGAATCTATAAGTACTATTCCGTCAAACTCATTATGGAATCACCCACAGAGCTATACTGACGTATAGTTCTTACACCTTGAGTCTTCACAAAGCTCCACTTGGATTCACGACCTAACGTTTAATTGAAATCGATGTGGTTTTCGGATTCCAAATATGGAAACCCGATCTCGGTCTCACCGAAACCGAACGCCATTTTGATGTCCAAGTTGTACTTAAGGTTCAAACAGTTTAAACTCATATTCGGGATGATATATAAACAGATAGATGAATCACATTATCACAATAGATAATTCACATCAACATTCATCTCACAACAGCATATCACATAACAGAGATATCCAGTATCAACCAGTATCAACCAATATCAATCATCCAATATCAATCATCAACCAATATAAACCAATCATCCATAAACATAATTAATTAACTCTTAATCAATTGGATTACTTAAATTCTTCTTCAATAATTTATTTCAAATAAATAAATTAATCATCTCTAATGATCTTCTTTAATTAATCTTCCTTGATTAATTATACTTAATTACATTTAAGTAATCATCCTTAACCATATTCAGTAATTAACCTTTAATTACTATCATTAATTACAATAATTAATGATCCTTCATTTACTTTCATTAATTAATCAATTTTAATTCCTTTCATTCCATAGAAAGATGCATCATTAAGAAGAAAGAAAGGGATAGAAAAGAGAAAAGAAAGAAAAGAAAGGAACAGACAATATCAGAATCTCACGGCGGAACGAATAAATTATATTATATCACATAAAACATTACATAGTATCATATACATCAGAGTTATACAGCTAACACAACATCAGACTAGACAATTATAAACATCTGTCTAACAATTACAATTCAAGTACATTAGAGAAAAACAGATACAACTCAAAACAGCGGAATCACTATATATATCTACATGTTGAAGCCTCCTGCTCCATTATCTTCTTCAGAACACGTCAAAGCAATCCTGAAACACTTGACTACTCATACGTAATATGAGTACCCAAGAGTTTAATAAAACAGAAAATAAACACTTGGGTCAGACATGGGTCTGGTGTGAGTAAACGGGGATAAAAGTTGCTTAACTTTAGAAAATCCTATGAAAAGAAAAGGTATCACGTAAGACTTCCCACACATGAACATGGAAAAGTTTTTACCTTACGCTAACCAAAACATTTGATAGGAAATCCAGTGATATTATAATAGTTCCTAGAGTTTTCAAATAAATAAGAAATAGCCGAAATTGTTACATGATTAAATTCCAGCTACTAGCCATAAAAGTGGGTAATACAATCAAAACCGTAGGGTCTCGTAGGAAGAATGAGTTTCCATCAATGGCAGGTCTATTGGGGTACCTCCCATCACAGTACGTGGCCTAGATCACCGTACCGAGGAGCCATCCTAACTCCCCTGCAACACAAGCCCGGAACCATTCCTTACTGAACAGTTCCGAACAATACCACCCCGTAGATTGGCCGTCGCCAACTGCCACACAACCGAAATATAAAGGGACCTCTAGACAGGGGTAAATCTTGCTCTCTAGTGGAAGCTACCCACGAAGCCTTGCTGCACCTCCCCTGTTTTAGCCATTCCCGGTTGATTGAGGCTTGAGGCTACGATTACCTTTATAGGACACATCAAACTTACAATGCTCATCGTCCACCTGACGATATTCTGAAAGCATTTAATCCATACAAGTTCGTTCCGGGTTCGAACGAAACCGAAGGCACTATCTCGTTGCACTCATTTTGGAATCACCCTCAGAGTCAACGACCATAGCCCTTGCACTCTAAATCTCCATCTCGAACCTATAAGTACTATTCCGTTAAACTCATTACGGAATCACCCCCAGAGTTATACTGACGTATAGTTCTTACACCTCGAATCTTCACTTGCTCCACTTGGATTAATGACCTAACGTTTAATTGGAATCGATGTGGTTTTCAGATATCCAAATATGGAAAGCCGATCCCGGTCTCACCGAAACCAAACGCCATTTTAATGTGCAAGTTGTACTTAAGGATATTAAACAAATAACTCATTTCATTATTATCTATTTCACATAGATGGATAAATCACATATCACAATAGATAATCACATTCTCATCATAAACAGATAATCTGTATCATCATCACAAACAGATAATCATCATAACCAGATAATCCATCACAAACCATCATACTTTAACCAGGCATCCATATCATACAGATACTACTCATCTCATTACTGTCCATCCAATCAATAACATCATAAGCAATGATTTATTAACCATCAATTATAATTAATTTAAAATTAATTAAATTAATTACTTCTATCTCTAATTAATTTAAATTAAATTAATTTAATTACCACATTTAAATCCTGCTTAACATCCATTAATTAATTAACCCCGTTAATTAATTATTCACTAAGTATTCAACCTGATTAAACACATTTGATTAATCATCCTCCAATTATAATAAGTAATTAGTATTTAATTAATTTTCACAAATTAATTAACCTTATGCATAAGTAATTAACATTTAATTACTCATTTATTAATTAATTATATTTATCCTTAATTAATTACAATTAATTAATCACTTAATTAATTATTACTTAATTAAACAATCCTTAATTACATCATTAATTATAATAATTAATGATCTCTAATTAATATTCAAATTAATTACTTAATTTAAAAATTAATTACTTTTAGTAATTATTTTTTTAAAAACTCAACCTAGAGCCCTGATGAAATCAAGGGATAGGAGGAGTTCCCTCATGCCTAGTCCGACCACAGACACTTGGGATTTAGACCAGCCCAGCACAGGGACTTTATGCCCCCCACCATTATTTGTGGGTTTAACGGGGGCCCATCTTCGCGCCTAGAGTGGGAGTAGGGCAGACGGGATTCGAACTCGCGACCTCTTTAACAAGAGGCAAGTTTCCTACCACTGCGCCACTACTTTTAGTAATTATTAATCACCTTGATTAATATTCAGTTCTGTAATTAACTATCTTTAATTACTCATTAACAAATTAATTATCCAATAATTAATTATCTTTATTAATTAATCCCTTGATTAATCACAAATGTAATTATCCAAATTACTTTAATTAAAATAAATCACCTTTCACTAATTACATTCCAGTAATTTATCATTCATTACTTCTCTAAGTAATCCTGCTCCATTAATTACATTAAGTAATTTCACTTATTTAATCATCAAATGATTTACTTAAATTAATTAAACTAAATTAATTAATTTTAACAAATCACAATATTAAAATTAGTTACAATAAGTAATTAATCTCTTAATCACTTTTATCAATTATTATGCTTAACAAAATACAATTGATTATCTTCAATTAATTAATTAATCTAATTAATTATCAAAATTAATTACATTAATTAATTACTTAATTATCCTTAGATAATTATCATTATTAACTAACAACATTTTCTTAATTTATTTACTTAAGAATTAATCTTAGATTAATTATCAATTAATCATCTCTAATTATAAATTAATTCATGTCATTATTTAAAATCAAATAAACAAGTAAATTCTTAATTATCCTAATTATTTCCAAATAATTCATTTACTTATTAATGACTTTATTTAACATTCAAAAATGTATTTTAAACAATACCTTTTTAATTAAATTCAAATTCATTTTAAAATTTAAAGATTTCAAAATGTTTAACCATTTAAACATTATCCAAAATTTAAATAAACTTATGATCCTTAAAATAAAATAAATGTTAAAGAACATTCATTACTTAAATATAAAGGAAAGGTTTAAAAAGCAAATTTACCTAAATTTATTAAAGAAACAAGTTTTAAAATGATTATTTAACTTTTCAATTTAAAGTTAAACACTTCATATCTTTAATTCAAATATTTAAGGAAAGAATTCTTTCAAGTTTAAAACTTATTTGAAAAGAAATTCATTTTTAAATCCTACTTTAAAACATTTGAATCTGTCCATTATTTAAAAATTTACAAAACTGTTTTGAATTAAAACTGATTTCAAAATAAACCTGAAACTATATTTAACTTGATTTCAAAACTAAATTTAAACCTTTTCTAAATTTAAATTCTTCATTTTTGAAACGTAAATTCAAAAGCTCACTTGAATTAAAATATAAACCTTGTGCTTAGAACCCTGTTATCAATCCTGCATTTAAAATTCAAATTTCATTTGAATTTGAGAAACTGCACATATACAGGTTATAAGAACCTGAAGCAAACAACCCGAGACCATCCAAAATTACTTCGGGATAACAACCCACTAGCTTCGAGACAGAATCAAAAACACCCGAGTGCGACTTCGAGCTAGAAACCCTGCACATCCCCAAATGTTCACCAGAATTCACATATGCACCAATGCTCAGATCAACTCCAGCCACCCTAGGCTACTCCTCCTAATCGCCGACCATCCACCCACAAGCTTATGACCATCAGAAAACTATCGTAGTTCGAATTCAAAGTTTGAGATATCAACTGCAACCTGGAAAACCCATCTGCACCATATACCCCAACCGGTCAACGCCGAGGAAACCCACCTCCGACCACTATCGTTGATGCGACTTTGGCTATCTCTTCTTCCACGACTCCTCTACAACTTCCCAAAACTGCTAACACTCGGTGCATCACAGAGATCAAAATGTTACAAAACTTCGACATCATCAAAAATTAGGGCTAAAACCTGGAAAACCTAACTGCCATCTCCTCCCACCTCTGATCATCTTTTACCAAACTTTTCCCCACTCTCACATCAATACTCCACCTCCAGGAAGCATCTTAACTTCCAAAGTTCACTAGCCAATCAGATAATTCCAAAATTCCTAATTCTGTTCAAAACAGAAATGCTAACTCCACAGTCATTTTAAAAATGTGAAATTTGTTTTAAAATTAATGATTTCTAACATACATTCCTATTATAAACTTGTTTAAATAATTAATGATGTTTGATATTCTTGTGTATTGAAAATGTTTACTGTAGTATTTGTTTTAGAGGTAACAGATTTTTCAATATAACTAAATTATGATTTATAATCAAAATTTCATACTGAGCAACCTCCTTTGCTAACATAACAAATCCTAACTGAAATAAATTCAAGAGGTATTTGGTTTTTCCTATTTAAGCTGTGACGCCCCACCTCTATACCCACGCTAGCCAAGAACACTATGGAGTAATGCTGTCAACTAGCACGGAGAATAAGGCTGTTGAGGAGCGACCATCCGTGTAATTGCTTTGCGCGAGCACCGATATGCCAGATAGAATAACATACATTTCATTTAAGGAGGAAATCCGACATACCGACGCAAACTCAAAACTACTACACAGTGGCTATAATATCTTCGAAAACAAATATAGAAATAAGCATAACATAAATCTGTCACAGATAATTCATATCACAAAGGCGGAAGAAGATATGAATATACAACTAACACATGAAAGTGTATATCAGAGTAGTGGTCAAATAAGATCCACAACATCACAAAAGAATAGATACAAGTGCAAGACAAAAGAATATGTATACATCAATGAGTCTATTTCTCAAACGCATACAACAAAAACTACTAAACTAAAGTAGTTAGCCAAAAGTCAAAAGATGGTTCCAGATAGGAAGCCATGAGTAAGCACCTGTAATATCTCAGTCTGACCCGAGTATTATTTAAGAAGAAAATAATAAACGGATCAGTCTAGCTATAAATATCAGATGAAATGATATAGAATAAGAAATATGACTAAACGTGTAATAATCACAATGCCAAACTGTGATAAATAAGTAATTGAAAATTCAATAAGAGATTAATCAATATCGCAAAGATCTTCTCAAAGCTAAAAAGGAATGTCATACTCCTAATTTCATTCACCAAGCCACAATAAATGGCATATATATCAATGCCAATCGTAAAATTTGGTGAAACATAAATTCTAGAATTCAACACACGAAATCCAGAAATCACAAGAAAAGGATGGCCATGACATTGATGTAGTGCAAACGGTACATCCAATGAATCACAAAGCAAAGACATTGATGTAGTGCAAACGGTACATCCAATGAATCAATAGCAAAGACATTGATGTAGTGCAAACGGTACATCCAATGTATCAAAAGCAAAGACATTGATGTAGTGCAAACGGTACATCCAATGTATCAAAAGCAAAGACATTGATGTAGTGCAAACGGTACATCCAATGTATCACAAAGCAAAGACATTGATGTAGTGCAAACGGTACATCCAATGAATCAAAAGCAAAGACATTGATGTAGTGCAAACGGTACATCCAATGTATCAAAAGCAAAGACATTGATGTAGTGCAAACAGTACATCAATTGTACCACAAAGCAAAAACATTGATGTAGTGCAAACGGTACATCCAATGTATCACAAAGCAAAGACATTGATGTAGTGCAAACGGTACATCCAATGAATCAAAAGCAAAGACATTGATGTAGTGCAAACGGTACATCCAATGTATCAAAAGCAAAGACATTGACGTAGTGCAAACGGTACATCCAATGTATCAAATAATTCGGAGCATCGACATCATACGGCGTGACATCCGATGAAGCAAATCAAAAAGACATCGCACAATGCTAGTCTAAAACATAAAAATGATCGTCATGATCACAGAGAAGTGTCAATTACAGTAAGCTAGTAAATATATGAGCTTAGCTTCATGTCCCATAACCACTAGCTTAACTTAAATATTTACGAACAAATTGTAGATCTCCACTATAAAATTGTCACAAGAGATTCAATCGAACAAGTCCAAGAATTAACCGACGAAATAAATGCAAGCGTTTCATACCACTTGTTTTACTAAGCCGTTTAATTAGATTTCTCATACGAGTGAGGTAAGGGTTTGTATATACTAATAGATTGGAAATCGGTTTGAGAAAACGAGCTTTGTAATAAAATAGTGTTGAAATCATTTGAAGAAAGAGTTTTGATATTTACTACTAGTATAGAAAACCTTTATATTTTTAAAGTGTCAAATCACAAAGAAGATTGTAGGAACAATCAGTCACTCAAATTCATATTCGAAGACGTGAATAGAATCCAAAGAAATCGATACCGAATCCGTCGAAATGGATATTCCAAGAATTCCCGAAGAAAATAAGTCAACAAAGTCGATAATAAATGATAACAACAAAAGGGAAACAACGCGAATCGACTAAAGTTGGAAATTCAGACAACTAGGCAAAAAAGGCATAGTTGGCAGATAGGAGCAGGTCGGTCAACCGGACTCCCTGAGTCGGTTGACCGAACCAGAGGTTGGAAGTGCTCGGGCACCAAGTCGGTCGACCAGCCCAGGGGCTCGGTCGGCCGAAGCCTGTAACCAGCACTTCCAAAACAGAGGGAGGAAGTGCCTGGGTAGCAGGACGGTCGACCGGACCCTGAGCTCGGTCGGGCGAACCTGTATACTTGCACTTCCTACCCTATTTCAAAAGAGGTGCAAACTCCCTCAATTTGCAAACCGTCGAGCAACGGCACTAAGGGTTTAGGCCAATCGACTACCCGGCCATAGAAGCTCTTTGGTTCATCACCAAAAACATGATCAAAACATCAAAGTTATGATTTTTAAAGAATTGAACCCAAAACACCAAAAATTGGAATATTCACAAAAGCAATCCAAATCAAAATCAAATGCACATGAATAAGTGTTAGGAATTCATACCTAACAATCGAAGATAAATATAGACTAAGATGTGAGATAAAAATCTCACCTTTGAACCCAAACAAATGAAGAAGAAGCTTTAAAAACAAGCTAAGATCAATTCCTCTTCAATAACAACTCAAGAAGCTTCAATCTAAGCTTAAAAGAGAAACATTTCCTAAATTAGGTTTAGGAATTTTCTGAAATCAAAGAGAGAATGAGTTGGAGAAGAAGAAGGAGATGCTTACTAATGGGTTCTCTTTGATTTTGGAGCAAGAACTTGAGCTAGCAAGAGGAACTAGGGCTTAGAGTTTTAATTTCCATTCTCTTCCACCATTGTTGCTAAAGCTTGAAGGGTTAGGAATTAGAAATGAAGTAATGAAGAGTTGGAGTGGGTTGGGACTGAGTTAGTAAGTGGCTAATGGGTTCAGCCAAAACCAAAGCCCTAAGTGAAAAAGGTCAAAATTCTACTATCTCCAAACATATCGAAGTTTATACTCAAAAAGGTCGCAAACGTCATTTTGAACTCAATGGGGGTGGTCTCGAGTCCCAATTCGACTGCTTGCAAAAAGAAGCTTTTCGGACCAAAATCCGACGAACGATAAAATATTTAAATATAAAATCGATAAATACGCGGGTTGTTACAGACTCCCTCCCTTAAAGAAATTGCGTCCTCGCAATAATTAAGAAGAAAATAAAAAGTAACAACCATAAAAGCATATCAACACAAAAGAAAATCTGAATCAAGAAGTCCACCATAAAGAGCACGAAGGAGTAAATCCGTAAGTTTTCGTTCGATGAATTCTCAAGGTTTCTCAAGAGTACTCCTTAGGATTTGAGAACCATTGAACTATCACAAGAAGAACATCTTTACTCCGAAGGCGCTCAACCTCTGAAGTAATGATGCGAATGGAATGTTGCTCATAAGTCAAAACTGGTGAGACTTCAATTTCATCAATAACACCAGCTCGAGAATAAAAATAGGAAACCTAAAAGCATTTCCATAGTTAAAAGATGCAGAAAACGTCAAGAATATCAGAAAATTGAGCCAGTGCCACGGCGTAGTACAGAAATGGTACGCCCGAGAAACTAGAAACTCGAATAATTTGGAACACCGACGTAGTACAAAAACGGTACGTCCAATGAACCGAACACCATAAAAGAACACCGGACACTAGTCCATAAAAGGAATGAGATAAAGCTCAATAAAACGAAGTATATCAAAACGTCCGATGAACTTGATAAAAAGACAATTCCATTCAGACAACATCAAAGAATCAACAACTTGTTGCCTAATACAAAGCGCATTGGCAACACGATTTCCCTTCTGGGAATAAAAAGAATATAAAGAACCCAAGATGCCAGGAACTCGAGTCAACATGAAGTTCCTTATGAGAAAATAAATATTCCAAAGATTTATGATCAAGAAGGAGAACAAATTTCTTCCCCAAAAAAGGTGATGCCAAATTTTAAAAGTAAAAACAATAGCCGCGAGCACTAGATCATGAGTGGCATATCTAGTCTCGATAAGCTATAATGATTTAGAAGCACAAGTGATAGCACGTTCTCCTTTGCAAGAGAACGACATCCAAACCAATATGACAAGTATCGGTACAAATAGCAAAGTCTTGGTTCCCCTTCAGGAATCACAAGAATAAGAGTATCGAAAGGAAGAGTTCTTTTAAATAATCTTCTTTTCCAAAAAGTTAAAACTTTCAAAATTACATTTTTATTTTTCTGTAATAATCTTTCTACAAAAATTTACATTTTTACAAGTCAATATATCGTGTCTGACTGTCTCATCAAAGCGTTTAGGAGATTATTATCGATAATGTTGATCAAGCGCATCGACCAGAATTCTTAAAACACTAAATGGGCAATACAATCACAAAATCATATTCTATAGGATAAGTAAGTTTCTCAAAAACTTCTAAGAATATTCTTTGTTCGTTTTAAGAACAAAAATCCAGTTATACTTCTAAATAAATCTTTTGCAAAATTTTAAATTGCCATTTTCATCCAAAATCAATAAATACAAGAATGGACTCATCGAAATATTCATAGAATATTCGATACCTAAAATGGATGAAATAAGCTGGACAAACTGAATGATATAATAATTCATTCATAGGAATCATAACAAGTGCGGAATGCGGTAAGTGGAATGCTAACTTCCGCAACTCGTAGCAAATGAAAATCGGTGGCAAGGTCGAACTAAAAATACCTTAACACTAATCAAAAGATTGCTTAGGTGACAGTCCTAAGACAAACTAAAAAATACCGGAAAAGTTTCTCAAACTACATGAATGAGAGAAATAACACTTTCCTTATAAGTGGGCTTAAGGAATAAAATGATTCCACCAAAAATTTGAAATCAGAATCACAAGAAAAAACAGAAATCTGCTTAACAGATAGAAAATGTCGGAGATGAATAGTCCACACGGAAAATAGGATATGGGCCTCACAACGATTAAGCCAATCCTTACAAAAATCAATTCCGAAGCCTAAGTAAAAATCGGCTCAGATAGAAAAATCACATAAAATAATTTCGACATCAATAAAAAGCAAATTGAGTGTTGCGGATCTACCATCCGGATTCGCAATTCTCAAGGAAGACATCAAGCCCAAAATTGTTTAAAGGGAAAGAATCAACAAGTTTTTTGATATAAAATAGTGAGATGAAACCCGTATCAACAAGAACTCGAATAAGAAGTTCACGAAATAAAACAATGTCATCAAGGATTGAGTGAAAAATACCTTGAACAAGATAAGAGTTGTTAGAGGCTTGCACTGCATTGAGCTTTCCCTCCTTCTTACCTTGAAGTATGGGACATGCAGTTATATGGTGACCCGAGTTCTTGCAATAGCGACAAAAGAGGGGTCTCGGACACTCCCTTGCATAATGGTCCGTGAAACCACAATTGTAGCATTGACCACGACTAGAGATAGGAGACTTTGCTACCGGAGTTTGTTGCTTCCCTTTCTTGATGGGATTGGGGCCTTCGAATCTAATAGGCCTCTTCATGTTGCTGTTGGAGTTCGGTTAGGCACTCCCAACCTCGACATCACTTTCTCTATCGGCCTCTTCAAGACGAAGAGCGATATCAATACGCTGATCAAATGAAACCTCAAGTTTCAGAAGTAATGGCTTCTTAAGATACTTATTCAAGCCATAGACGAATCTCTGATTTTTCTTCATTGGTGTTTTAATGTATTCAACCCCGTATTTGGAAAGAGATTCGAAAGATGCGACATAATCTGTCACAGAAGATTCACCTTGAACAAGGTCAATAAAATGCCGTGCTAAAGTTACTTTTTCAGCCTCCGGCACGAATTTCAATTCGAATCTTTCTCGGAATTGCTCCCAAGTGAGATCCGCTTCAACGATTTCAGAAATTAAAAGCTCATACCAATCTAATGCTCTTTCTTGGAGCATGCTAGAAGCCACTTGGACTCGATGTAGATCAATAAGGTTCATGCGAGAAAAGATACGATCGCATGATTTGAGCCAAGCTTGAATTTCAATAACACTCTCGGATCCCCTGAATGGCCTTCCACCCAAATCGGTATAGTCTCTGCACAAGCGTGCAAAACCGGATCTAGGATGAGTAGGCACTGGATTGGGTCCGGCAGCTTGAGCGTTCTTAACAAGATCTAGAAGCTTCTGGGCAGACATAAAAACTCCATCTTGGGGAGTAGCACTAGAATGACCGGCGCTGGGACGGCTAGGTCTAACCATTTCTCTTCTTTAAGAAAGAAAGAAAGAAGAGGAAAACGTTATTTTCAAAATAAATTTCAATCAAACTTGATTGATAAAACAAGGAATCATAAAGAAAATAGGATGAATCGGTACGAAGACTCAAATTAAATCCTAAAGCACGACTCCTAAGATGGACTTAGGATGATGATCCGTGTTAAATTATTCTACATTGTTCCGAAGTTTGGCTCTGATACCAAGCTGTGACGCCCCACCTCTATGCCCACGCTAGCCAAGAACACTACGGAGTAATGCTGTCAACTAGCACGGAGAATAAGGCTATTGAGGAGCGACCATCCATGTCATTGCTTTGCGCGAGCACCGATATGCCAGATAGAATAACATACATTTCATTTAAGGAGGAAATCCGACATACCGACGCAAACTCAAAACTACTACACAGTGGCTATAATATC
This sequence comes from Allium cepa, assembly GCA_030765085.1. Taxonomy (NCBI): domain Eukaryota; kingdom Viridiplantae; phylum Streptophyta; class Magnoliopsida; order Asparagales; family Amaryllidaceae; genus Allium; species Allium cepa. The sequence continues at coordinate 996,073,412 of CM060928.1, forward strand.
TTCGGAAACAAATATAGAAATAAGCATAACATAAATCAGTCACAGATAATTCATATCACAAAGGCGGAAGAAGATATGAATATATAACTAACACATGAAAGTGTATATCAGAGTAGTGGTCAAATAAGATCCACAACATCACAAAAGAAGAGATACAAGTGCAAGACAAAAGAATATGTATACATCAAGGAGTCTATTTCTCAAATGCATACAACAAAAACTACTAAACTAAAGTAGTTAGCCAAAAGTCAAAAGATGGTTCCAGATAGGAAGCCATGAGTAAGCACCTGTAATATCTCAGTCTGACCCGAGTATTATTTAAGAAGAAAATACTAAACGGATCAGTCTAGCTATAAATATCAGATGAAATGATATAGAATAAGAAATATGACTAAACGTGTAATAATCACAATGCCAAGCTGTGATAAATAAGTAATTGAAAAATCAATAAGAGATTAATCAATATCGCAAAGATCTTCTCAAAGATAAAAAGGAATGTCATACTCCTAATTTCATTAACCAAGCCACAATAAATGACATATATATCAATGCCAATCATAAAATTTGGTGAAACATAAATTCTAGAATTCAACACACGAATTCCAGAAATCACAAGAAAAGGATGGCCAAGACATTGATGTAGTGCAAACGGTACATCCAATGAATCAAAAGCAAAGACATTGATGTAGTGCAAACGGTACATCCAATGTATCAAAAGCAAAGACATTGATGTAGTGCAAACGGAACATCCAATGTATCAAAAGCAAAGACATTGATGTAGTGCAAACGGTACATCCAATGTATCACAAAGCAAAGACATTGATGTAGTGCAAACGGTACATCCAATGAATCAAAAACAAAGACATTGATGTAGTGCAAACGGTACATCCAATGTATCAAAAGCAAAGACATTGATGTAGTGCAAACGGTACATCCAATGTACCACAAAGCAAAGACATTGATGTAGTGCAAACGGTACATCCAATGTATCACAAAGAAAAGACATTGATGTAGTGCAAACGGTACATCCAATGAATCAAAAGAAAAGACATTGATGTAGTGCAAACGGTACATCCAATATATCAAAAGCAAAGGCATTGATGTAGTGCAAACGGTACATCCAATGTATCAAATAATTCGGAGCATCAACATCGTACAGCGTGACATCCGATGAAGCAAATCAAAAAGACATCGCACAATGCTAGTCTAAAACATAAAAATGATCGTCATGATCACAGAGAAGTGTCAATTACAGTAAGCTAGTAAATATATGAGCTTAGCTTCATGTCCCATAACCACTAGCTTAACTTAAATATTTACGAACAAATTGTAGATCTCCACTAGAAATTGTCACAAGAGATTCAATCGAACAAATCCAAGAATTAACCGACGAAATAAACGCAAGCGTTTCATACCACTTGTTTTACTAAGCCGTTTAATTAGATTTCTCATACGAGTGAGGTAAAGGTTTGTATATACTAATAGATTGGAAATCGGTTTGAGAAAACGAGCTTTGTAATAAAATAGTGTTGAAATCATTTGAAGAAAGAGTTTTGATATTTACTACTAGTATAGAAAACCTTTATATTTTTAAAGTGACAAATCACACAGAAGATTGTAGGAACAATCAATCACTAAATTCATATTCGAAGACGTGAATAGAATCCAAAGAAATCGATACCGAATCCGTCGAAATGGATATTTCAAGAATTCCCAAAGAAAATAAGTCAACAAAGTCGATAATAAATGATAACAACAAAAGGGAAACAACATGAATCGATTAAAGTTGGAAATTCAGACAACTAGGCAAAAAAGGCATAGTTGGCAGATAGGAGCAAGTCGGTCAACCGGACTCCCTAAGTCGGTTGACCGAACCAGAGGTTGGAAGTGCTCGGGCACCAGGTCGGTCGACCGGCCCAGGGGCTCGGTCGGCCGAAGCCTGTAACCAGTACTTCCAAAACAGAGGCAGGAAGTGCTTGGGTAGCAGGTCGGTCGACCGGACCCTGAGCTCGGTCGGCCGAACCTGTATACTTGCACTTCCTACCCTATTTTAAAAGAGGTGCAAACTCCCTCAATTTGCAAACCGTCGAGCAACGACACTAAGGGTTTACGCCAATCGACTACCCGGCCATAGAAGCTCTTTGGTTCATCACCAAAAACATGATCAAAACATCAAAGTTATGATTTTTAAAGAATTGAACTCAAAACACCAAAATTTGGAATATTCACAAAAGCAATCCAAATCAATATCAAATGCACATGAATAAGTGTTAGGAATTCATACCTAACAATCGAAGATAAATATAGACTAAGATGTGAGATAAAAATCTCACCTTTGAACCCAAACAAATGAAGAAGAAGATTTAAAAACAAGCTAAGATCAATTCCTCTCCAATAACAACTCAAGAAGCTTCAATCTAAGATTAAAAGAGAAACATTTCCTAAATTAGGTTTAGGAATTTTCTGAAATCAAAGAGAGAATGAGTTGGAGAAGAAGAAGGAGATGCTTACTAATGGATTCTCTTTGATTTTGGAGCAAGAACTTGAGCTAGCAAGAGGAACTAGGGCTTGGAGTTTTAATTTCCACTCTCTTCCACCATTGTTGCTAAAGCTTGAAGGGTTAGGAATTAGAAATGAAGTAATGAAGAGTTGGAGTGGGTTGGGACTGAGTTAGTAAGTGGCTGATGGGTTCAGCCCAAACCAATGCCCTAAGTGAAAAAGGTCAAAATTCTACTATCTCCAAACATATCGAAATTTATACTCAAAAAGGTCGCAAACGTCATTTTGAACTCAATGGGGGTAGTCTCGAGTCCCAATTCAACTGTTTGCAAAAAGTAGCTTTTCGGACCAAAATCCGACGAACGATAAAATATTTAAATATAAAATCGATAAATACGCGGGTTGTTACATAAATTTTAGGTTTTATAAATAGAATCAAGTATACAGTTTCATGTAAACCTATATATCTGTTTATACATATTCACACACAGTATTTAACAAATAGAAATTCAGACAAGCATGCTCATTCCTAAATATTTACAGGCATCGGAAAATTTTAAATCTTTTTGCATTGTGAGGTTACTCACTTATAAAAGAAACAGAGAAGTTCTCATCCAAATAGTTTAAATTTATGTGAACTAGTACTTAGGTTTTGGAAATTGCATTTAGCTTTGATTTTTAAAGGAAAAAACTGTTTTTAAAATAAAGAGCTTACTCACCTTCAAATTGAGGATGCAGAGAACAATTCCAGAGATGCATTTATATTCCTAAAACTGCATATTGAACTTGCATGCAGAAATCTGGGCTTTGAAATGCTGATTGAAGTTGCATTTTACTTGTTGTTGAATTAAAGCTACAGCAGTTGATTGATGAAGATGAGTTTGCTGCTGAACCCTAATTCTTCATTGCTTAGATTTGAATTGATCTTCACTTGCTTGAGTTTGAGGTTGAAGATTGCTTACAGATTGCAGATTTTTAAATATGAATTTATGTGGCCTAGATCAACTTACCGAGGAGTACGCCCGCTCCCTTGCAACACAAAGCCGGAACCATCCCTTACTGGACAGTACCGAACAAGACAACCCCGCAGTTGGTGTACATCCAACCACCCACACAGCCGAAATAAAAAGGGACCTCCAGACAGGGGTAAATCTTGCTCTCCAGTGGGAGTACCCACGAAGCCTTGCTGCACCTCCCCTGTTTTAGCCATTCCCGGTTGATGAGGCTTGAGGCTACAATTACCTTTAGAGAACACATCTCTTAGAATGCTCATCGTCCACCTGACGATGTTCTGAAAGCATTCAATCCATACAAGTTCATTCCGGGTTTGAACGAAACCGAAGGCGTTATCTCGTTACACTCATTTTGGAATCACCCTCAGAGTTAACGACGATAACCCTTGCACTCTGAATCACCATCTCGAACCTATAAGAACTAATTCCGTCAAACTCATTACGGAATTATCCCCAGAGTTATACTGACGTATAGTCCTTACACCTCGAATCTTCACTCTTCACAAGAGATTCATGACCTATCGTTAATTTGGATCGATGTGGTTTTCAGATATCCAAATATGGAAACCCGATCCTGGTCTCATCGAAATCCAAAGCGTGTCTTTTAAGGCCAAGTTGTTTTAAAGGTTTAAAACAATTAAATTATCTATATATCAAAATAGATAAATCACAGATTCACAACAGATAATCAACATTATCATCATATCAGATAAACCATATTATCATTTTCCAAAAGATAATCTAAATCACCATCACAATGCAACGAATGCATCCATATCACCCAACATTATCTATCTCATTTCCAAGATCAAACCATTCAAGGCAAACAACATTATCCAACCATATAAGCCATGATTTAATATCACACCAAATATAATTAATTTAAAATGAATTAAATTAATTACATCATTCAAATTAATTTAAAGTAAATTAAATTAATTACTTTACCAATATCAACTTGCTTATATCACTATTGATTAATTATCAATCAATAATTAATCATCAATCAATTATTTATTTTAATTAATCATCCCGGTTAATTAATCTTTAATTACATTCAAGTAATTATTCACTAATTAATTTCTTCAAATTAATTATATTTAACCAAATACAGTAATTAATCCTTAATTAATTATTTCTAATTAAATCCATTTTTAATTACATCACTAATTATAGTAATTAATGATTTCTAATTATATTTTCTATTTTAATTAATTACATTAAGTAATTAATCTTTATTAAATCATAATTGTTAATCACCCTTGATTAACTTTATTCAGTAATTAACTACCCTTAGTTACTTTACTAAATAAATTAATTACTCATTAATTAATTATCTCTAATTAATCCCTCGATTAATTCATAAAGTAATTTTACTCAAATAACTTCATTATCAAATCACTTCCAATTAATTACATACAGTAATTACCCCTTTAATTACTTTTCTAAGTAATTTTTCTTCATTTAATTACACTAAGAAATCATGTTTCACAAATCATCAATTGATTATTTTAAATTAATTAAACTGAATTAATTAACTTAATCTAATCAAATTAAACTCAATTAATTACAATTAGTAATTAGTTTCCTTAATTACTTCCATAAGTAATTATACTTAACAAATTACACAAATGATTATCTTTAAATTAATTAATCTAATTAATAATTAAAATTAATCACATTAATTAATTGTTAAATAATCCTTAGTTAATGTCCTTCATTAACTATTAACAACTCATTAATTATTTTCTAAAATAATTAACTTATTTTAATCATTATTAATTACAAATTAATTAATCTTTAATTAATCCATTAATTAATCCCAATTAAATGTTAATTAAAACTTAATTACTCCAGTATTATTTGATTAATTAATTGTTAATCATTAATTAAAAACTAATCTTATTTAATTAATTATTCTTAATTACAAGTTAATTATTCTAAGAATAATTAAGCTTAAACCTTTAAGATTAAACCCTTAATTACCATTTTAGTAATTTATTAAATAAATTAATTATTCATTTAATTACCCTAATAATTAAATGAAATACAAACATTAAATTATTATTTAACTTTAACAAGTTTTAAAAATCAATCTAAAACCTTTAATCGATAAATAATATTTTTATTATAAAAGAAATTTTACAAAAGTTAAACAAATTTCATTTTAAATTAAAGCCATTAAAATTTTACATCATTATTCAAATTTGTTTTAAACACTTAAATTTATAAAATTTAAACTCATTTTAAACCAGAGATTCAAATCCAAATTTTAATCAAATTTAAACTTTGTTTAAACATTACTTTATATTTCAATTTCAATTTAAATTCAAATCTCTTTAAAAACATTTTTAAACAACAAAACCCCTTTTAAAGTATTTTAAACAAATTTAAATTTAAAAACTTATTTATTTCCAGTCATGATTCAAACTAAAACTTGAATTCACAATTTAAAGTTAGATTTAAAACTTAATTTAAGTCTTTGATTAATAACTTAACTTTCAGTCTAAATTTGAAAACAAGGCAGTATTCTAACCTGACACGAACCCAACTCGAGTGATCCCAAAATTCACTCGACCCTCATCTTATCCTAACTCGAGCAAAATTCAAAACAAACTCGAGTAAACTCGAGAACATTCATTTGCACCTATTCATAAATTTACAGAACTATCAGGTTTTATCCAAAAACCTGCAACAACCATATTACCCGAGCCACAAAAATATACTTCGAGTCCCAAGCTCCAATTCTTCGAGCCACACGTGAATCAACCCGAAACAAAACACTGGAATACAATCTTCTCCAAAACAATGATACGCCATGAATCCATGTGCACCTGCATCACCACAACAAACAACTCCGACCACTCGCGATCCCATGCGCAAGTCAATAGCCATCTCCCAGTGCCATTCCGGCCCTCAAATCAACGGCAGAAACCCCAAATTCAAATTTGATCATTCGAGCTTGAAACTGGAACAAAAAGGGTCGGACTGCAAACGCCTCAATCTCCAAACTCCGATCATCTGAGTGGTACCACCTCTGGCCACTTCTTTATCCTCGCCTCATCTATCTCCAGTTCGAATTATGAAGGACTCGATCACTTATTCATGTCGCAGTGATCAATTCACTGAACAATATTGAAAACTAGGGCATATCAATTTCAATTCCAAATCCCCATCACCACACCGCATTAATCCTACCTCCAGTATTTTTCCCTACAACTTAGTTCATAAATCCATCACCAGAATCAATATTGGCCACTCCGATCACCTAAGTTGATGATTCAAACCCAAAATAGGTTTTTTGCTTAAACCAATATTCCCAATCAATCTCAATCTAAATATTCAAATTTTAGTTTTAAAATTCACATCTTTGATCTGTAACTTGTACAAATTCTTAAATCAAAGAATTAAGAATGGTTAAATTCTACCTTCAAAGATTTCTCTGTTGTACTTTTTTTAGAGACAGTACAATTTTAATTTATCTTTCATATTTAATAAAATTAAAAACTTTACTTATTACATACATACTTGTTAAAATCTTAAACTATAACAATGATTTTAACATGAAGTCATGACTTTTTGAACATAACTAAAATCTGGAATCTAGAACAGGCAAAACAATTTTTACAACACAACATGCATTCAAACATATAACAGAGAATATCATCATATTAATCCATTCCAAACATGATTATCACAGGAGTAAATCAAGCAAATATATTCACTAAGTTTATTTAATATAAAAAAATTGTTACTCACAGGGTTTTATGGAGGCAGAGCACATGTATTTATGAAGAGTTTCAAATTCTGCTTTTATTTTGCTTATGCATTTTGAACTTCAGTTTGGTTTATAAACTACAGATGCTTTAAAACTTTTGTCTTGCTTTTGCTTATTTGAAGACTTGAATCTTGATTTATTACTTTGTTCCTTGATGCATGCAGTTACCAGATTCATGTGCATGCTTCCCAAAGAAAGCAGAGAAAGAAAATGCAGGTTATTTGCAGAATGATTCATATGGCTTCAGTTGATTTTTGAGGGGATTTGCAAATGATTTTCAGGTTAACTTAATTTCTGGTTTTTGGAGGAAATGTTGGTGCAGTTTTTTTATAAGGTTTGCAAATGATTTCAGGTTGAAGGAATATTTGTGCAGATGAATTTTGAGGAGAAACAGATTTCTTTTGAACAGATTTTGTTCCCTATTTTGAAGAAGAAGATTAAAATATGAAAATAAGGGAAAATGTTTTATATAAGAAATATTTTTGATTTCATAAAAAAAAAGAAAAAGAAAAAGAAACTAGACACTTGGTTTAAATTTAACAATCGCAAAATTTAGGCTCTAAAGGATGAGAAGAAGGTGATGTTGATAAACAAGCTCTTTTCCCTTCCCTCAATTTCTAAAGTGCAAGAGTAGGATTCACTGGTTGAACCCACATTCTTGTACAAAATAGGACCATATTAGAGGAAGTGATGATATCTTTGATAATTGGAAGTTTAAGCCTTCTTTAATTAGCAATCTCTTTTTGAGCCAAAAAAATAAGAAGTCGATTTTTAAGTTAAAAACAACAATGATTTCAACTAAATAATCTATTAGTGAATCAAGTTGAAAGGCCTTAATGGAATAAAATTATATCAACTCTAGTTTGCCTTTAAGCTCCTTTACCTCTTACATTAAGTTTCCAACGTAGAAGGATGATCAAAGATATGCTAAATCACTACAAGTAGGTATTTCTTTAACTTCTTCTCCTTATGACGAATAACTTTGAAAGGGTCAATAAAGTCGATTTGAGCTAATAATGCCTTCTCATATGTTTTAATAGTGCTTTTTAGTTGAGAAACTTGATGGGATAAGTTACGTTTATCATTCTCGAGTGTCTTAAACTTTAATGTGAGTTCATTCTTCTCATGCTCCAACATCTTAACTTCAAGTCTATAATGTGAGATTGCTTCAGTGAACTTTTTATTCTAATAATATCTTATTATTTTATTACATTCCAACTCGAAGGATCTGCTCATTCTAGTGAGTTCTCATAGTCTGTTTTCCAATAATGATAAGTGCTAGGGCGATTATGTTGCTACAATGCACTGAGCGACCCCGAGATGAAGAAGAAATTCGAGAAGACTCCTTCTTAGAAGATTTCGCTGGAGTAAGGGTAGAAAGCCCTTTCTCACTTCATTAATATTTTTTTTATGATTGACTCTCATTTTTGAACTTCTTTAGGTCCATCTCTAAATCAAGTATACAATGTTAAGGTGACTGATTTATGCATCATATTTTAACTATTGAGGATCAAAATGAGAGTCAAGCTTTTTACTTGGATCTAAAATTTGTTAGTCCTTGGAAGAAACATTCTATTCCAATTTCTCAATTATTTCTTGAGAATTTCTTAAAATAGATTTCACTTGAATGTGTTTTTCACACCATTCATTGGCATCAGCATTACAAATAAATGATGAACCAAAAAATAACCATGTAGAATGATTCCCATTAGCCGCCCCTAACTTGGATTAGATGCTCTCAATATGTTGATTAAGGTTAGGATCATCAAGAGATAAAGGCAATTCTTTGTCCTAGGTGAAAAAGCAAGCAATAACTAATTTTTAATAAAAGAAGAAAAATAATAAATAAGGTTTTATTGATAATTTGAAGAACAACTAGAATCAATATGTGACGATCCACCTTTCGTTCCACAGAAAGACATATCATTCATAAGAAAGAAAGAGGTAAAAATAGAATAGATAGAAGAAAGAACTAAACAATATCAGTATCTTACAGCAGAAACGGAGCAAAATATACTATATCACATAACTATTACATAGTCATTACATCAAAGTTACACAGTTTTCACAACATCTTCACATTAGACAGTTATAAAGGCCTGTCTAATACATTACAACCAAAATACAACAGTCAAAGACACTACATAACAGAAACATATAGATTTAGCTACATCTAGACTCCTGCTCCAAGCTTTCAAAATTCGTCAAGCAAAACCTGATCACTTGGCTACTCATAAAAATTTGAGTACCCAAGAGTTTAAGAAAAACAAAAATAAACTTTGGATCAGCCATAAACATAGGTATGTTTTTATCTTACACTAACCAAAACATTTGATTAGAAATCTAGTTATATTATAATAGGGTCTAGGGTTTTCAAATAAATATTCACATAGCTGAAATTGTTACATGATTAAATTCTAGCATACTAGCCACAAAGTGGGTTATATAAACAAAACCGTAAAGGCATGTAGGGATAATGAGTTTCCATCAATAGCAGGGCTACTGGGGCACCGCCCGTCACAGTACGTGGCCTAGATCACCGTACCGTTAATCCACCCTAAATCCTTTACAACAAAAGACTGGAACCTTCCCTTACGGGACAGTCCCGAATAAGACAACCCCACGGTTGTAGGTAGAAACCGCCCACACAATCGAATAAAAAGGGACTATAGACAAGGGAAGACCTTATCCTACTTGAGCGCGACTCACTTAGCCTTGCTACACCTCCCCTTTTTTAGCCATTCCTGGTTGATGAGGCTTGAAGCTACGATTACCTTTATAGAACACTCTATCTTAGAATGCTCATCGTCCTCCTGACGATGTTTTGAAAGCATTCAATCCATACAAGTTCGTTCCGGGTTCGAACGAAACCGAAGGCATTATCGCGTTAAACTCATTTTGGAATCACACTTAGAGCTAACGACAATAACCCTTGCACTCTGAATCTCCATCTCGATCCTGAAAGTACTATTTCCATTATACTCGTATTGGAATCACCTTTAGAGTTTTACGACAATTAGTTCTTACACTTCGAGCCTTCAACTTGATCTTCACTTGAATTCACGACATAATGTTTAACTTGGATCGATGTGGTTTTCGGATAATTAAATTTGATTTCCAATCCCGGTCTCATCGAAATCCAAAGTTTCTTAAAGGCCAAGTTGTTAAAGTTTAAACAATTTAATTCAATTCAATACTTTGAATTCACACAGCATCATTCACAGATAAATACCAGACATTTATCACATATATGTCCCATATCACATCACAGAATACCATAGAATATCATCCAATAGATATCAACCAATTCAGACATTCTACACAAACAATCATCCACACGCAAAAATTATTAATCCATATTATAATTAATTTAATGAACTTAAATTAAATTAATTACTTAAGAATTAATCACCTAATCCTGCATAACTATCATTAATTAATTACAAACCATTTAACTAATGAATCATTCCTTAATTACCTTGTCAATCAATTAATTAATCTCTAATCACAGATTAATTGCCCTTTAACTATTAATTAATAAACCTTTCCCTCAATACAAATTAATAAATCCATAATAACATTTATAATCAATCAATTAATCTTTAATTAACGATTTAATTATCCCTTAATTATTAATTAATAAACCTTAACTATTAATTAACAAAACTCAATTACAAATTAGTTATTCTTTAATTACCAGTTAATCAATCCTTAATTAACAATTAACCAATTCTTAATTAATCTTTAATTTGAGATTAATTATCCTTTAATTATTAATTAATAAAACTTAATTATTAATTAATAAAACTTAATTACAAATTAAGTACTTCTTAATTTCTAGTTAATTAATCTTTAATAGTTAATTAACCACTCTCTAATTACTTAATTAATCAATCTTAATTACTTAATTAATTAATTCATAATTACACTTAATTACTTAATTAATTAATTTCTAATCATTCATTAATAATCTTTAATTATCTAATTAATGATCTTTAACTACAAATTAATCAACCTTTAATTAATTAACTTTTAACCCTTAATTATTAATTTATTAATCCTTAATCATTAATTAATGAAATAAATTAATTACTCTTAATTAATTGCTTAATTAATCCTTTATCATTAATTAATTAAATTAATTAATTTTACTTAAATTTATTAATTAACTTAATTAATCCTAACTCATTAAAAACCTTATTTAACCTTAAGATAAAACATTATCTTTATTAATGGCTTATTATTATTAACACCTTAAAACATTTAACTTTAAAAATTATTGCCCTTAATTAAATCTTTTTAATTTGAGATTTAAAATAAGTTAAAAATTAACTTAACAAATACAAGTTAAACACTTTACATAATTTTCTCAAATCAATTACTTAAAAACATTTATTTTTATAAAGAACAGATTTTAAAAACAAGATTCTTTTAAAATTTAAAACTTACTTTGTTTAAATTTAAAAACTTGTTTTTATAAAACTTTTAAACTTTAAAAACTGTTTTAAAATTTCTGCTTCGGGTCGAACCCAAATATTTCTCGAGCCAAGCCCTGAGTTTTCTTGTGTTCCTAAAAAACCATAGTTTTCTAAAAAAATTTAAAGTTTAAGACCTGGAACAAAATCACACATGATCCACTCGAATATGAAACCGAGTCCTTCCTCGATTTCTCATTCCAATAACCCGAGATATTCTTCGAGGCAACATCCAAAACCCAAACAACTTACACCACCCAAACCCTATGTGCATGCACTAGTGTCGAAGCCGCCTCTGACCTCCTATGAACCCTCCGGCACATCGACCATCGTCGCTGTAAATAATCCCAATCACCAAAACATAAGCTCAAGCCCACGATCGAAATCAAGCAATCCAGTCGAAACTGGAACCAAACATCATGCCAAAAAAATTTCTCGAACCAACGTCTCCGATCACCGAGGCGCTGAACTACGGCCATGCCTTTGCTAGACTTCCACGCAACCAACGCCAAAGCTTGATGCCACTCGATCAACCAAAGTCTCCATGGTGACCAAAATTTCGAACTCAACAAAAATATGGTTAAAAACCCATTCCAGTCCACCGCCGACGCCACGATGGTCTGGAACTCCACAAGATATTTTTACCATAACCACCTGACATCCTCCGACCTCCCGCCAAGACCCTGACCTCCCCAGCACTGCTGATCATCAGAAAACACTCAAAAACCAATTTCTGATTAACCAAGAATTTCTCACAGGTTTCCAAACTAAAAATCATAATTTTCATTCTAAAAATCCTAATTTTCAAAGAAGGTTTAAGTTATAAAATTGGATCAACAAATTATGATATTTGATTTTAACTTGTTTTTAAAATTACTATTGTACTAACTTGATTTCAGAAGATTTAAAAACCTGTTTTGCTTGAATAAAATTTGAAACTTTCATTTATGTTTAAACAAACATGTTGTGTTTGAAACTCAAAGCCTAACAGTGATTAGGTTAGGGAGTTTTTGAATTTTTGATTTATTTCTAATCCCTGTAGTTTGAAAATAGAGAAGAACAAACATATTATGCATGCACGGTCTATACACATACATATATACATAGATCACACTTATAAATACACATGCAAAACACAATTTAATCAAAAATCACAAGCACAGATTTTAGTTTACGTAAGCCTTTTAGAAAATGTGTTTACTCACCTGAATAGATAAATCAGAGGACATGAAACAGATGCTTGAAACTAGAATAAAAATGCTTTTTAACTGAGATGATTTAAGCTTGAAATAGGAATGATCAAAATTTTGATCTTGAAAACTTGAATGCTTTGATCAGAAAACTAAAATTCTGATGCTTTGATGATCTTTGAAAACTGAGATGTTCTGGCTTTTGATCTTTATCTTGAGTTTTCTTTGACAATCTTAGGTTTGAAAATGGTTACAGGGTTTTGAGTTTGATCTTTGATTTTTTTTACAGGCTTATGAGTTTTAATTTGTTTTGAAGAAAGTTTACAGGCTTGAGGATAAAATGGTTTACAGGGTTTAAGTTTGATTTTCTCTAGTTTTAATATTAACAGGTTTGAGTTTTAGAATGAGAAGATAAGAAAAGGATTGAAAAGAGAAGGTATGTTTTTATATAAGCTCAATTGTGATTTATTAAAATTTAAAGGAAAAAAAATGAAAATAAAATAAAAAGGATGACACTTATTCAAATGGTTAACATTTGTCAATTTCATATTATAATATCATCACACATGTTAACAATATGCTTTATAATTAAACACTTGTAATTACTCATGTTTAATATTGTTTTAAAAAGATTTAAAAGCTTTTGTATTTAATTTTCCTAATTAAAAAGTACATTCCTTAATTAATAAATGTTTTTCCTAATTTTAGATAAATAAAATCCTTCAAATAAAATAGAATAAAATCCAATTATATACTAATAAATATATTTAATTCATTTTTAAATGTTAATATAAAACTTTTGTATTTGTTTTACTATTTAACAAATAATTTCTAAATTTATATAAATAAATTTCTTTAAGGAAAATAATATAAAACAAATTATATTCTAAATAAAACCTTATTCGTATGGTTTTATATCCAAACTATTTTTAAAATATATATCCTTTAAATTAAAATTTAAATCCAGATTCAAATTCAAATTCAATCTAATTTAAAATCAACTTTAGTAAATATATATATATATATATATTTAAACAAACAAATTATTACTTTGGAAATAATAAATTTTGTTTTAGAATCTATTTATACAAAAATATAAATTAAATTTGTAAATAATTATTCTATTTAAAATCTATTTATATCAATATATAAAAACGACACATTATTATTATTGTTTTCAAAATAATAATTTTACCAATTTTAAATAATTAAAAAAGGAGATTATCACATTTTAAATTTCTTGAAATTCTGGGAGATCACATTTCTCCCCCTTAAAAGAATTTCATCCCCGAAATTTAAAACAAAAGATAATCCAAAAATTTTACTTCATTTTAAATCGTCCAAGCATACATATCAACCATACACTATCAACCAAACAACAATTCATCCAAAGAACAAATCATTCAAACAAACAACTCTAGCTATCCGGACACAGATTCAGAAAAGCCTTCCTAAAACTATCCAAAGTTTCCCAGGTACAGTCCTGGGATCCTCACTCCATTGCACCTTAACTAGCTATACCACTATGATCCAGAGCTTCCTCTTACCCTAATCTATAAATCTGAACCAGATATCAGACCACACTTAAAACCAGCTCAAATATCAGATCCTTCTGAATTGCAGATCCCAACTAAGATGGATCATTCATGTATTTCCTCAGATGAGATACGAGGAAATCATTGTGAATTCCAGCCATCTGGACTGGCAATTCAATCCTGTAGGCGACAGCACTAATCCTCTCGAGCACTCGAAACGGACCAAAATACCTTGGACAAGTTTTCCCATCTTCCCAAATCTTATCGCTTCTTTAAAATCGGGAAACTTTGACAAAGACCAAATCTCCAATTTCAAATTCCAATCGTATTCATCTCTTGTCCGCGTATTCTTTTGGCGTTCCTGCGCTGCCCTCAATCTCTTCTTGATATGCTCCACCTTCACAGATGCCTCTCATATCAAAACTGGACCAAGAACAAGACGATCTCCCAACTCTACCCAATAGAATGGGAATCCTACAAGGTCTTCCATAAAAGCTTCATAGGGTGCTAACTAGATACTCGCCTGATAATTGTTATTGTACGAGAATTCCTCTAAATGTAGATGGTCCTCCCAAGATCCACCAAAATCCAAAACATAAGCCCTCAGCATATCCTTTAGAATTCGAATCGGCTTTTCTGTCAGTCCGTCGGTCTGATTATGATAGGCTGTACTCATACTCAATCTCATTCCTAAAGCTAATAGCAAAGCTTCATAAAATTTGCTGATGAAGATAGGATCACGATCGCTAACAAAGCTGACTGGAGCACCATGTAGTCGGACAAATTCCTATAAGAAAAAATCAGCCAAAGATGCTGTAGTACGGGTTGCGTTAACCAGAATAAAATGGGCGCTTTTAGTCAACCGGTCCACAATTACCCATATTCCTTCATTTACCTTTTTTCTCCTTGCCAAACCGTCGTTGAATTCCAAAGAAATCACTTCCCACTTCCACTTCCACTTCGAAACGTCCAAAGGCAGCAACAAACCTACTGACAAATCGCACATCCATTGACGAAAGCTGCAGCATCCTTCTACATAACCTTCCACCAGAAGACTCTCTTCATATCCTTATATATCTTTGAAATCCCTAGATAGATATTCAGCCTGAAGCAATGACTTTCTATTGAAACTCTTTGCTTCAAATCCTTGAAATTCAGAACACAAATCCTTCCGTCGATCCTCAATGTTCCTTAGTCCATCAATCCCAAAACTGGAACACTGACCATTCTTGACTCAATCCATCCATCTCGGGAAACACATAAACGTCCCTGTAGACATCAAACTTACTCTTACCATCAGGAATAGTTAGAACTGACACACTGATCAGCCTTTCCTTCAAATCCAAGAAAGCCTCTTTACACTCGGGTCTACTTTAACTTTGCTCCTTCCCAAGTCGACTTGGTTAAGTGCGAAGAAATCTTATAGTAGTCCTTGATAAACTTCCTATTGAACCCCGCCAAACCCAGAAAGCTACGGTTGCTTCCACTCTTGAGTAGTAGCTACCTTGTCTGCATTTATAGAAATACCCTCACCAGAAATGATATGCCCCAAAAGTATGGCTTCTGATTTTCAAAGATGGCACTTCGAAAACTTAACCATCAGAACATGCCTCCTCAAAGTCTCTAACACTATTCCCAAATGTCGCTTGCTCCTTTTCAGACTAGGAGTAGACAAGAATATCATTGATGAACACGAGAACAAACTTATACAGCACATCCTAAAAAACTTGGTTCATCAAATCCATACAGAATCTCAAGGACCCATCTGACTTAGCCACAAAGAAAACAGCTGAATCCTAACTGGAAAAACTAGGCTGGATCAAACCTTTCTCAAAGAAATCTTGGATTTGCTTCACCAGCTCTTCTCACTCTTCTACGACGCTATCCTTCTACTAGGCTGAACAAAAGGTACCGCTCCTGGAACTAAGATGATCCGAAACTCCATCTCCTTTTGAGGACAAACTTTCACTCCTTCGAAAACATCTAGAAAATTTTTAACCACTTCGATGGACTCTATGCCTTTTGGAGATGCCTCGACTCTATGAAAAAGATTACTCAAGTGAACTCCGGAATCATCGCAAGTCACTTTGCGATTTTCACCAACTTAGTCTCCAAAGACACAATCCTCACTTCACACATCAAGACAACCTTACTAATCCAACCAATCCATACCCATAATAAGATCAAACTCTTTGAAATCCAATAGAAATGGGTCACCAGAAAACTATGGGATAGATAAGAAAATCTTAAGCCTTTATAGATCTTATCTAACTTGGTTACCCTGCCTAGAAGATTAGATACAAAGATAGGACAGACAACCAAACAAAGAGAAAGATGAAACTCCTCTAGAACTCATGTTGGAAACCCGAACAGACACCCAACAAATTTAGATAGGTATATAGTTATATAAAAAATTACCAGTACGTGCTCTCAAGGTAAACACTACTCCAAAACCTAGGTATTATCTCAACCTGGCTTTGATACCAGCTGTGACGACCCGCCTTTCATTCCACAGAAAGACGTATCATCCTTTAAAAAGAAAGACGTAGAAATAGAATAGATAGAAGAAAGAACTAAACAATATTAGAATCTTACTGCGGAAATGGAACAACATATAATATATCGCACAACTATTACATAGTCAATATATCAGAGTTACATAGTTTTCACAACATCTTCACATTAGACAGTTATAAAGGCCTGTCTAATACATTACAACCAAAATACAACAGTCAAAGACACTACACAGTGGAAGTAGATAGATATAGCTACGTCTGGACTCGTGCTCCAAACTTCCAAAATTCATCAACCAAGACCTGATCACTTGGCTACTCATAAAAATTTGAGTACCCAAGAGTTTAAGAAAAACAAAAATAAACTCCTCGTTAGACATGGGTCTGGTGTGAGTAAATGGGTTAAAGTTGTTTAACTTTAAAAATCATTTGAAAACAATGGTATCATGTAAGACTTCCCATACATAAACATCCTTACGCTAATTAAACATTTGATAGGAAATCCAGTGATATTATAATAGGGTCTAGGGTTTTCAAGTAAATATTCACATAGCTGAAATTGTTACATGATTAAATTCCAGCATACCAGCCACAAAGTGGGTTATACAACAAAAACCATAAAAGCACGTAGGGATAATGAGTTTCCATCAATGACGAGGCTACTGGGTACCGCCCGTCACAATACGTGGTCCAGATCACCGTACCAAGGGTCCACCCTAAATCCCCTGCAACACAAGGCCGAAACCATCCCTTATCGGACAGTCCCAAATATGATAACCCCACGGTTGTAGCTAGCAACCACCTACAAAACCGATTAAAAAGGGACTCTAAATAGGGGAAGACCTTATCCTACCTGAGCGCGACCCACTTAGCCTTGCTGCACCTCCCCACTTTTAGCCATTCCCGGTTGATGAGGCTTGAGGCTGCGATTAACTTCATAGAACACATATATCTTAGAATTCTCATCATCCTCCTAACGATGTTCTGAAAGAATTCAATCTATACAAGTTCGTTCCGGGTTCGAACGAAACCGAAGGCGTTATCTCATTACACTCATTTGGAATCACCCTCAGAGTTAACGACAATAACCCTTGCACTCTGAATCTCCATCTCGAACCTGAAAGTACTATTTCAGCTATACTCGTATTGGAACCACCCTTAGAGTTTTAACGACAATTAGTTCTTACTCTTCGAGTCTTCAACTTGATCTTCACTTGAATTCACGACCTAACGTTTAACTTGGATCGATGCGGTTTTCGGATAATCAAATTTGATTTCTGATCCTGGTCTCATCGATATCCAAACATTTATTAAAGGCCAAGTTGTTCAAGTTTAAACAATTTAATTTAATTCAGCACTTTGAATTCACAAAGCCTCATTCATAGATAAATATCACATATTTATCATAGATATGTCCTATATCACATCATAGAATATCATAGAATATCATCCAATAGATATCAACCAATTCAGACATTCTACACAAGCAAGAATTACTAACCCATATTATAATTAATTTAATTAACTTAAATTAAATTAATTACTTAAGAACTAATCACCTAATCCTTCTTAACAATCATTAATAAATTACAAACCATTTAATTAATGAATCATTCCTTAATTACCTTATCAATCAATTAATTAATCTCTAATCACAGATTAATTATCCTTTAACTATTAATTAATAAACCTTAATTATTAATTAATATCCCTCAATACAAATTAATTAATCCATAATTACATTTATAATCAATTAATTATTCTTTAATTAACTAATTAATTATCCCTTAATTATTAATTAATAAACCTTAACTATTAATTAACAAAACTCAATTACAAATTAATTAATCCTTAACTACCAGTTAATCAATCCTTAATTAACAGTTAAACAATACTTAAATATTCTTTAATTTGAGATTAATTATCCTTTAATTATTAATTAAAAAACCTAATTATTAATTAATGAAACTTAATTACAAATTAAGTACTACTTAATTTCTAGTTAATTAATCTTTAATTACTTAACTAATTACTCTTTAATTACTTAACTAATCAATCTTAATTACCTAATTAATAAATTCACAATTACACTCAATTAATTAATTAATTAATTTCTAATCATTCATTAATAATATTTAATTATCTAATTAATAATCTTTAACTACAAATTAATTAACCTTTAATTAACTAACTTTTAACCCTTAACCATTAATTTATTAATCCTTAATCATTAATGAATCAAATAAATTAATTACTCTTAATTAATTACTTAATTATTCCTTTATCGTTAATTAATTAAATTAATTAATTTTACTTAAATTTCTTAATTAACTTAATTAATTCCAACTCATTAAAAACCTTATTTAACCTTAAGATATAACATTATCTTTATTAATGGCTTAATTATCATTAACACCGTAAAACATTTAACTTTAAAAATTATCGTCTTTAATTAAATCTTTTTAATTTGAGATTTAAAATAAGTTAAAAATTAACTTCAAAAATTCAAGTTAAACACATTACATAATTTTCTCAAATCAATTACTTAAAAACATTTATTTTTATAAAGAATAGATTTTAAAAACAAGATTCATTTGAAATTTAAAACTTACTTTATTTAAATTTAAAAACTTGGTTTTATAAAACTTTTAAACATTAAAAACTGTTTTAAAATTTCTGCTTCGGGTCGAACACGAATTTTACTCGAGCCAAGCCCCGAGTTTCCTTCTGTTCCTAAAGAACTTAGTTTTTAAAAAAATTTAAAGTTTAAAACGTGGAACAAAGTCACACATGATCCACTCGAATACAAACCCAAGTCCCTCCTTGAGTTCTCATTCTAATAACCTGAGATATCCTTCGACGCAACAACCAAAATCCAAACAACTAACACTGCCCAACCCTTGTGTACATGCACTGACGTCAGAGCCGCCTCCGACCCCCGATGAACCCTCCGGCACATCGACCATCGTCGCTGCAAACAATCCCAATCACCAAAACGCAATCTCAAGCCCACGATCGAAATCAAACAATCCAATGTAAACTGGAACCAAACACCATGCCAGAAAAACTTCTCGAACCCATGTCTCCGATCACCGGAGCTGCGGCAACTCCGGCCATGCCTTCGCCATACTTCCACGCAACCAACGCCATAGCACGATGACACTCGATCACCCAGAGACTCCATGGTGACAAAAATTCCAAACTCAACAAAACTAGGGTTAAAAACCCATTCTAGTCCACCGCCGATGCCACGGTGATCTGGAGCTCCACCAGATATTTTTGCCGAAACCACCTGACATCCTCCTACCTCTAGCCAAGACGTCAACCTCCCAAGCACTGCCGATCATCATAAAGCACTCAAGCACCAATTTTCGGTTAACCAAGAATTTCTCGCAGGTTTCCAAACTAAAAATCATAATTTTCATTCTAAAAATCCTAATTTTCAAAGATGGTTTAAGTTATAAAATTGGATCAACAAATTATGATATTTGATTTTAACCTGTACTTAAAATTGCTACCGTACTAACTTGATTTCAGAAGATTTACAAACCTATTTTGCTTGAATAAAATTTTAAACTTTCATTTATGTTTAAATAAATATGTTGTATTTGAAACTCAAAGCCTAACAATGATTAGTTTAGGGAGATTTTGAATTTTTGATTTATTTCTAATCCCATTAGTTTGAAAACAGCGAAGAACAAACATACTATGCATGCACAGTCTATACACATACATATACATAGAGATCTCACTTATAAATACATATGCAAAGCACAATTTAATCAAGAATCACAAGCATAGATTTTAGTTTACTTAATCCTTTTAGAAAATGTGTTTACTCACCTGAATAGATGAATCAGAGGACATGAAACAGATGCTTGAAACTGGAATAAAAATGCTTTGTTGACTGAGATGATTTAAGCTTGAAATAGGAATGATCAAAACTTTGATCTTGAAAACTTGAATGCTTTCATCAGAAAACTGAAATGTTGATGCTTTAATGATCTTTGAAAACTGAGATGTTTTGGCTTTTGATCTTTTTCATGAGTTTGCTTTGACAATCTCAGGTTTGAAAATGGCTACAGGGTTTTGAGTTTAATCTGTGATTTTCTTTACAGGCTTTTGAGTTTTAATTTTTTTGAGGAAAGTTTACAGGCTTGAGGATAAAATGGTTTACAGGGTTTAAGTTTGATTTTCTCTGGTTTTAATATTAACAGGTTTGAGTTTTAGAATGAGAAGATAAGAAAAGGATTGAAAAGAGAAGGTATGTGTTTATATAAGCTTAGTTGTGATATAATTAAATTTAAAGGAAAAAAATGAAAAAAATGAAAAGGATGACACTTGTTTAAATGGTTAACATTTTTCAATTTCATATTATAATCTCATCATACATGCAATATGCTTTATAATTAAACACTTGTAATTATTCGTGTTTAATATTATTTTAAAATGATTTAAAAGCTTTTGTATTTAATTTTCCTAATTGATAAGTACATTCCTTAATTAATAAATGTTTTTCTTAATTTTAGATAAATAAAATCCTTCATAGAAAATAAAATAAAACTAATTATATTCTAAATAGATATATTTAATTCATTTTTAAATGTTAATATAAAACTTTTGTATTTATTTTACTAGTTTAACAAATACTTTCTAAATTTATATGAATAAATTTCTTTAAGGAAAATAATATAAAACAAATTATATCCTAAATAAAAACCTTATTCATGTAATTTTATATCCAAAATATTTTTAAAATATATATCCTTTAAATTTAAATTTAAATCCAGATTCAAATTCCAATTCAATTTAAAATCTAATTTAAAAGCAACTTAAATAAATATATATATATATATATATATATCAATTTAAACAAACACATTATTACTTTGAAAATAATAAATTTTATTTTAAAATCTACTTATACAACAACAGAAATTAAATTTTTGAATAATTATTCTATTTAAAATCTATTTACATCTATATATAAAAACAACACTTTATTATTATTGTTTTGAAAATAACAATTTTGCAAATTTTAAATAATCAAATAAGGAGATGATCACATTTTAAATTTCTTGAAATTCTGGGATATCACACGTTACATTCACATAGAAACAACAATAATAGAAACTATATGCATTTTATAATTTTTGCTAATTCTTAGAATGAGAAAGAGCATCTCGAATTCTTTGGAAGGATGGAGATGAAATGGAAAATTTAGCGCAAAAAGGAGCTCCAATGCCGGGAGGAGTGTTATTTGGAGGTTACCCTTGATAATCCCATTCCTAGGGAGGAGGGCTTCACCACGCAGTAATTTGGCATAGTTAGTTTGAATCTCGTGAAGATGTAATGACCTTTCTTTCTAACCATTGAATGTCGACAGTAGTACATCCATGGTGTTTGCGTATCAACCACCCATGTGCCAGAAAGATCATTTGTCAAGGTAAAAGAAAAAAATGAAAAGAAAAGGAACAAGAAAGAGGATAACAAGTGTGACGACCCGTAATTTTCGAGCACTTGAAATCGGAATATTTAATTGATTTTAAGTATTCAATAGAATAATTTTAACTTGAATTCAAATATCACTAATTAATGGTTAATTAAATTTTTGAATTAAATAATTGAAGTTGAGCTAAATGTCGAATCTGAACTTTTAAGCCGGTTAAAAATAATTTGAAGGCTTATAAAATTTATATTGATATTACTGGAGAGAATAGAAGTGATGAAATCAAATTTAAAAAGGGTTTGTTAAGTTTTAAAATTTATATTGTTTAAATTGAATTTAAAATAGCCTTCCGAGTTGCCGTCTCAGAATTTGACGAAACCGGTTCCATTGAGTCCGTAATATTGGATTCTTATCGGATTTCGAATTTCGTATTAATCGGAGTTAGTATGTGAGTGAACGATATATAAACGCGTTGAGAATTAAATAAAACTTTAATTTATCAAATCAATGCCATCGGTGCTTTCTTAAACACGTTTTCTTTTTAAATATTTACAACCGTTCTTAAGGCCAAATCATAATCAAACAAGCCTTCCACTAGAAGATTCAATTATATAAATTTTTTTTTGTATATAATAATATAGCTTCGTTTGTAAGTTGAAGGCTAACTCTCTCGTGTTTAAAAAATAAATAAGAGAGAATGGTGGCCGAGCCTTTTCATTCCGTATTAATCTCGTATACAAAAAAGAGGGCAAACGAAATGGCAGACACCCTTCTTCTTCATGTCGCGGCTTCAGAATTCAATCATGCGTTTTCTCCTCCTGCCCCATTCGACTATAGGCGACTCGAAGCCTTCATATTGGAGTCGTTCGCACTCGAGACTAGGCGGCTGCAAGGGATGGTCGCACTCGCGAGTTGGGTGAGGTCGAGGCGGCCGTTTGCAGCGAGGAATGGATCGCGATTTCGGTGAGCGATGAAAGTTGCGAGCTCGAGTGGGCTGACGTCGAGGCTGTTGGCGCGCTAGGGTTTCGGCAGTTTAAGCATTCGTGATTTTGGGCTTTTGGTGTTTGTCGAGGCAGCAGGTATAGTTTTTTTTTTCGATTTTAAAATTTATATTTGTTTGTTTCACAGATTTGAAAAATATATACAGAAAATGAAATGAATATTTGCATAGTTTAATGCTATTAACACTTAAAATAGAAACTCTGGTAAGATATATATATAAATAGTTATATATTTATATCGATGACCACGGGATTAGGGAAAAATTATAATACGTGTTTAATCTTGCTGTTTAAGTTTTCAAAGCAGTATTAAAGTGATTTATATATTATAATATCATATTACAACGAATATTTACAAATTAATAAATTGTGATGAAGTGGTAAATTAGTTTGGGAATTTCTAAATTGATATATATTACTCAAGTTGAAACCTGAGTTTAATCTGTTGATTTTTAGTCCATTAAATTTATCTTAGTTAAAGTACAAATTATTAAATTGAATTAAAATATATATAAGGGAAAAACTAGTTTAAAATTTACTACTTCGGTTAAATTAAATCTAAGGTTAAAATTTAATCATTTGTAAACAAAATGAATAAATGGTGAATAATTGTTTGATTGGTTCATATAATAATAAATCGTGAATTATTATACAAGGTGTAAAAATCAAGGAAACAAGTCGGTTTGGAATGGATTGAGAACAGCAAAGCAAAGGTGAGTTAATCTGACTCAGGTTAAATTTAAGTTTAAATAATTGAATTTAAATAATTGTTTGAATGATTGGATTGGATGGATGTGCTATAGTATGTTATATTCAGAAAGTAGCATATTTGTTGTGCTAACGTCTGTGGATGCAGGGAAAACAGGTTGGAGGGATCCAACTGGATCCCTCAACATTTATTTAAATTATTTAAAATCCCCCTGTTATGATGATTTGATATTTTATGATGGATTATGTTGAAATATTGAGTGTTATGGTCTGATTGGATATAATTGGGTATAATGAATTTCTAGAAAAATATATAACTTGGATGTTGGAAAGAAAATAAAGGAAATGAATTCTGTAAGTAAAATAATTATGGAAATTTGAATAAATTTAAGAATGAAAAAAAAATAAAGTGACATAAGAATTCTAATTAATAAATCTTGAGATAGAAAGGAGATTTTTGAATAAATAGAAAGTTAATGAATTGTAAACTCCAATGCTAATATCTTAAAGAACGAACATTTATTTTAAATTTAAGATTTTAAATTTTGAAAAAGAACAAAGAAGAAAATGGGAAAAGCCTGAAATTTGTATATTTCAGTTAAAAGATTTAAAATCAAACAGAAAATAATAATAATAAAATTTAAGTCCATAATTAATGAATTATGAAATGAACCGAGCAAGTAAAGAAATGTAATTCAAATAGAATAAATTGGAAATCAATTTGGGGAAATTGATTTAAGTGCTTGAAGTGGGATCTGAATGGCCAAGTACACGTTTTAAAGGTAAATTTGTAAATATAAATTAAATGTTTTAAAGTTGTTTTTAAAGAAAGCAAGTTTTTGTAAAATTATTATTTCTAATATTTAATTTCTAAAGCAAGTATTTTCTTTTAATATATTATAGCAATAATTATTTAAAGACTTATTCAGTATTTGTTCTAAAAGTGTAAATCTGGTTTTATATTTATTAAGTAACCTTATTTTCAAATATTCGTATAGTCTGTATTTTTAGCAAATTATTGAAGTAATTTAACTTAAATGTTTAAAGTATAGTTTCAAAGTAAAGTGTTTTAAATTGTTTAACAAAAATTTATTTTTGTGCTTGGTGATTTCAGAGGAGATAGAAAATATTTAGGAAAGTTGATTCTGAAAAGAAAGATGGTTTTGAAACTGTTTTCAAAGGATTGAAAATAGAAATATATCTTGTGAAGATATTTTTGAGATTAATAAATAATTTGGAAAATTATTTATTGGTTGATGGTTGTTTTGTGAATATAATTGATAGTTAAATAACCGACTATCAATATTGGACAAATGCACTGATCGTTTCGAAGAGTCCGGGATCGAGATTAATTTCTCGAAAACCACTTCGATCCGGTTTGTACGTTTCGTGTAAACGATTTTGGATTCGAAGATGGAGCAGTGAAGTGCAAGGGCTAGTTGCTACTAATCCTGAGGATATTTCCAAAATGGATGTAGTAGGAATAGTGCATTCGGTTCCGTTCGAACCCGGGACGGACTTGTATGGATGAATGCTTGCGAAACATCGTCAGGTGGACGATGGACATTCTAAGGGATTTATTCTAAAAAGGTAACGCTTAGCCTCAAGCCTCATCAAATGGGAATGGCTGAAAATCAGGGGATACGCAGCAAGGCTTCATGAGTAGCCCCCACTGGAGGGTGAGGTCATCCCTGTCTGGATGTCCCTTTATTTCGGCCTAGTGGGCGGCTGCTGATCCCAACCGCGGGGTGATCTTGCCCGGGACTGTCCAGTAAGGGATGGTTCCAGTCTTGTGTTGCAGGGGAGTTAGGGTGGCTCCTCGGTACGCTGATCTAGACCAGGTACTGTGACAGGTGGTACCCCAGTGCCTAGCCATTAGTTGGAATCCATTTTCCCTACATGCCCGTACAGTTTTGATTGTGCCCAACTATTGCTGAAATGTGTGATGCAAGCATTTCAGCTAGATTCTATTTACTTTCTATAGACACTATTATAATATCAGAGGATTTCTATAAAAATTGTTTTAGCTATCGTAAGGTAAAAACCCGACATGTTTATTTGTGGCGCGGTCTTACGAGATACTTTTGTTTTTCAAAGGATTTTTGAAACTTTAATAATCAATTGGGTGTGACTTTCTCACGCTGGTATTCCAGACTGACTCGGGTGTTATTTAACTGTAATGCTCGGGTCAGACCGAGTATTGTAGAATACAGAAAATGCTGTGGAGCTTAGGAGACGAGCTGGATGATGATACGTACTTGCGTACTTGTTTATATACATATATTTCCGCTGTGTTGAGTTGTTGTGTATCCATTTTTATGACATTGATGTTGAGCTGTGATTGGTGTACTCTGATGATGTAATATATAAACAAAGATATTTGATGTTTGAGTAAAGAGTATTTATTATCTATTATATTTTATTTCGCTGCGATGGTTAGATTCTGATGTAGTTTTCTATTTTCTTCTTCTATCTCTTCTTCTTTATCCCAAATGGTTCGTATTTCTGTACAACTTGACTTGATTTAGGTTGAATAGTGTTAACTCAAGGGGTATGGATTTGCGGGTTGTTACAGTTGGTATCAGAGCTTAGGTTGGTGATAACCTAGGCTCTGGTGGGAATTACTCATTTAAAATAGAGTCTGTAGTACTCTACAATGAGTTTGAGCGTATTAATAGATATGAGCACGTATTTGTTAGTGAATAAAAATTGTTTTAATATTGTGTTGATTGGTTTATTGAGCGGCATATGAACCTTCGTCGGCACAGTCTGCGCAACTGTATCGAAGGGGTTTCTAAACACTTGAATAGAACAATCGACACGATATTGTTTTAAATATGAGTAAATGAAATAATTTTAGCCAAAAATATATTTTGATATAAAGAATAGTTTTTGAAAACTATTTAGCTAATATATGGTTGCTTGGATGTTAGAAATGATAATATTAAAGTATTATCATTGTTAAGTGAAAATTTAACTAGAAATTAAAATATAACTAAGGTTAAGGAGATAAATTCATTATAAAATAAAATTCATAAATTTATAAATATAAATTATGAATGTAATTTATCAATTGAAATACAATCAAATGAGTATTTGTATATGCACAAACTCTACAACTGAATTATTGTTAAAATTGATTTAAGCAGGGTTTGGAAATTTAAATCCTGGAGATTTGAAAGTATTTTGAAAATAAATAGTAGCATTGCTGTTTTTGGTTATTTCTGAAAGAAAATTTGTTTAAAAACGGATTTTGGAAGGGAGATAGCATTGAATTCACTTCAGTCACTGGAAAATAACTTCGGTGATGACTGCAGCATCATCGATGTTCATTTTCGAGTTTCTAAGTGATGGATTGCTGCCAAATTGATTTGTTCAGAAAAGTTAGTTGTTTTTGGAAATCTCAAAGGGAATTTGTTGGGAATAAAGCAGGATTGGTTTAATTTTTGAGAAATATGATTTGAGATGTTGGAGATTTCAAAACAATTTGAAACCAAAGCTGGGTGTTTAAAAAAAAATCAGGATAAGATAAGTTGTAAGCTTATAAATGGAAATGATTTGTAAATCAGGAAGAAATTTAAACTTTGGATAATGGAATTTAAATATAAAAGGTGAAAAGTTAAAAATGAAATTAACTTGGATTGGAAAATAAATTTTAACTGGACTGAAATTGATTGGATAGGCTGAAAATAATATCCAGTTGTATTCGAATTAAATTGAAATCGAATTGAGATTAAATAAATCTGAGTTTAAAATAAAACGTGAATTGGAATAAGAATTCAATTAAGTTATTAAATGGAATTAAATCCTTACCTGAACAAATGGAAATAAGTGGGATAAGGATTGGAATTGAGATAAATAAATCAGGATAAACTTATAAAAGAATTAACAATGCATGAGTAAAAATATGCTTGAGATATAAATAAGCATAAGGCTTGAATTAAAAAAATAAAAGAGGAATATATTTAAGCCTAGAATGATTGTGATTGTATAAAATAATATGTTGTGACTTATAAAATTGGAAACGGAATACAAAGCCCAAAATTAATATTCTGATGAATTGAAAAATAAAATAAAAATCCAAACTTGAATTATAAAATAAATGTGGACTTAAGAAAATTCAAATGAAGAGATTTTGAGATTAAAATTAAGTTCTGGTTTATAAGTTGGGGAAGGACTATTTAGATGATAATTAGATAATGAAATGTGCAAATGGAGTCTATTGCAGTTAAATAAAGTTGAATTGTGAGCTAATAATGAAGTTTGGAAATAAAACTCGAGTTATAAATTAAATTCGACTTAAATTATCGAGGGAGTAAATGAAATTGAACCGTGAGTTCATAAATATTGGGTGGTAAATTGAAAATGGATAGTGGATTCAAAACTTGAATTTTAAATCGAAATTTAACTTGAAGTGTTAACAAATTTAATATAATTGAAAACGTATCGAATGAAAATGAGCAATATAAGCTTTTAAGTTAATAAATAAAATATGACTTGAAATATTATTCAAATGAGCTTAGATTATGGAATTAGAGATGAATATGTGTATATATTATAACTTGGATTATAAATAAATTTGTGACTTGTAAAACTTAGAAATGGAATTGTAAGTGAATTAAGTATAAAGTGGAGTCGGTTGGAATTGGATTACAATAGAAATGATCTAAGTTGCAAATAAAATCCAAATAAGTGAGGATAACTTGGAAAATAGCCAGGTAATAAAATTGGATGAACTGAATCTAGAAAGTTAAAATGTATAATAATTGATCAAATAAATTGTAATTTGAAATGGGATTGGAAAATAAAATCAAGTTAAATTGAAAAGAGGAAATTTACTTGTAAAATGAAAACGAGCTTAAGTATAAATTAGAATCAAATTGAAGTAAATTGACTTAAGCTGAATAAATCGAAGAGAGTTGAATTTAATTCAACTTAAACCAAGTTTAATGATATTGGATTAAATTTGAATCAAGTAAAAATAAATATGGATTGAAATAGAACTTGGTGGGTTGTAATAATATTTAAGAAAATGGAAAATTCGAAATGGATTGAGTGGATAAACTAATTATGTTGAATAAATAAATGGATAGAATGAATAAGATCAAATTGAAGTATGGTTTAAATAAGTTGGAAAATGGTTATGGAATGCAATAGCTTGGACTGTTTTCGAGCTAAATAAAATAGTTTGGAATAAACAAATATGGAATGAAATGTAAATAAATGGATTGTAAATGAAATTTAAATGGAGTGTGTCGAGCTAAATAAATGGTTGTGAATGGATTAAAATAAAAGGAAAATTTAATTGGAAATTAAGATGAACCTAGGTTGTAAATGGTTTGAATGAACTAGTTTGGTTAATAAAAATGAAATGAGAATATATATATTATGAATAAATTTGAAAATGAAATAGAATTAAGTATAAATCGAGTTGAAATCCATTTAAATTGGTTATAAAACATAAATATTTGTTTGTTCACATAGATCTTGTCAAATTTGCATAGAATAAATATCATTGGATGTAAATGGAGGTAATTAAAATTCTATGAATTAATAGGAGTGAAATAAATTGGTTTTGAAAGCAATTGAATTAAATATGAGTTCAGTTTGCTTAAGAATAAGTTTAATGTAAGCGATTGAGTTTTAAACCATTCAAATTGATGAAGTGGTATACGAATGGATTGAAAACCATTCAAATCAAATGAAAATGGTTATAAATTAATTGGAACAGTTGAATTAGCATAGAAACTATATAAATTGCTTATGGAAAAATGTTTGGAATGAGTTTCTTTTAGGATTCATATGTTTTAACCATTGCATCTAGGTGAAATATAGTTAAACTGCATATATTTGGTACCTACATGTTTAAATTAAGTAAGTACAGGTACCTGGAAGCCGTATGGCTGGATTTGGGATGGGCTATTTGCTAAAAATAATAAGCTGCTTGCTTAAAATGCTAAATAAGGTACGCCTACGCAAATAAAATAGGAAATATGAACTGTTTTGGTTTTTCCGACCGTGTGGGTCGATGTATATATATTTATCTCTTTTGTCAAATTGCAAAAGCTCCTCCGTACAAAGGAGATTCTGCCAAAAATTTTCAGAAATTTTGAGAGTTAGAAATTTTTCTGAAAATTTTGGAAAATTATGTTAACGACAAAACGATTTCAATCTGGAAAATTGTAATAAGTTGGTAAATGAAACTAATTAAAGTAAATGACATAAATTAGTTATAAATGGAAAATAAAACTTGAAGATTCAAAGTTGAAAATAAATGAAATTCATATGTAATGTGGAAATCAATTTGAATAGAAATAGATATTAACTAAAGTGGTAAAGTGGAAACAAACAAAGAAACACATATAATGCTTATATTAAACTTAAGAGAGAATGGTGAATTCTTAAATGAAAATTGATACTACTAATATAATTTAAGTCAATATTGGAATGAATGGATATTGGCATTTTGTGAGAAATTCGATAAACTGTTTTGGGAATATTGTGATTGGATATTAGTGCTAAACAGGATATGCAGGTAATATAAAGGAAAGTGAATTGGTATTGACTTCATAAAGATAAAAAAATTGAGCTGCCCGACCAAAAAGGTACGTGTTTAAATTTTTGTGAAATTTGATTGGGATTTTGGATTGAGCCACTTGGCCTTTTGTTTTCTTTTTGGATTTGGGAGGCCGTAAAGCCATTTTGTAGTTGTACCGAGCTAGCCGCGCAAAGGAGACGCTGGCGAAATTTTTCGGAAATTTAAGGAGTTAGAAAAAATTTGAGAAAATTTTTATAATTCAAAATTGGTTTTAAGATTAAAACTTGGATGGTTGGGCAGATAGGATTGTTTACAAACTAGGAAAAAGGTTTGGAAAGTTAATAAGAATGATAATGGTCTTTTATAAAAAGATAGTTCGATAGGTGTTGAACTGTTTGGTTTTGGGAAAAGTAAACGGGTTTCGGACCATTATTCCTAGATAGTAATTTCGGGGATGAAATTCTTTTAAGGGGGAAGGAATGTGACGACCCGTAATTTTCGAGCACTTGAAATCGGAATATTTAATTGATTTTAAGTATTCAATAGAATAATTTTAACTTGAATTCAAATATCACTAATTAATGGTTAATTAAATTTTTGAATTAAATAATTGAAGTTGAGCTAAATGTTGAATCTGAAGTTTAAGCCGATTAAAAATAATTTGAAGGCTTATAAAATTTATATTGCTATTACTGTAGAGAATAGAAGTGATGAAATCAAATTTAAAAAGGTTTTTTTAAGTTTTAAAATTTATATCGTTTAAATTGAATTTAAAATAGCCTTCCGAGGTGCTGTCTCAGAATTTGACAAAACCAGTTCCATTGGGTCGTAATATTGGATTCTTATCGGATTTCGAATTTCGTATTAGTCGGAGTTAGTATGTGAGTGAACGATATATAAACGCGTTGAGAATTAAATAAAACTTTAATTTATCAAATCAATGCCATCAGTGCTTTCTTAAACACGTTTTCTTTTTAAATATTTACAACCGTTCTTAAGTCCAAATCATAATCAAACAAGCCTTCCACTAGAAGATTCACTTATATAAAAAAAATTTTATATATAATAATATAGCTTCGTTTGTAAGTTGAAGGCTAACTCTCTCGTGTTTAAAAAATAAATAAGAGAGAATGGTGGCCGAGCCTTTTCATTCCGTATTAATCTCGTATACAAAAAAGAGGGCAAACGAAATGGCAGACACCCTTCTTCTTCATGTCGCGGCTTCAGAATTCAATCGTGCGTTTTCTCCTCCTGCCCCATTCGACTATAGGCGACTCGAAGCCTTCATATTGGAGTCGTTCGCACTCGAGACTAGGCGGCTGCAAGGGATGGTCGCACTCGCGAGTTGGGTGAGGTCGAGGCGGCCGTTTGCAGCGAGGAATGGATCGCGATTTCGGTGAGCGATGAAAGTTGCGAGCTCGAGTGGGCTGACGTCGAGGCTGTTGGCGCGCTAGGGTTTCGGCAGTTTAAGCATTCGTGATTTTGGGCTTTTGGTGTTTGTCGAGGCAGCAGGTATAGTTTTTTTTTTCGATTTTAAAATTTATATTTGTTTGTTTCACAGATTTGAAAAATATATACAGAAAATGAAATGAATATTTGCACAGTTTAATGCTATTAACACTTAAAATAGAAACTCTGGTAAGATATATATATAAATAGTTATATATTTATATCGATGACCACGGGATTAGGGAAAAATTATAATACGTGTTTAATCTTGCTGTTTAAGTTTTCAAAGCAGTATTAAAGTGATTTATATATTATAATATCATATTACAACGAATATTTACAAATTAATAAATTGTGATGAAGTGGTAAATTAGTTTGGGAATTTCTAAATTGATATATATTACTCAAGTTGAAACCTGAGTTTAATCTGTTGATTTTTAGTCCATTAAATTTATCTTAGTTAAAGTACAAATTATTAAATTGAATTAAAATATATATAAGGGAAAAACTAGTTTAAAATTTACTACTTTGGTTAAATTAAATCTAAGGTTAAAATTTAATCATTTGTAAACAAAATGAATAAATGGTGAATAATTGTTTGATTGGTTCATATAATAATAAACCGTGAATTATTATACAAGGTGTAAAAATCAAGGAAACAAGTCGGTTTGGAATGGATTGAGAACAGCAAAGCAAAGGTGAGTTAATCTGACTCAGGTTAAATTTAAGTTTAAATAATTGAATTTAAATAATTGTTTGAATGATTGGATTTGATGGATGTGCTATAGTATGTTATATTCAGAAAGTAGCATATTTGTTGTGCTAACGTCTGTGGATGCAGGGAAAACAGGTTGGAGGGATCCAACTGGATCCCTCAACATTTATTTAAATTATTTAAAATCCCCCTGTTATGATGATTTGATATTTTATGATGGATTATGTTGAAATATTGAGTGTTATGGTCTGATTGGATATAATTGGGTATAATGAATTTCTAGAAAAATATATAACTTGGATGTTGGAAAGAAAATAAAGGAAATGAATTCTGTAAGTAAAATAATTATGGAAATTTGAATAAATT
This sequence comes from Allium cepa, assembly GCA_030765085.1. Classification (NCBI taxonomy): domain Eukaryota; kingdom Viridiplantae; phylum Streptophyta; class Magnoliopsida; order Asparagales; family Amaryllidaceae; genus Allium; species Allium cepa. The sequence continues at coordinate 996,106,641 of CM060928.1, forward strand.
TAAGAATGAAAAAAAAATAAAGTGACATAAGAATTCTAATTAATAAATCTTGAGATAGAAAGGAGATTTTTGAATAAATAGAAAGTTAATGAATTGTAAACTCCAATGCTAATATCTTAAAGAACGAACATTTATTTTAAATTTAAGATTTTAAATTTTGAAAAAGAACAAAGAAGAAAATGGGAAAAGCCTGAAATTTGTATATTTCAGTTAAAAGATTTAAAATCAAACAGAAAATAATAATAATAAAATTTAAGTCCATAATTAATGAATTATGAAATGAACCGAGCAAGTAAAGAAATTTAATTCAAATAGAATAAATTGGAAATCAATTTGGGGAAATTGATTTAAGTGCTTGAAGTGGGATCTGAATGGCCAAGTACACCTTTTAAAGGTAAATTTGTAAATATAAATTAAATGTTTTAAAGTTGTTTTTAAAGAAAGAAAGTTTTTGTAAAATTATTATTTCTAATATTTAATTTCTAAAGCAAGTATTTTCTTTTAATATATTATAGCAATAATTATTTAAAGACTGATTCAGTATTTGTTTTAAAAATGTAAATCTGGTTTTATATTTAATTAAGTAACCTTATTTTCAAATATTTGTATAGTCTGTATTTTTAGCAAATTATTGAAGTAATTTAACTTAAATGTTTAAAGTATTGTTTCAAAGTAAAGTGTTTTAAATTATTTAACAAAAATTTATTTTTGTTCTTGGTGATTTCAGAGGAGATAGAAAATATTTAGGAAAGTTGATTCTGAAAAGAAAGATGGTTTTGAAACTGTTTTCAAAGGATTGAAAATAGAAATATATCTTGTGAAGATATTTTTGAGATTAATAAATAATTTGGAAAATTATTTATTGGTTGATGGTTGTTTTGTGAATATAATTGATAGTTAAATAACCGACTATCAATATTGGACAAATGCGCTGATCGTTTCGAAGAGTTCGGGATTGAGATTAATTTCTCGAAAACCACTTCGATCCGGTTTATACGTTTCGTGTAAACGATTTTGGATTCGAAGATGGAGCAGTGAAGTGCAAGGGCTAGTTGCTACTAATCCTAAGGATATTTCCAAAATGGATGTAGTAGGAATAGTGCCTTCGGTTCCGTTCGAACCCCCGACGGACTTGTATGGATGAATGCTTGCGAAACATCGTCAGGTGGACGATGGGAATTCTAAGGGATTTATTCTAAAAAGGTAATGCTTAGCCTCAAGCCTCATCAAATGGGAATGGCTGAAAATCAGGGGATATGAAGCAAGGCTTCGTGAGTAGCCCCCACTGGAGGGTGAGGTCATCCCTATCTAGATGTCCCTTTATTTCGGCTTAGTGGGCGGTTGCTGATCCCAACCGCGGGGTGATCTTGCTCGGGACTGTCCAGTAAGGGATGGTTCCGGTCTTGTGTTGCAGGGGAGTTAGGGTTGCTCCTCGGTACGCTGATCTAGACCAGGTACTGTGACATGTGGTACCCCAGTGCCTAGCCATTAGTTGGTATCCATTTTCCCTACGCGCCCGTACGGTTTTGATTGTGCCCAACTATTGCTGAAACGTGAGATGCAAGCATTTCAGCTAGATTGTATTTACTTTCTATAGACACTATTATAATATCAGAGGATTTCTGTAAAAATTGTTTTAGCTATCGTAAGGTAAAAACCCAACATGTTTATTTGTGGCGCGGTCTTACGAGATGCTTTTGTTTTTTAAAGGATTTTTGAAACTTTAATAATCAATTGGGCGTGATTTTCTCACGCTGGTATTCCAGACTGACTCGGGTGCTATTTAACTGTAATGCTCGGGTCAGACCGAGTATTATAGAATACAGGAAATGCTGTGGAGCTCAGGAGACGAGCTGTATGACGATACGTACTCGCGTGCTTGTTTATATACATATATTTCCGCTGTGTTGAGTTGTTGTATATCCATTTGTATGACATTGATGTTGAGCTGTGATTGGTGTACTCTGATGATGCAATATATAAACAAAGATATTTGATGTTTGAGTAAAGAGTATTTATTATCTATTATATTTTATTTCGCTGCGATGGTTAGATTCTGATGTTGTTTTCTATTTTCTTCTTCTATCTCTTCTTCTTTATCCCAAATGGTTCGTATTTCTGTACAACTTGAGTTGATTTAGGTTGAATAGTGTTAACTCAAGGGGTACGGATTTGTGGGTTGTTACAACAAGAACATCAGAATCTTATAGCGGAATGGTAACATATAATATAAAAAGATAGTACACAATGTTACTTTAATACACATAGCATGTCTGAGTTACTAATCTATGTACTATCATTAGTCTTGACAACTATAACAACCTATCCTTACAATTGCTTATATATATACACACATAAAGAAATGTAGTGGAAATAAGTACTATGGTAGGTAATCATCTAGCTCCTCTCCAAACATCAATGAAATTTGGAAATATATTTAGGGCTGATCTGAGCATTATAAGAAAATAACACCCCGATCGGTCTGATAAACCAAAGTGAGAACTCAACCATATGGATTCTATATTTATAAAACCCTTCGAAAATAAAGGTATCTCGTATGACCATGTTACAAATAGAAATAGACATGTTTTTAACTTACGATAACCAAACCATTTCATAACAACATCTAGTGATATTATAATAATGTCTAGGGTGTAGAATATAAGTAAGAAAAATAGCTATGGTAGGCGAAGTGTACACCACAACAATAATATTTACACAATCAAAACCACTAAGGCGCGTTCTCTAAATGGTGTAGGGTTTCAACGGAGATGCCCTCGATACAATGAGGCTGATCTCCTATACAAGGATCAGAGATATCCTTTTGAAGCAGCATACATCCCTCACTAATGTACATAGGAAAAACATGGCTGGCCCCTACTAAGTGAGACCGAGTGCATCACTCCCACATGCATAACTGTAGGTATCTCTAGTTGGAGTTGCCTACACTTTTCCATGTTAGCTAAGACCTACTAGCTATGCGTCATATCTCTAGTTTTAGCCATTCCAATGATGAGGCCACATCAGATATTTAGCACAGGAGTCATAACATGAACAGATCTCGGAACCACACATTGATTCCCTTATCTCAATAGATTCTAGAATCATATATGGATTTCCACATCTCGAATAGATCACGAACAACTATGTGTGTTCGAGAATCTCAAACAGTTCTCGTATCTCTACATAGGTTCCAACATCTCGAACCAATCATGAACCTTTTCCAAAGCATAGAACACATTTATGGTTTTGAAGTGGTTATGGTTTCGAGTCATCTCATATAAGTACACTTCTCCATTTATTAGGCTCTTTAAAAACCAATCGATAGATTTTCGGTTAACTCAGATCCATTTCTATAACGACCTAAAATTTTATCGCTTTGGGTAATGAATATTTAATTAACTTTAAATATTCAATTAATAGTTTTAATAATTAAAATACCCTCTTTTAATTTATAACTAATGATAGAAAATTCATTTTTGAATTTGATTTACTAAAATAGGCAATTCGATAAAAAATAGAAAATGTGATCGAAAATTGTTTTCCAAATTTTCAATTTTTCGTCATACAAAAGTTGTCGAAAACATTGTATATACTCTGTTATATATACACACATTTACAAATAATATAAGTGTGGTTAAGATTAATAATAGAAATGGTAAATTTTATTTGCTTAGGTAAATAATAAAAGAGAGATGTGGCATTTTTCAATTTAATAAAAATAAAAATAAAAATAAAAGAGAATGAAATGTCAATTATCTCTTAACATCACGGTAGAAAGGAAAAGAATTATTTTGTGGATAAAAGGGGGGTGGTGATGCATGCCCGTGGAAGAAGTATGAGGGTGGTGAGGTGATGCGGCAAAATCTAAAGGGAGGGTATGTATGTAAAGGTCAGTTTGGTAACTTGGTTGTTTCATTTTATATAAAAACAATTCCAAACATTTTCTCTCTCATTTTATTTCTCATTTCTTCATTTTAAAACTTCTTCCTCTTCTTTCAAAAAAACCCTATTAATGGCTTCCTTAGTTTCAAAATTTAAAAATGATGTATTTTTCTGCTTTTAAAACTCTTAAAAATCATTTAAAAGATTTTTATTCTCTGCCTACACATCCTCCTTCAAAAAACAAGCCCACACCACTCATTTCCACTCAGGGCCAAGCCATATTTTCTTAAGCTAAGTTTAAATGCTTTTCCAAGGTCCAAAAACAAGTTTTTTCAAAGTAGAATCCAAGATCTAAGGCCGATCATAGTTCTAGGGGTGATTTAGTTTGTTTCCATGAGCTTTTGGTGAGTAAGCCCACTTTTTAACATAAAAAGTTTTTTACTTTTTATGTTATAGGTTATTGTGTCGCTTTTGGTTGAAATATATATGCTTGGTTTATATATGTGTGTGGGTGTGTGAGATTGTACATGTTGTTTGGTTTAGACTTAAAAATATAGTTGGATGTTGAGTGATGTTGAAAATGGTACATCTTACTTTATGTATAATGTTATGGCATGTGATTAAGTGTATGGACGTATGCTATGTGTTGTATGCAAAAGAAATAGCACTTAAAGTTGCATATTTGGGACATCAAGATCCTTGTTTCTAACATATATTACTTAGGTATTTTTTTTGAATGGTTTGTAGGTTTTAAATTTTATTTTAGTCTTCAAAAAATCCTTATATAAGTTTTTAAAATAAGGTAAACAAAAAGTGAAAGTTTTTACGAATGTTAGATATGTAAACTAGTTTAAAAAGTTATGGTACCCATAGCGATACGCTATGGATGCAGTTCGGTGAAATGAATACCTTTTGTAAACTAAAGTGCTTTTCTTTTTAAGTGTTTTTGAAAAGGTATTTCGTACATATTTTTAAGTATGAAGGGGTGATTATTATTTATTAATCTAGTATGAGTTTTAGTGATTACTCAATTAATTAATTAATTAAGTAAAGATAATTAGTATTAAGTAAAATCAATTAGTACTTAATTATTAATTAAGTAAGATAATTATAATTAGTTAGTTAAGTGAAGATTAATTATTTATTGATTTAGTTAAAATCAATTATTTAATTAATTATTATATAAGTAAGTTTAATTTTTAATTAGTGGTTAATTAATTGAGGTTTAATTAATATATTAAGTAATAATTAGTAGGGTTAATTATTAATTATTTAATAATTAAGTTAAGATTTTATTAAGTATTAATTAAGACTTAATTAAGTTCTAATTATAATTTAAATATTATTAAATCAAGTTTTAAACTAATTTTAAATAAATTAAATAAAGATTTTAATTTTAATTACTTTGTTTCTAAGGATTAGTTTACTTAACAGTAGCATTCCTTTATAAATAATTGGATTTAAAATGAGGGATTCTCTTTGTTTGTGCCATTAAGTAGCCAAACTAATATAAATGCTATATTTATGACATCTATTTAGCTCAATAAAACCTCATTCTACTATAATTAAATTAAGTATATTATTTGGATATCCATTTAGCAGAATAAATTCTTGTTCTGCTACTATATTGATTCAGACATTGAATTGTATTCCAGTGAATTAATATTGGATAAGCGATGGATTAGCTAGTGATTGCTAATTTATTTATTGACATATATGTTGGTTTATGTAAATACTAGTTATGTAAGTTGAAAAAGTCCAATTAAATTAATGGTAACTTGATTTAGTATCCTTGTTGTTGCTAATGCTATTTTCAAATTTGTAAGTTATGGATTTAAATTAAGTTCAATTTTATGCCAATTTGGGGTTAAGTGTTTATTAATGATGTTTTAGGTTAATTAATTATTCTATTTATAATGTTTTAAGTTCACTTATTTTTTTACTAATGATGGTGGTTTGGAAAATGTTCTTTCCATACTTAACACCGAAGGATAGGTGGTTTGGTTTTAAAGTAAGTAACGTTTTAAATGAAATTTATTTGGCCCATTTAAATATGAATTTGAAAAATAGGAAATCTTCCTTAAGTTTTGTGAAATACTTATACCATTGAGGTAAGCATATGGATATATTTTCTAACAATAGAAAGCATAATGTTTTGGTAATATACTTTTACCTTTGAGATAAGTACATAAATATTTTCCATGTATTGAAAGGAGTATAAGAGATTTGTGAAAATATCCATTGTAAAGGTATTTTAAATCAAAGATGTGAAAGTGGTTTGATTTATGAAAAGATTAATTTATAGAGGCCTAGTCGATCTTACACGGAATTAAATCTATGTTTGTTTGTTTGTTTGATGGTTAAATAATCAACTATCAAAATATTGACCAAAATAAAACTCTAGAAATATCTAGGAGAAACATGTGAGTTATATAACATAGTCATCTACAATGATGTATTATGTGTATAAATCTCGTTTTGTTCTCCTAGGACAAAGGATAAGTAGATCTGTCCACTTAAATGGTCAGGAGGTGATCCTCAGTTTTATGTATCGTGTATTTATTTTTAAAAGAACCAGAGTTGAGTTTACCATGAGCTATCGAATATTGATTCGGGTATGAATTATCCAAAAAACACTTTGAACTAACTCAAGCAATCAAATTAAAGAGGGCTTGAAAATGATAGGATCGAAGATGGAGCACTTTGAAGTGTAAAGGCTACTTGCTACTAATCTCGAGGGTGATTCCAAAATGGATGTAGTAGAAGTTTTTAGTTTGTTCATATTCCGAACAACTTGTGTGGACGAATGCTGACATTGCATTATCGCTTGGGGGGCAGTGTTAATATTCCAAGCGGGATTGTTGTCTAAAATGGTAAATCATAGCCTCAAGCCTCATCAACCAAGAATGGCTAAAATAAAGGATATGCCGTAGGCTATGTCGGTCATACGCATTAGGGTGTCATCACCATTCTGGATTATTATTTATGGATTTGGTTGTGCATGAGAGCTCTCTGGATAAGGTTGTAAAGCAATCAGAATGATGAAATATTTGGTACTATCCAGTATGGAGTAGGCCGGTCTTGCCATGTAGGGGCCGAAAGGGTTTTGGCCTTAGTACATTTTACATATAGATGTACTATGACAGGCGGTACCCTAGTTGCCTTATCATTGATGGAATCCAATCTCTAATATGCGCCACTACGGATTTATTTGTATACCTATTATATTGGAATTTAATTAATGTAACAATTTGGGAAATGATTATTATTAAATTTACCCCAGACATTATCATAATATCACTGGATTTAAAATAAAACTGATTTGGGAATCTTAAGGTTAAAACTCGTCCGTGTTTATATGCAGCCTGGTCTTATGAGATACGTTTATTTATGAAAGGTTTTATAATATTAAGTAATACATTTAATTATGTTTCTCACATTGGTTTTACCAGACCGATCCGGACGTTATTTTTCTTATAATGCTTGGGTCCGCCCGAACATATTTTCCAGATTTATCTAGACACATTGGAATTTCCGAAGAAGAGCTGGATCCTCCAAGACGTATTCCTATATATTTTTTGTTCTCTTTGTTATTCTTGTACTTATTGGCAATTGTAAGCATAGGTCATTATAACTATCTAGACTGATATTGGGTTAGTATTGTACTCTGATTTATGTATGTATATTAAAGTTTCTTTCCTTTTGTAAATAATTATTTAATATTATATAGTACTTGTCACGTTCATTTTGAGATTATGTTATGTCTTTCTTTTTTCTTTCTCCCCAACAGTCTGTCTTTTCGTCACGTAGATGCTAGACCCATGAATACCATAGATGTATTAGTGTCAACTTCTAAGGGATGAAAAGATAGGTTGTTACACTTGGTACTAAAGCCGAAGGTTAAGCGAGAACCTTGGCTTTTGTGGGGTAAACTCATTTGAAATAGGGTTAGAAACACATTAAAATGAGTCTAATGCATATATATATATATATATATATATATATATATATATATATATAAGAGCACATATTTATTAGTGAAATAAAAATATTTTATATAATGTCATTTGTTCAGTTGAGCAGTCTATGAATTTTGATCGATGCGTTTGGCCTACGTTATCGATAGGGATTCCTAAACACTTGAAAAAGCCAACCAACGTAGTTTTACGTTTAGTATTTTAAATGAAATAATTTCACCTAGAATTATTATAAAGGAGTAGTTGTTAGAAAAAAATTAGATAGTTATTTTTGATGTGGTTGTGATAATATTCAGTTATTACCATTAGGGTTTGATTAGTCATCCCCATCTAGTTATGAGGCATTGACTATTGTTTGTTGATTTATAAGTAATTTATCTTTCTACTACATGGGTTGGGTAGATAAAATTGTGGGAACATTGAAACGAACACCTTGTGAATTAAGTTTCACAGTTTGACTATAAGATGTTCGATATTAATGTTTGGTTAAAATTTGATTTTAATAAAAGATGTTTATTAAAAGTTAAAATATTTTGGAATAATTATTTGAGAAATGATTTTATTAAATAAGTTGATTTTATAAATTGGTTTATAGGAACGCGGCTTATAAATAAAAAGGATATAAGTAAAGAATTTGAGAACTTAAATGTCGTTGCTTTAGAAAACTGGTTTTCAAGGTTTTGAGTAAGAATGGTAATAGCACTATTTGAAAGTGTTTATCAACAGAAATTTTTCAAAGGGATTTTTAAGGAGACAGAAAGCATTTAACTCATTTCCGTCGTTGGAAAATAATTCTGATGATGACTACGATATCATCAGTGTTCATTTTTGAGTTTCTAAGTGGTGAAGTGCTATCATAGGAATTTGCTATAGAATAATTTTGATAAAAAAAGTTTCTAATCCCAAAAGCATGATTTCATTTACAAATGGAAATGGATATATTATTATTTCAAATGTTTTTAATAAAAGCAGTAATAGTTTTACCTAAAATATTTTCAAGTATAATATTTTGGAAAAGAATTTTTTTTCAAGTAAGTGTGTTACTTTGGTTGGTTTAGGGAATTAGTCCTGTTTTGTTCTAAGTAACGACCAGAATAATCTTCTAAGTAACTATCAAAAGTTTTCTTATTTGAACTTGTAGCGCACTTAGTAAATTATTCTCTTTATCGTCGTTCGATCGAAATAAGTTCAAATCTGAAGAAATCCATAGTATATATATTATTGTTCCAAAAACGGTACTTTGAAATTAAAGAAGTAATTTTATATTAACGAGTTCGTGTGTCCTGAGATAACTAGAAATGGGAAAGAGATGTGTTCGGGTGGTAAACACTTCTCTTAAGTATTACCCTCCTTGGTTAGGGAATATATTATACTACTTGGTATCACCTAGTCCCTCGGTATCATTTTGGGTTTACTTGGGCTATATGTATGTATTTTCTTTGGTTGAATATATAGTATCATTTCAGAAAGGATTTTTGAAATAAAAACATAAGTATTTGGATCTAGAGTTTTACGTAATGGAAATAAATTCAAATGGAAAAGATTGAACTCGATAGTGGTATATGCTCTCAGGAAATAGTAAGGTATTATACAAGTTAAAATTAAGTTTAGTTTTATGAAATATTTTCATAAATAATTCTAGAGGTAAAAGAATTAGTATTAGTGAGAACCAATATGGATAGATACATAAGTAGAACATATATCATTTCTCTTTTTCACAGAGATTTTGATCCAAGGGTCGCGGAAATGAATTTGAGTTGTTTCACATAGTTCTGAATAAGGACCTATCACTAGATTTTTGGACAGAGAACACTTGGTGAGGGTTCTTAATATGGAACTAAAATTTTCTATCATAGTATATTTCTATGAAAGGAGAACCGAGGTTTCTAATCAAAAAGCTTGATCGGGGTCCGCATTAGAGAATCGGGTAAGTATACTAAGTCAAAAGAGAAGTTACGTATTCGAGTAGAGCTCAAATCAGATTTTGCATATAGATAATCTATGAACATCATACCAACCTATGAATAATATTGGGTACTCATGTGGTGAAACTTCGAGGTCGAAATACTTTTAAGGGAGGGAGAATGTAATGACCCAGAATTTTATCGCTTTGGATTGTGAATATTTATTTAATAGTTTTAATAATAAAATACCCTCTTTTAATTTATAATTAATTATAACATCTCACCTTTTTATACGTTTAAGCAGACACATGTGCCAACTCAAACCATACAAAAGAACGAATTGTTATTGGGGTAAAGAAGAAAAGTAGAGAAAGAAATAAAACAAAATAGAATCTCACAGCGGAATAACAAAATATAATAATCAAATAATAGTTTATGAAGCTGTTTTAAAAACATTTGATTATACTTATAAAATACATATCAGAGTTACATATATCAGAGAATAATAAATAATGCAGCAGAACAGTATGAATGCAGTGGGATAATATAATAGATAATAGTAACACAATCTTCGTCTATGTTCTTTAGAAATAAAGTCTTCAAATCCCGAAATGCTCCGGCTGATCCGAGCGAATTGAAAAGACAAAACACTCGAGTCAGAACTAAAAGATCTTATATAATTTAAATCAACGGTAAATTATTTATGTATAAGTATAATCCGTTAAATTAACAGGTCAAAATCTTATGTAAGTTAAATCAACTAAAAGATCCTAAGGATTCATTAAACTATTTACTATGTAGTAATATACACTATTATAATAATGTCTATTTGTAAAATAAACTTACTTTTAAATAGCGTTAATGCATTACATTTTCCACCTTAACATGTAATAGTGCTAGTAGTCTATACAGTACCTGCATATCTCCTGATCGGAAGACTACAAGAATATACTCCATAGGTACGACAAAATCAAACTCGTACAAGCCTCGCTAGGGTAGGTGACACGGCACACAAGGCAATGCCAGGGTAGATATACCAATTACGCATATGGACTGATGGTGACGCATAGCGCGCAGCTACTGCCCACCTCGAGCCACACCCCTAAAATTCAAAAGGGTCCCAATCAATCATAAAGTAATAAAATGGTATCGAATGAGTGTGTCTGATAAGAGGGGCTACCTCACTGGCCCGTAAGCGCTCCTGTTTTAGCCACCTTATGCCAACTCAAGGGAGTCGGGTCCACGTATATATCTTAATAGAACGTCGCCACCATCTTACTTCATTCTGGAATCTCCACCGTGTACATCGTTATTTAAGTGATTTTCGGAGTTGGCGGAGAGTATGACAACTTTCGATCATGGTTTCTTTAACAACCAAACGTTATTATAGCACCACAGTCATTTAGAAATAATTATACTTCAAAACCAGAATAATATCCATTTCAAAACCATATAAATCCAATATCATTTACGTTTTAAAAACCAAATCAATATGATATCATTTTTATAAAAACCAAATAAAAATAATATCATTTTTGTTTCAAATATATCCTTTTTCCCAAATCATTGCACTTTCAAAGTTATAACACTTTGAAATCAAACACTTAAAGTATAACCCTTCCAATCATAATACTTAGAAACTCATAACTTTGAAACATAACTACACCACTTAAATGGCTTAAATATTAAATTACTTTATATAATAAAATATCTTCTTCAGTTTCACAAATCAATTCCAAATGCAGATTTGAACCCCAAAATAAACCATTTCAATTTCCATATATTTCAAAGCTTTAAATATTCCACCATTTCAAAACTAATTCTTTGATAATTCCATATATATAAAATTAAATTACTATTGTTCAGATTTCAAATGTTTACTTAATAAATCCAATATATTTTAAATAAAACTTTTAAAATTCAAATAACTGGATACTAATTCAATTTATTTAACTTAATATATTCATTTAAACCAACTTGATATTCATTTAAATCACTCTAAACCAAAATCAAGTTATAAAAGCCATACCCTTTAAAATCTCAATTTTTTTCAATTTCAAATCAAATTTATTCGAGTACGAATCTTAAATAATTTGATCCAAATCAATTTCATATTTATCTTCCAACCTTAATTTCATTTAAGTCATTATAAACTCTATATACAATATAATTTAAACAGATACTTAACCATATTATCCTCAATAAAATCAAACTTTATTATTTGGCTAATTTTATATTTCAAACAAATTTATACATAGCTAAAAATCAATAATAAAATAACACTTATATAACATCTAAAATCAATGTTTATATAACCCGTATGTTTCTGTACAAACCATAGATTTCATTTCAAAATATTTTTATATATATACCGCGGTGTTTGTATATAATTTTCTACCCTATGGTCAAGTGATACAATATTTATCATTTCAACGCATATTTTAAAATAAAAATACGATTATATATCATTTCAAACCGCAATCCCGAATGAATTAAAAAAGTCCATAACAACTTGCAGTTTATAACAATATAACATACAACATCCATTCATCCAATATCAATCATCAAACATTTGTCACAATCATCATCCACTTCAATCAATAACATCAATACATAACAAAAAATAAATAACAGGTATTTACTGGCAGTTTATACTCAATAATAAATTAAATAACTGTTTAACAAGCAGTTTATATGCAATAATAAATTAAATAACAGTTTAATTCAAATAAATTCAATTTAACTGAGATGATGATTAGAATTATGCCCAACAGTCATAAATAAATTTCAAATCATATCATAAATCAATTTAACAAACATAAGAAATTTTAGAAGTTGTGAGTGTGTTAAAACACTCACCTTTTGAATTTAAATCCAATTTAAACCCAAAATTTGAATAGTCTCAAAATCCGTCCAAACCAGCGTCAAAATGTCTGGAATTCCAATACAACCCTAGCGGAGAAAACCGCGCGTGAAAGGACCTCGTATACAAAAGTTATTAGCATTAGAAGTTATACGGGTAAAAATATATATAAAATAAAATAAATGATTTTACCATTCATCACCATCACTCTCACGCACGAATAGTAACCAAACCCTAGTTGCCATCAGAAACACACGCGACCCCGAAGCAGTCATGTACGATTGACCACCCCACGCACTCGCGCCCACATGCGCGTTCACCGGTCGAGTCGCTCTACCTCTGCAACGCCGACGAACCCCCCACGCGCTCTCCGGTCGCCAAAACCGCCATCGGTCGCCACCCATACCGAAACCCTAATCCAATTTTTGAGGATAATCCAACCGTTGAATCGACCAACTGCCTACGCCGATGAACTGCGCGCGACCATCTCTACACGCCGGTACCACTGATTCGTTAATCAGTCGATGGTCATCAACCACCAACGAACGGTCGAGAATTCTCCAATAATTATTGATCAAATGATGAATCAAAACGAAAAATGAATTGTAGTTCTGTGATGCGTTCATCGAGATCTTTGAATTCATATAAAATTTGATATAGTTTGTGGAGTTTGAAATTTTGATTTAAATTTGATATTGGAATTGGATTGTGAAATTTAAGGTTTGACTGCCATTGAGAAAGAGGAGCAAAAGAAATTTCTATACATACAGAAATGAGAAATAGAAAGCCTGCTAGGGTTTATTACCGGTTATATATAGGTTGAACAAAATAGAGTAGATGGGCTTGATTTGGTTTGGAAAACTGAACGACAAATGGCCTGAAAAGCCCCTTCTGACTCCGTAACGAAATTGGTTCAACCCATATATCAAAATAGATGTTTTTAAATATTTTAAATGGAATGGAATGGGGTTCAAGTCCAAATTCCATCGTATGAAGAAGTTATGCTAAATCAAGTTATTTCAAATTGATTTCAGTTGATTTCAATTAAATTTGATTTCTAAGCGTTTCGAGTCCGAACGATCAAACGACAGGCCCGATCAACATGAAACTTGAAATCCTATAATACACCACTATTACGGATCCGATGAAACTAGTTTCGTCAAAATCCGAGTCAGTGGCCTAAATGGCTATATTTCACATTGTTAAAATTAAATTAATATTCAGTTAATTAAATCACTTTTCATTTCAAATTTAAAAATTCAAAAATTTCATCTTTTTTAATTCCTTAAACAATTACAATAATTTAAACAACTTAGATATCAATTCAAAGTTAATTGATTTACCTATTACCGTAATTAAGTTTCAATTTTTATAAATTCATTAATTATCAATTGAAATTCCAATAAATCATTTATTTGATTTTAAATTCTGTATTCAATAAATTATCAAATGGATGAAATTTACAATTGTTTCATGATCCATTACATGAATATTCTCAGATTTCACCTAAATTCCTATTAAAGTAATAATAAAATATTAAATTTCATTTGATTGCAATTTATCCATTTATTAAGTTTTGAATTCCAACTAATCTTGTTATCCAATATTTTTATTCAACCCATTGTCATATTATGAATAGAATTGACATTGTTTTCAATTATTTCCTAAATTTACACTAACATGACATTGAATTTATTTTATTTAATTACCAAAACTTATTAAATTAACAAAATTTAATTATCGAAAATTAAGGGTCGCTACATTAATGATAGAAAATTCTTTTTTGAATTTGGTTTACTAAAAAAGGAAGTTCGATGAAAAATGGAAAATGTGATCGAAAATCGTTTTCTAAATTTTTAATTTTGCATCATCTAAAAGTCGTTGGAAATGTTGTAAACACTTTGGTATAGTTATACACACACTTAAAAATAACATAAGTATGGTAAAGGTTAATAATAAAAAATAGTTAATTATTTTTTCTTAACTAAATAAGAAAAGATAAATGTGACATTTTTCAATTTAATAAAAATAAAAATAAAGAGAATGAAATGTCACGTTATCACTTAACACCATGATACAAAAGAAATGGTTTATTTGGTGGATAAAAGTAGGGATGGCGATGCATGACATGCAGAAGAAGTAGGGGGGTGGTGAGGTGATGTTGCAAAATCTAAATGGAGGGTATGTATGTGAAGGTTAGTTTAGTAATTTGGTTATTTCATCTTATATAAAAACAAGTCCAAAATTTTTCTCTCTCTTTTTTCCAATTCATTTCTTCCTTTTCAAACTTCATCATCTTCTTTCTTAAGTGTAGAAAAACCTTTTAACAATTTCCTTAGTTTCAAAATTTAAAAACCATGTCGTTTTCTACTTTTAAAATGCTAAAAAACATTTAAAGCCTTTTCTTCTCCTCCTACACATACTTCTTCCCAAAACAAGCCCACACCACCCATTTCCACCTAAGCCCTTATTCCCCTAGGTCAAGCCCAAATGCTTTTCCCAAGGTCCAAAGATAAGTTTTTTCAAGGTATCCAAGATCTAAGGCTAATCTAAGTTATTGTGGTGATTTAGTTTGTTTCCATGAGCTTTTGGTGAGTATGCTCGCTTTTTAATTTAGAAATTTTTTAATTTTTTATTGTAATGATATGCCTTTCTTAAACCTAAAAACGAAACTTAATACATCCTCGGTAATTGTGTGCTGATCATTTAAGTGTTTGAAAGATAGGTCATTTAGGATGAAGAAAGAAAAAGATTGAATAGAATCTTACATCATGACAAGAAATATATAATATACATAGGATCTTTACAAAAAGAAATCATCTTTGTTATACACAACGTTAGGGGTACACTAACCTATTATCATATGAAGAGTTATAACAGCCTATCCTAACAAATACTAATAAATGCAAACATTAGAATACATCAGAAGTAAAAAGTATGCGAATACGTCTGGGAGGCATCCAACTCATCTCCTAAAGTCCCAAAACATCCAGTTAAATATGGAAAATATGCTTGAGCTGACCCGAGTATTATAAGAAATAACACCAAGATAAGTCTGGTTAACCTGCGTGAGTAAACTTGAATCAAAAACATAGATTTCTTATGCTTGAAAAACCTTATCAAAAAGAAGAGTAATCGTTAGACCATGCTGCACATAAACATGGAGATTTTTTTTATCTTACAATAACCAAAACCATTTTTATTATAAATCCAGTGAGATCATAATAACGTCTGGGGTTTAAAGTACTTAATAATCAAGTAGACTAATGTGTGAACATTACAACAATAATATGTATACAATCGAAAAATGAAGGCACTTACTAGAGAATGGATTCCAACAGTGGCAAGTTAAGAAACAACCTTTTATACAATACACCTCTAAATAAATGTACTGAGAGATCAAAAAACTTTCGACCTCAGCATGAGAAGACCAGCCTACCCCTTACTATATAGTTTTGAATATGTCATCACCCTGGTTGCTTCCAACCTTTATAGAGAGCTCTCATGCACGACCAAATCCATAGTATAATGATCTTGAAATGTGGTGACACACCCTAATGTGAGCAACCCACGTAGCCTTGTTGGTATACTCTGTTTTTGCCATTCCCTAGCTGTGAGGCTTGAGAGGCTACGCTCTTACCATTTCCTTATAACAAATCCCTCTTGTAATGCCAACACTACTCTCCAAGAAGAAAAGAAATGCCAGCATTCAACCATATAAGTTCATTCTAGGTTTGAATGAAACTGAAGGCACTACCTCCCCTACATCCATTTTGGAATCACTCTCAGGATTAGTAGCAAGTCTAACTTGCAATTCATAGAACTCTATCATCGAACATCTTCACAATTTCTTCCATTTGAATGCTCAGATTAGTTCGAAGTGGATTTAGGATAACATATATGATCTCAGACTCTTCAAACCAACAATCGATAATTTCCACTTAACTCAATCCTGGTCTTTTAGAAGTAAGAAAACTATATCAAAGTCCCAATGGGATCTCTAATATATCCCTTAAAGCTAGAGGTGTTTAAGCAGAATAAGTTCTCTCAAGGAAACTCAACCCATATGAACACGTGGCGCTCTTATTTACTTCCTTAGTCAAAACCGGCAAAAATTTGATATTCGGTTATTTAACTACCAAGTATACAATCAAATAGCAATCCAACGACTTAATATTTCCATAACAATCACTGAGACTCAAAATTAATCTTCCATTTAT
This sequence comes from Allium cepa, assembly GCA_030765085.1. Classification (NCBI taxonomy): domain Eukaryota; kingdom Viridiplantae; phylum Streptophyta; class Magnoliopsida; order Asparagales; family Amaryllidaceae; genus Allium; species Allium cepa. Next base: position 996,123,490 of record CM060928.1, read on the forward strand.
TTTAGTCTCTTTCCAAATTATTTACCAAAATATCCATATACTTATCTTACCGCATATGCATTCTCAAAATATTGTGAAAGGTTTCTTATTTCTAAAGGATCAAACAAAAGTTATTTAAAATGAAACATATATAAGCATAACCTAAACACTACTCCTTCGGTGTTAAGTGTGGAACGAATGTTCCATACCACTATAACTAAGAAGGTCAGTATAAGGAAATCATATCTTAATTTCTTTTATAAACTTCTTCGATAAATCCTTTTTAAATAAATCTCTTTCATTTATGAAATGTCATGTACTAAAACTCCAAATCCATTTACAAAAACTCTTTATAAATCTCCAAGTTTATTTATAAAACTTCTTTATAAATATCCAAAACCATTTATAAAACTTCTTTCCAAATTTGAAAATCTCTTTTCGGTTATAAACAAATCCTTTATAGACCTTTCTTATTTAAAACAATTCTTCTTTAATAGATCTTATTCGATCAAGTTCCTTTTTAAATAAACAACTAACTATTCAAAACAACATATAAATAACAAGTTATTATTACTTAACCTAATTTTTGACACTCTAAATAAAATAGCCAATGTGCTATCTTTAAAATATCATATTGAAACGGTGATAAACCTTAAATATTTCAGTTAAATAATAAATTTACTTTAAACCGTAAAAATTATATTTAAACGCTTAAAAATAAGATTAAGCAAGTAATTTTCAAAATTTAGAAGATGCTTAACGACCACAATGGTTCTTATTTACTTCAGTTAAATGTTCAAGTTATAACAAGGGTATTTACATAACAAGTAAATATGTGAAAGGGATCAATTGACAACAATCTACCAATACATATGTAATGTCCAAGTCATTATTATAGTAGGCAGAGATTTGTTCTGGTAAACACATGTCTAAATTATTTTAACAAAAAAATTGTGTTTTGTTTTGCTAAACAAATGTCCAAATTGTTTTAATAGTGGAATAGTTTTTTCTGCTAAATAAATGTCATTTGGTTTCATAACCATTTGAGGTTACTTAAGGGTAATTGACAAAGTAATCCCTTGATTTTGAAATACCTTTGCAAAAAGGAGACTGTTTAACAAAACGATCCTGGGAAATAAAGTGATTTTAAACGTCAAAACCTTCATTAATTAATTTAAAATAAACTAAAACTTTTAAAATTAAATTAATCCTTTATTTAATTAATAATTAAGTCGTTTTTTTGATTAAATCTTAATTAAAATTTAACTTAATTAGTAGTTAATTAATAATTAAACCTTTTATAAATAAAATAATAATAAATAATTAATCTTTAATAAATAAACAAATAAAAACTAACCCTTAATTAATAACTAAATGATAATTAATTTTTAATTAATTCAAAATTAACTTACTTGATTAACTCTTAAGTACTAATTATCTTTATTAACTAATGATTAAGTACTGATAATCTTAATTAATTAATTAATTAATTAATTAATTAATCATTATTTAAGTAATTAATTAATTTTTATTACTTATAAATTGTTTTGAACACACATTTTGAAAAGATAGCAAAGTGGAAACACTTTTAAATTTCAAAAGAGTTCGTTTTTTCCAAATCGCACCCACAACGAGTACGCTATATGGCCCGTAATGTCGAACTTGTTTTATATTCCTAATACTTCAGAAACTTTCTTTTCTGTTTATATACTTTATAACTTTGAATAAAGATTTTGGGAATAAAACGAAGTTAAAAACTTTATAAACTTTTATCGAAAAATCCATAAGCAAACAAGTAAGGGATTTCAATGTCGTATTAAAGCACAAATAAAGCGCTAACTTTTCCTCAGCCTACAACATGGTATATAGGTTTATAGAAACATACACATATGTATGGCCCATAACATCATAATATAAGCAAGATCCCAACTTGCACTTTACATGTTTTAACCTTTTATTTTCCGACTCTAAACAACATCACATCCGAGCATACATATATACATACAAACCAACATCAATTTATCCAAAAATCAACATATTTTCAGAACCAAGATAAGCAATAGTTTTTGTCAACATTAAAGTTTAAAACTCTATGTAAAATAAGCAAGCTTCTCTCACTTAAAAGCTATCAATTCTAACCAAACTTTTACTAACTTTTGCAACCACCCTAGATCATTGCTTTGCTTTTGGGAAAATGAAGTTTTTGAGGACTTAAGTTTCAAATGTGGCTCGACTATTCCAGGGGAGTGCTCGGCCTAGGGGGCTATGAATTTGACCATGATGGACAAGGGAGGTGGAGGTTGAGTTTAGGCTTGTTTTAAGGAGGAGGAAGGTGTGTGAAGAGAAGGATGTTGTTTTAAACAAGTTTTAAAGGATTTAAAAGTGGAAAAAGTGAAGTTTTTAGAAACTTTTATAAGCTAGGAAGCCATGAAAACAATATGAGAAGCTTAAGGAAGTTTGAGAATAGAAGTTGGAAATGAGAAAATAAGAAAGGGAACTTGAAATTTGTTTTTATACAAATTGAAATTACCAAATTACTAAAACCCCCCAAGTACCTACCATCAACAAATGCTTTGCCACCTCTCTTATTTTGAGAAAACATGCATTAAATGTTTATGTACTTATGTTTTCCTAAGACGTTCTTTCAAGTTAAACATCTTTTAATTCATAAAATGTCATATCATTCTTTATTTAACATAAGAAAATGCACACATATATGTATACATACATATATACGATTCTAACTTATTTATAAATGAATGTGTATATGTACACAATAGTTTTACAACATTTCCAATAACTTTTATTCGACGAAAAATCGAAAATTTGAAAAATGAATTCTGGTCACATTTTCGATTTTTCTTGGAACCTTTGTAAACAAATTTGGAAAGTTATTTCTCCATTATTAGTTATTAATAAAAAGAGTTTTATTTGAGTTATTAAATCCCTACATTAATTATTTAAAAATATATTATAATATCCATACTCAAAGTGATCAAATACTGGGTCGTTATACTCTCCCCCCTAAAAGAATTTCATCTCAAAATTAGAAAATAAGAAGATAACTCAAGATGACACAAATGGGCATATTAATTATCGTACTGATGCAATCATACAAAAAGATACAAGCAAAGTGACTAAATCACTTGTCATGGGTATACTAACAATACAATACGCAAAATCTACTTATCTAATAACGACTTGGGAGTCCCTTTTATACTATCCTTCGACACCACATGTTCCAAGGAGTCTTACTTTAGATTGCCAAAAACGACTCTTAGAAAATTTAGCCTTCAAGTCATGCACCCTCAAGGTTTCAAGTTCGATCTCCAGTTGGCACTTGTGTTCCTCCTTAGTCTTAGAATAAATAAGGATACAATCAACCGATACCAACACAAATTTATTGAGTATATCTCTAATAACTCGATCCATGATGACTACAAAATGAGTGGGTGCATTGGTTAGTTCATAAGGCATAACCAACCACTCAAAGAAACCATCTGGTCCTCTAAAAACTGTCAGGGTATATCATCTTTAGATATCCTTAGTTGGTGAAATCCTATGCCTAAATCCATTTGTGAGAATACCCTAGCATCCAGCAGTTGTTTGAACATGTTGTCTATTCTGGTTAAGGGGTACTTGTTCCTAATCGTTTTCTTGTTCAATTCAGAGTAGTCTATACAAATCCTTGGTGAACCATCTTACTTAGCAACAAAATCTACCACTGCTCCCTAATTTGAGTGACTTGCCTAATCATAACCTTACTCAGCAATTCCTCAATCTGATTTATTAACTCCCTTCTTTCCCTCAAAGCCATCTTATGCCTATGCTGGATAAAAGGTTCACATCCAGGGGTCAAGTTTATTCCGAGCTCAATCTCATGGTGATAGGATAGCTATTAACATCTTCAAAGATGTTCGGGAAATCTCTAACAACCAATAAGGATTTCGGCTTTTCCCAAGGCGAATCCAATGCATAAAGGAAACTATCAATTAACTTGTTTGGCTCATCACACAACACCTTAATACGCTTCCCTCTCTTGTTTTACAATACAATAGTCCTTTAATCATAGTCAAGTATAGCTCTATGCTTCGATAACTAATCTATACCAACAAAAACATCAAAACCCATAAAATGTAGAACAAACATGTCGCGTGGAAAGTATTGGTTAAGGTATGAAACTCGTACATCTTCACAAACCATGCATAGATTAGTTGTAACACCAATGGGGTTGGACATAAAAATAGGCATTTCTACAAATTTTAGGGTAAGTCGTAATCTATCAACCAATTCTTTAGAAATAAGCCATGGATAGGTCCGAAATTAAACAAAACTTGTACTAAAATTTTATTTACAAATTAAGTACCTTCCTAAATTCCCTTCCCCTTCTCATCCTCTGAAGTTTGACAGTTCATTCTTTATAGCATATACCTTGACTTGTTGAACTTTTTGCGCACGTAGTCAATCCCTTTCCATACGTCTGAGTTGGTGGAAATAAAAGAGGATATCTTTTAGGCCATTGGAGAAGTAGGCCATATTTGCTGATTCTATGCTCTGGAATTCTTACAGAACTTCAAAATGTCACCCTTTTGCTTACAAATATTTCATATATGATCCTTGAACTTGTTTCCTTGATCTCCTCCACCTATCTTACCTTTTCGCTTCTTTTTCCCTTATGGGTTTAACTTCTTTTTGTTTGGTTTGTTGTCATTATTTGGGACCTCAAACAACTTCTTCTCCTCAATACAAGGTCTATGAAAGATCCCTTTAGGTAAGCAGTCATTTTCTCTTGAAACTTCTTCCTCATTCTATCACAAGCATCTTATTCTTCTTGATAGATGTATTAATGAGTTCTAGTGCAAAAACAACAACTTATTGAACTCGATTTCATATTCTATTATAGACCCATCCCTTTACTTAAGATTCAAGAAATGCCTATATAAATGAGTCTTCTCCGTTGAAGGTATGAATTAACCTTCAAAAACCTCTTTAAATTATGCCCAAGAAAAATCCTCCTCTAGAACATTTGTTGTAACGGAGTCCCACTACGCCACCGCTCCACCTTGTAATTGCCACGACACTAAGAAGCATTTCTTCTCATGTGAAATATCCAACCATTTAAAAATGTTTTCACATAAACAAAAACAAGCTAGGACTTCAATAACGGATTCTATGACCTTGAATGGCTTTCCTCCCAATTAGAAAATATTTGCATAAGGACGCAAAGTCGACATGGGGTGGTATAGATGCTACTTCTCTGATGATCTTGCACTTCTAGCAGTTAAGGCTCGAACCACGATGGTCAAGGTATTGCCATTTCGCCATCGTTGTCTTCTCTTATAGCTCATCTCTTACTATTTGATAATAATAAGATATCCCAAGAATACATTTGTAGGAAAGACTTATATTGGAAACGGTATCATCTATAAATGATATTAAATAAACATATTCATTCCTCCACCTGACACCCAAACAACTATATAAATTTTGAAAATTTCCTTTATATAAGAAATATAACCCTGGGTAAAACTATTTCATTTACCCATTTTAAAACTATACCATGTCGGTTTGTCTTGTTTTAGTATTTACGAACCCCTATCAACAACGTTGATCAAACAGGTCGAGCAGAAGTCACAAACAACTTAACAAACCAACCAGTGCAATATAAAACATTTTATAGCACCAAAAAATACATTCTCATATATATACTACACTCAAATTCATTCTAGGATATTTCTAATCCAATCTCTAATGAATTACACATTCTAGGGCATTACTAACCCTATTTATAATGATTTTACCCCACCAATGCCTAGGTGTTCACTCAACCTAAGCTCTGCGTGTAATGATCTGCCTTTCTTACAACTAAAGATAACACTTAATACATCCTCGATATTCATGTGCTGATCATTTAAGTGTCTGAAAGATTGGTCATTTGGGGTGAAGAAAGAAAAAGACAGAATAAAATCTCACATCATAACGAGAAATATATAATATACACAGGATCTTTACAAAAAAATCATCTTTATTATATGCAACATCGGAGTACTCTAACCTATTATTAGCCCAGATAGTTATAATAGTCTGTCATTACAAATGCTAGTAAATACAAACACTAGAATACAATGGAAGTAAAAAGTACATGAATATGTCTTGGAGCAATCCAGCTTGTCATCTAAAGCTCCAAAGCATCCAGCTAAATTTAGAAAATATGCTCATGTTGACCTAAGCATTATACGAAAATAATGCCCAAATCAGTATGGTAAACCAGTGTCTGTAAACTCGAATCAAAACATATGGATTTCTTATTCTTGAAAAACCTTTTTAAAAAGAAGAGTAACCCTAAGGTCACTCCACACATAAACATGGAGTGTTTTTATCTTACGATAACTAAAATAATTTTTCTTATAAATTCAGCGATATCATAATAGTGGTAGAGTTTAAGTATTCAATAATCACGTAGTTGTGTTGCATGTTCATCAAATCAGTAATATGTATATAATCAAAAATGGAAGGCGATTACTGGAGAGTGGATTCCAACAATGGCAAGGTAAGGGATAAACTTTCGTACAATACACCTCTAGATAAATATACCGAGAGATCGAAAAAAATTCAAACTCAATATGACAAGGTCAATCTACCCCTTATTGGATAGTTCCGAATATGTCATCACCTTAGTTGCTTCCAGCCTTTACATAGAGCTCTCATGCACAACCAAATCCATAATATAATGACCTAGAAAGGTGATGACACACCCTAGTGGGAGCGACCTACTTAGCCTTGCGGCGTACACTGTTTTAGCCATTCCCAGGTTGTAAGGCTTGAGAGGCTACACTCTTACCATTTCTTTATAGAAATTCCCTCTTGAAATGCAAACACTGCCGTCTAGGCAGAAATGCAATGCCAACATTCATCCATACAAGTTCGTTCTGAGTCTGAACGAAACCAAAGGCACACCTCTACTACATCCATTTTAAATTCACCCTCATGATTAGTAGCAAGTCGTCCTTGCACTTCAAAGGTTTCTGTGATGACCTACCATTTTGGCTCTTGAAAATCGACACAGATACATCCTCGGTATTCAATGCTGCAAATTCAACTGTCGGAAAGGCAGGTTGATCAAAAGCAAATGAAAATAAAGACATAATAGAATCTCACATGAATGGAATAATTTATAATATCAATAATATTTACAGTGGAAAAATATTTAAATACATATATATGTGTGTGTGTGTATCAGAGTCTATCCTAAGCTCAGCGTGGATAGTTATATATACATATCCTTATAGATACTAAAAACAATAAAACATAACGGAAAAGTAAAATAGGATCATACATTGATGAAGATCTTCATCTCTTCTCCAAAAACTCAAAGCGTCTTCATCTTATACAAAAACTACTCGGATATGGCCCGAGTACAAAAAATACCTCGATCAGACTTGACAAACCAGCGTGAGAAAACTTGAATTACAAATGTATATGACAATGTCATAGATCAAATTGATGTCGATCAATACCTTTGAAAAGAAGGATATCTCGTAAGACTATGCTACATAAAAACACGGATGGGTTTCTACCTTACGATAACCAAAATACTTTATACCAAATCAAATTTGATATCATCATTAATGACAATGGTTTGAAAACACTTTTCAAATAAAATATATAAAAAATAGGTATCAATGCTTGGACGATTTCAAACAATGTATATGATACCAAAGGGGTAGCATAATTATTTGCAAAGCATTATAGCTAATTTAGGAATAAACAAACTGTAAAGCTCGTATTGGAATTGGATTTCCAATATGACAGGGAACTAGTAGCCATTTCTTCTGATGTGAAATCCATGCATAACAATCCTAGTCCCCGACGACTATTTAATTTTCTTAAGAAAGCCTCCATACTACATTGTTACACTACCATGGAACAACATATTTCAAGGGCTTTGCCCTTTCCTAGTCGAGCCTCCAATACCTTCCCATTTAAAACACTGAGGTCCAGACACAATTGGACTTCTCCAACATCAATAAAATCAATAGCTTGAAATATATGTTTTTGCCAACCACATAGTATCTCATATTATTCCTGGGATGTAAGGCTTGTGAGGTTATGCTTTATTTTCCACAAATCCATGCTTTACTTTTCACAAAGCTTCACTTTACTTTTCATAAAGAAAAATCCACGTAGAATGCCATATTTTCATTTTTAACAACACATAATTGATTTCCATAAAAGTACAACCACTGAGCTTGTATGTGTTAGAGAAGGGTGTTAAGTATAGGAGGGGTGACCTCCTACGCCACCAAACAGTTGTACGTTTGCAGAATTCAATGTACATGGTTTTTAGAAATGCAATGTTAAATAATAATTCATACAAGTTGTCTAGTGAAGGACACACCGAAGGCACTTCTTTATTACCTTTTGTTTGGAATCAACCCTAGGATTAGTTACAAGTGTTTCTTGCAAATCGAAGATTTTCAAAGCGAAGACACTACTGCCACCATATCTATAGTATGGAAACCACCCTAGAGGTTATTGGCAAGCGCACTACATAATGAAGATCTATGTCTTTAAATCATTGTCTTCAACATATCTTCACTTTTGAACACGTATATTGGCTTGAAGTGGTTTGTAGGTAGGAATTACCTAAATTCGTCCTCGGTTTCTCCGAACCAATCATCGATAAAAAATATGCCAAGTATATAGGTAATTATCAAACAATATCCCATCAATTTATCTTTTTATTAAATCAAATATCTTTCAGAGAATATAAAATTCCTTTATCTTTTAAGAGCATATAGAATCATTAAGCCTCATTTATCAAATTGTCTAGTTGATTAAACCTCTTTAATCTTGGAATAATTCTAAATCATTTCACCTTTTACTTAGGAAAACATTTCCAAATCATTTATGTAAGTCTTAATGAAGATTTCTTATTTTCAAATCATAACTTTTAAATGGGTCAAAAGAGATGTTTTTTAAGACATCATTCTCTATAAACCCATATCAATTAGTATTAAGTAGAGAAGGATCCATAGAGATTTGACTAATCATACTCAATACCCATTTTCTTATTCAACCTGTACTATTCATCGAATAACGGTGAAATCACCTTTCAAATTCACATGGATAGTATGAATTTTCTCCTTGGAATTCAATATAGAGTTTAACTAGGGTATACCTATAAAAAAAACCATATTTTAAAATATTGTTTAACTTTCGAAAAACTCTAAATCTCTTTTCTTTTAACTTCAGAAAATGTGGATCGAATAGATCAGTTTAACTATCCCCTAACTAGAGTTGAACCTAAACACTAGTTGTCCAAGCTTGGGTCAAGAGATTATCTCTCGATCGCCCATAAGGCGGTCAACTTATTTGATCAACTCTAAATCCTTTATATGATCATTTTAGGGATAATTTTCATTTGCTTAATATTATTCCGAATATTGTTTAAAATAATTTTCCTTTACCTATTTCTTTTAAAATCCTTTAAAATAATTATAAAACTTCCAAATCATCTTTAAAATACTTAATTGTTCATTTGAAAAACATAGTGGAAAGAATAATTAAGTTAAAGCCATAATTTGCAAAAGTTACCAAAGCTGCTGCAAAAACTATTACGAATAGTGTTTTTAAAGCTTCTTTGTTAAAAACACTAATTCTATTTCATATATGTCCTTATTTATAACTTAAATACCTTTCAAAACATTTTAACATATTTATAAAATTTATTTTATATTTTTAAAGGTTTAAAAATATGGATTCTGAAGAATTTTCCCTTTTGGTTTCTGAACTGTTCAAACATGGTGTTTTTGAAAGCTTGATTTGGATATATTTCAAGCTCTATTAAATAAAATCTTGATTTTCTTCTTTTCATTGAAAATTATATTCTAATGGGTTTCGAAAAATTCTTATTTTAAAGAACTCCAACTATATTGAATCCTACACCTTGATTTAACATCCGAATCGGAAATTTACGAACTTCCCATGCGACGATCTCGATTTGGCTTAATTTTTCAAACTTTATTAAACTTTGCCGAAAATTGTTAAATTTTTTGAAATACCATAATAAATCATTTCAAATCATTTAAAACTACTTTTACTATATAAACCTCATTTCCACTTTATTCCATATTATGATATTCAATCTTTTATTCAAAATCATAAGGAAGTTTAATAAACTTCATATACATATTAATATGGATTTATTTTTCAATGAATCAACCATGGTTAATTGGTTGACCATTTATATTTTGGGTAATTATGATTTTCCCATTATTGGTTATATTTTTCACAACCTAGTTATTAATTATATAATCGACCAATTTTCAAACATCCATATAAATCATCGAAGATATTAAATGGTCATATTATCTTACTTAAAATAATTATATATATTATTTAATAATTACAAATGTTGAGTACTCACAATTACATCCACTCCATCAAACTTTTTGGAAGCTTCTCTGAATTTTTCCGATGGCACTCTGATGGCACTTTTCTCCATTATCTTTACTCCAAAGCTTCTTGATTTCCACCTTGCCCCTAGGGGGATCGGCCATCATCACCACCTCACCTTGCTTACACCTACACCTCCTCCTTCACTGTACATGCTCACGACCTCCACCGCCTTCCTCCCTTAGCCTACGGTCAAGCCCCTTCTCTATGATGGAACCTACAGCTTAAGGCCATTAAGAAGAGGGGAGGAAGAAGTAAAAAGAAGAGATGAAGAAGATGGAATGGTGTGTGAAAATGTGAAGGGGTTAGGTTGTATTTATAGTCATTTTTGGTAAAATATCTCCCAAACATCATCATTACCCATCACATATCATCCATCTGCTAAGTCACTCCCTTCTAAGTGCTTGTGATGGTGAGTTTTATTTTAACTTTGCTTTTGACTTTTGTAAAACTGTTTTAGATATTTTAGGTATGTGTGTGTGTGTGTGTGTATTTGAATGTGCATGTATATGTATGACATGTATAAATGTGCACAAGACACAAAAACAGGTTGTAACAATTTTAAATAGCTTTCATTTGTTAAACCAATTTGAATCCGGAATTCGATTACTGGTTATATTTTCAGTTCTTAATCAAACTATGTATATTTGTAAAAAAATCATGTAAATTAATTGATTATCATTTTAAAATAATTCAAACGATCTCATTTGAACTATGAAGCAATGTAAACTGATACCGAACAAGTGGCGCAAAAGTACGCCGTTAAATCGCCAAAGTGCGACGAATTTCTATATCTTTATAAAACAAGTTAATATATTTATGAAACATTATAAATCAATTATTGTCATAATATAATAATTAAAATAAATTACTAATCATTTAAAACAATTATTTTAATATTTAAACTTAATTTAAAATTCCAGAATACATATAAAAGTGACGACATCCTGGATGATGTCATAAAGGTATTTTGTATCCAAAAATAAAATAAACAATTTTATTATATATTCTTGCTCAAATGGATAAATAAGTGTATGTAAGAAAAATCATGCGTGACTTTTGATGTTAAAAAGCTATTTATCGGTAAAATGATTTTCGATCACTTTATGGATATTTTTCTAAAGAATATATTTTGTAAACATTTTTCCAAAGAAAAATATCCATTATTATTTATCAAATAAAACATGTTTATTATGTTTAATAAACCTATATTCAAATGTTTAAAATTAATTAAATCTTCCAAATCAAAGTGATAAAATTATAGGTCGTTGCATTCTTCCCCTATTAAAAGAATTTCCGTCTCGAAATTTAAACACAACCCAAAACCAAAAAGAGTTTACCTAAAATACTATCTTTAAACTCAATTCAGTATGATATAACCAGATCATCCATATGCGATATCTGTTTCGTTCTCCTATTTAAATACACAACTTTACTTCCAAACTAGTATCGATCCCTCGATTCTTTAGTGCAGACTCTGATCAGAAATCTTTATTTTCCGTACATAGCTCTCCACTATGATTGAAAATGCAAGTGTCCAACCATAAACTCTCATCTCGTCATCAATAATCCAGTGATAAATCTTTTTTCGGACCAATGTAAATACCTCAAAGTTCTATACTTGAATATTGGATCAGATTCGTGCGATGAAAAGATCTATGAACATCATACATGCTTATTAACCTTTCACTAATTTTCATGAGATATTTCATAAATTTTTTATCTTTTACTTTTATAAAGATATAATCTGTAATGACCCAGAATGTTACCACTTTGATTTTTGGAATATTTAATTTTTTTTAAATATTCAAAGTAGGATTTTCATAATAAAGTCTATGTTTTAAATAATTATTCAATTTTTGATGATGTATTTTTAATTTACTTTATGGTATTTTTCCATAATTTTTAATTTGTAAAATAAGAAAATTTTCATTTGATGTATTTTACGGCAAACGTAGGCAATTTCGACACTTCATGGAATAAGATGACTTGTCTAATTTGTTATTATTTTCTAATCGTGTCGTAGCATTATATATGACCGTATTTTTTTATGTTGTTCGCCGTCCATACGCGAACTAATAATACATAGCAAAGTATCGCAAATAATTTTTTCTAAACTTTTAAAAATCAAATTGCAACTTGATTTGATGTGTGCATATTACTTTGGGGACAAGTTTAGACTTGTTGGTGGCTTAGACATGGTGTTAAAGCTGAAAATCTGGTTAAAAGTGTGCATTTGATTTGAGATAAGGGAATTTTTTAGTTCTAAAATCAAGTCAACACTTACACCCTTTCTTTCATTTTCTCCTTAGTCTAATTTTCATTTTCTCTCTTATTCCTTCTTTCACTCTATATACTAAATAAGATTTAAAATCCACAAAATAGAAATCGAAATTAGATCCTATGCTCAATTAAATCATGTGATATAAATTGCCTTGAGTTCCTTATGGCAAAGGGTATATATTTTGGGAACAACTAGGATAAGGAAGCTTGGCTTAGTCATGGTCTGTTTACGGCTTGGGAACTCAAGAAGCGTCACATTTTTTTTATAGGTTGGCTTAAGGTTTTGAGTAGGGAATTGGATGCGAGTGCCGTTATGATCGTCAAGGCGATGGGCAACTCGTGGAAGAAGATGGAAATGTGTATTGCTTTGTGAAAAATCGTGACATCAAGGTAGTCGAAGCAGGCGACTTTAGTCAAGTTTTGATCGAGGTAGATGGAAGTGTTTTCGAGGGTAGCAATGGACTCAGCGTGTGGAAAGAGGTTGACCGGTGGTGACTGTTGGTGCGGGAAGAGGATGATGCAATTCGCGTTATGACAGGGGCAATAACTAGTGTTCAACTGGAAGTTTAAGGAAATGTCTGGATGTGGAATAAAGGTATGCATGTGAGAGCTCGCATGAAGGGAAGTGGAATGGCAGTGGCCATGTGTTGCTTCGTGGAGTGCAGCTTGGACCAAGGTATGCGTGTACATGATGATGCACGAACTTGTATAGGATTTTGAAGAAGCTTGGATTAGGGAAGATGGTATCACTGTTGCAATTGGGTGGGAAGTATGGCGATATGATGTTGGGCCTTGTAGCTTGCTGTTTAGGTAAGGATTTTATAAAAGTGTTGTTGTATATCTATATTAATTATGTGTTAGATATAAAATATGATATCTCACCCTTATGAAATCCAATTTACCCACGGATTTTTGCATTGGATTCGTGTTGAAGAATGCAACATTTTAGTGCAACTTATTGATTTCTTTGGCAGAGTATAAAATTAAGATATATATAAAAAAGGACCGAATTTAATTACGCTATGTTAAATAATAACATCGTTAAATTATTATATCTTAATTGATGATAACTATTTGGCGAAATAAACACCATACTACTAAAATGAATTGAATATAGTAATTCGAACAACTGTTCAGTAGGAATAAAACATTGTTCCGCTAATTAAATTAATTGGTCGTTTAATTACAAGAATAAATCGTCGTTATGCTATTTTATAGATTTTAATGTTTGATTATATTCGTTAATTGATATGCCACTTAGAATATGTGATATGTTAACCCATGAGGGTTAAGCGTTTAATTTATTTACATAGTCATTGGTTTTGTAAATATCATTTATTAACTTGGAAAGTGAAATTGAATAATATGGTAGCTTATTTAAGTACCATTGTGATTGTTAAGTCTCTTTCAAAATTTAAAAAGTTAATTATTGATTTGAAAGTTATTTCAAGAACAATTATTATCTGTTATATAGTTTAAAAGAAAATTAATATTTAGTAATAAATTTCTAAAAGTTAATAAATATTTTTATAATGTTTTTGAAGATAAATAATTATTATTTTAATAATGATTTAAATTAATTACTTTGTTAATATAATTCTTAAAAGTTATTTCATAAAGTTATTTAAGAATATTCATTTTTTTTGAGAAAAATGTGCAATCCTCTATGAAAGAAGAGAGCACACATGCAAATATGTATATATCACATAAGTCTAGGTGTTGCCAACATGCTTGGTAGGTAGCTACTTAAAGTATAAAAACCAATAAAATAACTTAGGTACCCTGAAATGAGCTCCGGTAAGGCCACCGCCCATTGCACCCCGATATTGAACTTTGGCAAGGCCACCGCCCGATATCTAAGTGTTAGAAGTACCTAAAAAACTATGGAGAATCTCAAAGCTTATGATATTAGAAGCCAACATCATTTGAGAAGGACATACCATGCTGTAGACTCGGAAGAAATGGTAATGCAAAAGATCTGGAATGGAAAGCTCCTTACCGAAGACTTTGCAAAACTGGAGAGAATGCCTCATGTAAGCTGTAAACCAGCCATCAACAATCCTGTGAGCCAACAAGAAGAATCAAACACCACTTCTAGCCAAAACCTGCACCTGCAAAAGAAACTAAAAAATTATGAGAATAATACATGTATATGTATTAAAAAATAAAGCAAAGATACAAAAACTAAGCTAGCTGGACAGAATAAAAGAGAAAATAATAGAAAAATAGACAAAACAGAATCCATGATCAAAAGAAGTAAAAGATCTATAAACTGCAACAAAAAAGACTAAAAATAAAAATAAAAAAGTAAGAAATAAAAAAATTTAGAACTTATTCTTATGGTCCTTTGATCATAAGTATATTATGATAACGGTGAAATCATTATTTAAGCTTGAAAAAATGTTAATGCTATAATTATTGGTGTCAATTTTTTTATATTTATATAACTTAATATTATAACTAACCTTATTAAGACATTCTTTAAAAAGATTATATTTAGCTAATTTGTTTCTAGGATTTGAGATCAAATTAACACAAAGTGATGAAATTATAAAAATCAATTTATTAAAATGACTATTGTTGTTATTAAAAATTCTCTGATTTCTTTCAAACCTAATAAACCAACAAATTATAATGAATGAAGTATCTAGTAAAAATCTATTTTCATTCTTAAACTTAAATCTAAAACTATTCCAATAGTATTCACAATCAAAAATTTTAGTTTTAGACTAAAGTTAAAGATTTTGAGGGTATTATTCAGAATGAAGTAAGTATCCATGCAATCGTAGAATATTCATTTATTATTTTAAAAGTCATTTAATCATCGTTTTAAAAAGTTTGAATTTAATTATTTAATTTAACTAATCTAACTATACCTTAATTTTTAATCAAAGATATTTAATTATATTATAGTTTAATTACTTATCATATTAATATTCGTTATAAGTTAATTGATTATTGTACTAATAAGATTTCAAAGTTAATTAATTATTTTATTAATATTGTTTTGAATTTAACTTATAAATATAAGAATAGTGCTTAAAATTAATTTAATTAATGAGATTCTAAAGTTATCTTAAATAATTTACGGTATATCGCGGAAACCTTACTGACTTAAAGAGTTTATTAAATAAGTTTGTTTAAATATGGAAAGAGTTTTATAAATGTTTTTGGATATTTACAAAAGAATTTATAAATGAGTTTTAAAGATCTGAAAAGGTGAAGTTTTATAAATGGAGTTTTGAGATATATAAAGAATGTTTTATAAATATATTGGATATTTATTAAAAAAAACTTTATAAATGGATTTAGGAGATATTTATTAAATAAAGAAAATGGGAAAGAAGTGGTTGATTTTCATGGCGTAATTCAAGGGGCGGGGATTGCTTGCATTTTACTATGGATTCGTTGGGAAAGCGATGTAACGAGTGAACTATGATCCATGATTGATGCCGAGTTGTAATTTCCATATTTATTTTAAAAGGTTCCAAGTTTTGAAAGTAAATGGTTTGTGAATAACATATACCATTGAGATATGTATATGGTTATACTTTTTAAATAACAAAAATATAGTTTTTTTTTAATATGCTTATCCTGTTAAGATAAGTATATGGAAGTGATTTCCAAGTATTTGAATAGTGATTTTAAGAAATGAAATATTAACTTTGGAGAGGCTTGATGGTATCCATAGGAAATGCGATCTCCATTTGAATGTTTGTTTGTTTGATAGTTAAACAACCGACTATCAAATCTTGGCCTAAATACGTAATCCTTCTTAATTTTTGTGGTATGAGGAAAATTCCCTACTTAACACCGAAGGATTTTAATTCTGGAAAAATCTAGGAGAAGCACGAGAATTATATGGTATAGTTACTATCTGTGGTGGTATATTGTACGTGTAAACTCATTTTATTCTTTTAGGACAAATAATGAGGAAATTCATCCACTTAAAAGGTTAAGGGTGATCCCTGCTCTTATGTATTGTTGGACTATTTCATAAAGAACCAATATTGAGCATTCCTAAAATCGACGACTGGTTTGTGGAGCATCCGATAAGCGGGAGAGTGTACTTAAAAGAGATGACTCGTACCATAACCACTTCAAAAATCATGTTTGGTTCTACGGACGAGTTTCGTGATATAAGATATCTAAATCCCTATGTTATACGAGACCCGTTGGTGTATGGGAATCCATATGTGATTCCAAGATCTGTTTGAGATAGGATCTGGTAGATGGCGGTGCGTGAGTTGGAATGCCAGATATAGTCTCACTAGCGGTGATGGCTAAAGCTAAAGACAAGAGGCATGGCCAATAGGGCTGGCAAACCCAAAGGGTGTAGCGGCTCCACCTAGACGTTACTTACAGTTGTTATGCATGCACCGGGTGATGTGCTCGGTCTTAGCAAGGCCAACTATGTTTTTCCTATGGTCCGTCACTATGGATGTACACTGCTTCGGATGGATATCTCTGATCCTTATGCAGGAGGACCATTTTCAAAGTACCGAGGGCACCTTCATGGAAATGTTACACAATTAGAGAATGTGCTTATCAGTTTTTGCTTATATACCTTGTATTTATGTGATGTACAACCACAAGCATCACTACTACTTGAT
This sequence comes from Allium cepa, assembly GCA_030765085.1. NCBI lineage: Eukaryota > Viridiplantae > Streptophyta > Magnoliopsida > Asparagales > Amaryllidaceae > Allium > Allium cepa. The sequence goes on from CM060928.1 coordinate 996,140,823, forward strand.
TAATATTGTTTTCACCCTCTGACATTATTATAATATCATGGGTTTTTTTATATAAGAGGATTTGGTGATCGTAAGGTTAAAACCCATCTGTGTTTATATGTGGCATTGTTTTACGAGGTACAGTTGATTGTAAAGGATTTTACAACCCACAATAAATAAAATTCCTTGTGATTTTGAGTTTCTCATGCTGGTTTTACCAGACTTACCAGGGCATTGTTTTCCTATAATTCTTGGGTCAGACTGAGCATATTTCCAGGTTTATTTGGATGTTTTGGTGCTTCAGGAGATGAGTTGTGTAACGACCCTAGATTTTTATGTAATTTAAATTAATGATTAAATGAATTTTGGAATAAAAATTTGTAGAATTAATTATAAATGGAAGCGAGTTTCCCTGATTCAAATAGAAAAATATGTGGAGTCATATGGATTTGAAAATTTGTATATATGTGAATATATATGTATATATTGGATTTTAAATAAATTCTTAAATACATGATTTTGAAAAATAAATAATATACTTTGGACACAAGTACAAAAATAAATAAATAAATAAATTTATTTAAAAATTTATAAATGATGATAATTTGAGTTATATAAAATATATGTGTATATAGAGAAATGTAAAACAATAATTTTTAAAGTAAAATTTATGATAAATATTTAAACTAAAAATAGAAGTAAAAAGAATAAGTAAAAGAGATAAGAATAAAACATAAAGTACATCAACAATTAAAGCTTTCATCTCAACTCAAACAAACACATATATAAACTGTACATACATAATAGAATAACATAAATATGTACACTTAAAACAAAACCAAAGCAAAAGCTTGTAAAGAAAGTACAAATAAAGCATCTCTAAGTATATACAACATATCAGCAGAGATGATAGCTTCATTTCAGTAAACAAAATAAAGTATATAGAGAAGTTAAATAAGAAAAATATTATTAAAGTACATACAAAACAAGATATATCTCATCAGCCGAGACAAGCTGGGTTTTAAACATAAATAAAGCAAGGATAATAAAATATCTTTGTACAAATAAACAAAGTATATAGGAAAATATCAACATACAAACAAAAGGGTTGCTAGGTAAGTAAGAATATGTATAAGTATGGGGACATATACCTTGGCATTAAATGCAATATCATCTCAGCCAAGATGTGGGCAAATATAATATGTTACCTGTAAAATAGGAATGCAAGACAATATAATATGAAACATGAAGTACATAGTATGATACTTATCAGCTATGCCCATAGTACAACAAAAGATATCACCCTGCACACTTTTCTTTTATATATATCACCTTCTTATTTTTCGTTCATCAACAAACTGTGTATCAAATAAAAATAAAAATAAAAGTTACAACCTGAAACTAAACTCAACACTTGTATCAACAACAATCAACCTGGAACTTCAAAAGCAATTAAACTGAAGAGAAGGAAGAAAAAAAATCAAATCTGCAATTGCAAACAAAAGGGAAAACTAAGAGCAGTTTCAAATCTAAAAATCCGCTCCTCTGCCTTCATACTTCCAGGTGAGTAACATCACATCCCAAAATATTTTATTATATTCATTCTGATGAATGTCCTCTCTAAGGTTAATTCATTTGTGAGTATATTTTTAAAATATATTTCTGTGTTTGAGTATGAATATATGGTAAGCACTTTTGTGTATCTCTCTATTTTGATTCCAGGCTTGAATACTCATCAAAATTTTTTTTGCTTTTAATCCAAGCCTTAATTAAACTTAAGATAGGAATATAAAATGATTGTTATAACATAGCCTTATGTTAAAAAAAATCTGTTTAAAAAGAATCAACTTGTATAGGTTCTGGAAACATAAAACCAATGTGAAAAACTTAAATAAGTTAAAATTTATTTTTTTCAATCCATGAGTTCAGATATGTGAATCAACTGCTAAGACTAAAACTTGATTTTTGAAACAAGAATCTCTATTTTTAGTTAAGCATTAAAGGTGTAGTTTGGGTTTGATCAAATAAAGGGAATTCGTGAGTCCCTGGTAATTCACTGATTTGTAGGACTCGGGGTTTGGTCCAAAGCTAGTTTGATGACCGTAGAGTAAGGGAAAAATGTCAAGAAGAGTTATCAAATCGTTTTGAAGGAGAGCGACGTGGATTTGGGTATGTAACCCTAGTTTTTACTGGGTAGAATATGTTGATTCGTTCTCTTCCCCTAATTGATCGAGTGCTATTGTGACGACCGCCCATGACTCCCGCACGGAAACAAGGGAATAGTGCGCTGAAAGTGTGCCAGGCAGCCATGGACGATAGTCAAGGGTAGAATAAACATTGCAGAATCTATCGTATAACTCACAGCGCATGGACAAAATACAATAGAGAAATATAATATAGTGAAGCTCCCATAGAACAGAATATCATCATCTAATCATAATAGCTTTATACATGGTCTGAATCATGAATACAAGAAGCCTCACTACATAGCACTCAGAGTAATCAACAATCAACGGAATATCCAGTACATAGAATATGAAAATAATATGTAAAGCCTCCTGCTCGTCTTCGTCATCATCAGCGTGAGCCACTAAGATCAGCACCTGCCACCTGTCACCTAGTCTGCCCATCCCAAACATGGATGAACAGCCCAATGTAATAAGAGAAGACATAAAACCTTGAGTCAGACAACAGTCTTAGTGAGCAGTAAATCAACTATCAAACATACCAAAGGAACATAAAGGATAAAAGGAATAGGAACCCAAATCATCCCACTCCACCTCTTTCTACAGTGATAGCCCCCAGACACACACTAAGGAGAAGCAAGCATAGCAAAGCAGATAATTAAAGTAAAGCAATAATCACTCGAGTCAAGGTCGATGTTTTCCAAATACAAACCCCCAAGGCCTAAACCAAGATCAGATAAGCACCCAGAAAACACCGCTCTTGAGACCGAATGATGATACAACCAAACATCCATGACTCTGGCTATCACTGTTATTATTGCCTTGATTTTATCGTTAATTGAATGACCAACTCATCTTTCAACCATCCGTCAAGGGCTAATGGCAACCCCGGTTCTAGACATAACTCCGCACGTCACCGTGACCCGTGCCTAGGTATAACGAATCTACCCAGAGTACTAGCACGTCATTATGACCCGCGCCTGGGTATAACGGATCTACCCAACGTACTCTTGCTTTGAGCTTGCTAGAACCTTCAATAACGATAAGATCTCAGCCTTCTAGTCATCCTCCTCGACGACTATTCCCATTATAGCTCAAGCACCTCTCGAGCCCACCATTATCCACCAACTCGAACCGCATCATCGAGTAATCAACATGCTTGGGATGATCCCTTCTGGATTAAACCAAGGCTTCCACATCATGCTTTGCTCCAACGCATCTTAGCAAAGTCCATCTCATCATCATACTTCGCCTCAACATATCATGGCAAAGTCCATTTCGTCATCACACTTCGCTTCCTCTAACTATAGCAAAGTCCTCGAACCCATCCATATGAGCTTCATCATCCGCTTCATATGCCACAGCAGCTTTCACCATTCAAGAGCCTTTCCACTTAGCTTTTGAATTATCTTCAACCATCTTGTCCCAAATCAACTACAAGCTAACTCGAGACAATCAAATCAATCATACATCCAAACAATCGAGCATTCAAACAAGATCTAATCAAGCAATATCAACTATAATGGCAATTTCGTAAATAAATGAGCATAAGTCTAACATATATGAAATCATGGATTTTAGCATAGATCTATCAAATATAAAACATGGGTTTTGTCTCTATAACTTGTTAATTGAACTTGCATAGGTAAACATCTTCAAAAGTAATGAATCTAGTCTTGGAACTAAGAAAAATGCATGAAATCTCTAACTTTAACACTCAAACAAGCCACCAATCCAATATACTCCTTTGGGTCCGCGTGAGAGATAACTACCACTCACCGAATCACCTAAACACCTCAAAAGATAACCACTTCAAATCTGGACAGCAAGGATTCAAGCTTGATTCGTCGAAATCTCGCTTGAAATGATGAAATCTAGCTTCGTTGGATGAAGGTCTTCAACTTTGGCTCTTGGATCTTCGATCTTGATCTTCAATCTTGGATGGATGTTGGCACTCGATCAAAGTGGAGAAAAGAAGTGAAGAAATGTTGTAGTCGATCTCTCAAAATGGCAGCACTTCGTTGCTTCAAAATCCGGTGCCAAAAAGTGAGCCAAAGCCCTCTATTTATAGGCTAAAAACGCTAACTCGGTTCGCCCCTTAACTCGTGCGCGACCTAGCGACCTTGCTTAAGTCGCTCGCAACTTAACAAAACCACCCAGATCCTCGCGACCTAACACTAACTCGTTCGCGACTTAGCGACCTAGCTTAAGTCGCTCGCGAGTTAACAAACCATCCAGACCTACGCGACTTAACACCTAACGGCTTAACACACATGCGACCCAGCATAAACTAACAAGTAAGTCGTTCGCGACTTAACAACACACGCGGGCTAACACTAAGTCGCTCGCGCGACTTAGCACTAAGTCGCTCATGCGACTTATCACTAAACCCCCAACAACCACGCGAGCTATCTTAGGTCGTTTAACGACCTAACTCCCTAACTCGCCAACGACCTAACTCATATGCCACTGCTCCACCTAACTCGCTAACTCGTAGGTCGCTGCTTCCCTTAACTCGTGCCACTTGCTAACCCGTTAACTCGTTAGATATACTAACTTGTTAACTCTTAGGTCGCTCACCAGTAGGTAGCTACCTCTATAGGTCGCTCCACTCGACCTAACCACTATTCGACCTAGCACTTTTAGGTTACTTACGACCTATCTTAACTCGTAATCACTAGGTCGCCTAATCCCTTAAGTCTTAGGTCGCTGCTCCTACTGACACGTTAACATGCTAACTCGTGAGTTGCCAACAACCTTAGGTCGCCTACCGACCTAACTCCATCACGACCTAAACTAAGCCTTAACTCGTTAGCACTAACACGCTAACTCTCACACGACCTAAGCTCCCACCCGAGCTAGCTCTGGTTGACTCAACGATGCAAACGACCTAAAGACAATTATCTTACGATTAATCGACACGTAAAATACGGGTCATTACATTCTCTCCCCCTTAGGAATTTCGCCCCCGAAATTCCAAACAAACAAGAGCAACCAAAACTATCCTGCATGCCTACCATCCATAGCAACCAAAAATCCATGCATCCAATTCTAGCCTAGCATGCAGAATTCTAAGAGTAGATCAAGATGCAAATTCATGAGATGTCACGACACCTTAGGGCCATACCTTGAAGAGTTCAGGATGAGCTGCCTTCATCCTCTCTTCCTCCTCCCACGTACAGTCGTTAACATCATCACTCCATTGTATCTTGAGCAACGTAATCGTCTTCCTCCTAAGCTGTTTCGTGTCGGTTTCAACAATACGAAGCGGCTTACGAGGTCTTCTAACAACTGGATCAACCTCCAAATCTTCACAGCTATCAGCAGAAACCACTGTATTCGAGTCGTGCACATACTTCCGTAGATAAGATACATGAAAAACATTATGCACACCCGCCATCTTTTCCGGTAACTCCAATCTATAAGCGAGCTTTCCAATTTGCTCGACGATCGGAAATGGTCCAACAAATCTCGGAGTCAACTTCCCTTTCTTCCCGAATCTAATAACATTCTTCAGAGGAGAAATCTTCACAAAAACCACATCTCCTACGTCGAATTCCAAATCCTTACGACGCTTGTCAGCATAACTTTTCTGACGATCTTGGGCTGCCTTCATTCGTCGCCGAATGATCTCTATGCAATCCGTAGTCTGACGAATCATCTCAGGCCCAAGTATCAGCTTTTCTCCAGTTTCCAACCAACATGTTGGAGAGTTACACGGTCTTCCATATAGTGCCTCATATGGTGCCATACCAATACTTGACTGGTAACTGTTATTATATGCAAATTCCACCAAATGAAGATGATCTTCCCATGATCCCCCGAAGTCCAAAACACATGCTCTGAGAAGATCTTCCAAAACTCGGTTGACTCTCTCGGTCTGACCATCTGTTTGGGGGTGATAAGCTGTACCCAAACACAACTCGGTTCCCAAAACTTCTTGGAAGCTCTTCCAAAATCCACTAGTGAACAATGGGTCTCGATCGCTCACTATACTCTTCGGAATACCATGGAATCGAACTATCCACTTAACATACAACTCAGCCAATTTCGATGCAGTCCTAGTTGATCGAACAGGAATGAATCTTGCACTCTTAGTCAAACGATCTACAATGACCCAAATCCCTTCATTTCCTGCCCTGGTTCTAGGTAGATCATCGATAAAATCCATCGATATCTGCTCCCACTTCCATGTAGGAACTTCTAATGGCTGAAGCAATCCACTGGGCTTCTTCTGCTCGGCTTTTACCAACTGGCAGTTCATACACTTGGAAATAAAATTTCCAACATCCTTTTTCATACCTTCCCAGTAGTAGGTTCTCTTCATATCCCGATACATCTTATTTCCGCCTGGATGAATCGTCAACTTCGAGTGATGACTTTCCCTCAGAACTTCATCTCTCAGTCCATCTATATCAGGAACAACTAATCGTCCTTGCTTCCGAAGCCAACCCTCTCGATCGACTTCGAATCCTATATCCTTTTCTGGATTCAATCCAGATTCCAAATCATGAATAATCTTGACAAGCTTATCGTCTCGCTTTTGGCTCTCGCCAATCCTTTCCACAAGAGTAGGTCTTATTGATAAGTTTGCCAACATCTCAGGTTCCAATTCACACCTAGGCCTGAAATCAAATCCAGCCAAATACTCGAGACTCTTCCATTCCGAAAACATGGCTCCCAATCCTGCATGTCTTCGACTTAACGCATCGGCCACAGCATTACGTTTTCCCGGAGTATAAGCTATACCAAAATCATATGATGCTAAGAACTCTAGCCATCTTTGCTGCCGTAGATTCAAATCCTTTTGCGAGAACAGATACTTCAACGACTTATGATCCGTAAACAACTCGAATCGAACTCCCAATAGATAATGTCTCCACATCTTCAGAGCAAAAACAATCGCCGCTAACTCCAAATCATGAGTCGGGTAATTCCTTTCATGCGGCTTCAGTTGTCGACTTGCATACGCAACAACTTTATCCTTTTGCATTAGCACTGCTCCAAGTCCAGTACCACATGCATCGGTGTAAACCACCATCTCATCTTTCCCACTTGGAATAGTCAAAACAGGAGCACTCGTCAGTCGCTCTTTCAGGATTACGAAAGCTTGCTCACACTTATCATCCCATCTGAACACTTGGTTCTTTTTCGTCAATCCTGTTAATGGTGCAGCTATCTTGGAAAAGTCTTTGATAAATCGACGATAATATCCTGCTAATCCAAGGAAACTTCTCACATCAGATGCATTCTTAGGTCTAACCCAATCCTGAATTGCTGCCACCTTAGCGGGATCAACCGCTATTCCATTTCCAGAGATAACATGGCCTAAGAACCTCACCTCACTCTTCCAGAAGTGACACTTCGAAAACTTAGCCTTCAGCTGATGTTTCCGCAAGATTTCCAAAATGATACGCAAGTGTGTCTTGTGCTCTTCCTCAGTTCTGGAGTAAACCAAAATATCATCCACGAACACAAGTACGAACTTGTTCAACTGATCTCTGAACACTCTATTCATAAGATCCACAAAATATGCTGGTGCATTAGTCAATCCAAACGGCATTACCAGCCACTCATAGAAACCGGATGGTGTCCTGAAAGCAGTCTTCGGCACGCTATCCTTCTCCACTCTCAACTGGTGAAATCCCGTTGCCAAATCCATTTGAGAAAACACCTTAGCTTCGTGAAGCTGATCAAACAAGTCATCTATTCTTGGCAATGGATACTTGTTCTTCTTAGTCACCTTATTCAGCTCACGATAATCAACACACAACCTCAACGATCCATCCGCTTTGGTTGCGAACACAACTGGTGCACCCCATTCGGACACACTACACCGAATGAATCCTTTCCATAAAAGGTCATCAACCTGCACCCTCAACTCTTGCTGTTCTCTAGGCGCCATCCGCCTAAGAGGCATCACAACAGGTCTGGCTCCCTCAACTAGATCGATACGAAACTCGATCTCCCTATGCGGCGGTAACCCTTTGACTTCGTCAAAGACATCCTCGAATCCATTCACGATTGGCATCGATGACAGTCCATCCCGTGGAACAACCAGCGAATACATGAAGCTCATGAAGACGCCTTCTTCATGCTTACATCGTATCACAACCTTTCGCCCCTCCACATTCTCGACTGTCACCTCCAATCTCTCACAATCAACCTTTGCCGCATACTTCCTAAGCCAGTCCATACCCAAAATAATTCTGAACCCCGCAAAGTTCAGAACAAAGAAATCACAAACAAAAGAGCGATCATGACTCGATATAACTAGACCACGGCATAGCATACACAAACAAGACGAACCCCCAACTGGATTAGTCAGTACCAATGGTCTATCAACAATATCCGGTTCCAAACCCAACCGGTCTACCAAATCATCACAAACAAACGAATGTGACGCCCCAGTATCAAATAACACTCTAACTGGAACACCACAAATGGAAAGAGTACCTTGAACCACCACACTCTTCCCCTTCTCTTCAGCAGTAGGAGCTTTCGAAGATGATGGGATAGCCCCCAAAGCATAAGCTTGCACAACCTGCCTGTCCTTTATCGGTTCCAGACAGTTCTTCTTAATGTGCCCCAGCTTATCACAGTTGTAGCACTTCAACAACACCTTCGGATTCTTGCAATCCTTGGAGAGATGGCCCTTCTGCCGACAATTATAGCAGGTCTTTTCCCCCTTCAGCTTCTTCTGACCATCCTTACCCTTCTGCTGTTGCTGCTTCCTCTTCTTGTTTCCACCTTGCTGTGGTTTAGATTCCTCCTTGGTCACAGCAACAACAGATACTTCCTTAGGAAACAAACTCTCGTGCCTGAGAGCTTTCTCCACTAGCTTCTCAAATGGATCGTCCAGATGATCCACCAACTGTCTTCCAAGATAACTGTCCAAGCCTGTCACAAACTTCTCATTCTTCTGATAAGAAGATTCAATATACGACCGAGCATACTTGGACAAAGCCTCAAACTCAGAAACATACTCAAGAACCGATCTCCCACCTTGCTTGAGCTCAACAAACTTCTTAAACAAGACAGACTTCTGAGCCGTAGAAATGAACTTAGCTTCAAATCTAGCTTGGAACTGCACCCAAGTAATTTCTTCCTCCGGAGTATCAATGGTGATAGAGTTCCACCAATCAGAAGCTCTCCCTTGAAGCTGTCTTGATGCAAGCTTCCTTTTAGTTGCATCCTCAATTCCCAAGTCACCAAAGATCCTTCTACAAGCATCTATCCATCTTTGGACTTCAATGGTTGACTCTGTCCCTAAGAAAGCCTTCCCTCCAAGAGCAGTATAATCCTTACAAAGCTTAGCAAAATCCACTGGTCTTGGAGCTTGAACTTGAACTCCAACATCTACAGATGGCCCTGGAGCTGGTATCCTTCTCATGATAGAAGTCATCATGGCTTCAAACATAGCTCCATAATCAGCAACTCCTTCAGCGGCACGGCCTTCCCTTGCAACTGGTCTCCCTCTTCGACTCATCCTTAGTATCTACAAAAAGGACTGATTAGAACACCTTGAGGAACAACTACATAAGGAGTTCAAATCCATCTAAACTACTATATTATATATATTAATCATCCATCAAAACACAATTACGTCTCTCTTACGTAGTTACGTCAGCGAGCGTTGGCTAAAATTGATTAACCAAAGCTCTGATACCAAATGTGACGACCGCCCATGACTCCCGCACGGAAACAAGGGAATAGTGCGCTGAAAGTGTGCCAGGCAGCCATGGACGATAGTCAAGGGTAGAATAAACATTGCAGAATCTATCGTATAACTCACAGCGCATGGACAAAATACAATAGAGAAATATAATATAGTGAAGCTCCCATAGAACAGAATATCATCATCTAATCATAATAGCTTTATACACGGTCTGAATCATGAATACAAGAAGCCTCACTACATAGCACTCAGAGTAATCAACAATCAGCGGAATATCCAGTACATAGAATATGAAAATAATATGTAAAGCCTCCTGCTCGTCTTCGTCATCATCAGCGTGAGCCACTAAGATCAGCACCTGCCACCTGTCACCTAGTCTGCCCATCCCAAACATGGATGAACAGCCCAAGGTAATAAGAGAAGACATAAAACCTCGAGTCAGACAACAGTCTTAGTGAGCAGTAAATCAACTATCAAACATACCAAAGGAACATAAAGGATAAAAGGAATAGGAACCCAAATCATCCCACTCCACCTCTTTCTACAGTGATAGCCCCCAGACACACACTAAGGAGAAGCAAGCATAGCAAAGCAGATAATTAAAGTAAAGCAATAATCACTCGAGTCAAGGTCGATGTTTTCCAAATACAAACCCCCAAAGCCTAAACCAAGATCAGATAAGCACCCAGAAAACACCGCTCTTGAGACCGAATGATGATACAACCAAACATCCATGACTCTGGCTATCACTGTTATCATTGCCTTGATTTTATCGTTAATTGAATGACCAACTCATCTTTCAACCATCCGTCAAGGGCTAATGGCAACCCCGGTTCTAGGCATAACTCTGCACGTCACCGTGACCCATGCCTAGGTATAACGAATCTACCCAGAGTACTAGCACGTCATCATGACCCGCACCTGGGTATAACGGATCTACCCAACGTACTCTTGCTTTGAGCTTGCTAGAACCTTCAATAACGATAAGATCTCAGCCTTCTAGTCATCCTCCTCGATGACTATTCCCATTATAGATCAAGCACCTCTCGAGCCCACCATTATCCACCAACTCGAACCGCATCATCGAGTAATCAACATGCTTGGGATGATCCCGTCTGGATTAAACCAAGGCTTCCACATCATGCTTTGCTCCAACGCATCTTAGCAAAGTCCATCTCATCATCATACTTCGCCTCAACATATCATGGCAAAGTCCATTTCGTCATCACACTTCGCTTCCTCTAACTATAGCAAAGTCCTCGAACCCATCCATATGAGCTTCATCATCCGCTTCATATGCCACAGCAGCTTTCACCATTCAAGAGCCTTTCCACTTAGCTTTTGAATTATCTTCAACCATCTTGTCCCAAATCAACTACAAGCTAACTCGAGACAATCAAATCAATCATACATCCAAACAATCGAGCATTCAAACAAGATCTAATCAAGCAATATCAACTATAATGGCAATTTCGTAAATAAATGAGCATAAGTCTAACATATATGAAATCATGGATTTTAGCATAGATCTATCAAATATAAAACATGGGTTTTGTCTCTATAACTTGTTAATTGAACTTGCATAGGTAAACATCTTCAAAAGTAATGAATCTAGTCTTGGAACTAAGAAAAATGCATGAAATCTCTAACTTTAACACTCAAACAAGCCACCAATCCAATATACTCCTTTGGGTCCGCGTGAGAGATAACTACCACTCACCGAATCACCTAAACACCTCAAAAGATAACCACTTCAAATCTGGACAGCAAGGATTCAAGCTTGATTCGTCGAAATCTCGCTTGAAATGATGAAATCTAGCTTCGTTGGATGAAGGTCTTCAACTTTGGCTCTTGGATCTTCGATCTTGATCTTCAATCTTGGATGGATGTTGGCACTCGATCAAAGTGGAGAAAAGAAGTGAAGAAATGTTGTAGTCGATCTCTCAAAATGGCAGCACTTCGTTGCTTCAAAATCCGGTGCCAAAAAGTGAGCCAAAGCCCTCTATTTATAGGCTGAAAAACGCTAACTCGGTTCGCCCCTTAACTCGTGCGCGACCTAGCTTAAGTCGCTCGCAACTTAACAAAACCACCCAGATCCTCGCGACCTAACACTAACTCGTTCGCGACTTAGCGACCTAGCTTAAGTCGCTCGCGAGTTAACAAACCATCCAGACCTACGCGACTTAACACCTAACGGCTTAACACACACGCGACCCAGCATAAACTAACAAGTAAGTCGTTCGCGACTTAACAACACACGCGGGCTAACACTAAGTCGCTCGCGCGACTTAGCACTAAGTCGCTCATGCGACTTATCACTAAACCCCCAACAACCACGCGAGCTATCTTAGGTCGTTTAACGACCTAACTCCCTAACTCGCCAACGACCTAACTCATATGCCACTGCTCCACCTAACTCGCTAACTCGTAGGTCGCTGCTTCCCTTAACTCGTGCCACTTGCTAACCCGTTAACTCGTTAGATATACTAACTCGTTAACTCTTAGGTCGCTCACCAGTAGGTTGCTACCCCTATAGGTCGCTCCACTCGACCTAACCACTATTCGACCTAGCACTTTTAGGTTACTTACGACCTATCTTAACTCGTAATCACTAGGTCGCCTAATCCCTTAAGTCTTAGGTCGCTGCTCCTACTGACACGTTAACATGCTAACTCGTGAGTTTCCAACAACCTTAGGTCGCCTACCGACCTAACTCCATCACGACCTAAACTAAGCCTTAACTCGTTAGCACTAACACGCTAACTCTCACACGACCTAAGCTCCCACCCGAGCTAGCTCTGGTTGACTCAACGATGCAAACGACCTAAAGACAATTAACTTACGATTAATCGACACGTAAAATACGGGTCGTTACAGCTATGGGGTTTCAAGAGAGGGTAGCTTGGTCGTAGACGAGTGCGTGGCTGGAATTTCAATGGTTCTGGTGGTCGAGGTTGCGGAGGCGACGCGAATTTCAGGTTTGGGGGTGGCGTGCCTTGATGTTCCAGGTTTCGACCTGATGCTCATATTCAGTTCCAGGTTTTGAATCGAGAGCTCGATCTTGATTCGAGCTAGAGTGATGTCTTCTGGGCGTCGTGATCATCTCTGATGATGATGGGTGATGTGAAGCAAGTCAAGGTGGTGGCTCGGAGCGATCAACGGGGTTGTACACATGCACGCGGTGCACATTGAAGTTGGGAGAGGCTGTGTTTTTGGGTGGGTTCGAATTTGCATAGTGGAGACTCGAAGCGGATCGTGTTTTTCTCGGGGGCGACTCGCGTTTACTCGAAGTAAACTAGGGGGAGGCTCGAGTAGATGTTTGGGGGCAGGTTTCAAAACCTGTTGCTAGTTTAAAGTTTCAAACTGTTTTTTTTTCAAAGTAGAAATTTTTGAAACCTAAGTTTGATATAATTCCAGTTTTAAGTTTAGTCTAGAAATAAAAATTCAAATTGTCAAATGATTTTAAAAGTATTAATTGAATTTAAATCTAAATTCAAATTGTTAAGAAGTATGTTTTGAAAAATAATGATGAGGTATAAACTTTAATAAATCAATAGTTAACTTAGGTAATTTTAATAAGAATAAATAATCAATAAACAAAGTAACTAAAGGTTTAAATTAATTAATTAAGGTTTAAAGATTTATTTATTAAGGAACAATAAATTTGTGAATTAAGGATTTTTTTTTATATAAAATATTAATCAATGAATAAAGTTGATGTATCAAGTGATTAAGCAATAATAAATTTAAGGATAATGTGATAAATTGATTTGATAATTAATTTGAGAATAATTAAATTATTAAAGTAATTAGTTTGTTTAAAGGATAATCAAATTAATGTGATGAATTAAGAGTAACTTTACTTATTAATCTGTTTGATAAATAAATTTGTATCAAGTGATTTGTAATTAATTACTTAGAGTTTGATAATTAATTTATAAATATTAAATTTACTTGGGAATAAATTGAATTAATTAGGATTAAACGATTAATTAATCCTATTTATAAATGATTATTGAATGCTTGACCTTACTTATGAATGATCGTATTATACGAAATGCCTTGAATTGATTGTCCTATTTGATCTGTGATGTTTTGTTCTGTAGATTGTGGTATGTAAAATTTATTCATTTATGGATGATACATCTGTATATTATCTGTTAATCTGTGATGATTAAATGATGTTGCACTATTGTGTTAAACCCCTGAACCACACTTATACACACACAAATATGGATTTCACGAGGAAATCGATTAAGTCACAGATTTTGAAATGATTTATAAAATTGAATATTTGGATTCAAATGTTTTGGAAATGCATTGAGATTAAAGTGAAAAGCTTTTGAAATGAAATTTCAAACATGAAAGTTATTTGGAACAACTTGATTAAGTTTGAAATTTGAATAATTTGATTAAAATTGGAATTCAATATCTGAAATTGAATTCTATATTCCATATTTATGATATTAAACGGTATACAAGTTTATATGGGTTTTAAACCATTTTTGAAGTATTATTTTTGGGAATTTGAATTTAACCCAAGGATTTCAACTCGTATAAATGAATCAGATTTCCAAAATGAAAACTGTTGTTTTCAAATGATAAACACTTTTAGATAAGAACTGAGATTCTAGTTAATTAGGGGAATTTCAAGATTGAATAGAGAAATGATTTTCCTAAGTTATGAATGAATTCTTTTTGAAAACTATGAATTAAATCTGTTTATTTTTAACAGATTTAAATTGATGATTTGTTTAAATCAAATTGAAATGAAATTTTTGTGAAGGCTATAAGTTGAATCTTTGATTTAAAGATTTAACGAGTTAATCAAATTGAAATGAAATTGTTTTGAAGGCTATAAGTTAAATCTTTGATTTAAAGATTTAATGAGTAAATCAAATTGAAATGAAAATTGATTTGGAAAATCCGTGAATGAATCTTTTGTTTAAAAGATTAAAATGTGAAATTTTTTTAAACCGTTAAAGGTTGTGAAAATGAATCTTTTTGTTTAAAGATTGAAAATGGTAATTTATTTAAACCATTTGAAAGAAAGTTTTGAATTATTAAGTTGTGACTTAATTGAAATCCCATATCCATATGTTTTAAATGTTTTCGCTCACTATTCGGTTTAGCCGGGAAAGGACCTTTGTGTCGTATAACCCATTCTGAATATGTGATTTGACGTTATGGATAGCATTTGGAGACCGGCGATGAAGACCGGGTATTTGCGAAAGCGATAGGATGACCTATCGATTGTTTCTGCACCGAGTCGCGCCGGTATAGAGACTCCATATGTGATGGGAAGTCCGAACGTGATTAGTGAATATCCGTATTGCAAGGACTTCTTTGTAAGTGCCTTCGGTTCTGTTCGAGCCCAGAACAGACTTGTATGGATTGTATGTCTGACATTACAATTGAGATATAAAGCTGATTTCTTTCAAATATATTTCTGTTTGTGGCGGAGAATTTATTCTCTTAGCTTAACACCCTTCTCTGAGACGTACGAGCTCAGAGGTTATGTAGTTGAAGGTTATCAGCGATATATTCCCAATTTGGTAATGGGACATGCTGAGTGTTACTGTGAAATGATCATTGTGTTGATTATTTGTGATAGGATCATTTGTTTGATCGTCTATCTTTGTGACCATTTCTATGATCATTTGTTGACCCAAAGCACGGCTTTTGTATAAAGTGTGTTTTTGTGGACGTGACTTCGTCGAGCCTTACAAACCGGTAATGGTCGAAACAGGAATTGTGCGGCAAGGTTTTCAGGGATCGCTTCCCTAGGGTATGACCATTCCTTCTGGAAAAGGGTAGTATCATGGTATGGAGCCCAGATACTTACTCATGTTGAAACACTTATTATTATGGTGTGATGTTGGTTAGAGAGCTCTCGTTTAAAGGTCCCAAAGGACCGGGGGTGGTATATCTGAGGGTTTGTAATATCCCTTGGGAAAAGGGGTTCCCGGCCTTGTTGAGCAGAGAACGGTTTGGTTCTCGGGGCGTCCTTCCAGAGGCGTTTCCATGTGGCAATGGGAAGTTCCTTGGCCTGACCATTTGTTAGAAATCCATTCTTCAAATACGTACCTTGTACGGTTTTAGTTGTAGAACCTATCATTCACTTATGGTGGCGCCCCACTGTTTGGATGGTAGCTATAGTAGGCATACGATAATGGTCGTATGTTGGCTAAGATTTATATCTTTATTTTCGAAATAAATCTTTCCTACACTATGCACTAGTAATAATATCAAATGTTTCTTTTTAATGCGTATCAAGCATCTTTGACTATCATAAGGAGAAATCTCCTCCGATTCTGCGTTTGCATTGTGTGTGTGTGCGGGAGGCCTTATGGTAGTCTCATTTTTAAAAAGCATTGCGAATTGACTTTGAAAATCTTTTGTTGAATGTTTTTTTAAAGATATAATGTTTTTGTTGCTCACACCAGTCCCACGACTGATCCGGAGTTTATTGTTTCTTTCCTAAACTCTGGGTGCTCATTATATTTTCTACACGAGCAGTCTAGAGTTGGGTTTTTCAGATAGTCAGGTTTAGTAGATTATCTGGAGTTAGTTCAGCCCTTGGTTCGCACCAGTATTGCCTAGCTTGGTGCATCGTTATTGGGAGTTCGAGCTATTGCTGGATTGGTTCTTGGAAATGGAGTTGTAGTTTTGGAGTTCTTCCTTGAAGACTATCTTAGAGTTATTGTGTTCCGCTGCTAGATGTTGTCATCTATTTTCTTTTCCGCTGCTATTTATTGTATCATATCTCTGATGTATATTGATATCTATTGGATCATCTGTTGTATCAGATATTGTATTAAAGCTGTATATCAATGTATTATTCTTTTATTCCGCTGTGTTATTTACTTAATGTTGTTATAAGCTCCGGCGAATCGGATTTGAACGGTCGAATCTATGGCATTCGAATACGATTTGAAGTATGGATGTCGATTTTCGAGCGGGCAAAATCCGCGTCGTCCCATTTGGTATCAGAGCTAAGGTGAAACTTTAGCTCAGGAGTATAACACATTAAGTAACTCATTAGAGATAGGGTGAAGTATCCCTAGAATGAGTAATCCCTAAGATATCCGTTTTAACGCCTCAGTAAATTCTCTTACTATCCATTGATAGTGAGTATGAGTGCAAGAAGAGGACGAGATAGGGGACAGGAAAATACGACTATAATTAGTCAGTACTCTGTAACAACAGTGGAAATAACTTTCTTCTCAATCTCTTTTTGATTCGTTTCCAAATTCTTTTGATTGCTTCAAGATAGTTCTAGAAAGAAGTTCGGTGCGTTGATGCCCTACGTATCATTGTAGGAAATGTTTACTTTATACTTCATCGGTTCTTGTCAGTTTTCGATTTAAACTCTATTGAATGAATTAGAAATTAGAAATTTTGAAGAAATTGGAAATTTTGAATAAATTGGAAATTTTAAATTGAGTTAAATTGATTAATAGAATATGAAGGATAAATTGAATTATATCGATAACACGATTTTGTTTAAAACCAAATTTTGAAATTCTGTTGTAATTTCTTGGGTTGGTCGAAGTCCGTAGAGGGACAAATTGGTATATATATTGTGAGATATTCCGACTTGAGTTTGGAATTCATATCTTAAGTTTGAGGAATTATAAGATATCGAATCTGTCTATCTCTGTGTTGTTTTCGTGCCTGCGAATTTCGGGGACGAAATTCTTTTAAGGGGGGAAGTTTGTAACGACCCTAGATTTTTATTTAATTTAAATTAATGATTAAATGAATTTTTGAATAAAAATTTGTAGAATTAATTATAAATGGAAGCGAGTTTCCCCGATTCAAATAGAAAAATATGTGGAGTCATATGGATTTGAAAATTTGTATGTATGTGAATATATATGTATATATTGGATTTTAAATAAATTCTTAAATAAATGATTTTGAAAAATAAATAATATACTTTGGAAACAAGTATAAAAATAAATAAATAAATAAATTGATTTAAAAATTTATAAATGATGATAATTTGAGTTATATAAAATATATGTGTATATAGAGAAATGTAAAACAATAATTTTTAAAGTAAAATTCACGATAAATATTTAAACTAAAAATAGAAGTAAAAAGAATAAGTAAAAGAGATAAGAATAAAACATAAAGTACATAAACAATTAAAGCTTTCATCTCAACTCAAACAAACACATATATAAACTGTACATACATAATAGAATAACATAAATATGTACACTTAAAACAAAACCAAAGCAAAAGCTTGTAAAGAAAGTACAAATAAAGCATCTCTAAGTATATACAACATATCAGCAGAGATGATAGCTTCATTTCAGTAAACAAAATAAAGTATGTAGAGAAGTTAAATAAGAAAAATATTATTAAAGTACAAACAAAACAAGATATATCTCATCAGCCGAGACAAGCTGGGTTTTAAACATAAATAAAGCAAGGATAATAAAATATCTTTGTACAAATAAACAAAGTATATAGGAAAATATCAACATACAAACAAAAGGGTTGCTAGGTAAGTAAGAATATGTATAAGTATGGGGACATATACCTTGGCATTAAATGCAATATCATCTCAGCCAAGATGTGGACAAATATAATAAGTTGCCTGTAAAATAGGAATGCAAGACAATATAATATGAAACATGAAGTACATAGTATGATACTTATCAGCCATGCCCATAGTACAACAAAAGATATCACCCTGCACACTTTTCTTTTATATATATCACCTTCTTATTTTTCGTTCATCAACAAACTGTGTATCAAATAAAAATAAAAATAAAAGTTACAACCTGAAACTAAACTCAACACTTGTATCAACAACAATCAACCTGGAACTTCAAAAGCAATTAAACTGAAGAGAAGGAAGAAAAAAAATCAAATCTGCAATTGCAAACAAAAGGGAAAAATAACAGCAGTTTCAAATCTAAAAATCCGCTCCTCTGCCTTCATACTTCCAGGTGAGTAACATCACATCCCAAAATGTTTTATTATATTCATTCTGATGAATGTCCTCTCTAAGGTTAATTCACTTGTGAGTATATTTTTAAAATATATTTCTGTGTTTGAGTATGAATATATGGTAAGCACTTCTGTGTATCTCTCTATTTTGATTCCAGGCTTGAATACTCATCAATTTTTTTTGCTTTTAATCCAAGCCTTAATTAAACTTAAGATAGGAATATAAAATGATTGTTATAACATAGCCTTATGTTAAAAAAAATCTGTTTAAAAAGAATCAACTTGTATAGGTTCTGGAAACATAAAACCAATGTGAAAAACTTAAATAAGTTAAAATTTATTTTTTTCAATCCATGAGTTCAGATATGTGAATCAACTTCTAAGACTAAAACTTGATTTTTGAAACAAGAATCTCTATTTTTAGTTAAGCATTAAAGGTGTAGTTTGGGTTTGATCAAATAAAGGGAATTCGTGAGTCCCTGGTAATTCACTGATTTGTAGGACTCGGGGTTTGGTCCAAAGCTAGTTTGATGATCGTAGAGTAAGGGAAAAATGTCAAGAAGAATTATCAAATCGTTTTGAAGGAGAGCGACGTGGATTTGGGTATGTAACCCTAGTTTTTACTGGGTAGAATATCTTGATTCGTTCTCTTCCCCTAATTGATCGAGTGCTATGGGGTTTCAAGAGAGGGTAGCTTGGTCGTAGACGAGTGCGTGGCTGGAATTTCAATGGTTCTGGTGGTCGAGGTTGCGGAGGCGACGCGAATTTCAGGTTTGGGTGTGGCGTGCCTTGATGTTCCAGGTTTCGACCTGATGCTCATATTCAGTTCCAGGTTTTGAATCGAGAGCTCGATCTTGATTCGAGCTAGAGTGATGTCTTCTGGGGGTCGTGATCATCTCTGATGATGATGGGTGATGTGAAGCAAGTCGAGGTGGTGGCTCGGAGCAATCAACGGGGTTGTACACATGCACGCGGCGCACATTGAAGTTGGGAGAGGCTGTGTTTTTGGGTGGGTTCGAATTTGCATAGTGGAGACTCGAAGCAGATCGTGTTTTTCTCGGGGGAGACTCGCGTTTACTCGAAGTAAACTAGGGGGAGGCTCGAGTAGATGTTTGGGGGCAGGTTTCAAAACCTGTTGCTAGTCTAAAGTTTCAAACTGTTTTTTTTTTCAAAGTAGAAATTTTTGAAACCTAAGTTTGATATAATTCCAGTTTTAAGTTTAGTCTAGAAATAAAAATTCAAATTGTCAAATGATTTTAAAAGTATTAATTGAATTTAAATCTAAATTCAAATTGTTAAGAAGTATGTTTTGAAAAATAATGATGAGGTATAAACTTTAATAAATCAATAGTTAACTTAGGTAATTTTAATAAGAATAAATAATCAATAAACAAAGTAACTAAAGGTTTAAATTAATTAATTAAGGTTTAAAGATTTATTTATTAAGGAACAATAAATTTGTGAATTAAGGATTTTTTTTATATAAAATATTAATCAATGAATAAAGTTGATGTATCAAGTGATTAAGCAATAATAAATTTAAGGATAATGTGATAAATTGATTTGATAATTAATTTGAGAATAATTAAATTATTAAAGTAATTAATTTGTTTAAAGGATAATCAAATTAATGTGATGAATTAAGAGTAACTTTACTTATTAATCTGTTTGATAAATAAATTTGTATCAAGTGATTTGTAATTAATTACTTAGAGTTTGATAATTAATTTATAAATATTAAATTTACTTGGGAATAAATTGAATTAATTAGGATTAAACGATTAATTAATCCTATTTATAAATGACTATTGAATGCTTGACCTTACTTATGAATGATCGTATTATACGAAATGCCTTGAATTGATTGTCCTATTTGATCTGTGATGTTTTGTTCTGTAGACTGTGGTATGTAAAATTTATTCATTTATGGATGATACATCTGTATATTATCTGTTAATCTGTGATGATTAAATGATGTTGCACTATTGTGTTAAACCCCTGAACCACACTTATACACACACAAATATGGATTTCACGAGGAAATCGATTAAGTCACAGATTTTGAAATGATTTATAAAATTGAATATTTGAATTCAAATGTTTTGGAAATGCATTGAGATTAAAGTGAAAAGCTTTTGAAATGAAATTTCAAACATGAAAGTTATTTGGAACAACTTGATTAAGTTTGAAATTTGAATAATTTGATTAAAATTGGAATTCAATATCTGAAATTGAATTCTATATTCAGTATTTATGATATTAAACGGTATACAAGTTTATATGGGTTTTAAACCATTTTTGAAGTATTATTTTTGGGAATTTGAATTTAACCCAAGGATTTCAACTCGTATAAATGAATCAGATTTCCAAAATGAAAACTGTTGTTTTCAAATGATAAACACTTCTAGATAAGAACTGAGATTCCAGTTAATTAGGGGAATTTCAAGATTGAATAGAGAAATGATTTTCCTAAGTTATGAATGAATTCTTTTTGAAAACTATGAATTAAATCTGTTTATTTTTAACAGATTTAAATTGATGATTTGTTTAAATCAAATTGAAATGAAATTTTTGTGAAGGCTATAAGTTAAATCTTTGATTTAAAGATTTAACGAGTTAATCAAATTGAAATGAAATTGTTTTGAAGGCTATAAGTTAAATCTTTGATTTAAAGATTTAATGAGTAAATCAAATTGAAATTAAAATTGATTTGGAAAATCTGTGAATGAATCTTTTGTTTAAAAGATTAAAATGTGAAAAAAATTTAAACCGTTAAAGGTTGTGAAAATGAATCTTTTTGTTTAAAGATTGAAAATGGTAATTTATTTAAACCATTTGAAAGAAAGTTTTGAATTATTAAGTTGTGACTTAATTGAAATCCCATATCCATATGTTTTAAATGTTTTCGCTCACTATTCGGTTTAGCCGGGAAAGGACCTTTGTGTCGTATAACCCATTCTGAATATGTGATTTGACGTTATGGATAGCATTTGGAGACCGGTGATGAAGACCGGGTATTTGCGAAAGCGATAGGATGACCTATCGATTGTTTCTGCACCGAGCCGCGCCGGTATAGAGACTCCATATGTGATGTGAAGTCCAAACGTGATTAGTGAATATCCGGATTGCAAGGACTTCTTTGTAAGTGCCTTCGGTTCTGTTTGAGCCCGGAACAGAGTTGTATGGATTGTATGTCTGACATTACAATTGAGATATAAAGCTGATTTCTTTCAAATATATTTCTGTTGGTGGCGGAGAATTTATTCTCTTAGCTTAACACCCTTCTCTGAGACGTACGAGCTCAGAGGTTAGGTAGTTGAAGGTTATCAGCGATATCTTCCCAATTTGGTAATGGGACATGCTGAGTGTTGCTGTGAAATGATCATTGTGTTGATTATTTGTGATAGGATCATTTGTTTGATCGTCTATCTTTGTGATCATTTCTATGATCATTTGTTGACCCAAAGCACGGCTTTTGTATAAAGTGTGTTTTTGTGGACGTGACTTCGTCGAGCCTTACAAACCGGTAATGGTCGAAACATGAATTGTGCGGCAAGGTTTTCAGGGATCGCTTCCCTAGGGTATGACCATTCCTTCTGGAAAAGGGTAGTATCATGGTATGGAGCCCAGATACTTACTCATGTTGAAACACTTATTATTATGGTGTGATGTTGGTTAGAGAGCTCTCGTTTAAAGGTCCCAAAGGACCGGGGGTGGTATATCTGAGGGTTTGTAATATCCCTTGGGAAAAGGGGTTCCCGGCCTTGTTTAGCAGAGAACGGTTTGGTTCTCGGGGCGTCCTTCCAGAGGCGTTTCCATGTGGCAATGGGAAGTTCCTTGGCCTGACCATTTGTTAGAAATCCATTCTTCAAATACGTACCTTGTACGGTTTTAGTTGTAGAACCTATCATTCACTTATGGTGGCGCCCCACTGTTTGGATGGTAGCTATAGTAGGCATACGATAATGGTCGTATGTTGGCTAAGATTTATATCTTTATTTTCGAAATAAATCTTTTCTACACTATGCACTAGTAATAATATCAAATGTTTCTTTTTAATGCGTATCAAGCATCTTTGACTATCATAAGGAGAAATCTCCTCCGATTCTGCGTTTGCATTGTGTGTGTGTGCGGGAGGCCTTATGGTAGTCTCATTTTTAAAAAGCATTGCGAATTGACTTTGAAAATCTTTTGTTGAATGTTTTTTTAAAGATAAACTGTTTTTGTTGCTCACACCAGTCCCACGACTGATCCGGAGTTTATTGTTTCTTTCCTAAACTCTGGGTGCTCATTATATTTTCTACACGAGCAGTCTAGAGTTGGGTTTTTCAGATAGTCAGGTTTAGTAGATTATCTAGAGTTAGTTCAGCCCTTGGTTTGCACCAGTATTGCCTAGCTTGGTGCATCGTTATTGGGAGTTCGAGCTATTGCTGGATTGGTTCTTGGAAATGGAGTTGTAGTTTTGGAGTTCTTCCTTGAAGACTATCTTAGAGTTATTGTGTTTCGCTGCTAGATGTTGTCATCTATTTTCTTTTCCGCTGCTATTTATTGTATCATATCTCTGATGTATATTGATATCTATTGGATCATCTGTTGTATTAGATATTGTATTAAAGCTGTATATCAATGTATTATTCTTTTATTCCGCTGTGTTATTTACTTAATGTTGTTATAAGCTCCGGCGAATCGGATTTGAACGGTCGAATCTATGGCATTCGAATACGATTTGAAGTATGGATGTCGATTTTCGAGCGGGCAAAATCCGCGTCGTCTCATTTGGTATCAGAGCTAAGGTGAAACTTTAGCTCAGGAGTATAACACATTAAGTAACTCATTAGAGATAGGGTGAAGTATCCCTAGAATGAGTAATCCCTAAGATATCCGTTTTAACGCCTCAGTAAATTCTCTTACTATCCACTGATAGTGAGTATGAGTGCAAGAAGAGGACGAGATAGGAGACAGGAAAATACGACTATAATTGGTCAGTACTCTGTAACAACAGTGGAAATAACTTTCTTCTCAATCTCTTTTTGATTCGTTTCCAAATTCTTTTGATTGCTTCAAGATAGTTCTAGAAAGAAATTCGGTGCGTTGATGCCCTACGTATCGTTGTAGGAAATGTTTACTTCGTACTTCATCGGTTCTTGTCAGTTTTCGATTTAAACTCTATTGAATGAATTAGAAATTTTGAAGAAATTGGAAATTTTGAATAAATTGGAAATTTTAAATTGAGTTAAATTGATTAATAGAATACGAAGGTTAAATTGAATTATATCGGTAACACGATTTTGTTTAAAACCAAATTTTGAAATTCTGTTGTAATTTCTTGGGTTGGTCGAAGTCCGTAGAGGGACAAATTGGTATATATATTGTGAGATATTCCGACTTGAGTTTGGAATTCATATCTTAAGTTTGAGGAATTATAAGATATCGAATCTGTCTATCTCTGTGTTGTTTTCGTGCCCGCGAATTTCGAGGATGAAATTCTTTTAAAGGGGGAAGTTTGTAACGACCCTAGATTTTTATTTAATTTAAATTAATGATTAAATGAATTTTTGAATAAAAATTTGTAGAATTAATTATAAATGGAAGCGAGTTTCCCCGATTCAAATAGAAAAATATGTGGAGTCATATGGATTTGAAAATTTGTATGTATGTGAATATATATGTATATATTGGATTTTAAATAAATTCTTAAATAAATGATTTTGAAAAATAAATAATATACTTTGGAAACAAGTATAAAAATAAATAAATAAATAAATTGATTTAAAAATTTATAAATGATGATAATTTGAGTTATATAAAATATATGTGTATATAGAGAAATGTAAAACAATAATTTTTAAAGTAAAATTCATGATAAATATTTAAACTAAAAATAAAAGTAAAAAGAATAAGTAAAAGAGATAAGAATAAAACATAAAGTACATAAACAATTAAAGCTTTCATCTCAACTCAAACAAACACATATATAAACTGTACATACATAATAGAATAACATAAATATGTACACTTAAAACAAAACCAAAGCAAAAGCTTGTAAAGAAAGTACAAATAAAGCATCTCTAAGTATATACAACATATCAGCAAAGATGGTAGCTTCATTTCAGTAAACAAAATAAAGTATGTAGAGAAGTTAAATAAGCAAAATATTATTAAAGTACAAACAAAACAAGATATATCTCATCAGCCGAGACAAGCTGGGTTTTAAACATAAATAAAGCAAGGATAATAAAATATCTTTGTACAAATAAACAAAGTATATAGGAAAATATCAACATACAAACAAAAGGGTTGCTAGGTAAGTAAGAATATGTATAAGTATGGGGACATATACCTTGGCATTAAATGCAATATCATCTCAGCCAAGATGTGGGCAAATATAATAAGTTGCCTGTAAAATAGGAATGCAAGACAATATAATATGAAACATGAAGTACATAGTATGATACTTATCAGCCATGCCCATAGTACAACAAAAGATATCACCCTGCACACTTTTCTTTTATATATATCACCTTCTTATTTTTCGTTCATCAACAAACTGTGTATCAAATAAAAATAAAAATAAAAGTTACAACCTGAAACTAAACTCAACACTTGTATCAACAAAAATCAACCTGGAACTTCAAAAGCAATTAAACTGAAGAGAAGGAAGAAAAAAAATCAAATCTGCAATTGCAAACAAAAGGGAAAAATAACAGCAGTTTCAAATCTAAAAATCCGCTCCTCTGCCTTCATACTTCCAGGTGAGTAACATCACATCCCAAAATGTTTTATTATATTCATTCTGATGAATGTCCTCTCTAAGGTTAATTCATTTGTGAGTATATTTTTAAAATATATTTCTGTGTTTGAGTATGAATATATGGTAAGCACTTCTGTGTATCTCTCTATTTTGATTCCAGGCTTGAATACTCATCAAATTTTTTTTTGCTTTTAATCCAAGCCTTAATTAAACTTAAGATAGGAATATAAAATGATTGTTATAACATAGCCTTATGTTAAAAAAAATCTGTTTAAAAAGAATCAACTTGTATAGGTTCTGGAAACATAAAACCAATGTGAAAAACTTAAATAAGTTAAAATTTATTTTTTTCAATCCATGAGTTCAGATATGTGAATCAACTTCTAAGACTAAAACTTGATTTTTGAAACAAGAATCTCTATTTTTAGTTAAGCATTAAAGGTGTAGTTTGGGTTTGATCAAATAAAGGGAATTCGTGAGTCCCTGGTAATTCACTGATTTGTAGGACTCGGGGTTTGGTCCAAAGCTAGTTTGATGACCGTAGAGTAAGGGAAAAATGTCAAGAAGAATTATCAAATCGTTTTGAAGGAGAGCGACGTGGATTTGGGTATGTAACCCTAGTTTTTACTGGGTAGAATATATTGATTCGTTCTCTTCCCCTAATTGATCGAGTGCTATGGGGTTTCAAGAGAGGGTAGCTTGGTCGTAGACGAGTGCGTGGCTGGAATTTCAATGGTTCTGGTGGTCGAGGTTGCGGAGGCGACGCGAATTTCAGGTTTGGGGGTGGCGTGCCTTGATGTTCCACGTTTCGACCTGATGCTCATATTCACTTCCAGGTTTTGAATCGAGAGCTCGATCTTGATTCGAGCTAGAGTGATGTCTTCTTGGGGTCGTGATCATCTCTGATGATGATGGGTGATGTGAAGCAAGTCGAGGTGGTGGCTCGGAGCGATCAACGGGGTTGTACACATGCACGTGGTGCACATTGAAGTTGGGAGAGGCTGTGTTTTTGGGTGGGTTCGAATTTGCATAGTGGAGACTCGAAGCAGATCGTGTTTTTCTCGGGGGAGACTCGCGTTTACTCGAATTAAACTAGGGGGAGGCTCGAGTAGATGTTTGGGGGCAGGTTTCAAAACCTGTTGCTAGTTTAAAGTTTCAAACTGTTTTTTTTTCAAAGTAGAAATTTTTGAAACATAAGTTTGATATAATTCCAGTTTTAAGTTTAGTCTAGAAATAAAAATTCAAATTGTCAAATGATTTTAAAAGTATTAATTGAATTTAAATCTAAATTCAAATTGTTAAGAAGTATGTTTTGAAAAATAATGATGAGGTATAAACTTTAATAAATCAATAGTTAACTTAGGTAATTTTAATAAGAATAAATAATCAATAAACAAAGTAACTAAAGGTTTAAATTAATTAATTATGGTTTAAAGATTTATTTATTAAGGAATAATAAATTTGTGAATTAAGGATTTTTTTTATATAAAATATCAATGAATAAAGTTGATGGATCAAGTGATTAAGCAATAATAAATTTAAGGATAATGTGATAAATTGATTTGATAATTAATTTGAGAATAATTAAATTATTAAAGTAATTAATTTGTTTAAAAGATAATCAAATTAATGTGATGAATTAAGAGTAACTTTACTTATTAATCTGTTTGATAAATAAATTTGTATCAAGTGATTTGTAATTAATTACTTAGAGTTTGATAATTAATTTATAAATATTAAATTTACTTGGGAATAAATTGAATTAATTAGGATTAAACGATTAATTAATCCTATTTATAAATGACTATTGAATGCTTGACCTTACTTATGAATGATCGTATTATACGAAATGCCTTGAATTGATTGTCCTATTTGATCTGTGATATTTTGTTCTGTAGATTGTGGTATGTAAAATTTATTCATTTATGGAGGATACATCTGTATATTATCTGTTAATCTGTGATGATTAAATGATGTTGCACTATTGTGTTAAACCCCTGAACCACACTTATACACACACAAATATGGATTTCACGAGGAAATCGATTAAGTCACAGATTTTGAAATGATTTATAAAATTGAATATTTGAATTCAAATGTTTTGGAAATGCATTGAGATTAAAGTGAAAAGCTTTTGAAATGAAATTTCAAACATGAAAGTTATTTGGAACAACTTGATTAAGTTTGAAATTTGAATAATTTGATTAAAATTGGAATTCAATATCTGAAATTGAATTCTATATTCAGTATTTATGATATTAAACGGTATACAAGTTTATATGGGTTTTAAACCATTTTTGAAGTATTATTTTTGGGAATTTGAATTTAACCCAAGGATTTCAACTCGTATAAATGAATCAGATTTCCAAAATGAAAACTGTTGTTTTCAAATGATAAACACTTTTAGATAAGAACTGAGATTCCAGTTAATTAGGGGAATTTCAAGATTGAATAGAGAAATGATTTTCCTAAGTTATGAATGAATTCTTTTTGAAAACTATGAATTAAATCTGTTTATTTTTAACAGATTTAAATTGATGATTTGTTTAAATCAAATTGAAATGAAATTTTTGTGAAGGCTATAAGTTAAATCTTTGATTTAAAGATTTAACGAGTTAATCAAATTGAAATGAAATTGTTTTGAAGGCTATAAGTTAAATCTTTGATTTAAAGATTTAACGAGTAAATCAAATTGAAATGAAAATTGATTTGGAAACTCGGTGAATGAATCTTTTGTTTAAAAGATTAAAATGTGAAAATTGTTTAAACGTTAAAGGTTGTGAAAATGAATCTTTTTGTTTAAAGATTGAAAATGGTAATTTATTTAAACCATTTGAAAGAAAGTTTTGAATTATTAAGTTGTGACTTAATTGAAATCCCATATCCATATGTTTTAAATGTTTTCGCTCACTATTCGGTTTAGCCGGGAAAGGACCTTTGTGTCGTATAACCCGTTCTGAATATGTGATTTGACGTTATGGATAGCATTTGGAGACCGGTGATGAAGACCGGGTATTTGCGAAAGTGATAGGATGACCTATCGATTGTTTCTGCACCGAGTCGCGCCGGTATAGAGACTCCATATGTGATGGGAATTCCGAACGTGATTAGTGAATATCCGGATTGCAAGGACTTCTTTGTAAGTGCCTTCGGTTCTGTTCGAGCCCGGAACAGACTTGTATGGATTGTATGTCTGACATTACAATTGAGATATAAAGCTGATTTCTTTCAAATATATTTCTGTTGGTGGCGGAGAATTTATTCTCTTAGCTTAACACCCTTCTCTGAGACGTACGAGCTCAGAGGTTATGTAGTTGAAGGTTATCAGTGATATATTCCCAATTTGGTAATGTGACATGCTGAGTGTTGCTGTGAAATGATCATTGTGTTGATTATTTGTGATAGGATCATTTGTTTGATCGTCTATCTTTGTGATCATTTCTATGATCATTTGTTGACCCAAAGCACGGCTTTTGTATAAATTGTGTTTTTGTGGACGTGACTTCGTCGAGCCTCACAAACCGGTAATGGTCGAAACAGGAATTGTGCGGCAAGGTTTTCAGAGATCGCTTCCCTAGGGTATGACCATTCCTTCTGGAAAAGGGTAGTATCATGGTATGGAGCCCAGATACTTACTCATGTTGAAACACTTATTATTATGGTGTGATGTTGGTTAGAGAGCTCTCGTTTAAAGGTCCCAAAGGACCGAGGGTGGTATATCTGAGGGTTTGTAATATCCCTTGGGAAAAGGGGTTCCCGGCCTTGTTTAGCAGAGAACGGTTTGGTTCTCGGGGCGTCCTTCCAGAGGCGTTTCCATGTGGCAATGGGAAGTTCCTTGGCCTGACCATTTGTTAGAAATCAATTCTTCAAATACGTACCTTGTACGGTTTTAGTTGTAGAACCTATCATTCACTTATGGTGGCGCCCCACTGTTTGGATGGTAGCTATAGTAGGCATACGATAATGGTCGTATGTTGGCTAAGATTTATATCTTTATTTTCGAAATAAATTTTTCCTACACTATGCACTAGTAATAATATCAAATGTTTCTTTTTAATGCGTATCAAGCATCTTTGACTATCATAAGGAGAAATCTCCTCCGATTCTGCGTTTGCATTGTGTGTGTGTGCGGGAGGCCTTATGGTAGTCTCATTTTTAAAAAGCATTGCGAATTGACTTTGAAAATCTTTTGTTGAATGTTTTTTTAAAGATAAACTATTTTTGTTGCTCACACCAGTCCCACGACTGATCCGGAGTTTATTGTTTCTTTCCTAAACTCTGGGTGCTCATTATATTTTCTACACGAGCAGTCTAGAGTTGGGTTTTTCAGATAGTCAGGTTTAGTAGATTATCTAGAGTTAGTTCAGCCCTTGGTTCGCACCAGTCTTGCCTAGCTTGGTGCATCGTTATTGGGAGTTCGAGCTATTGCTGGATTGGTTCTTGGAAATGGAGTTGTAGTTTTGGAGTTCTTCCTTGAAGACTATCTTAGAGTTATTGTGTTCCGCTGCTAGATGTTGTCATCTATTTTCTTTTCCGCTGCTATTTATTGTATCATATCTCTGATGTATATTGATATCTATTGGATCATCTGTTGTATCATATATTGTATTAAAGCTGTATATCAATGTATTATTCTTTTATTCCGCTGTGTTATTTACTTAATGTTGTTATAAGCTCCGGCGAATCGGATTTGAACGGTCGAATCTATGGCATTCGAATACGATTTGAAGTATGGATGTCGATTTTCGAGCGGGCAAAATCCGCGTCGTCACAAGTTGGAGGCCCAGAGGCTTATTCATGTACATGGTTATTTTTCAATTGCATTGATTGTTGTATTCATCAGCATATGGGAGGACATATTGTAATAATTGTTTGGGCTAAAATAGGTTAGTACACTCTAATTGATGTCTATATATGTACATATATTACAGTTTATTTTTGTGTAAAGATTTGTTATATATATTATAGATCATTTGTTCAACTGAGAGATTCGGTGTTGTTTTTCTTCTTGTCTTCTTCCTTCTTTCTTTTACCTTAACTATCTGCTTTTCCATTTAATTTGAGTGGGTTATATGCAGTTTATTGGTGCTTAAACTGTACAGTAAAGGCATGTCGTTACATGTGGTATCAGAGCTTAGGTTGGGCAAACACTTAAGCCTTGGTGGGGTAAACTCATTAGAGATAGGGCTAGCAATGCCCTAGAATGAGTAAATTATTAGAGATAGGATTAGTAATATCCTAGAATGAGTTGAGTGTATGAATAAGAGTGCGTATTTGTTACTAATATAAAACAGTTTTATGTTGTGCTTTTCGTTCTACTGGTGGCTTTGGAATTCTAGTCGATGCATTTAATCAATGTTATTGATAGGGATTTCTTTAACACCCAAAAGACTAGCTAACACAGTATTGGTTTAGAATGGGTAAATGAAATAATTTTACCTAGAATTATATTTTATATATAAAAGGTTTTTTTTCCAAAACTATTGTTTTTCTGTTAGGAAGGATAATATTCCATCATTATCATCTAGAATTTGATTAGTTGTGCTCATCTAGTTCTGAGTATTGACTATTTTTTTTGATCTATCTGGAATCTTCCTTTTTGAAACCTGGTTTGGGTACATAGGAAATTTAGGAATATTGAAAACGAATATGTTGTAAATCAAATTTCATAATTTGACCATAAGGCATTCGTTGACAATGTTGAGTTAGAATATGACTTCAATATGAGTTGTTTATTTTATGTAAATTTAAATATTTTAAAATAAATATTTTAGGAATGATTTTATATAAATTTGATTTTATAAAAATTAGATTTAATACATCTTGTTTTGATGAAAATAAAGCTAGATTATTATCAAAATAAATATTTGAGAAATGATTTCTTTTAAAAAGAATAATTTTATATATAAAATTTGCTTTATAAATAAAAGAAATTTGAGAACTTCAATCCCAGTGCTTTTGGAAAATGGTTTTCAAAGTTTTATGAAGGTAGTCATGATATTATTTGAACATATTTTACGAGTACAAGTATTTTAAAAAGGAATTTTATTATGGATTTGTTTTGGTAAAAGTAGATTTGGATTAAATCCAAAAAGCATGATTTGGTATACAAAAGGAAAGATGTGTATTATGATTTCAAATAACTTATGGGAAAAGAAGTATTAACTTTACTTTAAAGAGTTTAAAGTATGAATATTTTTGGAAATAGTGGCAATAGTTTAGTTAAAAAAATTTCAAGTATAGAACAATTTGGAAGAGAAAATTTTAAAGAAAAGATATATTTTCTTTGGATTGGTTTAGGGAATGATCCCCGATTTGATTTGTGATGATCGAAATAATCTTCTATGTAATGATTAGGTGTTTGCTTAAGTGAAAGATATTATGCACTTAGTAGATTATTCCCTTTGTTATTGTATAACAGGGATGAGTTTGAATCCGAACGAACCCAAAGAAAGTTCCAAATTGATATTTTTGTTAAGACTATTTCTTTGGAAATATATAAAGTATTGTTTTGTAAAGGGGATTTTGAAATATGGAGAATTTTTTTTAAATTTAACTAGTTTCAAAAGTGAGTAAAAATGGATAAGAGATGTGTTTGGATCTTAAACACTTCTCTTAAGTATTACCCTTCTTGTTAAGGGAATATATAATAATGTTTGGTAGTACTCAGTTTCTTGATATCATTTTGAAGTTACACATGCTATATGTATGTTTTTATGGGTTAAATATATAGTATTATTTCAATTTTTTTTGAATAAAATCAAGGTATTTGGTTCTTAAGTTTTCAAAATATAAAGGTATCTTGATTTAAAATGGGTTAAATGATGAAGTTTTAATTGGGTCAAATCTATTAAGAATGTTTTACAAACTTTGTTTTATTAAGTCGTGTCTTTCAACTTTAACATTTAGGATGTTAAAAATTTCTTGGTTTTATTGGGCTAAATAATAATTTTTTTACCTCCGAGTGTCTAAAGAAAAGTAGATGCTAGGATGGAATTTGGATAGTGGAATCCTACTCTTGTTAGCTACTTACCGGACTGGACGGGTAAAAAGGTTGTATTGATCGACTCATTTTTAAGACCCAATGGCCTACTTAAAAGTGTAGAATTAAAAATTAGATGTTTTGTATATATGATTAGGATGTAGAAAAATATTACATAAATTTATAAATTAAAAATATTTTTTGAAAAGATTTCATAAGTAAAGTTGTACCATCTAAAACGTTTGAACCTACGTTGGAATTTTTATGAAATGTTTTCATAAACAATTTTAGTAGAACTATAATTGTTATTGTTGAAGACTAATAATATAAGTACACAGGTTCTACGTAGTTCATTTCCCTTTCTTATATAATTATCGACCCAAGATTCAAATATATGATTTGATGTGTTTCACACCATCCAATTAATGATTCATCGCTCTATATTTGACAACAAACACTTGGTAAGGGTTCTTAATGTGGAACCAAATTTTTTTCAATCATAATTTACGACTATGTAAGGAGAATGGAGGTTTCTAATTAAGAAGCCTGATCGGAGTCCGCACTAAAAAATCGAGTAAATGATACTTGTTTGGAAGTAAAGTTGTGTATTTGAGCGAATTATCAAATCAAATTTTACATAAGAATGATCTATGCACATCTTACGAACTGATGAGTAATGTTAAGTATTCTTGGGCTTAATACCGTGGTGAAATTTTAGGGACAAAATTCTTTCTAAGGGGGGAGAGTGTAACAACCTGGAATGTTATCACGTAGATTTTTGGAATATTTAATTTGTTTTGAATATTCGATTTAGGAATTTTATAATAAATTTGTGTTTCAAATAATTATTCGATTTTTGATGATGTATTTTTAATTTAAATTATAGGTATTTGCATAATTCTTAATTTGTAAAATAAGTAAATTTTCGTTTAATATATTATACGACAGACGTGGGAATTTTTGACACCTCATAGAATAAGATAACTTGTCTAATTTATTATTGTCTTGTGATTGCATTGTAGTGTTATACATGACCATATTTCTTCCATTATTCGCAGTCCATACGCGAATGAAATACTGTATAATTGAGTACTACAAATAATTTTTTTCTACAAATCAAATTGCATCTTTTTCTGTTGTGTGCTTGGTACTTAGGGGACAAGTTTGGACTTATTGGTGGATTAACCATATTGTTACAGTTGAAAATGTAGTTAAAGGTGTGCATTTGATTTGAGATAAGGAAATTTGCTTAGTTATAAAATCAAGTCAACACTTACATCCTTTCTTTCATTTTCTCCTTGATCTAATTTTCGTTTTCCCTCTTATTCCGTCATTCACCGTTCAAAGTAAACAAGATTTAAAATCCATAAAACAAAAATCGAAATCTGATCCTACACTCAACTAAATTATGAGATAAATTGCCTTGAGTTCCTTATGGCAAAAGGCATATTTTTGGAAATGATCATGATAGGGAAGCTCGGCTCAGTCATGGCCGATCTAGGGATTCAGAACTCGGGAAGTGTAATGTTTTTTTGGTAGTTTGGTCTTCAAGTTTTGAGTATGGACTTGGAAAGGAGTGCCATTATGATCGTTGAGGCGATAAGCAGCTTATGGCAAAAGATGGTACTGTGCGTTGCTTTATGGAAAATCGCGACATCAAGGTAGTTGAAGTAGGTGGCTTTGGTCGCGTTTTGATCGAAGTAGCTAGAGGTGTTTTCGATGGTGGCAATGGACTCAACGTGTGGAAAGAGGTTGATCGACGGTGATCGTTGATGTTGGAAGTGGATGATGCAATTCGCGTTATGACAAGGGGCTGCATCATGAGTTTGATCGGAAATAGGGGAAAATGTGTAGACGTGGAATGAAGGCATGCAGGTAAGAGATATCATTAAATGGAGTGGTACGAAGGTGGACGTGTGAGGCTTCGTGGAGTGCAGCTTGGACCAAGGTGTGCGTATACATGATAATGCATAAACTTATATAGAATTTTGAAGAAGCTTTGATGAGGGAAGATGGTATCACTATTGTAATTGGGTTAAAGTTACGGTGAAGGGCCGTTGGGCCTTGTAGCTTGCTATTTGGGTGAGATTTTTATAAAAGTGTTATTAAAAATATGTATATTTTTAGTGTGTGTTAGATTTAAAATATCATATCTCATCCATATGAAATACGATTTACCCACGGATTTTTCACGTTGTAGTGTAACTTGTTGATAACTTCGGTAGAGTATAAAGTTATGGTATATAAAAAGAAATTAATTTTTAATTATGTCATTTTAAATAATAATGTCGTTAAATTATTATATCTTAATAGATGATAATTATTTGGCCAAATAAACAATATACTGCTAAAATGAATTGAATATGGTAATCTGAACACTGTTTAGGGAAATAAAACATTATTCTGCTAATTAAATTAATTGGTCATTTAATTACCAGAATAAATCCCTGTTCTAAAATTTGAAAATTTGATTATATGTTGTTAATTGGTATGCCACTTGGAATATGTGATATGTTAACCCATGATAGTTAAATACTGAATTTATTACACAGTCTTTAATTATGTAAATATCGTTTATTAGATTGGAATGTGAAATTGGATGATATGGTAGCTTATTGCAGTAACATTGTGATCGTTAAGCCTCTTTCAAAATTTGAAAAGTTAATTATTTATTTGAAAGTTATTTAAAGAATAGTTTTACCTATTATATAATTTATAAGAAAATTGATATTTAGTAATAAAATTTTAAAATGTAATAAATATTTTTTATAATATTTTTAAAGATAGTTAATAATTGTTTTAATAATGATTTAAAGTAATTACTTTATTAATATAATTCTTAAAAGTAATTTCTTAAAGTTATTTAAGAATATTATTTATTATTTTAAAGTTTTTTTATTTTCATTTTAAAAAGTTTTAATTTAATTATTTAATTAAAGTGATTTAATTATACTTTAATTTTTTTTATCAAAGTCATTTAATTGTATTGGAGGTTAATCGCTTATCGTATTAATATTAGTTAAAGTTAATTATTATTATATTAATAATATTTTAAAGTTAATTAATTATTTTATTAATGTTGTTTTGAAGTTAACTTATTAATACAATAATACTACTTAAAATTAATAAAATATTAATGAGATTCTAAAGTTATTTTAAATAATTTATGGTTTATCAAGGGAGCCTTACCGACCTAAAGAGTTTATTAAATAAGTTTGTTTGAATATGGAAAGATTTTATAAATGGTTTTGGATATTTATAAAAGAATTTATAAATGAATTTTAAAGATCTGAAAAATAGAAGTTTTTTAAATGGGGTTTTGAGATTTATAAAGAATGTTTTATAAATTGATTGGAGATTTATTAAAAAAATTTATAAATTGATTTGGAAGATATTTATAAAATAAAGAGAATTGGAAAGAAATGGTTGATTTTCATGGCGTAATTTAAGGGGCATAGATTGCCTGCATTTTACTATGGATTTATCGGGATAGCAACATAACCATTGAGTAAACTACGATCCATGATTGATACTGAACGATACTTTCCATATCTATTTTAAAAGGATTCCAAATTTTGAAAGTTAAACGGTTTGTGAATATACTTATACATATTTTCTAAGTATCAAAAATATAATATTTTATGAATATGCTTATCCTGTTAAGATAAGTATATGGAAGAGATTTCGAAATATTTAAAAAGTGATTTTAAGAAATAAAAGATTAATTTCGAAGAGGCTTGGTGGTTTCCATGTGAAATGTGATCTCTATTTGAATGTTTGTTTATTTGGTAGTTATATAACCGACTATCAAATCTAGGCCTAAATATGTAATCCTTCTTATTTTGGTGGTAAGAAGGCAAATTCCCTACCTAACACTAAAGGATTTTAACTCTAGAAAATTTAGGGGAAACACGGGAATTATATAGTACAATTACCATCGGTAGTGCTATACTATACGTGTAAACCAGTTTTGTTCTTATAAGACAAACGATGAGGAAATCCGTCCACTTAAATGGTTAGGAGATGATCCCTGCTCTTATGTATTGTCTAATATTTCCTAAAGACCGGTATTGAGCATTCCGAAAATTGACGCTTGGTTTGTGGAGCACACAGTAAGCGGTGGAGTGTGCTCGTAAGAGATGACTCGTACCGTAACCACTTCAAAAACCATATACGGTTCTATCAAGGAGTTTCATGATATATTAAGACATCTGAATCCAAGTGTGATTCCGAGACCCACTGGGGTATGTGAATCCATGTGTGATTCCAAGATCAATTTAGATATGGAAATCCATATGTGATTCCGTGACCCGTTGCGGTATTGGAATCCACGTTGGATTCCAAGATCTGTTAGATGGCAGTGCATGATCTGGAACATTGGATGTAGCCTCACCAGCAGTAATGGCTAAAACCAGAGATACGAGGCATGTCCAGTAGGGTTGCAAACTCATAGGGTGTAGTCGGCTCCATCTAGACATTACTTACAGTTGCTATGCATGCATGGGGTGATGCATTCGGTCTTAGCGAGACCTGCTATTTTTTTCTAATGGCACATCACTAGATATATATGCTGCTTTGGAAGGATATCTATAATCCTTGTGTAGAATGACCGTTCTTAAAGTACGGAGGGCTCCTCCATGGAAATCCTACAAATTAGAGAACGCAACTTATCGGTTTTTGATAATATTCCTCGTATTGTAGTGATGTACACCCACGAGCATCGTGGGTATTTGATTATTTTTATTTTTACTTGGACATTATTATAATATCATGAGATTTTATAATATAAAAAGTTTTGCTTATCATAAGGTAAAAACCCACCCATGTTTAAGCACGGCATGGTCTTACGAAATACCTTTGATTTTAAATGATTTTACAAGCTACAACAAATAAAATTAGTTGTGTTATGAGTTTTTCACACTAGTTATACCCAACTGACCCGGACATTGTTTTCTTATAATTCATGGGTCAGACCGAGCATATTTCTAGGTTTAGTTGGATTTTTAGAGCCTCAGGAGATGAGCTAGAGGTCCCAAGACATACTTACATACATGGTTATTTTTCATTGCATTTATTTATTTATTTATCAGCAATTGTGAGGATGGGTTGTTATAACCGTTCGGGATGAAATAGGTTAGTATACTCTAATTGATATCAGAATATATATATATATATTACATTTTGTTTTTGTGTAAAGATTTATTATATATATTATAGATCATTAGTTTCATTGGGAGATTCTATGTTGTCATTTTTCTTCTTATCTTCTTCCTTCTTTCTTTTCCCCTAACTATCTGCCTTTTCATTCAATTTCAGTGGGCATACGTGATTTATTAGCCGCTTAAACTGTATGGAAAAGGTAGGTCATTACTTAATCACTTTAAATATTTATTTCCAAATATTTTTCTCAAAGGAAAACAATTTATTTCAAAAGAAGAATATCTTTTCCATATAATAAATATTGTAGCACATTTCTTTTATAATGTTTTTAAAATCTATTTGTAAACAATTTCTTTTCTATAAACTTTCCAATTTCTAAAAACCCACTTTCTAAACCATTCCTTAAATTGATAAATTATCTTATTTTTTAAAACAAACGTTACAATTCAAAATATAAATTATCTTCTATGTCTAATATTACAATAAATTTCTCTTATTTTAATATATATATTCCTTTTAATGTAAGGAAAATTAAATAGCTCGAGTAACTTCAAAATAATACCAAGGAACTGGGTACTACTAATAATATCACATATCCCCTTAATCGGAAGGGTAACACTTAAGAGAAGTGTTTACCATCCGAACATATCTCTTGCCCATTTTTTGTTTGTTTTAAACCATTCGAAGTAACTATTATAAGAGAACCTTTCTTTTCAAATTTCTTATTTGAAATATTATTATTATTATTTCTTTTAGAAAATCCTTTGGAGGTTATTCTATTTATAAAACCCATTTTATAAATCCCTTTCATAAAATCATCTTATGTTACTAAATTCCTTTTAATCACATTTGAATTTTCACAATTCTTTTCCCAAACTACTGGAATTTAAATTCTCAAAATTTATATAAATACCTTCCATATCTATCTTTTGCAAAACCATTTTATTAGTGTAAAGTACATTTTTACGAAACAAGCTTACTTAATATTGATTAATCTCAAACCTATATTATTATCAAACACCTTATAGTCAAATTGTGAAACTTAATTCACAAGGTGCTCGCTCAATCTACAAATGATAATAACTGAATATTATAATTCCCTTAATCACAAACTAATACATATAAATAATTATACCAATTTTTTGAAGTTATTTCTTTATATATAAAATACAACCTTAACTAAAATTATTCCATTTACCTAAAATTTTCAAAACTAGTGTGTCGGTTTGCCTTGTTTAACTGTTTAGGAATCCCTACCGATAATAGTGATTATGAGCATCGATCAGAATGCATAAGCCACTCAACAGATAAATCAACACAAAAAAATTCATAGTCACTAATAAAATGCACTCAATGTATATATATATATATATATATATATATATATATATATATATATATTATATACGCACACACTTTCAACTCAGTCTAGGGTGCCTCTTACCCTATTTACTAATGAATTACTCATCCTAAGATATTACCAACCCTATCTTTGATGAGATTTCACCCTTATTAGCTAAGTTGTTTGCTCAACCTAAGCTCTGATACCAAATGTGATGACCCGTCTTTTCGGCTCTTGAAATCAACACCAACACATTCTTGGCATTTATGTACACAAATTCAAGTTTCGAAAAGGAAGATTGATCAAGGGTAAAAGAAAATAAAGACAAAATAGAATCTCAAATGAATGAAATAATTTATAATATCAATAATGTTTATAGCGAAAAAACTTTTAAATACATATATCAGATCCTATCCTAAGCTCATCCTGGACATTTATAACTACTTGTCCTTATAGATTCTAGAAAACATCAAACATGATGGAAAAGTAAACTACATTGATATGTTGATAAGATCTGCAGCTCTCCTTTGGAAACTCCAAGCATTCAGCTAATGCTAAAACTACTTGGATCTGACCTACGTATTAAAAATAGTCATATCAAGCTTGATAAACCAGCATGAGAAAAATTGAATTACAAATGTATATAACAATGTCATAGATCAGATTGATGCCAATTAAAACCTTTGAAAAGAAGGCATCTCGTAAGATCACGTCGTATATAAATACAGAAGGGTTTTTACCTTAAGTTAACCCAAAAACTTTATACTAATTTTTTTTGATATTACCATTAATGACATTAGTTTGAATTTTTTTAATATATATATATATATATATATATATATATATATAAAGTAGGTATCAATACCTGGATGATGTCAAACGGTGTATATAGCACCAAAGGGATGGCTAAAATGTTTGCAAAGCAATACAACTATTTTGAGAATACAACCAAAACCATAAAGCTTGTGTTTGAATTGTATTTCCATTATGATATGGAAATGGTAGTCATTTCCTCCGATGTGAAATCCATGCATAACAATCCTTGTCCCTGGTGACAATTCACTTTCCTCAAGCAAACCTCCAAAAGACATTGTTACAATACTATGGAACAGTATATTTCAGTGGCTTTGCTCTTTCTCAGTTGAGCCTTCAACACCTGCCCATTTAACCCATTAAGGGTCCAAACATTACTAGACTCCTCCATCATCAATAAAACTGATAGCCTAAAATATATGTCCTACAGACCATATAGTATACCATATCATTCCTGGATGTTAGGCTAGTGAGGCTACGCTATATTTTCCAAAAAACTATGCTTTGCTTTTCACAAAACAAATTCCACTTAGAATGTCACATTGCCATTTCTCACAACACACTATTGATTCCACAAAAGTACAACTTTTGAGCTCGTACATCTCAAAGAAGGGTGTTAAGTATAGGAGGGGTTACCTCCTACACCACCAAACAGATGTACATTTGTAGAGATCAATGTACATGGTTTTTAGAAATGCAATACCAGGTGCTCACTCATACAATTTTTCGAGGTGAAGGACAAACCTAGGCATCCCTTCGACTACTTCCTGTTTGTGAATTACCCCTAGGATTAGTAGCGAGCAGTCCTTGCAAATCGAATATTTTTAGAATGAAGGCACTACCACCACCATATATATAATACAGGAATCATCCTAGAGGTTAGTGGAAACCAGCCCTACATCACGAGGATCTCCATTTTTAAATCATTGTCTTAAATATATATCTTCACTTTCAAATACATATATTGGTTCGAAATGGTTTATGGATAGGAACTACCCAAATCTAACCCCGGTTTCTCTGAAGTAATCATCGATAGAAAAGATGTCAAGTATATAGGTGATTATCAAACAATATCCAATCAGTTTATCTTTTTATCAAATCAAATATATTTCGATGATAAATTCTTTTAACCATTCCTTTATCTTTTAAGACTATATGGAATTATTAAGCCTCATTTATCAAATTCTCTGGTTGATTAAACCTCCTTAATCTTGGAATAATTCCAAATCATTTTACCTTTTACTACGGAAAATATTTCCAAATCAATTATTTAAATCTTAAAAAAGATTTCTTATTTTCAAATCATAAATTTTAAATAGGTCAAAAACGATGTTATTTAAGATATCATTTACTGTGAACCCATATCGATTAGTATTGAGTAGAAAAGGATCCATGGAGAATAGACTAATTATGCTCGATACCAATTTCTGTATTCAATCTATACTATACGTCAAATAATGGTGAAATCACCTTTTAAATTCAAAATGGATGGTATGAGTTCCCTCCTCAAAATTCAATAAAGAGTTCAACTAGAATATTCTCTATACCACCAAAATCATATTTTAAAATCTTTTTTAATTTTGAAATACTCTAAATTTCTTTTCTTTTAGCTTTAGAAAATGCGGTTCGAGTAGATCAAATCAACTATCCCCTCCATCATGCCAATCTGGATAGCTAGCGTAGAACCCAAACATTGGTTAAGCTTGGGTCTAGAGACTATCCCTCTGTCACCTACAAGGCAATCAAGGTATTTGATCAACTCGAAATCCTTTGTATGATCTTTTAAGAGATTATTTTCATTTACTTAATATTATTCCAAATATTGTTTAATTTTTTTTCCTTTAACCATTTCTTTTAAACTACTTTAAAATAATTATAAAATTTCCAAATCATCTTCAAAATACTTAATTATTCATTTGAAAATGTAACGTCCCGGAAATTTTCGACTTTCGAAAATTCAACATCGATACTCACTTTATCGACTGCCGAGAAATCGAAGGCCGGAAACCCGAAATGTTATGGTTTAAGAAAAAGAAAGAGGGAGAAGAAGAGAGAGAAATATAGAAAATAGAGAGAAAAGAAAATAGAAAGAACAGAAAGAAAACAATAGAACAACGTCAGAATCTCACAATTCGCAGCGGAACAACATATAATAATAAATGAATAATCTTTAAACAAAGAACTATATCAGTTATTACATTACATTACATCATATCATCAGAGTGTACAACATCATACAACAACAAACAGCGGAAAAGAAATACTATATACTAGTAATATGCCATGCCATCCAGCTTGCCTCCAGCAACTCCTGAATTCCAAATATCCTGATAAACCTAACTCTTGACTACCCGTGTAGAAATTTGTGGGCACCCAGAGTTTAGGAAGGAAAACAATAAACCCCGAGTCAGTCATGTGACTAGTGTGAGAACTAAAAACAGATTATTTATCTTTAAAATCAAAATAGAGGAATATTTTTAAAGTCAATTCGCAATGCTTTTAAAAATGATACTACCATAAGGCCTCCCGCACACACACACAATGCAAACGCAGAATCGGAGGAGATTTCTCCTTATGATAGTCAAAGATGCTTGATAAGCATTTAAAAGAACATTTGATATTATTACTAGTGCATAGTGTAGGAAAACATTTCGAAAGTAGAATATAAATCTTAGCCAACATACGACCATTATCGTATGCTTACTATAGCTACCATCCAAACAGTGGTGACCCCCATAAGTGAATGTCAGGTTCTACAACTAATACCGTACAGCTTTCGTATTGGGAATTGGATTTCCAACGAATGATCAGGCCAAGGAACTTCCCATTGCCACATGAGAATGCCTCTGGAAGGACATCCCCGAGAACCAAACCGGATCTCTACCAACACAAGGCCGGGTTACCCCTAACTGAGTAACAACTGACCGAATATGCCATCCCCCGGTCCTTTGGGACCTTTAACCGAGCGCTCGTAATCAATTCACACAATCATAAAGTGTTTTCAACATGAGTAAGTATCTGGGCTCCATACCATGATACCACCCTTTTCCAGAAGGAAATGCACATACCCTAAAGGGCGCTACCCCTCATAACCTTGTTGCATCTTTCCTGTTTTGACCATTCCCGGGGTGTGAGGCTCGATGAAGTCACGTCCACAAAAACATACTTTATACAAAAGCCATGCTTTGGGTCAACAAATGATCATAGAAATGATCACCAGGATAGAAGATCAACAAATGATCCTATCACAAATAATCAACACAATGATCATTTCACAGCAACACTCAGCATGTCACATTACCAAATTGGGAATATATCGCTGATAACCTTCAACTACATAACCTCTGAGCTCGTACGTCTCAGAGAAGGGTGTTAAGCTAAAAGAATAAATTCTCCACCACCAACAGAAATATATTTGAAAGAAATCGGCTTTATATCTCAATTTGTAATGTCAGACATACAATCCATACAAGTCTGTTCCGGGCTCGAACAGAACCGAAGGCACTTACAAAGAAGTCCTTGCAATCCGGATATTCACTAATCACGACCGGACTTCCCATCACATATGGAGTCTCTATACCGGGGACCATTCGATGCAAAGACATTCGACGAGTTGTCCTTTCGCTTTCAAAAATATCCGGTCTTCAACACCGGTCATCAATGCTATCCATTACGCTGTATCACTATTCGGAATGGGTAATCCGAATAACGAGCGCAATAATTTAAAAATAAGTGTAGCATTCAAATTCAGCAAATCACAATAAATACCTTTCAAAGGTAAATATTGATAGTCGGTTATTGAACTATCAATGGATATGCACAACATCACCAGATTCCAAATAATTTTTTCCAAATTATTTATTCCCCAAAAATATCTTTACTAGATATATAGTCTTCACACTTCAAAAATAAATCAACATTTATTTTTAAACAGATTCCCCTTTCTTTTATAAATTCCTTAGTGAATTTATATTCCCAAAATATTTATGAATATTCGATTTCAATTATTCATTTCAATTTATCTTCAAAAAAAAGATAAATTCTCAAAACGTTTCATTTCACATTGAAGAAACATTTCCATACTTATTTATTAATAAGTAATTCACAAATCCATTTACTTTCAACACTTGGAAAATATTAAATATACTTAAATCTAACTTAAGTATATATTTCACTCTTTAAGGAAATCATTCTCTTAAACATATTTATTTGGGCCAAAACGAATGTTACGTAAAACATCGTTACGACAACCCAAAATCATTAGTATAGGGATTCGAAATTAAAATAGATATATAAATCCCAATACTATACAAAACATTTCCTTTCGGAAATCATTTACTATAACAA
Organism: Allium cepa; assembly: GCA_030765085.1. Lineage (NCBI taxonomy): Eukaryota > Viridiplantae > Streptophyta > Magnoliopsida > Asparagales > Amaryllidaceae > Allium > Allium cepa. The sequence goes on from CM060928.1 coordinate 996,185,028, forward strand.
TAGTGTTATAGTCCACCATTTCCTTCTATTTCTCGAAAACGTCTATTTCAACAATGAATGTTAAAATCTATGGTTTCGAATCTCAACACATTTAAAAACATCGTTAGATCGTTTTAATTCTATTTAAAACAACACATCTAAAATAATTTCTTTAACATAATATTCACTATTCAAAAACGTGAATATACTACGTTAACCAATTTCATCCTTTCTATTCATTTTATTTTAAAGGATTATTCACAGTCAAAAACGTGAATATAACTCCATTAATAGGTTTCAACAATTTACTTATCAAAATAAGTCGTTTGCGAATTTATAAAACAATATTTATAAATTATATTTCTATTTGTTTTATATTAACTTCCTTTTATAAATTCCTTTATTAACCTATTCAATTTATAACTCAATTATAAAACAAAAGTTCATGTTATAAGTTAAATACTTATAATTTATTTGTTTGCAAAATCGTTCCTTTGAACTTCATAATTATAAATCTTATAACTTATAAGATTCAATTATTTATCCAAAACCATTCTTTTAACAACTTTATGAATTTTATAAACCTACTGCTTATAAAATTCCATTTATAACTTCACCGTTTTTAATTTTATAAATTCCATTCACTTATTTAATCCATTTTCACTTCATTCAAACACTTATAAAAAATCGTTTTATAATTTCAATATTTCAATTTATAAATATCCATTTATAAATCCTTTATCTAAATCAATTTATATTATTCTTTAAAACGTCTTAACTCCTTTATAATTTCATCATTTTGATTTATAAAATAATCAAATTTATGAATCCTATATTTAAACTTTTATAATAAATTCAAAAATCCCGATTAAACTATTTTTATAAAATTATTAACCCATATTTCCAAAAATCAACCTTTAACTATATTTCTCAAAAACCATAATTTTTATAACATTAAAAATTATAACGTTTATTTATTTAAAATGAATCAATTTCCAAACATATTTATAAACGTATACTTCAAAAATCACTTTAAAAATCATTTTAAAATTCCAAAATTTGGTCCAATGATGCTACACACCAAATAGTCAATCACGACAACAACGACATCATATATCGATATGATAATCCATCAAATATCAAAATATCTGAAATCAAATAAATACTGTTGAGGAATCCAGTTGGATCCCCCCAACCTGTTTCCTGCATCCAAAAACATTAGCACAATACCAATTCCGCTCCAGTACGGAATTATCGCGGTATATGAGATTTAAAATATTATCCGCTTAATAACGGCGCAATAGGGTCTCATCCGCTAAAAAATGCGGGAAATCAACAGCTGCAATATATACATATGCCAATATATATATATATTGCTATTATATACGATACCAATTTCACTGTTTATGAAATATTCGCGGTATATATTTTTAATAAATAACATCCGCTTACTAACGGCGCATAATGTCTATTTTAACAATCAATAGATAACAATCATCATTCAAACATGCATTCAAATATTTTAAATCTAACTATTTAAAATAAAATCGAAACCGATTCAATTGAGTGAGAAGTTCTCACCTTGATTTTAATTTCATTTTAGCGATTTATTTCGAATAAAATTAAACGGACGTTTAATTTTACATGAAATTTTCACTAACTCCAAATGACTCCAATCCAATTCCATCGCGTAGTGCTCGTCCATACGATTCCAACGCAACTGGTTTCGCGCGTTTTCGACCTCGTATGAAAAAGATATGAATTTATGAAGTTACACGATTTCTTTTTTATAATAATTTACAACAAATTAAATTTTTTTAAACCTACACTAATTACTGGCCGCATGATCCCTACCTCCTTCATCAAGACCGTCCATATGCTTCATCTTCTTCTCCAGTAACTCACGTACGTGAGTTTTCCATGTTGAACCCATACAAGATCAAACTAGGGTTTATCCCCACGGCCTCCACGAACATCGAAAGTTCATCACTCCGCCACCATCCTGACCCCCTTCGCAAGAGCCATGCTCGGCCTAAACCCCAGCAAGATCGGCCCCCAGATTAGCCTCGAAAATCGTGATGACCTGATGGTAAACGCGAGCATATAGCTCCCTCTATGGTTGACGAATCGACGAAGTAGCCGTATGGATCTGAAGCTCTCTTCGTGCTCTTCAATTCGTTAGTTGAAATCTCTTGCTAATTCTCTACGGATTGAGAGAGATTAAGAGGAGAAGGATTGGATGATGGTGGCCATTAAAATTTTAGGGCCGGCTGCAGTTTTTTAACCTAGGTTTTAATAATTTTGCAAAAAATGAAGAGAAGGGGGCTTTTATAGAAAATTTCCCAATTTACTATTCACCCGGAATTTCCGAACTCCATACGAAGCGTGACGGTTGCCGTTTCTAAGGTTTACCCCGCGTTTCGAACACAATGGAACGTGTTTCGGAAGCTAATTTGGTCATATGTGCGAGATATGGCAACAAACGATCGATTTAAATTAAACCGATTTAAACGATTTTCTAGGCGTTTTAATTTGTACTTGACAAACGGTAAATCCAATTGACACGAAATTTGAAACCTTACAATAATATCACATTACGGATCTGATGAAACTGGTTTCGTCGAAATCCGAGACTTTTTGAAAAATGGCTATTTTAACTCGCCAAATTAATATTAAAAACAATTTGATGCGTTTCGAGCTGCCGCGATCAAACGATAACTCTGATTGCTACGAAAATTGAAATCCGATAATAACTAACTATTACGGATCCAATGGAACTGGTCTCGTCCAATTCTGAGACTGTTCAAAAATTGACTATTTTCACTAGTCGATTTAAATATTAAAATATTCAATTTTCACAAATTAACTTTTAATTCGATTTTAAAAGTTCTAAAACATCTTTCTAACTCCAATATGATATAATAAAATTTTACAAATCATTTTCAATCATATTTAACCAAATTTTCAATTATTTCCATAATTTAACATATTAAATTATCGATTTAATTATTCAATTAAATCCAATTATTCGAATTAAAATTTATTCGACTCATAAATTTCACTTATTAATATTTAAAATTAATTAAATATTCAAATTTTAATCAATAAAAATTCTGGGTTGTTACAAGCTTCCCCCCTTAAAAGAATTTCGTCCTCGAAATTATCAAGTAAGAAAAGTTACAGAATCTATTAACTTTCCCAAAATCCATAGTTAAACTTCTTACAATACTTTACTAAGTTTTCAAATCATACTTAGTTATCTTTTCAAACCAAACTACTATTGTTTAACTTTCAATTCAAAAATCAAAGTTATAGTTTTCAAAATTTTCCAATTTTCTCAAATTTTTCTAACGCCTTAAATTTTCGGAAAAATTCGCCATAGTCTCCTTTGCGCGGCTTGATCCGAAAAAAATGACAGTATATATATCACAAATATACATCTCATCAAGTAATGAGGCATCCCGAAGGGAAAAAAGTATAAAAGTACGGTATGTAATCCGAGATATGTACCTTATATTTTATTAGCAAGCATATACGGCTAATATAGTGCGAAAGCGAGCTCCAAATGCGAAGCAAACGCGATCCGCACCTACTAAACACTCAACAAACAACATGAGAAACATGTATATATGAAAATAGTATCAATACACAACATATAGCAACATAATAACTATATATGTTAACATAGCAAATGCAATAAAAGCAATATATTCAATCATCAACCAACTATCATCCAAAAATTCATAACCAATAAATATTCATTCATATTCTCATTAATATTCAATGAAATGGGTTTTCAATTTAAATCACATTTGATTCTTTACAGTGGATGTTTTTACTAACATTCATTTTCAATTAGTTTATATTCACTAATCCATATTCAAGTGGGTTCACTTCCAAATCAAATTCAATTCTATTTAAGATTCACTTAACTTCCAATTGAATTTCAATTACTTTAGCTTCCAATTTCATTAATACTTAATGAATTATATACAATCAACTAACATCAAATAATAACCAATGTATATTAATCTCAACCAAATTCCTTTACTTATATTCATTCAATTTGGTTTAACACCATCACTTCCAATTGGTTTAATTAAATTGATTTTTATTCAATTATTCAACTTCCAATTACATTAGATTTTAATGAATTAAGACTTACATTCATTATTCACATTCAATTGATTAACATTCAATCCATTCATTCAATTCAATTGGTAATTCATTTAACCATCTTAAGTTGAATTCCATTTATATAACTCAAGTTCACATCTATCATTTAACTTTATTAATTTACTTTGATACCTAAATCAACTACATTCAACATCTTTTAAGTTATACTTCCATTTTACAAAAATCACTTGTTTTTTACTTAACTTAAATTCACTTTTATTTACAACTCGTATTCATAAATATATTCACATAGTTTCACTTCTCATATATATAAGTTTATTTCTCAATTGTAAATCACTTTAATTATAATTCAATCCTTATAACTCATTTGCTTCTACAATTATTCTTCAATTTAGATTATTCAAACAACTAAACAATCAACTTATATACACTTTAATAATTCTGAAAAATTATTTCTTTATATATAAAATATAATCAAGGTAAAATTATTTCATTTACCCAATTTAAAAACAATATCGTGTCGGTTTATCTTGTTTAAGAGTTTAGAAACCCCTATCTACCATAGTTAGCCAGACTACATCGACTGGAATCTATAAACAATCAACCGATAAGTCAACACAATACAAAACAATTTATATTCACTAACAAATACGCTCTCATAGCTATTATTACACTCAAACTCATTCTAGAGTACTGCTGACTCTATCTCTAATGAGTAATACCCAACAGAACCATGGTTGTCGCTTAACCATATGCTCTGATACCAAATGTAACGTCCCAGAAATTTTCGACTTTCGAAAATTCAACATCGATACTCACTTTATCGACTGCCGAGAAATCGAAGGCCGGAAACCCAAAATGTTATGGTTTAAGGAAAAGAAAGAGGGAGAAGAAGAGAGAGAAAGATAGAAAATAGAGAGAAAAGAAAATAGAAAGAACAGAAAGAAAACAACAGAACAACATCAGAATCTCACAATTCGCAGCGGAACAACATATAATAATAAATGAATAATCTTTAAACAAAGAACTATATCAGTTATTACATTACATTACATCATATCATCAGAGTGTACAACATCATACAACAACAAACAGCGGAAAAGAAATACTATATACTAGTAATACGCCATGCCATCTAGCTTGCCTCCAGCAACTCCTGAATTCCAAATATCCTGATAAACCTAACTCTTGACTACCCGTGTAGAAATTTGTGGGCACCCAGAGTTTAGGAAGGAAAATAATAAACTCCGAGTCAGTCATGTGACTGGTGTGAGAACTCAAAACAGTTTATTTATCTTTAAAATCAAAATAGAGGAATATTTTTAAAGTCAATTCGCAATGCTTTTAAAAATGAGACTACCATAAGGCCTCCCGCACACACACACAATGCAAACGCAGAATCGGAGGAGATTTCTCCTTATGATAGTCAAAGATGCTTGATACGCATTTAAAAGAACATTTGATATTATTACTAGTGCATAGTGTAGGAAAACATTTCGAAGGTAGAATACAAATCTTAGCCAACATACGACCATTATCGTATGCCTACTATAGCTACCATCCAAACAGTGGTGACCACCATAAGTGAATGGCAGGTTCTACAACTAACACCGTACAGGTTTCGTATTGGGAATTGGATTTCCAACGAATGATCAGGCCAAGGAACTTCCCATTGCCACATGAGAATGCCTCTGGAAGGACATCCCCGAGAACCAAACCGGATCTCTACCAACACAAGGCCGGGTTACCCCTAACTGAGTAACAACTGACCGAATATGCCATCCCCCGGTCCTTTGGGACCTTTAACCGAGCGCTCGTAATCAATTCACACAATCATAAAGTGTTTTCAACATGAGTAAGTATCTGGGCTCCATACCATGATACCACCCTTTTCCAGAAGGAAATGCACATACCCTAAAGGGCGCTACCCCTCATAACCTTGCTGCATCTTTCCTGTTTTGACCATTCCCGGGGTGTGAGGCTCGACGAAGTCACGTCCACAAAAACATACTTTATACAAAAGCCATGCTTTGGGTCAACAAATGATCATAGAAATGATCACCAGGATAGACGATCAACAAATGATCCTATCACAAATAATCAACACAATGATCATTTCACAGCAACACTCAGCATGTCACATTACCAAATTGGGAATATATCGCTGATAACCTTCAACTACATAACCTCTGAGCTCGTACGTCTCAGAGAAGGGTGTTAAGCTAAAAGAATAAATTCTCTGCCACCAACAGAAATATATTTGAAAGAAATCGGCTTTATATCTCAATTTGTAATGTCAGACATACAATCCATACATGTCTGTTCCGGGCTCGAACAGAACCAAAGGCACTTACAAAGAAGTCCTTGCAATCCGGATATTCACTAATCACGACCGGACTTCCCATCACATATGGAGTCTCTATACCGGGGACCATTCGATGCAAAGACATTCGACGAGTTGTCCTTTCGCTTTCAAAAATATCCGGTCTTCAACACCGGTCATCAATGCTATCCATTACGTTGTATCACTATTCGAAATGGGTAATCCGAATAACGAGCGCAATAACTTAAAAATAAGTGTAGCATTCAAATTCAGCAAATCACAATAAATACCTTTCAAAGGTAAATATTGATAGTCGGTTATTGAACTATCAATGGATATGCACAACATCACCAGATTCCAAATAATTTTTTCTAAATTATTTATTCCCCAAAAATATCTTTACTAGATATATAGTTTTCACACTTCAAAAATAAATCAACGTTTATTTTTAAATAGATTCCCCTTTCTTTTATAAATTCCTTAGTGAATTTATATTCCCAAAATATTTATGAATATTCGATTTCAATTATTCATTTCAATTTATCTTCAAAAAAAAGATAAATTCTCAAAACGTTTCATTTCACATTGAAGAAACATTTCCATACTTATTTATTAATAAGTAATTCACAAATCCATTTACTTTCAACACTTGGAAAATATTAAATATACTTAAATCTAACTTAAGTGTATATTTCACTCTTTAAGGAAATCATTCTCTTAAACATATTTATTTGGGCCAAAACGAATGTTACGTAAAACATCGTTACGACAACCCAAAATCACTAGTATAGGGATTCGAAATTAAAATAGATATATAAATCCCAATACTATACAAAACATTTCCTTTCGGAAATCATTTACTATAACAATAGTGTATAGTCCACCATTTCCTTCTATTTTGTCAAAAACGTCTATTTCAACATTGAATGTTGAAATCTATGGTTTCGAATCTCAACACATTTAAAAACATCGTTAGATCGTTTTAATTCTATTTAAAACAACACATCTAAAATAATTTCTTTAACATAATATTCACTATTCAAAAACGTGAATATACTACGTTAACCAATTTCATCCTTTCTATTCATTTTATTTTAAAGGATTATTCACAGTCAGAAACGTGAATATAACTCCATTAATAGGTTTCAACAATTTACTTATCAAAATAAGTCGTTTGCGAATTTATAAAACAATATTTATAAATTCTATTTCTATTTATTTTATATCAACTTCCTTTTATAAATTCCTTTATTAACCTATTCAATTTATAACTCAATTATAAAACAAAAGTTCATGTTATAAGTTAAATACTTATAATTTATTTGTTTGCAAAATCGTTCCTTTGAACTTCATAATTATAAATCTTATAACTTATAAGATTCAATTATTTATCCAAAACCATTCTTTTAACAACTTTATGAATTTTATAAACCTACTACTTATAAAATTCCATTTATAACTTCACCGTTTTTAATTTTATAAATTCCATTCACTTATGCAATCCATTTTCACTTCATTCAAACACTTATAAAAACTCGTTTTATAATTTCAATATTTCAATTTATAAATATCCATTTATAAATCCTTTATCTAAATCAATTTATATTATTCTTTAAAACGTCTTAACTCCTTTATAATTTCATCATTTTGATTTATAAAATAATCAAATTTATGAATCCTATATTTAAACTTTTATAATAAATTCAAAAATCCTGATTAAACTATTTTTATAAAATTATTAACCCATATTTCCAAAAATCAACCTTTAACTATATTTCTCAAAAACCATAATTTTTATAACATTAAAAATTATAACGTTTATTTATTTAAAATGAATCAATTTCCAAACATATTTATAAACGTATACTTCAAAAATCACTTTAAAAATCATTTTAAAATTCCAAAATTTGGTCCAATGATGCTACACACCAAATAGTCAATCACGACAACAACGACATCATATATCGATATGATAATCCATCAAATATCAAAATATCTGAAATCAAATAAATACTGTTGAGGAATCCAGTTGGATCCCCCCAACCTGTTTCCTGCATACAAAAACATTAGCACAATACCAATTCCGCTCCAGTACGGAATTATCGCGGTATATGGGATTTAAAATATTATCCGCTTAATAACGGCGCAATAGGGTCTCATCCGCTAAAAAATGCGGGAAATCAACAGCTGCAATATATACATATGCCAATATATATATATTGCTATTATATATAATACCAATTTCACTGTTTATGAAATATTCGCGGTATATATTTTTAATAAATAACATCCGCTTACTAACGGCGCATAATGTCTATTTTAACAATCAATAGATAACAATCATCATTCAAACATGCATTCAAATATTTTAAATCTAACTATTTAAAATAAAATCAAAACCGATTCAATTGAGTGAGAAGTTCTCACCTTGATTTTAATTTCATTTTAGCGATTTATTTCGAATAAAATTAAACGGACGTTTAATTTTACAAGAAATTTTCACTAACTCCGAACGACTCCAATCCAATTCCATAGCGTAGTGCTCGTCCATACGATTCCAACGCAACTGGTTTCGCGCGTTTTCGACCTCGTATGAAAAAGATATGAATTTATGAAGTTACACGATTTTTTTTTTATAATAATTTACAACAAATTAAGTTTTTTTAAACCTACACTAATTACTGGCCGCATGATCCCTGCCTCCTTCATCAAGACCGTCCATATGCTTCATCTTCTTCTCCAGTAACTCACGTACGTGAGTTTTCCATGTTGAACCCATACAAGATCAAACTAGGGTTTATCCCCACGGCCTCCACGAACATCGAAAGTTCATCACTCCGCCACCATCCTGACCCCCTTCCCAAGAGCCATGCTCGGCCTAAACCCCGGCAAGATCGGCCCCCAGATTAGCCTCGAAAACCGTGCCGACCTGATGGTAAATGCAAGCAGATAGCTCCCTCTATGGTTGACGAATCGACAAGTAGCCGTATGGATCTGAAGCTCTCTTCGTGCTCTTCAATTCGTTAGTTGAAATCTTTTGCTAATTCTCTACGGATTGAGAGAGATTAAGAGGAGAAGGATTGGATGATGGTGGCCATTAAAATTTTAGGGCCGGCTGCAGTTTTTTTAACCTAGGTTTTAATTTTGCAAAAAATGAAGAGAATGGGGCTTTTATAGAAAATTTCCCAATTTACTATTCACCCGGAATTTCCGAACTCCAAACGAAGCATGCCGATTGGCGTTTCTAAGGTTTACCCCGCGTTCTGAACACAATGTAACGTGTTTCGGAAGCTAATTTGGTCATCTGTGCGAGATATGGCAACAAACGATCGATTTAAATTAAACCGATTTAAACGATTTTCTAGGCGTTTTAATTTGTACCGGACAAACGGTAAATCCAATTGACACGAAATTTGGAACCTTACAATAATATCACATTACGGATCCGATGAAACTGGTTTCATCGAAATCCGAGACTTTTTGAAAAATGGCTATTTTAACTCGCCAAATTAATATTAAAAACAATTTGATGCGTTTCGAGCTGCCGCGATCAAACGATAACTCTGATTGCTACGAAAATTGAAATTCGATAATAACTAACTATTACGGATCCAATGGAACTGGTCTCGTCCAATTCTGAGACTGTTCAAAAATTGACTATTTTCACTAGTGGATTTAAATATTAAAATATTCAATTTTCACAAATTAACTTTTAATTCGATTTTAAAAGTTCTAAAACATCTTTCTAACTCCAATATGATATAATAAAATTTTAAAAATCATTTTCAATCATATTTAACCAAATTTTCAATTATTTCCATAATTTAACATATTAAATTATCGATTTAATTATTCAATTAAATCCAATTATTTGAATTAAAATTTATTCGACTCTTAAATTTCACTTATTAATATTTAAAATTAATTAAATATTCAAATTTTAATCAATAAAAATTCTGAGTCGTTACGGAAAAGATTAATAAAAGGATTGGAAATGAATAATTAATTTAAAACCATAATTTGCAAAAGTCACCGAAGGCGCCGCAACACTGCTACAAATAGTGTCTTTAAAGATTGTTCAAAGCACTAATTCCATTTCATATATGTCCATTTTTATAACTCAAATCCCTTTTAAAACATTTTAATGTATTTACAAAATTTATTTCCTATTTTTAAAGATTTAAAAATATAGATTTTGAAGAATTTACCCTTTGGTTTTTGAACTACCATAACCCGATGTTTTGAAAACTTGATTTGGACATATTTTAAACTCGACTAAATGAGATCTTGATTTTCTTCTTTTATTTGGAAACTATATTCTAATGGGTTCGAAAAATTCTAATTTCAAATAATTCCAATTTATATTTAATCCTACACTATGATTTAACTTTCAGGGCGAAAAATTACGAACTGCCAACTGCCACTATGCAACGATCTCAATTTGGCTTAATTTTTCAAACTTCATTAAACTTTGGTAAAACTTGTTAAAACGTTTAAAATACCATAATAAACCATTTAAAATTATTCCAAACTATTTTTACTACATTAAAAACTCATTTTCTACTTTATACCATACTATAATATTTATTTTTTTATGTTCAAAACCATAAAGAGGCTTAATAAACTCCATACTCATATTAATAAGGATATATTTTTCGATGAACTAACTATGGTTAATTAATTGATCATTCTATTTTGGATAATTATGATTTTCTCATTATTGGTAATACTCATCACAGCCATGCTAACAACTATATAATCATCCAATATTTAGATATCCATATAAATCATCCAAAATAATAAATGACCATATTCTCATACTTGAAGTAATTATAAATGTTATTTAATATAATTATGAATGTTGAGTAATCACAATTATATGTACTTCGCCAAACTTTTTCCAAATCTTCCAACGGCACTTCGGCAACTCTTTTCTCCACTATTTTCACTCTGGAGCTCCTCGATTTCCATCTTGCATCTAGTGGGATCAACCATCATCAGCACCTCACCTGGCTTGCGCCTATACCTCCTCCTTCATCATACATGCTCATGGCCTCCACCCCTTTCTCCCTTAGACCATTGCCAATCCCCTTTCTCTACAATGGAACCCATGGCCTAAGGCCATGAAGATGAAAGGAGAAGTAAAGAAGAAGAGAAGAAGAAGATGGAACGGTGTTCCAAATGTGAAGGGGTGAGGTTGTATATATAGGCATTTTTGGCAATATATCTTCCAAACATCATCATCAACCATCACACATCACCCATTTACCTAGCCACACCCTTCCATGTGCTTTTGTAAGTGATGATGTGTTTGGTTTTATGTTTGTTTCTGACTTTTGTAAAAATATCTTAGATATTTTAGGTGTTTATGTGTGTGTGCATACATGCATGTATGCGTCTTTGCATGTTAAACTGTATATTTGTTAAACGATTGTGAACCCAGAATTCGATTTCTGCTTATATTTTTAGTTTTTCATTAAACTATATATTTTTGTAAACAAATCATTAAAATTGATTTATTGTCATTTTTAAATAATTAAAACAATCTCATTTGAACTATAAAACTATATAAAACGATATCAAACAAGTGCATTAAAATTACGCCGTCGAATTGCCAAATTGCTATGCCATTTTTATATCTTTATAAAAAAAGTTTATATATTTATAAAACATTATAAACCAATTATTAACATTATATAATAATTAAAATGAACTACTAATGTAAAAGTTATTTGAATATAAACTTAAACTTCTAGAAACGTATAAAAGTGATGACAACCTTAATGATGTCATAAAGAAATATTATTTCCAAAAATAATATAAATAAATTTATTATATATTCTTTCTTAAATGGAGAAATAAGTGTATGTAAAAAAATTGTGCGTGACTTTTGACGGTTGAAATGCTATTTGTCGACAAAACGATTTTCAGTCACTTTATTGATATTGTTCCAAAGAATATATTTTTGTAAACTATTTTCTAAAGCAAGACCTTCATTATTATTTATCACATAAAACATGTTTATTTATGTTCAATATACATTCAAATATTTAAAATTAATTAAAAATTCCAAATCAAAATGATAAAATTACGAGGCGTTACAAACTTCGTCTTCAAACAACTTCATATCTTCCATTTGAATACTCATATTGGTTCGGAGTGGGTTTTAGATAACATATTCAATCCTGGTCTCTCTAAACCAACAACTGATAATTTTTAGTTGACTCAATCCTGGTTCTTTTAGAAGTAAATGGACAGAGTCCCAAGGGAATTTCTAATATATCCCTTTAAGCTAGAGACATTTCGCCAGAATGGGTCCTCCCGAGAAAACTCTACCTGTATGAACAAGCGAAACTCTATTTTACTTCCTAAGTCAACCAAGATTTGATAATTTGTTATTTAACTATCAAATGCACATTAAACAATAACCTAGAGGTTTATATTTCCATAGAAACCACTAAGCCTCAAAATAAACCTTTCATTTATTTAAATCTCTTTCAAAAATACTTAGCAAAATATCCATATACTTATCTCACTTGCATAATTATACTCACAAAACATTGTGAAAGATTTATTATTTCAAAATCATATTAAAGGATCGAACAAAAGTTATTTAAAAGGAAATGGAGATAAGGATAACCCTAAGCACTATTCCTTCGGTGTTAAATGTGGAACGAATGTTCCATACCACCATAATTAAGAAGGTCGATATAAGGAAATCATATCTTAATTTATTGTACAAGCTTCTTCTATAAATCCTTTTTAAATAAATCCATTTCATTTATGAAATTTCCTATACTAAAATTCCAAATTTGTTTACGAAATCTCTTTATAGAATTAAGGATTATTTATAGAACTCCTTTATAAATATCCAAAACCATTTATAAAATTTCTTTCCAAAACTGAAAATATGTTCTCAATTTATAAACAAATCCTTTATAAACCTTCCTTATTTAAAACAATTCTTCTTTAATAGATCTAATTCGACCAAGTTCCTTTATAAGTAAACAACTAGTTATTTAAAACAACTTTTAATAAGTTATTATTAACTAACCTAATTTCAACACTTTAAATAAAATAGTCAATGAACTATCTTTAAGATATCATATTGAAATGGTGAGAAACCTTAAATATTTCAATTAAATAGTAATTTTACTTTAAACCATAACAATTCTCTTTAAACGCTTATTTAGAAAAAGAACAAGATTAAGTGAATAATTTCCAAAATTCAGAAGAGGCTTAGTGACCACAAGTGGTTTTATTTAATTTAGTTAAACCTTCCAAGTTATGGTAGGGGTATTTACATAACAAGTAGATATGTGAATGGGATTAATAGACAACGTCAATTAATACACAAGTAATGTCCAAGTCATTATAATAGCAAGGGAGGATTTGTTCTACTAAACATATATCCAAATTATTTTAATAACAGAATGGTGTTTTGTTCTGCTAAATAGATTTCATTTGGTTTCATAATCATTTGAGGTTACTTAAAGGTTATTTGCAAAGAAATCCCTTGATTTTGAAATACCTTTGCAAAAAGGAAACTGCTTTTAAACGAAACCGATCCTTGGAAATAAACTGATTTTATAAATCAAAACCTTTATTGTTTAAGTTAAAATTAAATTAAATCTTTATTTAATAATAATTAAATCTTAATTAAGATCTAATTAAATTTAACTTAAGCATTAATTAATTAATAATTACTCCCTTTATAAATAAATAATTAATAATTAATATTTAGTAAACAAACAAATAAATAATAATTAACCCTTAATTAATAATTTAATGATAATTAATCTTCAATTAATTAAATAATTATAATTAACTTACTTGATCAACACTTAAGTACTAATTATCTTTGTTAACTAATGGTAAGTACTAATTACCTTACATAATTAATTAATTAATTAACTAATTAAATAATTACTTTTTATTAGTTATAAATTGTTTTGAAAACACTTTTAAAAAAGATACTTAAGTGGAAATACTTTTAAATTTCAAAAGAGTTCTTTTTTATGAATTGCACCCATACTGACTATCACTATATAGCCCATAATTTCAAACTTGTTTTATATTCCAAAAACTTCAATAACCTTTTCTTTTGTGTCAACTGACTTTATAAATTTGAATAAAGCTTTTGGGTACAAAAAAAAGTTAAAAATTTTACAAACTTTTCTAGAAAAATCCATAAGTAAATAAGTTAGAAAGTAAGAAATTTCAATGTCGTAATAAAGCACAAATCAAGTGCTAACTTTTCCTTATCCTATAACATTGTCTGTATGTTTACAAACATATATATGGACCCATCACACCATAATATAAACAAGGTCCCATCTTGCACTTTACTAACTTTTAACTTTTTATTTTCCAAGTCTAAATAACATCATATCCAAGTATACATATGCACAACAAACCACCATCAATTTATCCAACAACCAACATATTTCAGAGACAAGATAAGCAATAATTTTCATCAACATTAAATTTTAAAATTTTAGTGTAAAAAGCAAGCTTCTCTCACCGAAAAGCTGCCAAATCTTACCAAGCTTTTACTAATTTTTGTAAAGGCCCTAGATCCTTGCTTTGCCTTTGGACAAATGAAGTTTTTGAGGCCTTAAGTGGTAAAGGTAGTTCGAACATGCAAGTGGAGTGCTTGGCCTAGGGGGCTATGAATTTGGCCATGATGGACAAGGGCGGTGGAGGTTGAGTTTAGGCCTGTTTTAAGAAGGAGGAAGGTGTACGATGAAAAGGAAGTTATTTTAAACAAGCTTCAAAGAATTTAAAAGTGGAAAAGGTGAAGTTTTTAAAACTTTAGAAACTAGGAAGCCATGAAAACAATTTGAGAAGCTTAAGGAAGTTTGAGAGTAGAAGTTGGAAATGCAAAAATGAGAAAGGAAATTAGGAATTTGTTTTCATACAAATTGAAATTATCAAATTACTAAAAGGCCCCTAAGTACCTACCCTCCACAAATGCTTTGCCACCTCATTACCATGCCTCCTCCACCTTATCATATTGCTCACGCATGGAGCTTGCCCTCCCACTCTTATTGTGAGCCAACATGCACTACATTTTCATGTACTTACGTTTTCCTAAGGTGTCCTTTCAAGTTAAACATCTTTTATTTTATATTTTCATAAAATGTCATATGATTCTTTATTTTAATTTAAGAAAATACACAGATATATGTATACATACATATATAAGATTCTAACTTATTTACAAACTAGTGCGTGGCCCATGCTACGCACATGGGCAGTGCTGATATTTCACTGTAATTGTAGGTCCAGATGAATGTAGTCCAATTGTTTGTTAAAGCAGTATGTACAGATCATCTGCAGTGCTAGTTCTTAAACCCTGCAGTGTTATGTTCAGTATTGAGGTACTTGGAAACTGTTGCGAGAAAATAAAATAGTGTTAAAAATTTGCAGTAGGGACACTCTCAAAGTGCAGAGTAGTGTTTCTGCAGTTATTCATTTACAGGAAGGTAGTATTGTAAGCAATAAGGTAAAACCACTAGTTAGGAAAATCAATCCATATTCTTTGAATTCAGTTTATGTAGTCTAAATCTATTTATGTATAGTTGAAAAGTGTTAAAGGTTGAATTTGTTATGGCTCGTTTGGCTGGTACTTAAATTTTGAGTTTTTATTTTGTATTTTGGTGGGAAAGAGTGCTTGTAGAGGAAGGGACATGGAATGCATGAGATTTTGGTAGTCCTGAAAAAGTGGGGAATGATAAAATTTCGTTTTTAAAAACTCACTCTTTGTCCTCTCATCTCCCCTTTATTCCCCATCGTGCCGCGTTTTTATACCATGCTGCTTGATTTGAAAATTGATGTTGGAAAAGTGGAAAAATATTTAGAAATAAGTTGGGCCTTTAGGTGTTTAGTCTTTTTGGTTGCAGACAATATATTAGTTGCTACTTTGTGGAAAACCTGTTTGTAGTTGAAAATAAATAAGTTTTGGTTTTGTAACTGACTGTACATGGATAATTAGACATTGTGTAAATGACGGTAAAATTTAGAAAAGGCGCCGGACAAATTGATATAACAGGGTTAATAATTGTTGGTGCATTGAAACCCAATCAAGAAGCACCGTCAAGTAGAGGGAGTAGAGAATATGATGAACGTTTTGTTTCAATTGTAATTAAAGCAAAGAGTTTACTGTTATCAATAATAAATACGTCGTCCTTTGTCACTGTACAGTTCATTTGTGGATAAAAACAGTTTCCAAATGATGTTTATAAGCGCTCACTAAGAACAAAGAAATCTGGTAGCAGTTAACTGAGTTTTATGTAAGGCATGATCGCAGTAAATAAAATATTGCCATCTTAACAGGTGCTTCAATTCAACTAAATTAATCACTATTTTAATTTTACCACATGTCCAACCACATTTTGTTCGAAATTTCACATCATTTTTTTACACGTCAATGTGTACTGCAATTATAATACTCTATAACAGATTGGAGGTTTGTCTTCTCAGCCCATAAAGTAACAGATATTTTTTTTGAGCTGTATGAAAGTTAAACGGAGTGTGTTTAGAACCAAATAAGTGAAGATAAATATAAGAAAGCATTAAAAATGGAACCTTCCACTGCAAACTGTAAGCTCTCTCTTAGATGTTTGACATCCGGTCCTTGTTGTGAGTTGAGCAACATCTGAAATGCTTCGTAGAACACCATCGATATTTGTAAAATATATTGAGAAATTGGGTACATTGAAGAATATGTAGAATAATGTAGTCAGAAAGGGTGGATTAATAGTACATGGAAAATAGTAAAATAGAATTAGTGTTCACCCGTAAGTCGAGTCACATTACCTATGCATTGAGTGAGAGTGTCATCATCAACAAAATCAAATTTGTATCTAGGAATATTGTACGTCGTAGGTGGAAGCCTTTTTACTTAGGTATCTTGACGGAAGATGATCGCCAACTCCTCATCTATAGGATGGTAGATAGGTTACCCTACGACGATCATCTTCCGTCAACATATCAAGCGGGATGAAAACAAACCTTTACATTAAGAAGTTGAAGATTAGTGGAGTAAACCTCTTTTGTGACTTTGGAGATTGAATTCCACATCATGGACAGTCTGACATGGAAGCAATCTCAGTTAGAACCGATGGCTTAGTCGGAGAGTAGCTGATATATGTTGGCCATGCTTATATCTGTTAAGCATAATTGACAAAGAGTTAACAACAGGGTATAACATACTGGTTGTAGAAAAGTAGAATATAGGTTGCAAAGTAGGAAAGCAGACAGAAATTTACTGCCCCGTACTGAACAGAGTGACTTAGAAGTTAGAGGGGCGGAGTGATGTGTATATCGTACAGGGAATGGGGAGCGAGAGGAGATGAATGTTTAATGCAACTTACCTTGGGAGTAGAACAAAGTAGAAAGCAACGATTTTGTTGAATGTTTTTTCAAATAAGATCCCCTACGGAGGGGGGTCCGAGGGGGTGGCAACCCCCCAAGGTGGGGGTGTAGGGGCAATGCCCCTGCTACGGGGTTTGACCTGCCCGGTCAGGTCGTAGGAGTCCAGGGGGCAACCAACGGTAACAACCGTTTTCTAACGGTCGTGACCGTTCGAATAGACACCTCACTCCCTTTATAAATGAGCATTCCATCAACGCAGTCTACAACTTCTTCTTTTTTCTTCTATATCAAACTCGTCTAAGAAGCTTCGGAGTGTTTCTACTGATCTAAGCAAATAATCACAACTTGCTCGGATTAATCTCCATTGTATCCTGAAAGAAGGTTTTCGTTCTACCCGCTGTGATAAAGAAGGGGAAAACATTCTTGAAAGGCAACGATTTTTTCGTGCCTTGGAGTGATTAGTCTTACATTAGCCTACATTAATCAACAGATTTGACATTGAAGTGGGTATGGTGTAAAAGTACCGTTTGAATTATTTATAGTGGTAAAGTGAGCATTATATAACTAATTCATTTTTACAGTGCAATCTGAAGGACAGCTGTATGTATGGTTTTACTTCAATAAAGTGGGTGTAGTTATTTTACGTAGTGGGTTTGAACAGTGGAACAATAGTAAATAACTACATGAAAATGACAATAACTACCACACCACACATAACTTTAACTTAACTTAGTTTTAAATAAGTGGAGATAACTGATAGGACCTACACCAATTTATTTAGCGGGCTGTCTGATGAAGTTAGTTTTTCTGAACCCAATTGATAAACAGTAATATACGTACATGTGTTCGCTTTGTAGATAAATTTCCAATTAAAATAAAGTTGTGTTATGAACAGGGTTCCAGTTGAAATATCAACTATGTTGTCCACAAATTTATTCACTGTCTACATATAATAGGGCATATTAGGATGACGATGAGTGAAATAAAAATACTGTATAATTTAATATCAACTAACACGTCATTTGTAGCGACTTAAGTATGCATGATAGAAGAAAGAGTGTAGGAAACGGTGGCACATTTTTATTTAACTGGAAGTATATTATACATCAAGTTACAAACCAAGTGAAAATGTTCATGCGGAAGTGCTAACCTGTAAAGTACATGGTGTTCAAGCTATTTATGACTGATCAGGTGTGTACGGTGTTGGCTGTAAACCAGACTATAAAATCCAACCGCAAAAATCTTGTTACTGATGCAGCATCTACTCGTTCATCATATAACCAACAACTAACATTTTGCATATATCACTGAAAATACTGTATATAACTTTTCCAATTGAGTATACTGATATCAAGCCCTACTGATTTCAACATCTTCTATTCTTGTTTAGTGGAATCACATATATTAATTTGATAAAGATCAACAGCAAATCAAGTAAGACAGTTTACCACCTAGAGGATATTGAAAATTTCAACTCTGAACTTGTATGAAAAAAACATAATAAGATTGAATTCATAGCTGGCCTAAAGTGGAAGCACACTCACTTTAAGCGTTTGTTAACCCTAGCATTTTTTTAAAGAAAATTGCAGAAGGATAGATAGTTTTTCTATCTTTTATGTCTCCATTCTCTCATCAATCAATTAAGATATAGAAAAAAAGAAATGCGCGCCAGATAAATTGAGAAACTGGGGCACCAACAGCTTGGGAAAAGCCTCTTTAATATTGCAGTCCATTCAGAATCTTAAATCAAGTGCCATGATGACATTTCCAAGACAACGTTAAAACACAAATGGTACACTACAAAATGGGCACACATTGACCTGACTCATGCATTCAATTTTGCAGTCATTTAGCTCTTGTTTAACATCATTTATGGCTCATTCATTAACCGTTATTCATCAATATTCAGGCTATCTTGGTTCATATAAAGAATCATTAACTAATATCATATCTGTAAAAAAGCATAATGCACTCATACTATAACGTTCTGTTCGAACAGTAGTACATTTGCATGCTTACCTATTGTTTGTGTACTTATTCTTCTCGCACTTAAAACCTTGGTAATATTTTGATTTCAAAGTTTGTCAACCTGAACTAACATATACCGCGCCAGTCCCCACCATTTTGTTTGAAATCTTCTGAATCATTGCTACTTCATTTTCCTGTAAAATCTCACACGCGGTAAATATAGATGAATAGTATTGAGTCCGCCTAACCATGTCTGAAATATTAAGCAGCTCATCAACATTTTAGTCTATAATTGCTACAACTTATTTATCAAATTGAAACGTTCTATAAGGTCTGAAAAAGAAAGATGAGGAAAGTGAGTTTAGAGACAAAAAAAGTTAAAAGGTAGGAGTTTGGAAGTTCTAATATTTTATATCACTATACGTAGGAAAATGGCCAAAAATCTTTCCATCTTCTAGCTTTATTGTTAGCAAATGCAGTTATAGTTACCGACATGATGGCATCATGTATATCCAAAGTCACACGATATCTGAAACATTTAAGTAAATTGAGTACTAAGACTGAAATAATCGATTTTTTCATAGTCTAATGAATGCATGTAGTTGATAAAGAAGAATATATTTCCAGTTCATGTGATAACTTGCAATGTTATGTGAAGACAATAAAACATTTTGAGGTAATTTAGTTAGTAATGTAAGCTTATAAGAACAAAATATACATATTCTATTGATAAGAATGCATTTACCTTATTCAAACATCATGTTCCACTGGTTAATTAAGTCATTTCCTTCAATACTTAATTATCATATTGATCAGATTATTGCACATAAAATCTTAAATATAATGACTTAATAGTATACTGTATTTCTCATACCTTTCAGCAGTTTGAAATAACAAAAATTAGTGTTGCCACATCATCAATGTTTGGATTATGATTTTATATTTAAGTAATAGATTTGATAAAGATCAACAGCAAAGCAAGTAAGACAATTTAGAATTCATGTTTATAGCATTTTTATTGAAAACAGAATATGCTATTTCATATAGTTGTACAGAGAATTAATTGTGATTTATAAAGCTAATAGTTATAGTTGCACTTGATTTAACATAGCTAACAAACATTCTTTTACAAAATTTTAAACCAACCAGATTATCTTCCTTAAAATTATAGTGATAAGCAGCTCAGTATGTATCTAAAACAGTTACATCTAAAGATAGATCATAAATTAAGGTTCATGATGTTATGCATCCTAATAGTAATTAAAGTGAAATATTGGATTATAAAGAATTAAACATAAGAATCAAAATATGAGCTAATCAAATGGAAGAACAATGGATAGTTGATTCTGGAAATGAGACTTTACAGTTAAAGTACAGTACTGCAATTAGATGACAAAATTAATTTATTGTTAGTGGTTGAGTATGAGGAGTGCAACATTTGCACCACGTCATGAAGATTTGTCTATATTAAGTCGTTGAAAAGATCCAAACTGAGAAATGACCACACAAACATTGAATTACTTCAAATTAAAACAGGTTCCATAAAAGGCTTTCAGCCGAAGAAAATCAATATTTGGAAACATAAACACTTTAGCAAGTAACAAAATTCAGTAACACCAAAAAAATTAAACCTGTAAAATTGATTCTTAAACGTAATGAAAACGTAGAAGAGAAAAACTCTAATGTTTACAGTTTTGAAATAAACCTGTTTGGTTGCTACATCCAACCACAGTTTTTACTCAAATAAGGTAGTTTAGGTGCATACAATGCTCTGGTGATATTATGTCTACTTAGCATTAAACTGGATAAAAACCTCTTTTCTTATATAAGTTGTCAGTGGATGAAAGTTTGAAGTTGCTTTATCTCTTATCTTTCCTATCTTAATTAAGTTCATAAACTGTGATAAACTGTAAATGTAAGATTAACAGCAAAATAAAAACGAAATAAATCATTATTTATAGCCTAATCTACTATTCCAGCATTTGGTCCTTACAACAGTTCAAAAGATGCAAGTGCCTCTGAGAAACATTATTATAGCTCAATATCCTATTCTTTGTCGACGAAAATAAGCCTGTTCAGAATATAGCTTTCAACCACATTTATTTTGAACAAATTCTTAGCAACCAAGCATTTGAATCATGACATATTGCGTAACACAGATCTATTGGAAAACAGAGTAGGATAAGGGAAAATGAGTTACCTTCTCCAATTGGTCTCTTTTTACCTGAGCTAATACATGCTTACATAGTCTCAGTTGGAGGGCAGGTACGTAGGCAGATGTGGAGTAAAGCGCATAGAGTAGGAAAACCGAGCGTGGGCAGTTGGGAAAAGGGGCGGCAGAACACCCAAAGCGAACACCACGGTCAGTGTGGATTTATGGATCTTGGATGGGAAGAGGAGGGGGACGTTGAGGAGAGGGGAGAGTGAAAGTGGAGGAAAATGTTAGGCGGCTGTGTGGGTTGAAAATTGAAACGAACGGAGAGGAGTTAGGGGATGGGGAGAGGAACAGTTAACGAAGAGAAGATGGAAAAGGAAACGGAGTGGTTCAAAAAGGACACGTGGCGGCAGAAGACTGCTCTGGTTTCTCTTTTCCTATTTAAGTAATAGATGAATGTGTATATGTACGTAATAGTGTTTCAACATTCCTGACAACCTGTATTCAATGAAAAGTCAAAAATTCGGGAAATGAGTTCTTGTCACATTTTCAATTTTTCTTCAAACTAAATGTATTTGTATACAAATTTGGAAAACTATTTCTCCATTACTAATTATTAGTAAAAAGAGTTTTATTTGAGTTATAAAATCCGTAAATTAATTATTTAAAAATATATTAAACTACCCATATTTAAGTGATTAAATTCTAGGACTTATACTTGTGTTGCTAGTTATTGTGTTGCACTTGGTTGAAATACATGTGTTTGCACTACAAGAAAATATGCTTTTAGATGCACTTAATGGCATCGTTTTAATGGTAATTGCAACTATTGTTTTTTTCCACTTTATTTTTTACCCATGCCCAATGTTGCCAAAATTTCCCAAAACTTCCCGTCATCCCCGCCAATGCTAAAACCTTGTTACATTTCAACAGTCTTCCTCTTCCCTCTTTAGCTTAAAATTCACCAACCTATAATAACGTCTCCTCCATTGTCATATCTTACTGCTTCTCTCCATCATTATACTTCTCTCATCTACGTCAATTTAGAAGCTAAAACATGCTCGCCTACATCAGTTTACATGCTCTAAATCGATAAGATGTTATATACGAAAATTTGGTCCTATATGGATTTTATATGATTCTATACGGATTTCAGCACAAATTCTATTGAATACGAAAATTTGGTTCTATGTAGATTACATATGGTTCTATATGGATTTGCAGCTCCAAGGCGTCAGTTTACTTCAAAGGTTTTTATTTTTTTCTCTTTAGTTTTGTTTTTGTGTGTTTTTTGGTAGACTAGCCATTAGCAAATAGGGTTTATTTCTATTAAGATAGAGGCCAGATAGTCTTTTGAATACAATAAGGGCCCTGTTCAATCTATTTAGGGATTTTGTGTTAGGTTTAGTGAATCCTTCTCAAGAATAGCTTTGTTTAGTGATATGTTTAGGGCTTCCATTGTTGTGATTGAAAGGTAGGCAGATAAGAGATTACCTTTTCTGATCCTATAATAGTCCGTTGAAGTGTCCATGAGATGCACATTTATTGTGCTACAGTAGCATGAAGAAGAAATGCAAGCATATATCCAAGCAAGGAAAAAATTAGGTTAATTCATTTTAGAGAATATGGCAATAATAAAGGCCATTAGAATGAATCAAAAGCTTTGTGTATGTCAAGCTTTGTCGTGCATCTAGATGAGACAATGGTTCTATTATAGCATTTCATTAATTCTTCAGTTTTGGAATGCTACTTGATTTGGGGATATGATTCTTTGCAGCACTTTTCCAATCTAGTATATATTACTTTTGCAATGTATTTATATAACACCATGCAGTAGTTGTATAGTCTGCAGTCTAAACTAAATCGAAGTTACACACAAAAGGGCGGTATAAAACATTGCAGCAACACTTTTTCAAGAAATAAAAGTTCTCATAACTTAATTAAATCGAAATTAAACAAAAAAGTGTGGTATCTTTATTTCTATATGTCAAACTTATTCATTTCAATAAAAACCAGTTCTAATTTCTCAAAAAATTAAGCTTTATGACTACTGCACATGATGACAATCATTTGATATGCATTAGATTTGTGTGGTTTCTATACATGCAACGACCCGTTAAATTTGATAATATTAGATGAATTAAATTTATATGTTTTCTAATCTAATTTAGAATAAAATAGAAGTCTTAGGATTTTTAAGGGAATAAATGTAGGGGTTAGATAGTAACTGTAATTAAGGGTAAATAATTTAAATGTTATGTGACATAGTTTGGAATAATTGAAATTTGTGTTTGTGGTTATAAGTCATAATTAGTTGATTAGAATGGTATTAATGAAATAATAACTGAATTGGATTGCAAATATATAAACAATAGAAATTTTACTTGGTGGACTAAATTTGTTAAAGTCCATAAGTTTTGTAATTCAATTTCGTAGAAACTTTAAGTTATAAACGCAAAAAAAAAAAATTTAATTATGTAAAGGATGATTTAAGACCTAGCTTATAGAAATTGGAATATAATCCAATTTGAATAAAGTAGAAGAAGGATTTGATTAATATGTAAATTTTTGTTCAAGGTATTGAATAAAAATTTGGAATCAAAATTTAATTAATGATAATAACGTTAGTATTGGTTAATAAATAGATTTCAATACAGTAACCAAGTGAATGGAATAAAATGAGTATATATTGCATAGAAATGAAATGTAAATTGTCACATTTGGTTGGAGTTAATTTTTAGAAATATATAAATGTTGAATCAGTAAATATTAGTAAAAATATTACCTAGAATAAATTCCATTTAATATAAGAATTCAAAAGTGGAAGATTTACATTCGGATTGGAAATTGGATAGTTACTAATTAAAAGTGACCATTGAATAAATTTATGCAAACGTGATAATGTAAATAGATGGGGATCAACTTTTATTTATGTGGTTAATGGAATTTAATTTCTATAGTATGATAATCGCAATTAATGGAAGTTGGAATAGCTAATTTATATGTTAGTCGGAATTTAGCTGGAATATGTAGATATTGGATGATAGTAAAATTAAATGGATTTAATATTTAATAGTTTATGTAATTATGGTTGAAAGAAATTGGGTCTAGTTGTCATAAGTATGAACCTAATATTAAATTTTTCTTATAGATTGGCGATTGATATGGATATAAAGGTTTCAATTATACATTGAAATTCATATTCACCATAAAATGTTAATTGAAACCAAAGAAGTTATTATAGGAGTCAAGCCTCATTTATTAATTTGGATTTATTGCAATAGTTAATACCATAAAATGGATTCTAACGTAAATTATTACATTATTGAATTTAGATTGGAATTGTAAACAATTGAGTGGATTTAATAGATTTATCAAACTTACAATATTGAATTCATTAAGATTGGAATTATAATAGTTAAGAAAAATAAATGGGAATAAAAGTTTATTGATAATTTGAAATTTAATCATGGTAAAAGGGGTTAAATAAAATTTAAAATGAGTTGAAAAGGAAATCAAATCCATTTATCCAATTGGATTCAAGTTGAGATGGAAATCCAATTATTTATTTAGTTAGATTTAAGTTAAGAGTATAAAGGTATAAGATGTAATAATTGAGTTTTAGAATATAATTTATAATTTCCAAATAATAAGAAAGTGCAGATATTAACACTGCAAGTTGATATATTTATAGATTTTAATTCACATCCAAGCTTGTTAAATCAATTGAAATTGATGGAATTATATGAGTAATGAATCTAGCCAATATTAGAAGTTGAAATATAAAAAAAAAATTAGATTTTATGATTTATCTAATTGATTTAATAAATATTAAAAATAGCCATTTTTGTCACGGACTCGGATTTCGACGAAACCAGTTTCATCGGATCCGTATCGGTGAATTATTACAGGGTTTCAAATTTCGTATCGATCGGACTTGCCGTTTGATCGTACGGACGCGAAACGCCTTGAAATTAATTTTATTAAAAATCAATTTGAAATCAATTTGGAAATCTTGTTTTCAGCATAACTTCTTCATACGATCGAATTTGGACGCGAAACTTTTTCCATCGCGTTCAGAATATTTTAAAACACCTACTTGGATATATAGTTTTAACAGATCCGGTTCCGGGGTCAGAACGGGCTTTTTGGGCCAACTACCGTTTAGCACGTTCGTTATCCGTACCCACCTAGCCTTCTTCTATTTGTCTATATATATGCGATCATAAACCCTAGCCTCCCTTCTTCTGTCAATTGAATATACGTACATTTCTTCATCTCTTTCTCCTCTCCAATGGTTGCAAAACCTAGATCTATCCACAGTTCAAAATCAAAAGTCAAAACTCAAAAATTTCAGAAAATTCCAGAAAAAATATATGTTAATGCTCCCAGCGTACGTAATCTGCTGGTATAATTTGTTTCTCGATTGGATCCGTGGTTTGCTCAGAAACATTCAAAACAGTGCCGGCCGTTCATAGTTAGTTGCTCGATTCAACGGTGGATCGTCGTCCTGGGTTCGATCGGGAAGTTGCAGTGGGTAGAGGTCGTCGATACGAGTTCATCTGTACGGTTGCTTTTGGTCGAAGGCGCTGGGATTCGCCGTGGTTGGCTGGGGAAGCCAGGTGACCGCGTAGGGCTAGGGGGTGCCGGAGGAGGCCGCATCTAGGGTGTAGGGGCGGTTTTGGGAGAGGAGCACGATGGTGGCCTCTGATCGTCGAGATGATGGCCGTAGGCGCGTGGATAATTGGAAGAAAGGGAGTGTAGGCGGCGGCTTCAGCTAGGGTTCGAACCCTGGGAAACGCGTTTCTTCGAAACGGTGGGATATCTGATGGTGACGTGGCAGATGATTTAGGGTGAGACAAGCTTGTTTTGTTTAATTTTATTTTTGGTTTTCAAATCGAATTTCCTACATAACTTTCACATACGATATCGGATTCACACGAAATTTCTTTTCTTAGGATCGTAATTTAATTCCGGACTCGATGACGCTGGTTTGGACGAATTCTGAGACGAGCGGATTTTTGGGCTTAAATTGAATTTGAATTCAATTTAAATTCAAAAGGTGAGTGTTTTAACCCACTCACAATTACTAGAAGCTTTTATGTTTGTTAAATAAATTTCAGAAATGAATAGAAATTTATTTATGAGCTTTTGGCATGTTATTTCATCCACATCTGTCGAATTGCAGTTTATTTGATTTAGCTGTTAATTTAATTGATTTATTGCGTATTTATTTGACTGTTAGGAATTTTGTTTGCATATGAAATGCTAGTTAACAGTTATATAAATTATCTCTAAATATTTATGGTTAGATTAATAGTTGAAATTTAATTTGAACGAACTGACAGTTATTACCCGTTGCAGATTACCGAACTAATATTGTTATTGATTGATATTGGTTGATAGTGATTGATATTGATTGATGGTTGAAATTGGGTGATGGATGTGTTGTTGAATGGATGATTTATGTGGATATTATTAAACTGCCAGTTAGCATGCATTTTACATTTTCGGGATTGCGGTTTGAAATGATATACAACCGCAGTTTATTTTTAAATTGCGGATTGAAATGATAAATATCCGTATCACTTGACCATAGGATAGAAAATTATATACTGGCACCGCGGTCTATATATAACTATTTTAAATGAAATTTCTATGGTTTGAATGAAATACGGTTTATATTAATCTTAAATTTTATACTGGATAAATATTTTTCTTTCATATTATATACATATGAAGTTGAGAATTTTGAAATTAAAAAGAGTATAAATTCCTTTATTTAAAATGGAAGAATATTTAGAAAATGGAGTTTAATAATTTATATCATATGTTTAAAAGTTAAGTTGGAAATTTTAAGATATGATATTTATAATTGGATTTTTCCCTAAATAAATTGAAAAGAATATTCTAGTATAATTTGAATTGGGAAAATATATATATTTTATTACTAGAAAGTGAAGTTTATTGTTTATAGATTCTATGGGAATATTCAAGGCTAATTAAAAGAGCATTTGATTTGAAAGGATGAGATCCAACTTTAGTTGAAATATGTATACTCAAATGGGTATACGTATATATGAATTAATTGGAATGGTTTTAAAATTTGAAGTAATATTTTGGGATTTTGGTTTTAACGTTAAGTAAAGAAATATTCATATAGCCATGTAAATTTATTTCCTCACAAATTTACCGTAAAGGTTAACCCACTTATCCTATATATATATTGTGAATATCCAAACCTATTAGTCTTGAAGGAAATGGGCTTAAAATTTCTGTGGATTTTGAAGGATTATATTGAAAGCTAAAAATTTCAATTATTGGTTACAAGGGATTACAATTAAATAAGAGTGATATAAATTTTGGAAAGGAAATATATTTGGGAAACGATATCACTGAATTTGGTTTTATAAAATATTATCAAAATGAATTGTCTTGGGTTTAAAAGAAGAAAGGATATCGTAATATTATGGTTTTGAAATGGATTATATTCTGGTTTTAAAGTATAAACAATTTTTAAATGACCGCGGTGTTATAATAACGATTGGTTGGCAAAGAGACCGGGATCGGATATGGACATACTCTCTGTCGATACCGAAAACCACTTTGACTAACCGTGTACGCGGTGGAGATTCCAGAATGAAGTAGGTGGTGACGACGTTTCCTGTAAGGTAAATACGTGGACCCAACTCCCGTGAGTTGGCATAAGGTGGCTAAAACAGGAGCGATTCTCAGGCCAATGAGGTCATTCCTCTGATCGGACGCTCCTCTTCGATATTATACTTTGACTTGGATTGATTCAGTGGCCACTTCTATATTTTGATTTCTGGGGGAGTTAGTTCGAGGTGGGCGGCAGCTGCGCGCTGCGCGTTACCATCAGCCTGGATAGCAATTGGTATATCTACCCTGGCATTGCCTAGTTGTGCCGTGTCACCTACCCTATCGCGCCTTGTACGAGTTTGGATTTCTCCCGTAGCCCGTGTGATATCCTCTAGTGGCTTCCCGATCAGGAGGGACTATGATATTGGACGGACTACTGGGACTATTACGTGTTAAGGGCTATATGGGTAACCCCTTAACGCTATTAAAAAGTAAGTTTATTTTATAAATAGACACTATTATAATAGCGCAATATACTATATAGTAAATAGTTTAACGGATCCTTAGGAGATGTAAATCCCGAGCATCTCTTGAGTTACTGTACTCATATTTATTTCTGTTTATTTAACTCACATAAGATTTTCTAGTCTGACTCGAGTGTTTTTGTCTTTTCAAATTCGCTCGGGTCAGTCCGAGCGTTTCAGGATAGCAGGTTTTAGCTTTGGAGGACGAAGACGAAGATTCAGTATTATTTTATATATATAGTATTGCACCACACTCTTTCTATTCCGCTGCATTTTCGTATTGGTATGTGTGACTCTGATATTCATTGTATAAGTAAAATCAAGCTTTTGTAAACTGTTTATGAACTGTATATTTGTTATTATATTTTATCCTTCCGCTGTGAGATTCTGTTTTGTTTTATTCCTTCTCTGTTTTTCTTATTTACCCCATAACAATCCGCCCTTGCGTATGCTTTGAATTGGCACGTGTGTCGTTTAAAGTGTGTGAAAAGGCGGGATGTTACAGTTGGTATCAGAGCTTTGGTTTAGCGACTAAACCTTGGCTTTGTGGGGTTTGACTCTTTGTTAATAGGGTAGAAATATCCTATGGGAGTCGCTGAGTGTATATATATGAGAGAGCGTATTTGTTAGTTTTATAAAAAGATTTTGATATTGTGTTAATCTGTTCCGTTTTGTATTTATAAATTCTGGTTGATGCATGGGACGCTATGCCATCAATAGGGATTTCTAAACACTTAATAGGACAGACCGACATAATATCCGTTTTTAATATAGGTGAATGAAATAATTTTGCCTATTATATTTTCTATATATGAATTTTTTTTTTAAAAGATATATATATATATATATATATATATTTGGTTGCTATAGATTGGGTGTTAGGCCATAAGAATATTTGTAATAAATTGAAGCTAAGAGAAACTATAATAAACCAAATTTGGAGATTTTAGAACTTAAGTCCGGGATTTTTGAAAATTTGCTTTCAAGGAATTTATGAAATATAAGGATTTGGTTTATAAGTATTTTCTTATATAAATATTTCGTATAATTTGGAAGAATTGTTTTAAAGAAGGTTTTGGAAAAAAATTAAATTCTGTACTTTCCTCTCTGTCGCTGGAAAATAAATTCGGCGATGGCGGCCGCATCATCGACTTTCATTTTCGAGTTTCAAAAGGGGAAAGGCCACTGTAGTAAATCCTACTGCAGATTTATTTTAAAATTTTCTAAATTTTTTTCTTTTATTGGTCTAAATATAATTAGAGATATTGAGTTGTAAGAACTTATTTATCTATTATTTTGAAATAAATTGAAATTTGACCCGGTATTTAAATTCTAAATTTTTCCGTTAATAAATTGTTAAAAAAAAAAATTTATGTTAGGGAAAAAGAGGTTAAGTAATAAATGAATTGAAACCTCTAATTAAATTAAGAGAAGTATTGCAAGGTTAGAAAGAGAAATTGGATACGTAGGAAAAATAATAATAATATGGATCAACATTGAATTAAATTAAAAGAATGGAGATTAAACTTGTAATAGTTCAATTGCATTTTCTTTAGCATAAATAACTTACCTATATAAAAGTTGAAATGTTAAATAAGAACTAGAATTGAATATTTTACAAGTAGGAATTTTAGAAATAATGAAGTATTCAATAAATTACCGTTATAAATAAGAATTAAATGGTATAGACTTAAGTGATAATTAAATTTTTATTGAAAATAAAGTTAAGTATTATTAATAGATGATAAAACCTGAGTATATAACATGAAATTCAAAATAAGAATTTATTTTAAGATTATTTACTTAAGTATGTTTTAAATCTCCCCTATTTTAATATAATAGAAAGTAGGAAGAATTGAAATGACTGAAATTCATAGTTGATGAATAAATAAAAACTTCCACTTATAAGAATGAATGTTAGCAGATTTAGAAATTAAGGGAAATCTTACAAGTGAAGATATTCAAAATATTTGTTGTTATTAATCAGAATTTATTTTATAAACTTAAGTAATAAAAAGGAAATACAAATATAATGAATTTGGTGATAATTGGAAAATAAAACTTGTAAGAAATAAAGGAATTCCTCCATAAATAAAGGGAAAAAAATCAAAACACTGAATTATGGAATGAATGTATAATCAGCTATTTTGGTGTTGGTTTGAATTGTTTGATGTATGATTGTTGGGTAAGGAATGGTGGAGTTGTTGGATGAACCAATAATCTATCTTTGTTCCATCTAAGGCTGTTGAGCAACGGATGCACTTGATAGTTATTCTTCATTCGTACAACTTCAGAATTTGAGCCGAACAACTAATTGTTTTATTGATTGTTTGTTGTGGTGTGTGCTGTTTGCTAAAATCTATGGTTGTTGCATTTGATTGGATATGAATGACTGAATTCACCTAAACATTCACTGTAAAATAAATATTTAACCTTTTAGATTTTATAAGTGAATACAGGTGTTGGAAGCAACTGCTACTGCTTTTGGTTCCAAAATAATAAGCGTATATTGCCCGACAAATAGGTACGTTTTCGGATTACGTTTAAAGCGCTATTTTATATATTTTTCCGTGTGGGATATTTTATTTTGGATATATATGTAATATTTTTGTATATTTGGATATTATATTTTCTCCAGAGTTCCTCCGTACAAAGGAGACTCTGCCAAAATTTTCCGTAAATTTTGGACTTAGAATTTGGTTGAAAATGTTTCCAACTTTAATAATTTAAGTATAAAAGAATAGAATGATTATAAACAAGTATATTTGATTTAAGAAAATTAATTTAGTAAATTATTGTTTATAAGTTAATATTTGAAATAAGATGTACTGTTTTATTGTTCTTCTCCCTTCTTTTCCTTTTCGGGGACGAAAAGTTTTGAGTGGGGGAGATTGCAACGACCCGTTAAATTTGATAATATTAAATGAATTAAATTTATATGTTTTCTAATCTAATTTAGAATAAAATAGAAGTCTTAGGATTTTTAAGGGAATAAATGTAGGGGTTAGATAGTAACTGTAATTAAGGGTAAATAATTTAAATGTTATGTGACATAGTTTGGAATAATTGAAATTTGTGTTTGTGGTTATAAGTCATAATTAGTTGATTAGAATGGTATTAATGAAATAATAACTGAATTGGATTGCAAATATATAAACAATAGAAATTTTACTTGGTGGACTAAATTTGTTAAAGTCCATAAGTTTTGTAATTCAATTTCGTAGAAACTTTAAGTTATAAACGCAAAAAAAAAAAATTTAATTATGTAAAGGATGATTTAAGACCTAGCTTATAGAAATTGGAATATAATCCAATTTGAATAAAGTAGAAGAAGGATTTGATTAATATGTAAATTTTTGTTCAAGGTATTGAATAAAAATTTGGAATCAAAATTTAATTAATGATAATAACGTTAGTATTGGTTAATAAATAGATTTCAATACAGTAACCAAGTGAATGGAATAAAATGAGTATATATTGCATAGAAATGAAATGTAAATTGTCACATTTGGTTGGAGTTAATTTTTAGAAATATATAAATGTTGAATCAGTAAATATTAGTAAAAATATTACCTAGAATAAATTCCATTTAATATAAGAATTCAAAAGTGGAAGATTTACATTCGGATTGGAAATTGGATAGTTACTAATTAAAAGTGACCATTGAATAAATTTATGCAAACGTGATAATGTAAATAGATGGGGATCAACTTTTATTTATGTGGTTAATGGAATTTAATTTCTATAGTATGATAATCGCAATTAATGGAAGTTGGAATAGCTAATTTATATGTTAGTCGGAATTTAGCTGGAATATGTAGATATTGGATGATAGTAAAATTAAATGGATTTAATATTTAATAGTTTATGTAATTATGGTTGAAAGAAATTGGGTCTAGTTGTCATAAGTATGAACCTAATATTAAATTTTTCTTATAGATTGGCGATTGATATGGATATAAAGGTTTCAATTATACATTGAAATTCATATTCACCATAAAATGTTAATTGAAACCAAAGAAGTTATTATAGGAGTCAAGCCTCATTTATTAATTTGGATTTATTGCAATAGTTAATACCATAAAATGGATTCTAACGTAAATTATTACATTATTGAATTTAGATTGGAATTGTAAACAATTGAGTGGATTTAATAGATTTATCAAACTTACAATATTGAATTCATTAAGATTGGAATTATAATAGTTAAGAAAAATAAATGGGAATAAAAGTTTATTGATAATTTGAAATTTAATTATGGTAAAAGGGGTTAAATAAAATTTAAAATGAGTTGAAAAGGAAATCAAATCCATTTATCCAATTGGATTCAAGTTGAGATGGAAATCCAATTATTTATTTAGTTAGATTTAAGTTAAGAGTATAAAGGTATAAGATGTAATAATTGAGTTTTAGAATATAATTTATAATTTCCAAATAATAAGAAAGTGCAGATATTAACACTGCAAGTTGATATATTTATAGATTTTAATTCACATCCAAGCTTGTTAAATCAATTGAAATTGATGGAATTATATGAGTAATGAATCTAGCCAATATTAGAAGTTGAAATATAAAAAAAAAATTAGATTTTATGATTTATCTAATTGATTTAATAAATATTAAAAATAGCCATTTTTGTCACGGACTCGGATTTCGACGAAACCAGTTTCATCGGATCCGTATCGGTGAATTATTACAGGGTTTCAAATTTCGTATCGATCGGACTTGCCGTTTGATCGTACGGACGCGAAACGCCTTGAAATTAATTTTATTAAAAATCAATTTGAAATCAATTTGGAAATCTTGTTTTCAGCATAACTTCTTCATACGATCGAATTTGGACGCGAAACTTTTTCCATCGCGTTCAGAATATTTTAAAACACCTACTTGGATATATAGTTTTAACAGATCCGGTTCCGGGGTCAGAACGGGCTTTTTGGGCCAACTACCGTTTAGCACGTTCGTTATCCGTACCCACCTAGCCTTCTTCTATTTGTCTATATATATGCGATCATAAACCCTAGCCTCCCTTCTTCTGTCAATTGAATATACGTACATTTCTTCATCTCTTTCTCCTCTCCAATGGTTGCAAAACCTAGATCTATCCACAGTTCAAAATCAAAAGTCAAAACTCAAAAATTTCAGAAAATTCCAGAAAAAATATATGTTAATGCTCCCAGCGTACGTAATCTGCTGGTATAATTTGTTTCTCGATTGGATCCGTGGTTTGCTCAGAAACATTCAAAACAGTGCCGGCCGTTCATAGTTAGTTGCTCGATTCAACGGTGGATCGTCGTCCTGGGTTCGATCGGGAAGTTGCAGTGGGTAGAGGTCGTCGATACGAGTTCATCTGTACGGTTGCTTTTGGTCGAAGGCGCTGGGATTCGCCGTGGTTGGCTGGGGAAGCCAGGTGACCGCGTAGGGCTAGGGGGTGCCGGAGGAGGCCGCATCTAGGGTGTAGGGGCGGTTTTGGGAGAGGAGCACGATGGTGGCCTCTGATCGTCGAGATGATGGCCGTAGGCGCGTGGATAATTGGAAGAAAGGGAGTGTAGGCGGCGGCTTCAGCTAGGGTTCGAACCCTGGGAAACGCGTTTCTTCGAAACGGTGGGATATCTGATGGTGACGTGGCAGATGATTTAGGGTGAGACAAGCTTGTTTTGTTTAATTTTATTTTTGGTTTTCAAATCGAATTTCCTACATAACTTTCACATACGATATCGGATTCACACGAAATTTCTTTTCTTAGGATCGTAATTTAATTCCGGACTCGATGACGCTGGTTTGGACGAATTCTGAGACGAGCGGATTTTTGGGCTTAAATTGAATTTGAATTCAATTTAAATTCAAAAGGTGAGTGTTTTAACCCACTCACAATTACTAGAAGCTTTTATGTTTGTTAAATAAATTTCAGAAATGAATAGAAATTTATTTATGAGCTTTTGGCATGTTATTTCATCCACATCTGTCGAATTGCAGTTTATTTGATTTAGCTGTTAATTTAATTGATTTATTGCGTATTTATTTGACTGTTAGGAATTTTGTTTGCATATGAAATGCTAGTTAACAGTTATATAAATTATCTCTAAATATTTATGGTTAGATTAATAGTTGAAATTTAATTTGAACGAACTGACAGTTATTACCCGTTGCAGATTACCGAACTAATATTGTTATTGATTGATATTGGTTGATAGTGATTGATATTGATTGATGGTTGAAATTGGGTGATGGATGTGTTGTTGAATGGATGATTTATGTGGATATTATTAAACTGCCAGTTAGCATGCATTTTACATTTTCGGGATTGCGGTTTGAAATGATATACAACCGCAGTTTATTTTTAAATTGCGGATTGAAATGATAAATATCCGTATCACTTGACCATAGGATAGAAAATTATATACTGGCACCGCGGTCTATATATAACTATTTTAAATGAAATTTCTATGGTTTGAATGAAATACGGTTTATATTAATCTTAAATTTTATACTGGATAAATATTTTTCTTTCATATTATATACATATGAAGTTGAGAATTTTGAAATTAAAAGGAGTATAAATTCCTTTATTTAAAATGGAAGAAAATTTAGAAAATGGAGTTTAATAATTTATATCATATGTTTAAAAGTTAAGTTGGAAATTTTAAGATATGATATTTATAATTGGATTTTTCCCTAAATAAATTGAAAAGAATATTCTAGTATAATTTGAATTGGGAAAATATATATATTTTATTACTAGAAAGTGAAGTTTATTGTTTATAGATTCTATGGGAATATTCAAGGCTAATTAAAAGAGCATTTGATTTGAAAGGATGAGATCCAACTTTAGTTGAAATATGTATACTCAAATGGGTATACGTATATATGAATTAATTGGAATGGTTTTGAAATTTGAAGTAATATTTTGGGATTTTGGTTTTAACGTTAAGTAAAGAAATATTCATATAGCCATGTAAATTTATTTCCTCACAAATTTACCGTAAAGGTTAACCCACTTATCCTATATATATATTGTGAATATCCAAACCTATTAGTCTTGAAGGAAATGGGCTTAAAATTTCTGTGGATTTTGAAGGATTATATTGAAAGCTAAAAATTTCAATTATTGGTTACAAGGGATTACAATTAAATAAGAGTGATATAAATTTTGGAAAGGAAATATATTTGGGAAACGATATCACTGAATTTGGTTTTATAAAATATTATCAAAATGAATTGTCTTGGGTTTAAAAGAAGAAAGGATATCGTAATATTATGGTTTTGAAATGGATTATATTCTGGTTTTAAAGTATAAACAATTTTTAAATGACCGCGGTGTTATAATAACGATTGGTTGGCAAAGAGACCGGGATCGGATATGGACATACTCTCTGTCGATACCGAAAACCACTTTGACTAACCGTGTACGCGGTGGAGATTCCAGAATGAAGTAGGTGGTGACGACGTTTCCTGTAAGGTAAATACGTGGACCCAACTCCCGTGAGTTGGCATAAGGTGGCTAAAACAGGAGCGATTCTCAGGCCAACGAGGTCATTCCTCTGATCGGACGCTCCTCTTCGATATTATACTTTGACTTGGATTGATTCAGTGGCCACTTCTATATTTTGATTTTTGGGGGAGTTAGTTCGAGGTGGGCGGCAGCTGCGCGCTGCGCGTTACCATCAGCCTGGATAGCAATTGGTATATCTACCCTGGCATTGCCTAGTTGTGCCGTGTCACCTACCCTATCGCGCCTTGTACGAGTTTGGATTTCTCCCGTAGCCCGTGTGATATCCTCTAGTGGCTTCCCGATCAGGAGGGACTATGATATTGGACGGACTACTGGGACTATTACGTGTTAAGGGCTATATGGGTAACCCCTTAACGCTATTAAAAAGTAAGTTTATTTTATAAATAGACACTATTATAATAGCGCAATATACTATATAGTAAATAGTTTAACGGATCCTTAGGAGATGTAAATCCCGAGCATCTCTTGAGTTACTGTACTCATATTTATTTCTGTTTATTTAACTCACATAAGATTTTCTAGTCTGACTCGAGTGTTTTTGTCTTTTCAAATTCGCTCGGGTCAGTCCGAGCGTTTCAGGATAGCAGGTTTTAGCTTTGGAGGACGAAGACGAAGATTCAGTATTATTTTATATATATAGTATTGCACCACACTCTTTCTATTCCGCTGCATTTTCGTATTGGTATGTGTGACTCTGATATTCATTGTATAAGTAAAATCAAGCTTTTGTAAACTGTTTATGAACTGTATATTTGTTATTATATTTTATCCTTCCGCTGTGAGATTCTGTTTTGTTTTATTCCTTCTCTGTTTTTCTTATTTACCCCATAACAATCCGCCCTTGCGTATGCTTTGAATTGGCACGTGTGTCGTTTAAAGTGTGTGAAAAGGCGGGATGTTACAATACATAACTGCATTCATTTGATATATGAATAATCAGTATTTAGTGTTCGCTCTGGAGTACTTATGATTATAATTTTAATGGCTTTTCTTTCATGTCAACTTCCCAGATAATAACTACCATGCTATAACTAATTTGACTATCTTGTGTCGTTAAAGCTTTAGAAGAGGGGATATGCACTTCTAAAGAGGGTAAAGAAATACCAAGGAAGTAATGAGTGCGAGACTTAGTGAGCATTCCACCCACATAAACTACATCTGAACATTGACTGATGTATATCTATATTTCATGAATTAGATTTTGCCTGACTGCAAGTTGCTTGAATTAGAATTAGTCAACGAGAGGAGGGAGAACTGCCTTAAACATGCGAATCGCTGACATTATTTGTCAGCGACCGGTCAGGCCGTTGATGGTCGCTGATGGTGACCAATTGAATAATGGCCATGTTTACGCGATAGTTTATTTTTTTGTCATGTCTTAACGTGCAATTCCATAGCTATTCTTTGTTGTCCATTGTCAGTTAGTACGTGTGAGTGAGTTACCCTTCCTGTATGCATGCTTTTACTGGTTTCCCTTCCTTTCTTCTTGCGTGTATTAGTGGTTGTGGAAGGCTGATATGTTATATAGTTTCCTTAAACTAAGTTAGTTGAAGTGCAATAATAGTGTGCTTGTTGGAGGTATACTACTAAGGGTAGACGCTAAGGTTAAGAACAGTGCGACTAGATAATGTGGATATATGTTGAGATGCTAGCCATCTTGAAATGAGAAGTTAACAAAATATGGTGCAAACATAAATGCTATTACAGATGCAACCCGAGATGAGAAAAAGGGAAGCTTAGTTATGATGACTCCAATCCAGAAGAGGTGGTTGTTATAGGGTCCAATCCATGCTAGCTATAGAATAATCACGAGTGGGTGGGGGTATTGTAATGTCTGATATAGTCGATGGAAAAGGTCAGAGTCTCTTCTACCGTGTTTCATCAAATATGCCAAAGAATTAATAAAAGTAAGGATATTTTGTTTCTACACAAAATAGTAAAGATAGTATAAATAGTATCCAAAAAACCGCTATATGTTGGACCGAGTTAAAGTCTAAGAATTGTCCAATATTGTGTAGGGTGGGAAGTGTGTGTAAGAGCTGAATATATCAAATAAGATAATTTTGTACCTAGTAATAGACGAGTGTAGTTACATTGGTAGAGTACATGTTAGTTGTTTTTGGATGTGAATCACACAAGTAGCATAATGTGATGGTAAATATTTTAATTTAATATTAAAAACAAAATAACTTTCACCCACTAATTTTGTAGCATTGAGTTAATATAAACAAATTTATAAATAAGTTAACCGAGCTTTATGACAATTTAACTAAAATTAACCAAAATTTAAAAACTAACTAAGAGTTATATAATTTAACTACGTTGTATGAAAATTAAATAAATTTATAAAAAGTAATTAAGTTTTATTAGAATTTAGCTATGTATAAGTTTATACAAATTAAATATGTTTAATTTAAAAATTAACCAAGATTTATAAATATTTAACCAATTTTTATTAAAATTATTTAAATTTAAGAAAATTTCAACTAAGGATGTTTGATATACTTTCAGTATGAAACAGTTTCATAATCATTTGTTGATTGTTAAACTTGTCTACAGGTAATTAGCTTTTTAGGAGTAAAGACCAGCTGCAGCAAAGAATGTGGGTAATCAAATGAACATGCCTTTAATTGTTATAAATACTATAACATTTTTGTATTACTTGTTATGTATACTTGTTTATGAACGTTACAGATTTTATGCGAATTTGCTCGGTTTGTCAAAAAACTATTATCGTAATGGTTATGCATATTATATTTGATTAACATATTTTTTAATTTTTTGAATACGACGATTATGCGATTAATTGTTTGAATACAACTATTATGTGATTGATTGCTGGTTGTAATAAGACTATTATGTGAGCGATGACTGGAAATTGTACAAGCCATTAACATGAAATATTATCATGTACTGTATGCTACAAAACAGTTAATAACTTTTAATAGCGTTTTAAAAATGAAACTAAAATAAATATAAATAGATGCGATACGAGTTTTTAAGCGTTGAAAAAATGCTACCAAAACTTTTAGTAGCATTTTAATAAACACTACGATACAACATGCAACTAAAAGTTTGAAACTTTTTGTAACGTTCCTAAAACCCTAGGTCAAGTTTTGGTAGCGTTTTCTACAACACTATCGAAAGTTTCAGACTTTTAGTTGCATGTTGTATCGCATCGTTTATTGAAATGCTATTAAAAGTTTTGGTAGCATTTTCCAGTGCTCAAAAGGCCTTTTCTGGTGTAGTGTTGGTGTGATATTTATGTGTATGGTTGTAAACATTGTTTGGTTGTGACTTGGAAATATAGTTTAGGTGTTGAGTGATGTTGAAAGTGGTAAGTTTTAATTTGTGTATAATGTTATGGCATGTGAGTAAGCATGTGGACGTTTGCTATGTGTTGTATGCTAAAGAAATAACACTTATAGCTGCATGTTTGTGACATCGAGATCCTTGTTTCAAGCTTGTCTTACTTAAATATTTTGTTTCAAAAGGTTTGTTAGTTTTAAATTTAATTTTAATCTTCAAAAAACCCCTTATATAAGTTTTGAAATAAGTTAAACAAAAATTTAAAGTTTCGAAGGATGGTAGAAATGTAAACTAGTTTTAAAAGATGGTACCTATAATGATAGTCGTTATGGATGAAGTTCGGTAAAACGAACACCTTTTGTGAACTATAGTGGTTTTCTTTTTAAGTGTTTTTGAAAAGGAATTTCAATCATACTTTTAAGTATAAAGGGGTAATGATTACTTATTAATCAAGTATGATTTCTAACAATTATTGAATTAATTAATTAAGTAAAGATAATTAGTATTTAATTATTAGTTAAGTAAAGTTAGTGCTTAATTGTTAATTAAGCAAGATAATTTTAATTTGTTAATTAAGTAAAGGTTAATTAATTATTGATTTACTTAAGATTAGTTATTTAATTATTATTTAAGTAATTTTTAATTTTTAATTAATTGTTAATTAACTGAGGTTTAATCAATATTAATTAATAATCAAGCAGGGTTGCTTATTAATTAGTTACTAATTAGGTTAAGATTTTATTAAGAATTACTTAATATTCAGTTAAGTTTTAATGAAGATTTAATTATTATTAAATCAAGGTTTAACTTATTTTAAATTAATTAAATAAAGATTGTAATTTTGATTACTTTATTTTTAGGGATCAGTTCACCTAAAAGCAGCTTTCTTTTAAAGTAAATAGGTTTAAAATGAGGGATTATCTTTGTCTGTGCCATTACGTATCCAAAAAAATATAAATGCTTTATTTATGACAACTATTCAGAATAAAATCGCATTCCGCTATAATTAAATTAAGTGGATTATCTGGACATCCATTTAGCAGAATAAATCCTCGTTCTACTATTATATCTATTCAGACATTAAATCGTCTGCCATTAAATTACAATTGGATAAGTGATGTTTTAGATAATGATTACTAATTTATTTTATTCACATATATATTGTCTAATGTAAATAACAGTTTTGCAACTGGAAAAAGTCAAATTAAATTGATGGTAACTTAATTTAGTACCATTGTGGTCACTAAGCGTCTTTCTGAATTTGTAAAATTATGGATTTGAATAAACCCTTGAGGTTAAGTGTTTATTAATGATGTTTTAAATTAACTAATTATTTTACTGTAATGTTTTAAGTTAAGTAGTTATTTTATTAATGATAATTTGATGTTAGTTATTTATTTACTTATGATTTCTAAAGTAATCAATTAATTGAATAAAGATGTTTATAAAGGATAAATTGTTTTATAAAAAGGATTGTACTTAGTAAAAAGGATTTATTAAAAGAGATTTACAAATGATATTTTTCCGAGGAGTTTAAAAATCATTTTAAAGTTTTATAAAGAAGTCCTATAAAGTAATTTGGAGATCTATAAAAGTATTTGTAAATACAAAATGGGCTTACAAAAGGAATTTTTTATAAAGGGTTGAGATCCTTTTTTATCCTTAATTCTTCTTAATTATGCTGGTATAGAAAACCTTCTTTCCATATTTAACACCAAACGATAAGTAGTTTGGTTTTATAGTAAGTAAAGTTTTAAATGATTTTTGTTTGGCCCATCTAAATATGAATTTGGAAAAGAGGAAATCTTCCTTATGTTTTTTAAATATACTAATACCTTTTAGATAAGTATATGGGTAAGTTTTTTAAGTATTGAAAGCTTAACGTTTTGGTAATAAGATTATACATTGAGATAAGTATATAAATGTTTTCCAAGTATTGAAAGGAGTATAAGAGTTTTGTGAAAATATCCTTTGTGAATGTATTTTGAATCAAAAATGT
This sequence comes from Allium cepa, assembly GCA_030765085.1. Taxonomy (NCBI): domain Eukaryota; kingdom Viridiplantae; phylum Streptophyta; class Magnoliopsida; order Asparagales; family Amaryllidaceae; genus Allium; species Allium cepa. The sequence continues at coordinate 996,226,914 of CM060928.1, forward strand.
GAAATTGATTAGATTTATGAAAAGATTAATTAGTAGAGGCTTAATGGACCCTTCAAAAAAATTAAATCTATGTTTGTTTGTTTATTTGATAGTTAAATAATCGATTATCAAAATCTTGGCGAAAATATAACTCTGAAAATATCTAGGAGAAACGCGTTAGTCATATGGCACAACCATTTCGATAATGCTATACTATGTGAATAAATCTCATTTTGTTCTCCATGGATAAAGGATAAGGTGATCCATCCATTTAAACTATTAGGGGGTGATTCCTTCCTTTATGGATTGTTTGTTTCTTTCCAAAAGAACCAGAAGTTTATCAAAAACTATTGAATGTTGGTTCGAGAAGATTGGAATTGGATAAGTATGAATTATCCGAAAACCACTTCGAACTAACTCAATCGTTCGAATTGAAGACATCTTGAAGATGATGTGATCGAAGATGGAGCTCTTTGAGTGTAAGTGCTACTTGTTAGTAATCCTGTGGGTGATTCCAAAATGAATATAGTTGAAGTAGTGCTTTCAGTTCAATCATATCCTGAACTACTTGTATGAATGAATGCTAGTATTGAACTGTGCTTGGAGTGCGGTATTAGCTTTCCAAGTGCAATTGCTATCTAAAAAGGTAAATCATGGCCTCAAGCCTCATCAACCGGGAATGACTAAAATAGGGGATATGCCGTAAGGCTATGGGGGTGACACCCATTAGAGTATTGTTACCACCCTTCTAGATTATTATTTATGGATTCGATTGTGCATGGGAGATCTCAGAATAAGGTTGCAAAGCAACCCGGGTGATGAAATATTTAGTACTATCCAGTAAGGGGTAGGTCGGTCTTGACATGTTGGGATCGAAACTTTTTTGACCTCGGTTCGTTTTATTTAGAGTTGTACTGTGACAGGTGGTATTGTAGTAGCCATGTCATTACTGGAATCCAATCTAAAATACATACCCCTATGGATTTAGTTGTATACCTATTATGCTGGAATTAATTAATGTATCAATTTCAGCTATGATTAATATTTACTTTGCCGTAGACATCATCATAATGTTAATTGATTTTAATATAAAAATTATTTGCTTATTGTAAAGTTAAAAACCCATTCGTGTTTGTGTGCGACGTGGAAAGTTTTAGTAACATTAAGTAATCCATTTAATTATATTTCTCACGTTGGTTTTACCAGATCGATCTAGGCGCTGTTTTTCACACAATGCTTGGGTCATCCCGAGCATATTTTCCGGTTTTAGCTGGAGACTTTGGAGCTTCAAGGGATGAGCTGGATCCTCCAAGACGTACTTTCATGTTTCCTTTTACCTTCCACTGTTTGTTCTTGTTTTAGTTATGAGCAATTGTAAGGACAGTCGTTATAACTTTCCAGGCCAATGACGGGTTTATGTTGCACTCTGATTTATGTATTTGTATTAGTATCTCTTTATTTTTTAAAGACTTGTTTAGTATTATATATTAATAGTCACTTTTTTGTGAGATTCTCTTCTGTCTTTCTTTTTTTCTTTCTCCCAATATTCTGTCTTTCTGGCACTTGGATACTTGGAATTATTAGTATCGACTTTTGTGGGATGAAAAGGCGGGTTATTATTTTTGGAAATAAATAGACAATACGTAAGAGTGGAGATCATCTACTAAGTAGGCGGGGATTGAATTCCTTATCATTTGTCCTAGAATAACAAAATGAGTTTATACATACAATATAGCGTCACCAAAGATAACTATGCCATATAATATCCGTGTTTCATCTAGATATTCCTGGAGTTATATTTGGTCAATTCAGTAACAACGAGAATTATCGCATATATAAACTAAGTCCCGCATACTTTCCCTAAGCAAGTAAACACACAAGCACTATCAATTTATACAATGCACGGTCAAGTCACTAAACAAATTTTAATCCCTTTTTAACTAATTTTTCCTTTATTGATTAAAAACCCTTTTGGTTAGTAAAACTCCTTTTTTAAACTAATAAAACTACCTTATTAAATTGTATTCCTTTATTAAATAAACTTCCTTTACTAACCAATATTCCTTATTGATCAAAACTTCACTTAGTAAGTGTAACGACCCGGTATTTCAAACCATTTGCATCCGCACATGTTAGACTTGAATTGCTCAAAATATCAGATTGTTAATTTATGTTTGGCAAAACTCAGCATATAAAGTAAACAAATCAATCATATAATCAAAGACACTGGGTAATATAGCGATAAGCAGCGGAATAGATAAATAGTAGTTCATGAAGCTACCATGTAAACATCAGAGTTTGAAATAGAATACAATAAAATATCAAATATAAATAAATCTCTACTTCATAAGCCACTGACGAGTCTGAATATAAATGACAGGAATAAACTGATATAACTAGAAGCTGGATATATAGATCTTTAAGCGAAGCTCCAATTTCCAAAGGTGAGTCTCAAATGTTGTGACCTCAGTCTGACCCAAGCATAAAGCAAAACAAAAAATACTCGAGTCAGGATTAACATTCTTATATTAATAAATTCAACTCAACTGAAATGTCAACTGAAATCAAGTAACTTAAAGGATGTTTGCGATTTCCATCCTCTAAGGATCCGTGGAACTATCTACTATGTAGCAATATATGCTATTGTAATATGCCCATAATAAAGTAAACTATTAAAATAGTGTTAAGGCGTTAACCATATCCTCCTTAACACATTTTATATAATGTTGAAGTCTATAAAGATACTATAAACTCCACTCTCAAGTGGCCTATCAGGGAGCACGCCGTAGGTATGACACAAAACATACTCGTCGAAGGCACGATAGGGCATGTGACAAGGCACTCGAGGCAATGCCATGGTAGATATACCGTTTGCGTATCCGGACTGGTGGTAACACATAGCAGCTACTACCGCCCACCTCGTGACACACTCCCAAATCAAAGGTGCACCTTATCAAATCACAAAAGCAATAGAATGGCATCGAAGGTATGTGCCCTGTAGGAGGAATAACCTCACTTAGCCCGGCATGGCTCCTATTTTAGCCGCATCAAGCTGACTCATGGGAGTCAACACCATGTATACACCGTACAGAATTGTCACCAAACCATCCTACTTTATTCCGGAATCCCCACCACGTAAATAGTTGTTAAAGTGGTTTTCGGTATTGGTAAATAGTATGACGATATTCGATCCCGATCTCTTTAGCAACAAAACGCTTATTTCACACCGTGGTCATTTCATTTCAGATAGTTCATACATCATATCAAAATATCATATTCATTTCAAAACCATATCAAATTCGATATCATTGTTCACTATAAATAATATTCATTTTTAGAATCGTAACATTTTTAAAGATAGTAACACTTTCGAAATCATAACACTTTGGAAATCATAACACTTTCAAGTTAAACAATTTAGATATTGAGAATAATATATATAATAATTATTTATAAATTAAAATAGTTTATATATTAAAAATAATTTATATAATAAATATAGTTTCCTCCAATTTCGCAATCGATTCAGATCATTTTAAATTCCAAAATTCAAGCCATTATAAATTTAAAATTCCAAGATTGAATTTTAAATAATTAAACATTTACAACATATAAATTTCATTTATATTTCAACATTTAACTTAAATTTTTATTCAAATTGGAAAATATTCACTTAACCATTTTAATAACAATTTAAATAAAATATCAATTTATAAATTTAATCAATATTAAATATTCAGTACTAATTTTATTTAAAGTTGAGAATATCCATTTAATCACCTTTTTATCGAATCAAGTTATAAATCATAATTCTCAAAACCTCGAAATTAATAGTTCAAATAAATTCTTATTTAAATTCAATAATTAACCAATTTAAATTTCAAGTCAACATTAATTAATCTTCCCAACCTTTATTATTAAAGTTATAAAATCTACTTTTAAAATATTAATATAAATTTAAGTAAATACTTAAACATATTATAAACCAATTAAGTTAAATTTATTAAATTAAATCTTATTATTAAATGTATTTTTTATTAAATCTTATTTTATATATTTTTAAAAATAATAAAATTATAAGTAAAATCTTAAAATTTATATTTCAAACCTAACTTATAAATTAATAATTTCCCAAAACATATTATTTTAAAATCTAAATTATATATGTATATATATATATATAAATAGCGTTTATATATTATATTTTTAAAAGTCAATATTCAATAAAACCCGTATATTTCCTTTCAAATTTTAGAAATCATTTTTCAAAATATAGACCAACGTTGTTTGTATATAATTTCCTATCCTATGGTCAAGTGATATGGATATTTATCTTTCAATCCACAATTTAAATATTTACGGGTATATAACATTTCAATCCGCAATCTCAAAAATTCAAAATTAATGAAAATCGCTTGGGTTTATCATTTCAACCTATAATGATTTTCCCCTATTCTACAAGATCGTTTGGGTATGTATCATTTCAGCCCATAGGGATTTCTAAATTAAATGGGAACTTGCAGAGTGAGAAAAAATATGATAATAATATAATATCTCAACAAATGGCATATATCATCAGTAACAATTTAATAAAATATACACAACAGGATATGGTGTCATATGTCATAGGTGAACAATTGCATATAATAGCATATCATATTTAACAATTAAATAACTAGCGGTTCAATTTTAACGGCATATTTCAATTGTCGTTTCAAGTGAAACCATATTTACTAAATATAAGTATGTTAATCATGGGTGACTGCTCACTTTTCGAGGCTAGAGGAAATTTTACAATTAAATGAGTTACGATTCCAAGCACGAATTCCTAAGCAAAGCAAGATGGGCACGATTTTGATGATCAAAACAAAGCTGGAATTTTGGCATTGACGGAGGCCAAATCAAAATTAGCTTAACATAAACTGAAAAAAATAGATATTATATCTATATATATTTTTCTCAAAAATCACTACAAAATTTTAAACTCATATTTAAAATAATATATATATATCCTTCTCAAATAAATACTAAATTTAACACCTATACAATAAAATCTCTATATATTTATTTAAAACCCAGACATATGTATACTCAAATATATAAATTAATATATATACCTGTACGAACTCACATACATATTATATTTAAAATCAATATTTTATTATAAGAATATATATAAAATTATGTCATTAGAACTCAAACAGATCATTTATAAACTCATATGCAAAACATGCGATATATGACTTATATAACTTGTACACGTAACAACATATTATATACAAACTTAGTTAAGTTTATATATAAGTAGATCATATATATATATATATATATATATATAAAGTGAAAACAGAGCATGTATAATATAAACTAACATATACAAACAACACATGCAACTATGAAAATAAACTTATACTTTATACTTAAACTTACTCTATTATATAAACAAACTAAACAGATCATATGAAAACTTACATATATTGATTATAATATATATACAAACTATCACCAAGATATATGCAGACTATATACACACGCAACAAACGTACTTTATAAGATATTTTTGGAAATCTGTACTACCTGAAAATATACTTACTAACATATTATATAATTTATATAATCTAACATATTCATACAGACAGATTATAAAAACCTATACAGACTAACATATATATATATATATATATGTATGTATGTATGTATGTATGTATGTATGTATGTATGTGTGTTTGTACATAACAACATATCAAATACAACCTTATATATATATATTTATATATATACAATTTTGGAAATCAATATGTATACAGCAGACTATATTTATAAACAAATGTACTTGTAGGCTAAACAACTATGCAGACAGTACGTATGCAAACAACAAGGAAGAATATTGTATATCCAGGCTAATACATATGTTAATCTATATGCAGACTAAATATAATGCAACCAAACATATATAAACTAATATAACTTATACATTGAAACTTTATATATATATATACATTGAAAATGTATATGCGTATATAACTTAATATATTATCATGGACGTATATAAATTAATATATTATCATATAACATTGATATATAAGTTTTTTTCCTCTTGTGAGTGAGAACGAGAGGCAAGAACAAAGCAGCACCTATTTTTCATCATCTAGCATGGGCAACGGCGGCGGTGAAATGAAGCAATGCAGCACTTGCTCGGCCGCAAGGAAGCGAGGCGTTGAAGTCGAGGAAGGGGATGCTCGAGTGGTGGCTAGGGTGTTGCGGCAGGCGAAGCATGGAAGAGGTGGAAATGGGCTTGTGTGGTTGTAGAGGAGGGAAGTGAAGGCAGGTCTGGGCATGGAAGTGGGGAGTTTTGCTAGAAGGGATGACTGCTCACATGGGTACTTGGTGGTAGAAATGGAGAAAGGGAGGAGAGGCGATGGGTGGCCGCTTTTGAAGGGCAGGGACCATCGTGGGGTTAGGCGACTGCAAGATTCCTAGTGAAAGCTCGGTATGGGTGGATCTAGAGGCGTGAGCCATGTTTGGTGGGTGAGTCGCTGCTAGTGGTGGTGATGGATATGTAGGCTGTTGTATAGGTGGATGTTGGGTGGAGTTTCGGCTTTGAGTGGTCATGAAGTTGAAGGCCGTGAAGTGGCTAGGGAGGGTGATAAGGTGGTGGCAATTGATAATGGAAGTGGGAAATTCACGTGAAGGAGGAAGAATGAATACGGTTTGGAAGATAAGAAGGCTAAGAAATATAAACATTAAGTAAATACGAACTATAAATATTATAATTTAAATCCCAAATGAATGCACAGAACCAAAAAAAGTAACCAACGAATGAATATGAATGAACCGACAAATTAAATGTATATAGGGAATAGAGAATGTCCAATATTTGTTTCTAGAACAAATAAATTCTTGTGACTATTAGTATAGTACGGTGGGAAAACCAACGGACATAAGAAACAAAAAGGCATAAAGCGGGTACCGATGCGGTCCACCTTTTCACAGATTTCGCCGTTCACCGAACGCCGAAACACACGAATGAATACACTGTGGTGATCTGCATGACGAGACGATCAGAATGGTACATGGATATCAGCAATATGACCATCATATCAAAACTCGATATTTCTGTTGCCAAAATCCTGAAAATAAGGTAAAGTAGCTAGAGCAGTCCAAATTTGGCTAAATGAAATATGACGTCTCACCTAAAAAATGCTTTACATTTTTATTATATAAAAATATCCAAGTTTTGAAAATATTTTATTTCCATCAAATTAACTAATATTAAATTGAAATTGAAATTGAAAATTACACAACATAATTTACTTCCATATTTTCCAATGAAAATTTACCCTTTGCTATGTTTAAATAGACGTATTCCATTAAATTTTCATTTCAAAATTTATTTTTAAATTTTCATAAAAATTCAGCTAATTCTGTAAATAAACAGTTAAAATTTTTGGGTCGTTGCAGTAAGTAAAACTTAATTTACTGAACTTCCTTATTTAACTAAACTTATTTATTTAATTAAATTTAACTTTTACAGATTTAATTTCCCTTCTAAAGATATATACTTGTATTTTATTGTTCACATATTTTTACTATTCACTTATACTCTTTTATGTACTTTAAAAGTATCCATATATCTATATATGATAGTAAGAATATTCAAAAATCATTAACAAGTTTTACTTACATTAGAATATAATCAAAGAGGTTAAAAACAAAAGTTACCAAAACATCGTTACATAAACCCTTTCTCTTTTATAAATTAAACACATACTTTTCTTGTTATTTTTACAGAAGGTTCCAAACTTGCTATTATCTTTGAAATTTCATTATTAAAGATCTAATTATATTTATAATATTTTCACATTTTTAAAATACATCTCAAGGGATTAAAATCGAATGTTACTCAAACATCATCTACTACAACTTAAATCATTTCACCCTTCCATTATCTTTAAAACTCTTTTTTAAAGATCTAGTTACTTCTACAAGAGTTTTAAGACAAGTGCCATTTAGGCATTGCCACAACAACCTAAAACTAGTTACTTATAATTAAATTTAAAATATCCATTATTAAGCATCTAACTATTTTTCTATGTATAATAAATAAGGATTAAAACAAATGTAACTTAAACATCGTTTACTACTACTCCAAACTCATTCACTTGTAATTACACTAAAATATAACTTATTTAAGCTCTTGTTATATTTCAAATTATAATTTGAATTATATTCCAAATTATATTTCAAATTATAATTCCAATTCCATTCTCAATTACAATCTTAATTATAATCTTAATTATATTTCTAATTATAGTCTTAACTATAATCTAAATTACAATCTTACTTATAATCTTACACTAATTTAACAAGTTAATCTACATTTACTTGACTTTGCAAAACCATTTATTTTAACTTAAGTGTTACAGTCCAAATCTTCTATTATTTCTCTATAAAAGATTTAAATTGTTTCTCCTAACCAATATATTTACTAAAACCCTTTTCAAAATGATGTGTGTGTATCTATGTGCGTATGTGTGTGCGTGCGTGCGTGCGTGTATGTCTGTAAGCGTATGTGTGCACTAATTTATTTACAAGATAAAAATATTTAATAATAAAAACAATTTAAAAAGCTATTATATTACATAAGCTATTATTTATTTTAAATATAATATTTAGCTAACTTTCTAAAAGCTATATATATATTTAAAAATACTTCAAACTATTTATGCTATGGTTTAAAACATTTATATTATCATTATTATTTATTTTATAATTTATTTAAAACCATAGAAAGAATGTTTTATAAGTTAAAAACCTTTTCTTTAAAATCCATAAATAGTTACTAAGAATATATATAAACTTTGATATTTTTCCAATAATAAATACACTTATAGTATTTATCAAAAATATAAAGAAGTTCTAGGATGTCTTTCAAAGTTAACTATGAAAATTTCCGAACAAAAAAGGATTTTAAAGTGCATCCATTGCGACCTTTTCACTTCTAAACTTCACAATTTCTATAACTTACCAAACCAATTCCTTTAGGGTGACGACCCACCTTTTTTGGATGGTTTAAATTGACAATAAACCATACATGTCTAATTAAAACTATTCAAAATGGAAGATTGTTAATGGGGTGAATAAGAAATAATAGAAAAGAAGGGAAAAACAAAACGTAGTATCTCACAGTGGAATGACAAAATATAATAAACAAATAAATAGTTCATGAAGTTGTTTTACAAAAGACATTTGATTACACTTTTACAAATTCAAATAAGCGTTATACATACATCATAAATAAACAAATATTATAGCGGAACATAGAATGTAGTGGAATAAAAATTGCAACAATATACTAAATCTTCATCTTCGTCCACCAGAAAATCGAATGGTCTTCAATATACTGAAAAAGCTCAGACTGACCCGAGCGTAATGAAAACAAAACATTCGATTCAGAACTAAAAGATCTAATGTAAGTCAAATTTATCTAAAATAAAATGTGAATGCAATGGCTTTCGAGATATTATAGGATTTTCAATCTCCTATCAAGTGTACAACGTGAACATAATTAACAAAATATTTCAAATAATTCGAAATATCAATCTTAATCATCTAATTAAAACAAATACAAAGTTTGAATTAACCTAAACCCTTCAAATAATTCAGTTCCAAATCAAATCCAAATTCAAGAAATTAGATGGGCATATGTCGTTTTAACCAGTACCAAAAATCAACATTTTCAAATCAATGAAAACCGTTCGGGGTTTATCATTTCAACCCGTAACAATTTCTCCTTAATCTATACGATCGTTCGGGTATGTATCATTCCAACTCATAGTGAACTTGCAGTATTATAACTATATAAAATACAAATATCCATTCATCCAATATCAACAATCAATCATCCATCACAGTCATCATATAAATCAATCAATAAACATCAATAGATAATTGAAAATCAATAATAGGTATTTAACCGGAAATTTAAATTCAATAATAAATTAAATAATGATTTAATTCAAATAAATTCAAATTAACCGAGATAACGAATTAAAATATACCAAACAGCCATAAATAAATTTTTATTACATCATAAATTTAATTTAACAAGCACAAGAAATTTTAAGAGTTGGGAGTGGGTCAAATCACTCACCTTTGAACTTAAATTGAATTTAAGTCCAATCTAAGCCTAAAATTCAAACTGACTATAACAACCCACCTTTTTGGGCAGTTTAAATCGATAATAAACCACACATGTCAACTCAAACCATTCAAAAGGAAGGATTATTAATGGGGGTAAATAAGAAAATAAGAGAAGAAGAAGAAACAAACACATAATCTCGCAATGGAACGATAAAATATAATAATGAAATAAATAATTCATGAAGATGTTTAATATACTTTTGATTATCATTTATACAACATTTATCAGAGTTAAACGTACATCAGAAATAAATGAATAATGCAGCAGAAAACATGATGTAGGAATAATAATATTAGCAGTATACCAAATCTTCGTCTTCATCCTCCAGAATAGATCTTCAATAAGCTGAAAAACTCATGACTGGCCCGAGTGTAATGAAAAGACAAAACACTCGAGTCAGGACTAAAATATCCTTATGTAAGTCAAATCGATATCACACAAACATAAGTGTAACGGCGTCAGAAATGTTTACGGGTTGTCACATCTCTTTTCTAGCGTATAACGTGTATGCAATAACTCAAGAGATGTTACGAGATTTTCCATCTCTTAAGGATCCGTCAAAATATTTATATGTAGTAGAACATGCTGTATATATAATGTCTAATCAGTAAAAATATATTAAAATAGCGCTAAAGCTTTACATTAATCCCCCTTAACGCATTTTTAAGCATTGTCGTACAGTTTGCATATAAAAAACTAGTTAAACGTTCGGTGGATATGAATGCGTCGTGATACGACAACAGTAAACCAAAATCGCATGGGTCTCCTTTAAGGACAAAATTATGACAAGGAACGTGAGACAATGCCCATGGTAGGATACTTCAAGTTTACCCTTCCCGGCTGGTGGTAACGCATCATAGCCATGATCTTCCACCGCGTCCAACACTCCCACAATCCGGAAGGTGCGCACCAATCAGTAACAGCCTGTGAAACCATACCCTTTTTTTGCCGGCTATACTCTCCATCAGATCAACTCAAAGTACATGGAATGCAAACCATTAGGGTTAAAGAAGAAGGATGTGGAAGAAGAGGAAACAAACAACATCAAAATTTCATAAACGTAGTGGAACAACATATATACATAACAACGGATTTTATACAAAAAGCACTATATCTGTTTAACACGTTACATCAACAGAATACAACACAATCAATAGAAAAATACTAGATAGTTATATTAACTTGACCTCACAAAAGCAGACTATACATCATATACCGCACAACGGAATATATATCAAGTACGTATGATACGCCTCGCCGTCTAGCTCGTCTCTCCAGCTTCACATCATCCTATCCTGTATCTTATAATACTCGATCTGACCGAGCATTATAATAAAAGAACATTCAAGTCAGTCTGGAAAACCAGCATGAAAATACACACTCAAATGGATTATTAAAGTTTTAAAAATCCTTTAAAAATCAAAGGTATCTTGTAATACCATGCCACAAATAAACATGTCGGGTTTTTAACTTACGATAACCAAAACATTTCTTATCAATCCTCTGATATTATCGTAGTGTCTACTTACAAATAATTATTCAAATAGCCGAAATTGTTACATTCATTAAATTCCTTTTGAAAATATTTTTAAAATCACCCTTTCCTCTCGCAGAATAATTTCCAACCAATTGTTTATTTCCACTGAAAACGCCAAAACTTATTCAATTTAGATTTTAAAACAATTTAAATCACTTTACCCAAAAATATACACTTAACACGTTTGAAATAAAACTACTTAAATCACTTTATTCAAAAAATTAGTTATAAAATTCTATAACAATTTTCTAAGAAAAAACTTCAGCTAAAACTGTTTTTTTAAAATCTATTGTATAAGTATAAATACTTATAATTATCTTTTAAATCATAATACTAATTTAACCTTTAAATATAATTACAACTACCATTAATTTAATAAATATTTACTTCAAAAATTTTAAAACAATTTTAGATAACTAATTTCTCTAAAGATCTTTTTCTTTTTAAAATATCTTTTGAAACTTCTAATTTACACTTAAACCTTCTTTTGGAAGTATACTTAGTTTTTTCAGGAAAAATACACTTTCCCTTCCAATACAATCGTCTTATCATTATAAATCCTTCTCGATTTATTTCCAGTTTAATTTACGTACCTCGTAAATTTCTTTTCCACACTTTTTTAAAAATAAACCACTATTTATTTTTAAGACAAATCACCCTTTTCTTTTAAATCCCATCGTGAATTTATACTTCCAAATTATCCACTGATGAATGTTCATTTTATTTATAAACCATGTTTATGAATTCCATAATCTCATTTTCTTTGGAAATACTATTTCAAATCACTTAATCTATTTTAAAATTGGTTCTCTAAATTAAATTCCCCATATAATTTATTTCTTGATATATTCAAAGTTTATTTCAAAATACATTAGTTCCCGATTCACTTCTTAATTATGATTTAAAATCTTATTTAAAACTGAAAATATCAATTTCATACTTTATTTTAAAATTATCCTTTTATTTCTTTCCAATATTTTAAATCTTGAACTTGAAATAATATCTTAAATTCTTAACAATATAACTTAAGTCCTCAAATTCATTTATTCCCATTTATTCAAAAATCACTCTTCCCATACTCGGAATTTATTCGATAGGATTTTAAAATCAAACTTATATTTCTTTTCCAAATTCATTCTTTTGATCTATTTTACTTAAAATTTCTCTCTTTATATCTCTTCTTTATATCTCTTTTCAAAATTAAATCTTTTTATATTTTTGATATCTTCCAATTCCCAAAATATGTTCAGCAAAATCCATAGCATTCGCTACTTTCAACTTCCAATGTAACCTATCACAGATAATCAATTAATCATAACACACATTGTGAAAACAAATTTCAATATTTTGAAGAATCCAATTGGAACCATCCAACCTGTTTTTCCCTACATCCAAAATTGTTAGTCAACAAATAAAGTACCAAATTCGACTTCGAGAGGGACATCGCGGTATAATGGGTCATCCGCTATTATGCAAGGCACATAGGGTCTCATCCGCTATATAACGTGGGAATATCAACCACTCCAATATATATATACTACTATATATAATATCACATGCAGACAGATAATAAATCATCAATTAAAGCAATCAATCCAATAATTTAAATTTAAACTATTTAAATTAACGCTAATCCAAATGAGTGAGATTAAGTCACCTTTGATTTTATTAGCAATTCGATCCAAACCAGCTCGTTTTCTTCACGATTTCAGACCTTGAATAGACATCTTATGATTTATTATCATTTGAACTAATCGAACAATTTATTACCATATATTAATTTAATTAACTAAGAATTTTACTTAAATTAATTTCCTTTAATTAATATTTTCTATGACTAAAATATTTAAACAAATTAATCTCCATCGTATATTATTTTACAAATTAAACTAGTAAATTAAAAATGTGCGCCTGCGTATTTATTTTTATTCTTTTATTTTTGAAAACCCATATACTTGTAAAAATAACATGTATAGATTTAAAAATCTAATCTTTATACAAATCCTCCTATTTTCCAAAATCTATAATAATTCCCTGTTTAACATTTTTCCTTTTACTGTATATACATATGTATTTATAACTCTTTAAATTCAAAAGAATAAATAGTAAACACATGTTACTAATTTTTTTTTCAAATCTATTTAAATTTTAATTAAAAGTAAATTATCAAATACCTTCGTCGCCTATCGAACAACTGCCAAGCCGCCCACTAGCCCTCGTCGATCATCCCCCAACCCTACTCCATGTGAATCCCACTACTGGCGAGCTCGACCACGTGCCTCGTCCCTCTGCCTGCCCTACAACTCACGCGCGTGCTCACGTGGTTCAGCCTCTACATGCATCTTTGAAGCCTCCAGTCGAATACTACCACAACCCAAACCAAGACCAACCCCTCGACCTTTCGCCCCCATACGATTCGACTTCGCCTCTACTGCCACCTTCATGCGATTCGAGCCCGATGGTTTGCCCCTGCTTTCCCGCTCGATCGCGACTTTGATCGCGTCAACATTTCTTTTTTTCAGCGATCTATTGTTGGATTGAACTAGAAAGAAGCGGCCATCTCTTTTTTTCTTTTTTTCTTTTTCTACAAGATTCGGCCATTTATATTTTGAAAGACTAGGGATTTTGAAATCAAAATAAAAGAGAGGGGAGAACTATATTGCTTCCTTCTTTTTCGTTAAATGGTTGGAGTTTTTAAAGAAACGAATGGGAGATCTGGTACGTGATTTGAAAAGGCAGGAGACAAAGTAGGCAGTAGGATGGCTGAGAGAAGACATAAAGCAAATCTGATGTGAATAGCTTTTTTGACTAGTCAACAATGTATGCAATATTATTTAAATTTAAATTTGATTCGTCTCGAGATCACCACTTAAAATTTTGACTTCCTATAGAGAGTGCCACTAGGTGTTTACAATGTTATACCCCTATTTCGAACAAAATGGAAAATGTTTCGAGTCCTAATTCGATCGTACTAACTTTCCATACTCATCCATCTGTCCCAAATAATATTGTCCCCTCATTAATTCAAATTATAGTTTAAACCAAATTTTAAACTATCAAAATTATCGAAAAAAATTTCTAACTCCTTAAATTTTCAAAAAATAACGCCAGCGTCTTCTTTGCGTGGCTAGATCGGTACAACTACATAATGCCTCTATAAGCCCCCAAATTTCAAAAGAAAACAAAAGCCAAGTGGTTAGATCAAAAAACCATCAAATTTCATATGCCAATTTAAATACAAACCTTTTGTCGGGAAATTGAAATTTATGTTCCGAAATCAAAAACACCAATTTTCTTTTGCTTTTAAAACACCTGCATACCTTACTTAGCAATAATATCCAATCACAGAATTTAAAATCATTTTATTCACTTTCTTTTCAAAATCTTCTATATTTTCTTTACTTAAGTCCGTACGATGCACGTATACCATCCATATGCAATATCAAATTCGATCGCTCACTCTATCCCACAATTTGTAACGACCCGGAATTTTCGATTCCGAAAAATTGTACATAGTTAGGAAAAGTAGAATAAAGATAGAAGAAAAACAGAAACAAAACACAGATTCTCACATTCGCAGCGGATCAAAATATAATATCAAATAAAATTATTTATACAAAGAAAACTGTATCAGTAAATTTACATTTTTAATACATCAGAGTTACAACATTTCACAGTCACTAGACAGTTAAAACAATATGTTCCAGGTAAATTACAATATAACACAGCGGAATACACTCTATATGTTCCTACCATCCAGCTCGCCTCCTGAGCTCCAGAACGTCCTTACCTGAAAATTTGTAATACTCGGTCTGACCCAAGCATTACATCAAAGTAACACCCGGGTCAGGCTGGAAATTAGCGTGAGTAAACCCATCTAACATAGAATACAAAAGCATAAAACTTAAATAAAACCTGGGGTAACTTGTATAAATTTACAGATCCATAATTTGTTATAGACATCACTTATTTCACACATCAATTTTTAAGTACCAAAACTTAGATTAAAGGATCCAATTCACTTAAATCGTTCCATTCCAGCCAATTGATTTCACATATCAATCTATAAAGAATTCGAAGTGATTTTGGGTATTTCTAGTACCCGACCCCGGTCTCTTCGAGTCTAATGTCATCCCTAATCCACATTGTTGAGTTTTAAAAACAATGCAATTCATATTCAGGATATCATGATTCCACACAACAAATTTAACTCAAGTGGATAACCCACATTATTGACAGTTCAACCCGTTCATATCACAACACATCTCAATTGCCCATCAGAGACAAAAACAATCCAAATCATCCAAAATCATTCAACTACCCATACTTAAGATTTATTAGATAAAAAATTCAAAACTAATTTAATCAATATCTAATTAAATTAATTATCGAATTAATTACTCGAATTACTTAAATCCTGCTTACTTAACATTAATTAATTATAACCCAATTAATTAATCATTTCTTAATCATCAATCTTAATTAATCATCCTTGATTAATTAACCTTTAATTACATTAAGTAATTAATCTTTAATTACCACACACATTAATTAGCCTAACCATTCTCATTAATTAACTTTTAATTAATCTCCTAAATCAATTAACAAAGATTTATTACCGTGATCCTTAATTAATTACTCTAATTAGTTATCCTATATTTACCTACATTGGTTAATTATCCCTTAATTAATCACATACATTAATTACCTAATTCTTTAATTAATTTCCTTAATTTAACCATACTTTTTAATTACACTAAATAGTCACTCCTCGATTACATTAAGTAATTATCATTATTAAATAATCTCATTTAGTAATCTCCCATTTATTTCCTTCCTTAATAAATGACATTAAGCAATTATCCTTTAGTTACTTTCATACTTATTAATCAATTTTCATTAAGTGATTAATCTTTAATTAATCATCCTTATATTAATTACTTTAATTAATTTATCACATTGACATATCAATCCTCAAAATTGAATAATCGAATTAGTTAACCTTTATTAATCATTTAATGACTAAATTAATGATCGTTTCCTTAATTTATTACATTAATCAATTAACCACCCCTAAACATTAAATAATTAATACTTTATTAAATTTCATTATTTCATTACCCTTGAAAAACATATAGGATTAACTCATTATATAATTACCTAATTACCATAATTTGAAAAAAAGTTTAAAACTTTGGAAGATCGTTTTCAAACTTGTTAAACTTTGTATAAAAACTTGGTTTAACATTTCCTTTGAACTAACGCTTTAGATAAGCTTTTAATACTTGATTTTAATAAACTTAAAAGGCTTGTTAACATCAAAATTTTAATCCGTGCAAAAATTATCTAAAACCCAAGCAAAAATTAACTCAGCACCGAGTCACCTACACCCTCCTGCTCACTACGAGTCATCACGCAAACAACACGAATACAGACCCGGGTTCAAACTTCTTCCCCAATCTAACAAACAACATCAGACACGCACAAACACTCGTGCACATACACGACCATCATCATTGCTCCGACCCATCACCAATGACACCTCCAAGTTGACGTCAGCATTTTCAAATGATTCCGATCATCAGAATAACGTAACGATCTCCAAAGCATAATCGAGTAGAGTAGGGGACACCAGAACATAGACCCAAACTGTTGATTCACCCAACTCCAATGCCTCCGACCAACTGAATTGTGCCACCGAGCCTAGAAATTTGCTAGAGTCACATGCTCCTCCTCCCCTTACTCCTATTAAGCCCAACGCTTCGACGTTGCCGCAATGGCCTCGAGGTCAAACCCAACCCTGACTAGTAACTAAACCCTAGCTTACCTCATTATGCCCACGACGGACTATAATAAAATACATCCTCATTTTTCTCGTGATCGTCAACCCTCTAGGTAACTTCGACCACGACCCATGGACATCCATAGCGCCGATCGCCAGAAATTGGCGATAAACCCAAATTCATTCAAGTCCCATTATTTCATTAGGTCCTAAACTAAACATCTTAGTTTATACACCTAAATTCATGATTTTTCTTCATGAACCAGAATTTGTGATCAAAGATTTAAATTAAAAAGTTCTATTTTAACCCATTACTTTGATATCCACTGTAATTTATATATTTTGAGATACATAATTGATATTATCCTTGTATCTGTTTTTAAAATTCAACTACTCTGTAATGATCATTTTTCATTCAAGAATCATTGTTTATGTCTGATCATAGAAAGATATATGAATTTTTCAAATGAAATCGAAATTTGTAAATCAACAGAGCAGTGTGTGTGTGTGTATATATATATATATATATATATATATATATATATATATTCACATAGATACTCACATTGATATACAAAAAGCTTAGACATAATCTAGAAAACAGTCATGCATACATAAATTCAATATTCCATATAGGTTTGTCACACGAGATTAATGAAAACTGGTTTTAAAGAGAAAAATTTACTCACTTTTATTTATGCAAACAGAGAACATGGACTTCTTTTGAAACTGGAGATGTCTAAATCTGTTTCTTGATATTTGAGATGAACTTTGCTTTGGGTATGAAATGATCTGGTCTTTATTTCGAGATTGATTTGAAATTTTGTTTTAAACATCAGTTTGGATTTAAAATTTGTTCAAGTTTGGTCTTTACTAGCTTTAGTTTTACAGATTTTCTTTCATTGTTTTGAAAGATGAAGATAGAAAGAAAAAATATATAATAATTATAATAAAATAACTTGGTGACACTTGTTCAATGCATGGCATAAATTACTTACATTTGTTGAATTGTATTTTAAAATTTTACACTTGTATTTTTATACGGTTCGTGGTTTAGATTTGTTAACTTATGTATATAAATATCTTACATTTGTAATATATATTTATATATATTTATATATTATAATAATTCCAATTTGGTTTTATTTTAGAAATGTCTTAAGTGTTTTAATATCTAAACTTCTCTTATATCTATTTATAATTTTCAAAGTTGATGATATGGAATCCCAATTACACTTATAAATAATTATACAAATATACAAATTATATATATACACACTATATTTATATTTTTAAATGTTTTCGATAAGATAAATTTCTATTTAGTAACTACCTTCCTTAGTTTGTATAAATGTGATCTTTAAACGAAAATAACAAACTATATACTAATAAAATCTTATACATATATATATTTTATATCCAATTTGTTTAGGATGTTTATTCTTTGAATTTCCAAATTCAAATTCAATTTAGAATCAACTCATATATAGATATATACACTTAAACATACCCATATTTAATTTGTTTGAAAATAAAGAAAATTTTGCTATTTAAAATCTACTTATATCTATATACATACATATATATATATATATATATATATATATATATATATATATAAACCATCATTATTATTTGTTTTAAATGAAATTTTTTTCAATTTTAAATAACTATAGTAGGATATTATCAAATAAATATTTATCCAGATATAAATATTTATTATTAGATTTGTCTTTTAATTTATAAATAAGTATTTCAAGAGTTAAATCAGATAACTATCCAATTGTCTGATGCTCGAAAATCCGGGTTATCACATTCCTTCCTCCTTGAATCTTTTCGTCCTCGAAAAGGAATGAAACTAGAATTTATTCTATACCCAAAATCAAATAAATTATTCTTTGATAAATTTTAAAACATTTCAAAATCTATATAATGTTGCCAAAATATTTGTATAAAAAAATACTTTTTATAACTCAATTTTTCAAACACGTCCATCCTCGTTCTCATAGAAATTCGGTCATACGTTGATCAGGCGTAGGACTGAAAATCAATAAGTACTTAGCAGACCTATTTTTAACACCCAGTGAAAATACTTAGAAAATAATTTTATTGAAAATATAGAAAACAATTTTGAAAATAGAGGAAATAACTTTGGTGAGAATGCTTTAGAAATCATCAACCCCATCCATGGTCGCAGTTACATCCTGGTTACGTTGCCATCGCAGCAAAAGTCCATGTAACTGTAGGCACTCCACGCCCCTCGATTACGCCATGGAACACGCTATAGATCGCAGTTACATTCCAAGGTTACGTTGCCATCACAGCAAAAGTCCATGTAACTGTAGGCATCAACGCCCTCGATTTTCACTGCCAAAAAAAGAAACTTCTCCACTCCCACATAGGTCGCAGACTACATCAGTCAAGTCCTAATGTAGCCATAGGCTCTCACGGCCTCTCGACTTTCCCTATGTCTTCATAACTCGCAGTCTACCAATGTAAAATTAAACATGGTGTTGGCTCTCAGCAGCACACACAACTTTCGCTATGTCACCATAGGTCACAGTCTACCGATATAAAATCAAGCGTAGACTGTTGGCTCTCAGTGGCACACATGACTTCCACCATGGTCCATAGTAGATCGAAGTGACATTGAGTTAAACTATCATCACATCATCACCCAAATGCCTCTGTAGGCATCAGCGCCCTCGACTTTCAATACACACTACACATAATCCTCAGGAACTAGTTTGTTCGGATCCTCACAAGATCAACTTTAGAACCCTCCCTTAGGGTACAAGGCAGTACCACCTTGTGGCACTCTTGATAAGTTCATTTCAAAGGAGCGCCTTTTTCTTTAGAGCCAATCTCAAAACACTTTATACTATACTCTTATAGTATCTTTCAAATCATACCCTTTATGATTTTCATCAAAATCTCCTTTAGTAATGTAACGACCGTGATTTGAATTACTGTCGAAATAAATATTTTAAAAATCTGTAACGACCGTGATTTTTGAATTACTGTCGGAGAAAATATTTTAAATAGAAATTTTAAATTTTAAATAGAAAAAAAATGTGAAAAAACATGTTGTAAAGTCAGTAGTCTTAAGTAGTAGCATGTTGAAATAAAAGGCTTTTGCCTTTACCTGAGAAATGAGTTCATATTAAAACAAAGTGGTGCATATTTTAGCATTTGCTGTGAACAAAGTTTTAAAAGCTAGTGGAACATATTTGCATGTGCTGTCACATTTTTAAAGTAGCTAGTGGACGTTCTTTTCTGTAATCAAAGTAGTAAAGCAAGTTTTAACATTTTCTATCAAATTTTTTTGAACCCATTTTACTGCCACCATCTCATAAATGCAGTGTGTCCTTCCTCCCCTTTTGCACATCTACAATAAATGCTTCGGTACAATACTCTTTTCAGCACTCCTCATTTTTTTTTGGCTTGTTCATAATATTAAAAGGAAGAAAAGAAGAAAACTGCAAGATTCATTTTTATTCCATTTTTCTTCATTGTTCAGTGCAAATATAAATGGCGATTCAGAGTTGTGTTCCAATCATTCAGGGTAGCTATCTGATTTGAAGCAAATATTTAGGTGAGTACCACTCATATATCTACATTTATTTGTGTCCAAAGGTTCTTTTGTTTTCTGCTTCAACTTGTTTTTTTCACATACTTTGATTTTGGACGTGTTGCGTGTTTTGTTACGTATTGAGTAAAAACAAAATGTGGTCAAATTCTTGCTTCATTTACATTTTATTGCTTGCGTGTATGAAGGATTAGTAGAGAGTCCAGATACTTTTATTCATTGTTTGCGTGAAAATGAGGTTGAGCCCAGATCGTTAAATGCAAGTTGCGTGCTAGTTTATAATCATCATTTGCATGTTAGTTTATGTGTAGGCAAGTTAGTTGCAGGTTGTATGCGTGTAAGTGTAGTGTGAGTGCATGCATAAGATTTACATTTTTTAAGTGTGTTAAATTTTTTGTCAAGCTTTGCATATGAGTTAAATTGTTGTGCCCAGACCATATTTTCCAACACATGCTTTTAAACTTTGCACAAGTCTTGTTTGTTTTCTTGTTGTGTGCAAAATTTAGGGCTCAGGCCTTTCTTTAAATTTGTTGCGTGCGTGCATTTTACTCGTCCCTGTGCCTTATCCTTGATAATTGCTCATTTATGTTTTGCCTATTTAGCTAAGTGCGTGCATGCTATGTTAGAAAACCCTGTTCCAAGTTCTTTTTTTATCAATTTCATCACTTACACTGGTAAACATTGAAGCATATTACTTCTTTCATGTGTATTGGGCTACTTGCATTGTCATCTTTCATTTGCACATGTACCTGTAAACATGTTAGGGCAGAAAAATTTTCATTCCATGCGTGTGTTCCAGGTAATATTATTTTGTGGTAATTCATATGTTCCTACACGAAGTTGGTTGCATTTTATTCATTTACGTGCCTACATGAAGTTTGCATTTTATTCATACGTGACTGCATAAAATAGATAGTCGTGCCTGTGTTAATACATGTTGCACGAAAATATGGTTCAAGTAAATAATGCATACACATGTCAGCATGTATAGCTTTGTCCAAATTGATTTAAAATATTTTGTCAATTTCATTCTTGTGAATACCTTGTTTTAATTTGTGCCTGTGTATTGTAGTGCACGTGTATATTGAGGCAGTGCAACATTTTTGATGAAAATGGTGCAGTGCATTATTTAATTTACGTTGAACCGGTGTTATGTTTTATAATGTATTTTGCTGCCGTTATTTTTGTAACGGAATTTGTACGCCGGTAAAATATTTTTGAAGCGTGTTGTTTTGATGACATTTTGACGAATAAAAATTACTGTTATTTTTTACTTCAGTAACCGTCAATTTAGAGTGAATTTTTAAGCGGTTATCTCGCAACGCCGATTTGGTATCCATTTTTATGGTGTTTTGTGAAGCGCAATATCCTCGTCGAAATTGTTGTAGTTGTTTCTGTTATAATCATGTGTTTTAAAAATCGTTTTAAAATAAAATTATTTCCAAAATTTTTACAGTTTGCGCTTTTAAAAGAATGAGGAAGCGATTTAAACGTTTCAGAAAAATTAAGGACTATGAACCCTTACTTTTACTGATTCGCTTAATTCCGGACTTGTCCGTTTGAGAACGTAAACTTTATTTATACAAAATATACAATTTTGCACTTTCAAGGAAAAGATGAAGAGATTTAAATGAGTTAGCAAAGTGCAGAATATGGAACCACGCTTTTACTAATTCGGTTAATTCCGGACTCATTAATTGAAATATCCGTTGTGGATTTTTCGTTTGATGATTTTGACGATTTTGTTGGGCTTTCGAGCCACTATGTTGGACCTTCAGCTCATATGATGGACCTTCTGGTCAAATACCTGTACTAGACCTTCGGGTCATATGTTGGATCGTCGGGTCATTTGTTGGGCGCCAAAATTATGATGACAGTACTTGGTAGGCTTCAGCCATATGTTGATGCACGTGCGGCGTTGCTTAGACTCGCCATATGATGGGATCGATCCACTTTTATGCTGATTTTTCTAGTTATCTATTTTTGATTTCTAGATTTTGTGAATTGCGGTTTTGAATTCAATTGTGAATTTGAAAGTTGACTTTGATGGAGTTTGATGTGATTTCTTCATTTAAACTATGTTGATTTCTTATGTTGAATAGTCTCATTCGAGATTATTATTATTTTTCTTGATGTTGTTTATGATGCATTCACTTATAAGAATAAATTAGACTGATCCGTTTATTATTTTCTTTTAAATAATACTCGGGTCAGACCGAGTTATTTCAGGATATTCGCTATCTCTGATTCAGTAGCAGCTTAAGCTTTTGGGATTTCACATCATCTTTTGCCTAGCCTTCGAGAAGTACTTTTTGTTTATTAGTTCTCATCTCATGTATGTTATGATGTATATGTATATTTATATGTATATGTATATGTATATGTATATGTATATGTATATGTATATGTATATGTATATGTATATGTATATGTATATGTATATGTATATGTATATGTATATGTACATTTGGTTCTTGTGAACCATCGGTTGTTGTAGCATGTATCCGGACTTGTCTTCCGCTATATATCTGATATTTCAGTTCTGTTATGCTTATACTATCAGTGTTGTTGTTATTATGAGTTGTTCTGAATTTTTCTTTAGCCACCGTAGTTTCGTTTTAGATTTGGATTGAATTTATATCTTTGGGAGTAATTTATAAAACTCCTATCGATGTAATCAATACTCGTCTAAGGCATAACTTACGGATGGTCACTTCTAACAAGCCTTATTCTTCGCAATAGCAGACGTTGTTCTTTATAATAACCTTAGTGATTGTGAGCATAGAGGTGGGGTGTCACAAATAAAATCGACTCCCAAAATCGATAATTCTCAAACTAGACTTTCCAAATTCCAAAATTGATTTTCCCAAATATAAAAAGCCTTTTCCAAATTCATTGGTTCCCAAAACCTTTTCCAAAATCATTTTCACAAGACCCTTTATATATATAAATATATAAAACTTTGAAAATCTTTGGATCACTTCATACTTGTATAAATTCCCTTTTTATGCTTCAAATACTTTCA
The DNA here is from genome assembly GCA_030765085.1 of Allium cepa. Taxonomy (NCBI): domain Eukaryota; kingdom Viridiplantae; phylum Streptophyta; class Magnoliopsida; order Asparagales; family Amaryllidaceae; genus Allium; species Allium cepa. The sequence goes on from CM060928.1 coordinate 996,251,030, forward strand.
AAAATCCTTTCCTTTTGGCAATAGATTCAACAAGGGGAGATTTATCTTATATAACAAAGATATATAACTTTACTTTGCACCAAATCAAATATTCAAATTTGATTACTCTACAAAGTCACTTATCATATTTTCCATAAAGTAAATTTTTACCATAGAAATATCTAATTTCCACTTTATTTCATCTTATATCTCACAAAATATAATTTCTATTTCAGAAATCATTTTACATTTCTTATCCACAGATTACCCAATGTCAATTTCATTCAAACCCGTACGATGTACTCATATCATTCGTACACAATACCAATCTGATCGCTCACTCTATCATACAATTCCACTTCCGAACTAGTATTGTCCACCTGACTTCCTAGTGCGGGCTCAGATCTGGTTTCTTGATCAAAAACCATCATTCCCCTTGCATAGCCATAACTATGATAGAGAATATCCAGAACCAATCAACAATCCACATCTATATTTACCATCGAAAATCAAATGAAAAATCCCAATTCGAATCGATATACTATCTTGAAATTCTGTGCTCAAATCAGGATTAAATCACTATGCGAATAGAATAATATAAGTACGTCCTATATATCTATCCTCATTGATTATTAACCAAATCAATTCTCTTTTCTATTCACATTCACTTATGCTTTCTATCCACTTATTCACAATTGCTTCAATCCCATTTGGATTATCACCTCAATTCTTATCTCAATTGGTAATAGATCATGAACAGTTTACACTCTGACCGGCTTAAATTTAGAAAATAATTTGAAAAGTTTAAGATAGACAAGTAGTTGAAAAATAATTATTAATTAAAAAATAGCTGTAAAATAGTTAAGTAATTATCAAAATGGTAAGGAAAATAGTTAAGTAGTTTGTAGAATATTTAGGTAAATGCAAAATTGTAAAATAGTAATTCGTAATAAAGTAGTTGAAAAATAGTGATTAGTTTATAAAACAGTTGAAAAATTGTTAAAAAGTTTTAAAAATAACTGTAAAATAAGTATAATATAGTTTGGATTTAAAAAGAAAGGTTGTATAATAAGTAGCTTGGAAAAATAGGTTTATATTTAAACAATTTATTTTAAAAATAGTCCAGAGCCAAATTGTTCAATTCCCAGTCTCCAATCCCATCAATTCAATTTAAATTTCCACTTCCATTTAAATTAACCCATTTCCAGTTTAAATAACTTCAATTTCCATTGAAATTGATTTAACCTCAATTCAAGTTGAATTAACCTCAACTTTTTTCAAATTCAAATCAAATTCCATTTGAATTTTAAACCTATTCAACTTTAATCACAATTTCAAATTATTCAAATCAATTTGGACTAATTTCAAACTAACCCACTTCAATTTCATATCATTTCAATTTCTGTTTGGTTTAATCCCAATTCCATTCTCATTCAATTTCAATTTCATTTCAAATTAATCCAACTCAAATTTTCCATTTGAATTTTAAACTTATCCATCTTCAATCGCAATTTTAATTAATTCAAATCAAATTCAATTTGAACTAATTCAATTTAAATCTCAACCTTTAAACCATCTCGAATTATATATATACGAGTTAAATTTTAGATGTTGATTTAATCCCTTAAATCTAATTAACCTTTATTTTTAAATCAACAATCTAAATCTTTAAACAATTAAATTCAGAGTCCAAATTTCAAAATTCCATTTTAAATTATTTTTAATTAAATTATTTCAAAGTTCAAATAAGAGTTCAAAACAATTTTAGTTTACAAATTCAATTCTTAACATTCAAATCTTAAGTTCAAAGGAATTCCATATCTTTAATTTCAAATTTAAGTTAAATTTTATTTATCTCTATAATGGATATATTACCATAATCCATTTCTTCATTCATTTAAACAAATCCAATTCACAGTTTAAAGATTATTAATAACAATAGGATAATGTTATCCAAATTATTTTAAAACATCCATCCATTTCCAATTTCCAGATCTCAAACCCATTTTGAGATCACATAAACTCTTAATTCAAATTAACCATTTAACTTTCCAAGTTAAATCCCAATTTCACCAATTCAGGTTGCTTGTTAAATTACTTAACCATCCCAAAGTTGAATTCAATTTACTAAATCCAGCCACGCTTACCTAATTTGAATTCCCATTTCAAAATTTAAACTTCAGATTAATAGTCGTCCCACTTAAGCTTAAAAACTTACTTCACTTTGGGTTTCACATCACATTCCAAGGAAAATTCAAAAAATCAACCTTAGAGTTTATTTCAAATATACATATTTATTTCCTTTACACACCAAGTTACTTTAAATTTTATACCACCTTTGGTTTTTAACTCAAAACAAATTTCTTTAAATTTTCATACAACTCCTGTTTAAAATGGGATCCTTTCATTCAAATACATTAAATAATATTATTTATAATTTGTTTATCACTTTGAAACAATTTTCAAATTTCTGGACCTAAAACTTCACAATTTAGATCATCTTCAGTTTCAATTTATAAGTCATACCTACCTAAATGATTTACTTCTTTAAAACATTTCATTTTGCTTAGTCATTAATACACAATTTATTATTAAACACAACAATCATTTATGATAATAACCAAGATTATCATATCTAGAAACCAATTCATTATTATCTTATTCTGAAACTCTTTCCCAAACTCAAGATTTTAATTTCAATTTGAATCCATTTCAAACTTATCTTTATTTAATTTCAATTTGGTTGTATTTCTATTTCCACTTAATTTAATTCCAATAATTTAACATCCAATTACCTTAATATTTATTAGAAAGAAATATTCCTTTATATATCAAAATATATTCTTAAAATCTTTATATAAGAAAATAACAAGTACGCTCTTATATATACTACACTCAACACATTCTAGGGTTTCCATTGACCTTGTCCTTAATGAGTTTCCCCCGCCAGAGCCAAGGTTCTCACTTAACCTGGCTCTGATACCAAATGTAACGACCCGGAAGTTTCGATTTTGAAAAATTCCATATAGTTGGGAAAAGAAGAATATAGATAGAAGAAAAACAGAAACAAAACACAAATTTTCACATTCGCACCGGATCAAAATATAATATCAAATAATATTATTCATAGAAAGAAAACTGTATCAGTAAATTTACATTTTTAATACATTAGAGTTACAATATTTCACATTCACTGGATTTGTTAAAAACAATATGTTCCATATAAACTATAATATAACGTAGCGGAATACACTCTATATGTTCCTACCATCTAGCTCGCCTCCTGAGCTCCAGAACGTCCTTACCGAAAAATCTATAATACTCGATCTGACCCAAGCATTACATCAAAGTAACACCCGGGTCAGACTAGAAATCAACGTGAGAAAACCCATCTAACATGGAATACAAAAGCATAAAACTTAAATAAATCCCGGGGTAGCTCATATAAATTTACAAATCCATAATTTGTTATAGACATCACTTATTTCGCACATCAATTACTAAGTACCAAAACTTCGATTACCGGGTCCAATTCACTTAAATCGTTCCATTCAGCCATTGATTTCACATATCAATCTATAAAGAATTCGAAGTGGTTTCGGGTATTTTCTAATACTCGACCCCAGTATCTTTGAGTCTATTGTCGTCCCTAATCCACATTGTTGAGTTTTAAAAACAATGCAATTCATATTCAGGATATCGTGATTTCACACAACAAATTTAACTCAGATAATCCACATTATTGACAGTTCAATCCGTTCATATCACAGCACATCTCAATTGCCCATCAAAGGCAACAACAATCCAAATCATCTAAAACCATTCAACTATCCATACTCAAGATTTATTAGATAAAAAATTCCAAATTAATTTAATTAATCTCTAATTAAATTAATTATCAACTTAATTACTCGAATTACTTAAATCCTGCTTACTTAACATTAATTAATTATAACCCAATTAATTAATTATTCCATAATCATCAATCTTAATTAATCATCCTTGATTAATTAACCTTTAATCATTAAGTAATTATTCGTTAATTACCACACATATTAATTAGCCTAACCATTCTCATTAAATAACTTTTAATTAATCTCCTAAATCAATTAAAAAAGATTTATTTCCTTGATCCTTAATTAATTACTCTAATTAATTATCATATATTTACCTACATTGCTTAATTATCCCTTAATTAATCACATAAATTAATTAACTAATTCTTTAATTAATTTCCTTAATTTAACCATACTTTTTAATTACACAAAATAATTACTCCTCGATTACATTAAGTAATTATCATCATTAAGTAATCTCATTTAGTAATCTCCCATTTATTTCCTTCCTTAATAAATGGCATTAAGCAATTATCCTTTAGTTACTTTCATACTTATTAATCAATTTTCATTAAGTGATTAATCTTTAATTAATCATCCTTATATTAATCACTTTAATTAATTTATCTCATTAACAAATCAATCCTCAAAATTGAATACTCAAATTACTTAACGTTAATAATTATCTAATGATTAAATTAATCGATTGTTTCCTTTATTTATTACATTAATCAATTAACCACCCCTAAATATTAAATAATTAATACTTTATTAAATTTCATTATTTCATTCACCTTAAGTCATTATATAATTAACTAATTACCACAATTTGAAAAAAAGTTTAAAACTTTGGAAACTCGTTTTTAAGCTTGTTAACACTTTGTATAATCACTTGGTTTAACATTTCCTTTGTACTAACAACTTTAGATAAGCTTTTAATACTTGATTTTAATAAACCTAAAAGGCTTGTTAACATCAAATTTTTAACCCGAGCAAAAATTATCTAAAACCGAAGAAAAAATTAACTCAGCACCAAGTCACCCAAACCCTCCTGCTAACTACGAGTCATCACTTAGACAACACGCATGCAAACCCGAGTTCAAACTTCTTCCCCAATCTAACAAACAACATCAGACACACACAAACATTCGTGCACATACACGACCATCGTCATTGCTCCGACCCATCACCGATGACACCTCCAAGTCAACGTCAGCATTCTCAAATGATTCCGATCAGCAGAACAACATTACGGTCTCCAGAGCGAAATCGAGTAGAGTAGGGGACACCAGAATCCAGACCCAAACCGTTGATTCACCCAACTCCAATGTCTTCGACCATCTGAATTTTTCCACCGAGCCTAGAAATTTGCCAGAGTCACACGCCGTCCTCCCCCTACTCCTATCAAGCCCAACGCTTCGACGTTGCCGCAATGGCCTCGAAGTCAAACCCGACCCTGACTAGTATCCAAACCCTAGTTTGCCTCATTCCAACCACCACGGACTATAATAAAATACATCCTCATTTTTAACGTGATTGTCAACCCTCTAGGCAACTTCGACCACGACCCCGAGGACATCCATCGCGCCGATCGCCAGAAATTGGCGACAACCCAAATTCATTCAAATTCCATTATCTCATCATATCCCAAACTAAAAATCTCAATTTATACACCTAAATTCATGATTTTGCCTCATGAACCAGAATTTACGATCAAAGATTTAAATTAACAAGTTCGATTTTAACCCATTACTTTGATATCGACTGTAATTTAAATATTTTGAGATAAATACTTGATACATATCCTTGAATCTATTTTTAAAATTCATACTACTCTATAATGATCATTTTTCATTCAAGAATCATGGTTTTAAGTTTGGTCATAGAAAGATATATGAATTTTTCAAATGAAACTGAATCTTGTAAATCAACAAAGCAGTGTGTGTGTGTGTGTGTGTGTGTGTGTATTCACATAGATATTCACATTGATATACATACCAGCTCAGACATAATCCAGAAAACAGTCATGCGGACATAAATTCAATATTCCATATAGGTTTGTCGCATGAGATTAATTAAAACCGGTTTTAAAGAGAAAAATTGACTCACTTTTATTTATGCAAACAGAGAACCTGGACTTCTTTTGAAACTGGAGATGTCTAAATCTGTTTCTTGATATTTGAGATGAACTTTTCTTTGAGTATGAAATGATCTGTTCTTTATTTCGAGATTGATTTGAACTTTGTTTTAAACTTCAGTTTGGATTTAAAATTTGTTCAAGTTTGGTTTTTACTGGCTTTAGTTTTATAGACTTTCTTTCATTGTTTTGAAAGATGAAGATAGAAAGAAAAAAATATAATAATAATAAAATAACTTGGTGACACTTGTTCAATGCATGGCATAAATTACTTACAAATGTTGAGTGGTATTTTAAAATTTTACACTTGTATTTTTATATGATTCAAGGTTTAGATTTGTTAACTTATGTATATAAATATCTTACATTTGTAATATATGTTTATATATATTTTTTATAATAATTCCAATTTGGTTTTATTTTAGAAATGTCTTAAGTGTTTAATATCTAAACTTCTCTTATATTTATCTATTTATAATGTTAAAAGTAGATGATATGGAATCCCAATTACACTTATAAATAGTTATACAAATATACTAATTATATATATAATCTATTTATATTTTTAAATGTTTTCCGTAAAATAAATTTCTATTTAGTAACTACCTTCCTTAATTTGTAAAAATAACAAACTATATACTAATAAAGTCTTCTACATATATTTTATATCCAATTTGTTTAAGATGTTTATTCCTTGAATTTTCAATTCAAATTCAATTTAGAATCAACTCATATATAGATATATACACTTAAACATACCCATATTTAATTTTTTTGAAAATAAAGAAAATTTTCCTATTTAAAATCTACTTATATTTATATATACAAACCATCATTATTATTTGTGTTAAAAGAAAATTTTGTCAATTTTAAATACTTATATTAGAGATTATCATATAAATATTTATCCAGATATAAATATTTATTATCTGATTTATTTATTTGATTTATAAATTAGTATTTCAAGAGTTAAATTAGATAACTATCTAATTATCTGAAGCCCGAAAATCCGGGTTATCACACAATTTCACTTCCGAACTAGTATCGTCCACCCGACTTCCTAGTGCGGACTCAGATCTGATATCTTGTTCAGAAACCGTCATTCTCCTTGCATAGCCATATACTATGATAGAGAAATTCAAAATCAATCAAAAATCCATATCCAGGGTTCACCGTCAAAAATAGAGTGAAAAATCCCAACTCGGATAGATATAAATACCTTAAAATTTAGTGCTCGAATCTGGACCAAATAGTTATGCGAATAAAATAACATATGTACATCCTATGTATTTATCTCCAATTGATTATTAGCTATATCAATTCTCTTTTTATTTAAATTTATTTTGATTTCTATTCACTTATCCACACTTATTGTTTCCCACACCTTTATTAAATATTCATTCATATACTAACTTAGTATTTTCCCTAATTCCAATTTTACTTAAGAATTTCACCATTGCTTCTTAAATCCAATATAAATATTCTATACGGATCCTTATATTTATTTCTTTATATCCACTTTTATTCAATTTACATTCTAAATTATATTTGATTTCATTTTATCTTCAAATTCTGAATATTGAATTTTATCAACTATCTTCCAGTTTCCAAATATTTAATTTTACCGACCACTTCTTAAATCCATTTTGTTAAATAACTTAAATCAATTTGTTCCATCCATAAATTTATTTCCAACTAGTAAATTTTATTTCAATAACCATTCCATTTAATCTACTTAGAATTTTCCTCAAATTCACTTTTATTTAACTAGATTTCAGTTACATTCCAGTTCCATTAGAAATTTTAAACTTCCATAAGTTTGCCACTTATTTAAATTCCATTTGCTAAATAATTTTAATTTTCTCCATTTAATTGACTTATTTTCTAACTTATTTCATTTTCACACTTGTTTTAATTTAATTCTTCTTTAACATATATTTTATTCTAACACATTTCAATTTTTAGGAACACAAATTTACCAATATTCTATTCATCCATCTCTTCCAGTTTGTTCCCTTAATTGGTTTATTTTACTTATTTATTTCATTATCACACTAACCTTCTTTTAACTTTCTTCAGTTAGATAAAAATCCTAACAATTCCGAATTCCTATAAGATTTTCATACTTTCTTATATTCCATAAACTTTTTCAATAAGACTCTAGAGTTTTTTTTAAATAATTACTCAACATTTCAAAATCATTTTTAAAATCAATTATATACATAATTCATTTGCATATCAAATTATTCTTTGAATTTTAAAGTCAGACCTATTTTTGCAAATAATTCCAATTCAAAGCCTTCAAGCAGCAATTCCTCCTTTAGAAACTCGAAAATGAACACCGATGGTGTCGCGATCATCATCGGAGTTATTTTCCAGCGATCGAAAAGAGTTCAGTGCTTTTATCTCTTTTAACAAAAAAATTTATAAATATTTTTAATTTCAAATTTCAAATTTCACCAAATTTCCTATCCAGTTTAAAAATATTTCAAGAGATAATATCACTATTATTTCTCCAAAACCTCTGAAATCATTTTCAAACTCAAAGGAAATTTAAATTTTTCCCAAATTTTCGAATTCCAAATCCTTTCAATCTATAGTCAAATATTACTCTGGAATTTTTATTTCATTTACAATTATAAATCACATTTATAATTCACATTTATGAATTCCATTTTGTTATATAATTATTTCTCTTAATTTTAATTATAATTTCAACTTTTATTTAATTATTCCTAACAGCAATGATAATAATTTAATATCATCACTTCCTAATAATCAGCAACCATATACATAATAATAATTTACGAAAAATTATTTCTTTCATATATAAAAATAATTTTGGTATAATTATTTCATCCACCTATTTTAAACGATATAGTGTCAAATTGTTATGTACAAGTGTTTAGAGATCCCTATTAATAACGTTAATTACTCGTATTAACTAGAATCTAAACCAATCAACACAATATAAAACAATTTTCTATTCACTAATAAATACGCGCTCATATCTATTAATATACTCAAACTCATTCTAGAGTACTACTGACTCTATCTCTAACGAGTAATCCCACCAGAGCCAAGATTCTCGCTTAAGCTTCAGCTCGGATACCACTGTAACAAGCCGAGCCAGTGGCGTCCGGTAGGCTTTTCAACCATCCCAGCCCCACCGTGGCATACATGGTTCCTCGAATTTACTTTTACGGCCAGCCTCTCGACTCGCAACCAACCCTCATAGGGACATATAGGGGTAAAAGTCTCCTGCTCTCCACTAAACACGAAGCGAGAACCCCCATCATGCTGTAATGAAGCAAATCCGATACCGGTCTCTTCGAAACGATCAGCGCATTGGTCAATATTGATAATCTGTTATTTAACTATCAAATAACATCCATAAACAATCCATCAGGCCTTAACAATTTCCCAATTTATTCAATTTAAATATCTTCATAAGATTACTTTTCTACACTTTAACCCTTTTGAAAATAGTTTTCAAATCACATTTTCCTCTCGCGGAATAATTTCCAACCAATTGTTTGTTTCCACTGAAAACATCAAAACATATTGAATTTAGATTTTAAAACAATTTAAATGGCTTTACCCAAAAATATACACTTAACAAGTTTGAAATAAACTACTTAAATCACTTTATTCAAAATATTAGTTATAAAATTATATAATAATTTTCCAAGAAAAAACTTTAGCCAAAACTATTTTTGAATAAATCTATTGCATAAAGCATAAATACTTATAAATATCTTTTAAACCATAATACTAATTTAATCTTTAAAAATAATTACTACAATAATTAATTTAATAAATATTTACTTCAAAAATTTTAAAACAGTTTTAGATAATTAATTTCTCTAAAGATCTCCTTCTTTTTAAAACATCTTCAAAAACTTCTAATTTATACTTAAACCTTCCTTTGGAAATAAACTTAGCTTTTCTGGAAAAATGCACTTTCACTTCCAATACAACCGTCTTATCATAGTAAATCCTTCTCGATTTATTTCCAGTTTAATTTACCTCCCACGTAAATTTCTTTTCCACACTTTTTCTAAAAATAAACCATTATTTATTTTCAAAACAAATCAACCTTTTCTTTTAAATTCCACCGTGAATTTATACTTCCAAATTATCCACTGATAAATGTTCAATTTACTTATAAACCTTGTTTATAAATACCATAATCTCATTCTCTTTGGAACTACTGTTTCAAATAACTTAACCAATTCTAAAATTGATTCTCTAAATTAAATTCCCCATAGAATTTATTTCTCGATTTATTCAAAATTTATTTCAAAATCCATTAGTTCTAGATTCACTTCTTAATTATGATTTAAAATCTTATTTAAACTGAAAATATCAATTTCATAATTTATTTCAAAATTCTCCTTTTATTTATTCCCAAATTTTAAATCTTGAATTCAAAATAATTTCTTAAATTCTTAACAATATAACTTAAGTCCTCAAATTCATTTATTCCCATTTATTCAAAAATCTCTTTTCCCATACTCGAAATTTATTCGATAGGATTTTAAAATCAAACTTTTATTTCTTTTCCAAATTCATTCTTTTGATCTATTTTACTTAAAATTTCTCTCTTTATATCTGTTTTCAAAATTAGATCTTTTCATATTTTTGATATCTTCAAATACCCAAAATATGTTCAGCAAAACCCATATCATTCACTACTTTAAACTCCCAATATAATCAATCATAACACAGATTATGAAAACAAATTTCAATATTTTGAGGAATCCAGTTGGATACCTCCAACCTATTTTTCCCTGCATCCAAAGATGTTAGTCAGCAAATAAAATACCAAATCCCACTTCGAGGGAACATCACGGTATAAAGGGTCATCCGCTATTATGCGAAGCGCATAGGGCCTCATACGCTATATAATGTAGGAACATCAATCACTCTAATATATATACTACTATATATAATATCACATCCAGATAGATAATAAATCATCAATTCAACCAATCAATCCAATAATTTAAATTTAAACTATTTAAATTAACGGTAAGCCAAATGAGTGAGATTAACTCACCTTTGATTTTATTAGCAATTCGATCCAAACCAGCTTGTTTTCTTCATGATTTCAGACCTTGAATAGACATCATATGTTTTATTATCATTTGAACTAATCGAACAATTTATTACCATCTATTAATTTAATTAACTAAGAATACTACTTAAACTAATTTCCTTTAATAAATTATATTTTTATGACTAAAATATTTGAAAAAATTAATCTCCATCATATATTATTTCAAAAATTAAACTAGCAAGTTAAAAATGTGCACATGCATATTTATTTTTATTCTTTTATTTTTGAAAACCCATATACTAGTAAAAATAATCGATATAGATTCAAAAATATAATCATTATACAAATCCTTCTATTTTCCAAAATCTATAATTATATCCTTTTTAACATTTTTCCTTTTATTGTATGTACATATATATTTATAACTCTTTAAATTGAAAAGAATAAATAGTAAACATATGTTACTATTAATTTTTTTTTCAAATCTATATAAATTTTAAGTAAAGTTAATTATCAAATACCTTCGCTGCCTATCGAACAACTGCCAAGCCGTCCTCCAGCCCTCGTCGATCATCCCCGAGCCCCACTTCATGAGAATCCCATTGCCGGCGAGCTCAACAACGTGCCCTAACCCTCTGCCTGCCGTACAACCCACGCGCATGCCCATGCAGTTCAGCCTCAACATGCGTCTTCGAAACCTCCAGTCGAATACTGCCGCAATCCTGGCCCTGCCCTTCGACCTTTTGCCACCACACGATTCGACTTCGCCTCTAATGCTACCTTCATGTGATTCGAGCCCGATGGTTTACCCCTATTTCTCGCTTGGTTGTGACTTCGATCGCGTCAACATTTCTTTTTTTCGAACGATCGATTGTTGGATTGAACTAGAAAGAAGCGGCCATCTTTTTTTTTCTTTTTATACGAGATTCAGCCATTTTTATTATGAAAGATAAGAGATTTTGAAATTGAAATTAAAGATAGGGGAGAACTGTATTGCTTCCTTCTTTTTCGTTAACTGGTTAGAGTTTTAAAAGAAACGAAGGGGAAATCTAGTACGTGATTTTAAAAGGCAGTAGACAAAGTAGGCAGTAGGGTGGCTAAGAGAAGACATAAAGTAAATCTGATGTGAATAGCAATTTTGACCAGTCAACAATGTGTACAATATTTTTTAAATTTAAATTTGAATCGCCTCGAAATCACCACTTAAAATTTTGAGTTCCTATCGAGACGTGCCACTAGGCGTTTATAATGTTATCCTCCTAATTCGAACGAAATGGAAAAGGTGTCAAGTCCTAATTAGATCTAATGCCTCTAATGCCTCTAATGTAACTTGTTTCGTCGAATTCCAAGACTCTGTCTCGGAAGGCTATTTTTAAATGTCAATTTAAATGATATATTTTTGAAACTGAACAGATCACTTTTAAATTCACTTTTAACGTTTTTATTACCTTCAGTATAATCAATTTAAATTTTACAAGCCTTTAAATTATTTTTAACAAGCTTTAAATTTCTGATTCAACAATTTACCCAATTTACTATTATTTAATTTAATAATTAAACCACTCAATAAATAGTGAAATTTGAAATTTAAGTTAGAAATTAACTTTTAAATATTTAAAATCAATTAAATATTCCAATTTCAAATGTCTAAATTCCGGGCAATCACAATGTAAATGATGGTAATTTGAAGAAGTGCGTCCGCTCGGGGAAGCTAGCCCACTTGGCCGGTACAATTCATGTTTTAGTCATTTCAAATTGGCACAAGTGCCAGGCTAACTATCATCGTTCTCTTTCTTCAAATCAAACAAACGATGCCAAATCCAACCACCTTGTTCTGGGTCATCACTCCACGTACACAGTTGTTAAAGTGGTTCCCGCGTCGATAGAGAGTATGCCCATATCTGGCTCCGGTCGCTTCAACAACGGAACGTCATTTTACACACCGGTTGGTACTTCTACATTTCGAAACCATTCACACTTAATATCAAAATATCATATTCACTTCAAAATCAAATCCATTTTTAAGTCTTCACATTTACTCAAAATATACCATTTCAATTCCAAATCATTTTCGTCTCAATATCGCAATATCGATTCCAAAATGGTTTCAAATTTACATTTAGGTTATAACTTCATTTAACCCCATTCGTGTTTAAATCCATGATTTAAAATAAACATTCACCCTTGACCAGTTTGAATCTTTGAAAAATAGTTTGAATAGTTTTAAAATAGTTTAAATAATCAAAATAGCTAAAACAGTTTAAATGGTTAAAATAGTTTAATATAAAATAATTTAAATATTAAAATGGTTTATAAAGAAAAATAATTTGGATGCCAAAATAGTTTGTATACTTAAGAAGATAGCTTTTAAATAGTTTTATATTAAATTATTTATTTGAAAATAGTTTCAAAATCAAACCGGTCCAAATCAAACTTCCGAATTCAAATTTCCATTCAATCGATTCAATTTTGATTTTAATTCAAATCAATTTCAAATTAATTCAATCTGTAACGACCCAGAAATTTTCGATCCCGAAAATTCCGGATAGTTAGAGAAAAGAAGAAAGAGATAGAAGAAGAACAGAAAAGAAACACACAATCTCACAATCGCAGCGGATAAAATATAATATCAATAATAGTTATGCCAAAGAAAACTGTATCTATTAATTTACATCGATATATCAGAGTTACAACAATTTTATACAACATTGGATTGATATAATTTAACATGTCTCAGATATACAATATCATAGTGGAAAACTCTCCATACGTTCCTGCCATCCAACTCGCCTCCTGAGCTCCAGAACGTTCCTACTTGAAAATCTGTAATACTCGGTCTGACCCGAGCATTACATCAAAGTAACACTCGGGTCAGGCTAGAAACCATCGTGAGTAAACCCATCTAACATTTAATACAAAAGTATACAGCTTATATGCACCCGGGTAATTTGCATCAATATACAATTTCACAAATTGTCATAGTCATCACTTATTTCTCACATCAATTTCTAAATACCCAAACTTAGATTAAATGGTGCAATTCACTTAAATCATTTCTCTTCAGCCTATTGATTTCACAAAATAATTTATAAAGAATCGAAGTGGTTTCGGGTATTTCCTAATACTCGACTCCGGTCTCTTCGAATCCAAAACCATCCGAACCCATGCTATTCAAGAAACACAATTAAATCTTTAAACACAAGATGCCACTTTTTACACAACAATTCATCATCGATAGATAACCTATTTTCATGGTTCAAGATAAAAATATCATATAACAACATTCCATATCAGAATTGTCAACCAATTATTCATAAGCAAGATCAATTAGTCACCCCCTTTCTTATTAAATCAAATTAATTACTTTTAATCTTGCTTACTTAATAATAATTAATTACAATTCATTGATTATTCATTTCCTAATTATCTTTTTTTTTTAATAACATTCAGTAATTAGCCTTTAATTAACTTGACACATTCATTAATCAATCTTGATTAATCACATTCAGCAATTATTCTCAATTACTAATCATTAATTAATTTACCCCTTAATTAATTAATAAATCCTTTAAATATTCAACTCGATTAATCATCCTTAATTCTGCTTACTTAACCATTGATAAATTAGAAACCAATTAATTTACTCTTTTCTAATTATCCAACTTAATTAATCTCCCTTGATTAATCATTTACTAAATATATTAAGAAATTACACTTTATTAATTACATTTTGTAATTGTACTTATCAAATCATCAAGTGATTATCTTAAATTAATTAAACTAATTAATCAACTAAAACTAATCACATTAATTAATTAATTACATTAAGTAATTAATTCCTTTAATTACTTATTTTAAGTAATTATACTTAACCAATTTCACTAATGATTTTCCTTAATTAATTACTTTAATTAATTGTCCCTAAGCAATTAAGTTAATTATTGAACCCTTTATTACCTATATTAAATAATGATTTAATAATGATAAATTGTTCATCATCAATCAAGTCCTTATTCAATTAAGATAAATCATTATCTTAATTAACTACTTAATTATTATTAAATTTCATTTGAAATCTTACAGAAATAAATTAAACTCTGAAACCATTAACTTTGTCAGTGTCAAGAATACCCGGGTCTAATTCCAAACCCCCGAGCTAATTCCAGTTCCAATTTGAACACTAAGTATTTTAGAAACACTTCTATCTCAACCCTTTACCATCCTCTATTTCTTAATCTAAATAAATTCTAAAACCATCGGCCCGCTATTCTCAGGCCCAACCAATTTAAAGTCCACAAAAACAACGACTTCCTCTTCTCCTTACCCTCTTACTCTTCCTATCCCTCCATCCCCCTGCACAATGTATCACGGTGTACATGCACACCATCCCCTGGACGGCGACCATGTCTCCGATCATCTCTGCAAGTCACATATGATCATCCCATCTCGTCCAACCATTCAGACCACGACGAACTTCCTTGATCGACAAATACAACCTTCGGCACATCTACTGGAACGAATAGGATCCTTCGACCACCCCACTTCGACCATTTCTATCGTCTTACACCCTCAAACTTCATCGGAAGACCCGCCACCATCTCCTACATCGTTTTCCCCACGTGCGACGCCTTCTATTCTTCCGTTTGCTTTGCTTTTCAACCTAAAACCTAAAGCCAGTCGAAGATCCTTTAAACCCTACTATTCGATCGTCCCTCTTCCTCAAGCACTAGAAAATTCCAAAGGCATTTTTCCCCCATTCCCCATGTCCTATTCCTCCTCCACATCAAGTGTCGCATCCTCGAATCGACCCAGTTGTCCCAAATCGCCAACTTTCCCAAATCCTTTCAACCTCCAATTCCACACAAATTATAAACTTAGAATTCTTGATTTTGCTATGATAGATCAATAATTTCCAAGACTAATTCAACCATATAAAAGAAACATAGGAAAATTGTGGTTGAAATTTCCAGTTGAAATTTAATTTACTGTATAATTCAATTTTTTTTCTACAAAATGCTTAACAAAATTTCTTGAGACAATTTTATAAATAATATCACATTCGTACAATCCATTCCCTTTTAATGATCTTAGCCGGAAAATATTTGGAGAGCAAGAAAAATTGTTTTTGAATCAAATTTGGGTCTGAAAACAAAAAGAACAGAGGTATAAATTCTCAGGCATGCAGAGGATCTTTTAATGATTCAGCCATATTTTCCAAGCAAATACACCCATACATTTATATGAATCATATTACTACTTAAATTCATCACATGCATAGTTAGAAATGATAAATTTTCTAACATACTTTGAGCTTTCCTGTATTTCCTATTTCCAGAGAATGTTGTTAACTAATTCCACTTAAAACCATTTTCTAAACTTGAATCTTGTTAATCTAAACAAAATTTGTGCCTGTAAGAGAATGGGTAGAAGATTTGGGGTTTTGAATTTGTTTAAAATACTATAAACCTGAACAGAGTAATGTTCTTGTTTTCCCAAACATGCATACATCATTTTCACAAATTCATGTTCATGCAGACAATTTTTCCTCATTCACTTCAATGATCATCACATGCAGATTAATATTCAGAGGGGTTTCTGTTTTTTTTGAAAATGTTAAAGAGTAATCTACTCACCAGACAGAAAGAAAACAAAGGCCGGATTTACTTGTTCCAGGCTTGTTTAATTTCGAACTTCTTTTTTTTCAATTTTGCTTGCTGATTGTTGAATTGATCTCGAATTCCTGTTGTATGCTTACTCGATCAAGTTGAAGTTGAATCTGTTGTTGAAGCTTAGTTGAATATTGAAACAAGCTGAAGCTTTTCTTTTTAGAAGGTTCTCTAGTTTTTGAAAAAATTGTTTACAGGCTTGGATTTCTTTGAAGTTTGGATATTAACATGTTTTTGATCTAGAATTTCTTTGTTTTAGCTGAGAAAACAAAACATTAAAAATTTGAAGAGAGGAAGTATATGTCTTATAAATTAAAATATGATTTATTGAAAATATAAAAGAAGGTAAAATTAAAGGTTGACACATGTCAAAACCTTACATTTGTCATTTGTTGTTTAATTACAGTACACATATTCATATATCCTTCCAATTGCCTTAAAACCACCTTAATATGTTTACATGTGTTAAATTTCTTTTATTATATGAAATCCTTCTTTTTATTAAATTATTTAAGTCCATATGCATTTATGTTTTACATTTAAATGTATATAATGTTTACTCTACTTAACTATTTAACACATGTTATTTTCATAGTTACTCATGTATTTGCATAGTTGGAATCTTTTACACTTGTTAAAAATGAGCATCTTTATGTTTATGTCCTCATTTTATCTTAACTTAATAATTATATTTTTACCCTTTTTAAATTAAGTATTTATAATTATTCATTATGTTCACAAATATAAATGTAAACTATGTTTTATAATATCTATATATATTTTAATCTCAAATTCTGATTCAAACTCAAATCCTAATTCAATTCAACTCTAATATATGTATATATTTAAACAATACAACTTAAATTTGAAAATCATTACATTATTACCATTGTTTGAAAATAACAATTTTGCAGATTATAAATAATTTATAAAGGAGATTATCACATTTATTTGTTTAATTATAAATTAGTATTTCAATTTAAATTAGATAATTATTCAATTATCTAATGCCCGAAAATCCGGGTTATCACATTCCTCCCCCCTTAGAATCTTTTCGTCCTCGAAAAGGAACGAAGCCAGAATTTATTTAATATTTAAAAACAAGTTAAAATATTCTTTAATTTTAAATTAAAACACATTTAAAATCTATATAGTATAGCCAAAATAGTTTTTATGACAAAAATACTTTTATAGCTCGATGCCTCAACAAGTCCATCATCGTTCTCATAGAAATTCGGTCATACGTTGATCAGGCTTAGGACTGAAAATCTATAAGTACTTAGCAGACCCATTTTCAACACCCAGTGAAAATACTTGGAAAATAATTTTATTGAAAATATAGAAAACAGTTTTTGAAAAGAGAGGATATATCTTTGGTGAGAATGCTCTGGAAATCATCACCCCCATCTATGGTCACAGTTACATTCCAGGGTTACGTTGCCGTCGCAACAAAAGTCCATGTCAAACTGCAGGCTCTCCGCGGCCTCTCGATTACGTCATAGAACCCACACAACAGATCACAGTTACATCCAGGGTTACGTTGCCGTCACAACAAAAGTCCATGTAACCGCAGGCTCTCAGCGGCCTCTAATTTTCGCTGTCGAAATGAAACCTCTCCACTCCTACATAAGTCGAAGTCTGTCGATATAAAATTAAACGCAGACTATTGGCTCTCAGCAGCACACACGACTTTCGCTATGTTATACCATAGGTCGCAGTCTACCGATATAAAATCAAACATAGACTGTTGGCTCTCAGCGACACACACGACTTTCGCTATGGTATACTCTACTCATAATTCCCAGGAACTAGTTTTGTCCGGACTCCTCACAGGATCAACTTTAGAACCTCCCCTTGGGGCTCATGGCAGCACCACCCGGTGGTACTCCTGAGAAGTTCATTTCAAGGGAGCGCCTTTTTCTCCAGAGCCATCAACAAAACATTTTATACTATACACATATAGTATCTTTAAATCATACACCTAGTACGATCTCATACAAAGCTCCTTTACAAAAAATCGATTACTCCAAAATCGATAATTCTCAAACTAGGCTTTCCATATTCAATATTGATTTTATCCCAAAAATCAAAAGCCTTTCCAAAACCAAAGGTTCTCAAAACCTTTTCTAAAATCCTCATAAGATCCTTTATATATATATATACAAATATATATAATTTTTAAAACTTTGGATCATTTCAAACTTGTATAAAATTCCTTTTATACTTCAAACGTTTTCAAAAACCCTTTTCTTCTGGCAAAAGATTCAACAAGGGGAGTTTCACTTTATAATACAAAGATACTTAACTTTGTTTACTCAAAAATCAAATATTCAAATTGATTATTTTTTTTCAAAATTATTTTCATTCAAATCCGTACGATGTACACATATCATCCGTACGCTATACCAATCTGATCGCTCACTCGATCACACAATTTTACTTCCGAACTAGTATCGTCCACCCGACTTCCTAGTGCGGACACAGATCTGGTTTCTTGATCAGAAACCGTCATTCTCCTTGCATATTCATAACTATGATAGAGAACATCCAGAACCAATCAACAATCCATATCCAGGTTCGCCGTCGAAAATCGAGTGAAAAATCCCAACTCGGATCGACTTAATTATTTCGAAATTCTGTGCTCGAATCCGAATCAAATCACTATGCGAATAGAATAACATACGTACACCCTACGTATTTCTCTTTCTATTCATATTCACTTTAATTTTCATTCACTTATTCACAATCTCTTATATCCATTCGGATTATCACCTCAATTCTTATCTCGATTGGGTATTTAAACAATAACAGTTTAAACTGTGTCCAGTTTAAATTTAGAAAATAGCTTGAAAAGTTAAAAATAGATAAGCAGTTGGAAAATAATTACTAATTTGTAAAACAGGAGTAAAATAGTTAGAAAATAGTTAAAATAATTATATAAATTTTAAATAATTGCAAAATAATAGTAAGATAGTAATTAGTTTTGTAAATTAGTTGAAATATAGTAATTAGTTTATAAACAGTTGGAAAATTGTTAAACAGTTTCAAAAATAACTGTAAAACAAATATAAGATAGTTTGGCTTTTAAAAGAAAAGTTGTATATATAATAAATAGCTTTGAAAATAGGTTTATATTAAAACAATTTATATTAAAAATAGACCAGAGTCAAAACTGTTCAATTCCCAATCTCCATTCCTAATCAATTCAATTTAAATTCCATTTCTGTAACGACCCGTAATTTTTAACAAATTAAATTAGAACAGTTAATTGATTTTAAATTATTTAAAGGTTAATTTTAACTTGAATTCCAAATATTAATATTTACTTGATAATTAAATCATTGAATTGTATAGTTTAAATATTGAATTTAATAATTGAAATTGGGTAAATTGTTGAATCCGAGATTCTAAGCCTATTTAAAATAATTTGAAGGCTTATAAAATCTATAATGATGATACTGAAGATAATAGAATGGTTGAAATTTAATGTAAAGGTAATTTGTTCAATTTTAATAATATATCGTTTAAATTGGAATTTAGAAATAGCCTTTCGAGGCACAGTCTCGGAATTCGACGAAACCAGTTCCATTGGATTCGTAATATTGTATTATTGTCGGATTTCAATTTTCGTAATGTTCGGAGTTATAGTGTTATCGTACGGTATGTAAACGAGTTGATAGGAGTTTGAGATATTTTGAATAATAATAATAATAATATATAAAAGTAAAATCAACTATACAGTAATCTTCTCCAATACGCTTCCCCAACTTTATATCACATCTATTCTCTTCCACCCCTTCGGCTAAACTCACGAAAACATATTCAAAAAAAAAGAAAAGAAAGAATGGAAACCGAGCCCTCTCTTGTCCTTATTCCCAAAATCAAATTCGTGTATTACGAAAAAAAAGGGGGGGGGGCGACTCAAACTCGAGAGGGGAAGAAGCAAGGTCGCGCGCGCGAGCTAGGGCTTCTCGTGCTAGGAGCGACGACATGAAGATGTGGAAGGATTGTTCGCGATGGATCTAGAGATGGCGCGAGGTCGCGGGAGAGTCTCGAAGTCGATGCTCGTGGAGGGAAAGAGGAGCGACGGCTCGACAATTGTTGCTTGGGGGAGACGTCATACAACCAACGTCCATGCTAGGGTTTCATGTGGAGAAGATGATGAGGCTGCGAGCACTCGTGTTCAAGAAGGAGGAATCGCGATCTGGGTTGGGTTGTTGATCGACCGTGAGTAATCTTTCCTTTATTTTATTTTTTTTATTTCGGCTGTTTGTTTTAAACTTAGGCTAAATAAAAAAAAATATAGTAAATAAAGAAAAATGGAATTGTTTAAAACATTTATGAATCCTGTAAGTTAAATGCTTTTCAAAATTTAAATTAAGACAGTTGATTTATTGTTAAATAAGGTATGTACATAAAAGATACTTAAAACTTAATTATTTTACAAATTAAATTAAATGTTATTGTGATTAGTATTTAACAAAGAACATGTTTATCTTAAGTATATGTAAGATTTGGTCACTTATGAAATAAGTCAAAGATTAATTAAGTAATTGATTTGAAATTTCTGATTGAATAATTTACAATTAGTGGTATACGAATGGGAATTAGGTTTTAGGAATTAACAATGAAGGTTAACAATTGATAGCTAGGGGATAATGAATTAAAAATCTCTTGGGAAGTAATAAATTAATAATCACTGGATGAAATTAATTGAAGGAAGTGGATTGCCAATTGCGAGGCAAATGTGAGTAAATCTCACTCTGTTGGGTTTTTATTTAAATTTAAATGGTTAAATTTAAATAAGTGATTGAATGATTAAATTGATTGGGTGTGCACTATTGATGATATGACTTTGGTTTTGGGTTGATTCGTGTACTGATTGTTGTCTGACTCGAAGTATTCGGGTTTTAAATAGTTTTAGACTCGGATCATCTAATTTGGTAATTTAAGGTTTGAATAAATTAAATTTTTAAGTTTTAACTTAATAAATCGAGAGTAGATAATTCAGAATAATTATTGGATGGTTTGTTAAGTAATTACTAAATGAAATTAATAAATATAATCACTTTGGGAAATTGTCAGGAGATTAATTAAGATGATTAACAAAGAAGTAATTGACTTAATTAATGAAATAAATAAAAGCTAGTTAATCACAATTTAGGATTAATCGAAATGATTATACGTTGGTTTGAAGTAAGATAATTAAATTTGATTAGAATAAATTAAAATATAATTGGAAATCCTTAATTTATATAATTAATGATGTAATCAAAGATTTATTAATAAAGATGAATTAATCAATAATAAGTGACTTATGAGAAGTTAATTAAAATAAGTAATTAAGGATTAATGCAATTAATATAGATAATTAATTCATGATGTAATTAAAGATTACTTACTGATTTTTGGATTAAGGAAAATTAATATCATGAAATTAATTAAAGAGAATCACTTGCATAAATTGGTGGATAATTAATCCAAGTTAATTAATTAAGATGACTAATGAAGGGATGATTGATTTATTAATTTGAAATTAATTGATGACTAAATAAAGAAATCTAAGTGGTTGAGGTTAGTAATTCAATCAGGAGTAATTAAATTAAATTTGTATGTGATTAAGCTTTGCTTATGGGTGATTGAACGGTATTGGATGCTTGAATGAGTTGATATCCCTGATATGAAATGTTGTGTGTTTCTTATGGATAACTTAGGATAGGTGACGTGAGACTTGAGGAGGCCGGTATCGGGTATTGGGAAATACCAGAAACCACTTCAATTTTATAGATTGATATGTGAAATCTATACGCTGGAGTGAAGTGTTTTAAAGAAATTGGACTATTTAAATGAAAAAAATTGGTATTGAGAAACTTATATGTGAAATAAGTTGGTGTCAATGATAAATTGTGGATTTGTGAATTTATTCGAGCACCCCGGGTTTTAATTAAAGTTGTAAGCTTTGTATTCCATGTTGGATGAGTTTTATATAAGTGGTATACTTTGTGTTCCATGTTAGTTGGGATTACTCACGCTGGTTTCCAGCCTGACTCGGGTGTTACTTTGATGTAATGCTCGGTTCAGACCGAGTATTACAGATTTTCAGGTTAGGACGTTCTGGAATTCAGGAGGCGCGATGGACGGCAATATCGTATAGAGTATTTCCGCTGTATATATATTATTGTTCATCTGGGACATGAAAAGTGTAAATATTCAGTGGCTGTATATAATGTGAAACTCTGATGTATTAAATTGTAATCGACAGATATAGTATTCTTTTGTCAACTGTTATTATTTATTATTATATTTTATCCGCTGCAAATGTGAGATGTTAATGTTTCTGTTCTTCTTCTTCTATCTCTTTCTTCTTTTTCATAACTATCCGAAATTTTCAGGTTTGAAAATTTCGGGTCGTTACATTTGGTATCAGAGCGGAAGGTTAAGCGAGAACCTTGGCTCTGGTGGGATTACTCATTGAATAGAGTCCGTAGTACTCTAGAATGAGTTGAGTGTGTGTGTGTGTGTGTGTATATATATAGCGTACCTGTTATTTGCTTATAAAGATTTTTAATGATTTTATATAAAAATATATTTTGATATATATATATATAGCAACATTTCCTTCTAATGAATATTTAGGTGATTGGTTGTTAAATTATTGGAATTAAGTTAAGAAGTAATATAAAATACGACCAAATTGAATACGACCAAATTGAAACTTATAATTAAAGTTGAAGAATAAACTTATATAACAAAATAGAATTTGAAATATAGATTGTAAATGAAATTTATAAGTTGAAATAAACTTCATAAATAAATGAGATTATAATTTGAAATAGAATTCCAAAGAATATTTGAAAATAAAGTAAGAATAAAATTTCAGAGTAATGTTTAAATATGAATTGCATGGATTGGGAATTTGGAATTTTGGGAAAATTTAAAATTCCTTTGGATTTGAAAGTGGTTCCCAAATGTTTTGGAGAAATAATAGTAATATTTCAAAAATATTTTTGTGTGTTGAATTTGAAATCTTGGAGATTTGAAATTAAAAATATTTGGAAATGTTTTTAAAGAGATAAAAGCATTGAACTCTTTCAGTCACTGGAAAATAACGTCGATGATGACTGCAGCATTATCGATGTCTATTTTCGAGTTTCTAGAAGAGAAATTGCTACCAAATTGTTTTAAATTGGATTTGATTGTGAACTGGGTTTGGTTTTGAAGTTCAAAAGGGGTAAATGAATTTGCCAAAGAATTTTGGATATAGTTGAATTCTAAGGTGATATTGAAATTTTGGAAATTTGTTTAAGCTCTGGAATCTTGATTAAATGTTTATGGAATAATAAAAATATATTGGTTAAATAAAATGTATAATTCTGAGTTAAAAGCAAAATGTGAATGTAATTGATTATAAATAGAAGATGTCAAATTGAAATTTATAATTAAAGTTGTACAAGTTTAAAGATCAAATGGTATTTAGAGAATTGGACTAAGAAATTAAATTGATTAGAAACTTTGAATAAAAGTTAATTTGGTTTAAAAGGGTTAAACCAACCTTTGAGAATTTAACTCGAATTTATATAATTCGAGGTAGTTTAAATTCAAGATTTAAATTGAGTTAGTTCAAAATTGAATTTGGTTTAAATTGGGAAAGGAATCAAGATTGATTCAACTTGAATTTGATTTAAACAAATTTCAATGGAAGTTGGAGTTATTAAAATTGGAATTGGATCAATTTAAATGGAAGTGGAGATTTAGATTGAATTGATGAGAATGGAGTTTGGGAATTGAACGGTTCGACTCTAGACTATTTTAAATAAATTGTTTTAATATACACTTATTTTTCTAAGCGATTAAATATATACCACCTTAAAGCCAAATTATTTTATACTTGTTTTACAATTATTTTTGGAGCTATTTAACCATTTTCAACTATTTCAAAACTAATTTCTATTTTTTCAACTATGTTACAAATTATTCACTATTTTACAACTATTTTGCAATTATCTAAAAGTTCTGAAACTATTTAGCTATTTTCCAATTATTTTATAATTAGTTAACTATTTTATAGCTATTTTGCAAACTATTAATTATTTTTCAACTACTTATCTATTTTTAAAATTTGCATGCTATTTTCTAAACACGAACTGGTCGGAGTTCAAACTGTTATTGATTAAATACCCAACTGAGATAAGAATTGAAATGATAATCCAAATGGGGATTAAGACAAATGTGAATAAGTGAATGAAAATTAAGTGAATGTGAATAGAAACGAAATTGATATTGGAAAGAGTAATCAAATTTGAATATTTGAGTTTGAATGAGCAAAGTTATATATATCTTTGTTATAAAGATAAAACTTCCCTTGTTGAATCCATTGCTGGAAGAAAAAGGATTTTGGAAGTGTTTGGAGTATAAAAGGAATTTTATACGAGTTTAAAGTGATCAAAAGTTTTAAAATTTTATATCTGAATATATATAAAATGGATCTTATGAGGATTTTGGAAAGGGTTTTGAGAACTTTGGATTTGGAAAGGCTTTGATTTTGGGTAAAATCAATATTGAATTTGGAAAGCCTGATTTGCGAATTATCAATTTTGGGATAATCGATTTTGTGTAAAGGAGATTTTTATGAGATTCATACTAGGTGTATGATTTGAAAGATACTATATGTGTATGGTATAAAGTGTTTTGATGATGGCTCTGGGGAAAAAGGCGATTCCTTGAAATGAACTTCTCAGGAGTGCCACTGGGTGGTGATGCCTTGAGCCCCAAGGGGGGGTTTCTAAAGTAGATCCTGTGAGGAGTCCGGACAAAACTAGTTCCTGAGGATTATGAGTTGAGTATAACATAGCGAAAGTCGTGTGTGCTACTGAGATCCAATAGTCTGCGTTTGATTTTATTTCGGCAGGCTGCGACCTATGTAGGAGTGGAGAGGTTTCATTTCGACAGCGAAAATCAGAGGTCGCTGAGAGCCTGCTGTTGCATGGACTTTTGTTGTGATGGTAATGTAACCCTGGATGTAACTGTGATCTGTTGTGTGGGATCCATGGCGTAATCGAGAGGCCACGGAGAGCCTGCAGTTACATGGACTTTTGCTGCGACTGCAACGTAACCCTGGGATGTAACTGTGACCATGGATGAGGGTGATGATTTCCAGAGCATTCTCACCAAGATATCAATAAAATTATTTTCCAAATGTTTTCACTGGGTGTTGAAAACGGGTTTACCAAGTACTTATAGATTTTCAGTCCTACGCCTGATCGACGTATGACTGAATTTCTGAGAGAACAAGGATGAACTGGTTGAGGCATCGAGTTATAAAAGTATTTTTATTAAAAGCTATTTTAAATAGTATTATCTAAATTTAAAGGCATTTTTAAATTTTTAAATAAAGGTGTTGGAATTGTGAAAGATGAAATAAATCCAAACTAGAAATATGGAAGACAAAATTTGAACTCAGGAAAATAAAATAAAATTAATGAAGTGATTTTTGTAATTGATTTAGAAATTGGAAATAAGCTAATTAGTTAAATAATTGTTTGACTGAGTATGTTAATAAAATTTAACTTGGGTAAACAAATGGTTGTAAATTAATAATGGAATTTGGTAGTGAATTAGAATTGTAAATAGAATTCAACTTGGATTTGATAATGGATTGAATAAGTGAAGATGCTATAAAATGCAAATAAAATAGAGTTGGATTGAAAATGCGATGGTTGACTTACAAATAAAATTCAAGGGTGATTTGAATAATATTTAATGAAATTTGTAATTAAATTGGATATAAGAGAAGTGATCATAATATAAATGGTTTGAGTTGCAAAACAAAACCCAAGCGAATAGAAATAAATTGAGAATGACCTTATATTGATAAAATAAATTCGATAACAAATTAAGTAAGTAAATTTAAAATTTAAAATGGGTTAATTGAGTTAAATATTAAATGGATGAAGTCTGATTGAATAAAAAAAAACTAAATCAAGTTGTGATTGGAATTGGATTATCAAACTGAACTTAAATTTGGTGGTATATTAATTTGAAGTATAAATGAATTAAGTATGTGCTTGGATATTATTTTGATAAAGTGAGAAGGTGAATTTAAAATTAAAATTTAAAATTGATGGGCTAACTGAATTTAATGGAAGTTGATTAAATGAGGATCAAATGGGAGTAAACTTAAGCTGTTGTTGGAATAAATTAAAGTAAATTAACTTAAGTTTAAAATTTATGGAAGCTCGGCTTCGAATAAGAGTGGAAACTCATTAAATAAAGGCTTGGATTAATTTAATCTAGGAATGGCTTGAAGTATACAAGAATGGAATGTGTCGAGCTAAATAAATGGTTGGTTAATAAATTAGAAATGAAATTAAATTAAATTCAGAATGAGTTGAAATTAATTTGAAATAGTTATAAACTAAAAATAGATACCCTATTAAGTGATTATCGTCAAAATTTGCATGAAATAATTATCGTTTGACGTAAAACCAAAGAAATTAAATTCTATGAGATAATAGAGATTAAATAAATTTGATTCTGAATCATTTGAAGTGAATATGAGCTTTTTTGGATTATAAATCAATGGAATGTCAGAAATTGAGTTGTGAACCATTAAAACTTAAATGAAACGACATATGAATTGGTTGAAAGGAAATTGAATTAGCTTTAAAGCATATAAATTGTTTATGGGAAGTGTTTGGTGCTTGATGTTTAGTAATGTATATGTTTAGCTATTGAAAGTAAGTAGAATGTTAATAAATTCTCTATATATGGCACTTACATATTTAAATTGAGTAAGTACAGGTACCTAAAGGCCGTTTGGCTGGATTTGGATTGCATTATTTGCTAGAATAAACAAGCCGCTTGCTTAAAATGCTAAATAAGGCACGCCTACGCAATAAAAATAGGAAATATGAACTGTTTTTGCTTTTTTCGACCGTGTGGGTCAATGTATATATATTTATATCTCTTGTCAAATTGCAAAAGCTCCTCCGATGAGACTCTTCCCAAAAAAATTTCAAAATTTTGGGAGTTAGACATTTTTGAAAATTTTTTTGTTAGCGACAAAACAATTTCAAATTGGAAATTAAAGTAAATCAGTAGATGAAACTAATATGAATCAGTTATAATGGAAAATAAAATTTAATGTTAAAAATTGAAAGTAAAACGAATTCATATGGAAATGGGAAAAACTAAATTGAATAGAAGTAGATGTGGAAACTTCTGTAAGAAATGTATAAAATGATTTGAAAAGTTATGATTGAATATTGTTGTTAAGTAAGATATGCAGGTATTAAATGGGGAAAGAAAATCGGATTTGATTCCAAAAGATAATGTGAATTTCCCAACAAAAAGGTATGTATTTTAATTTCTGTATGAAATTGGATTGGGTTTTTGGATGTAGCCACTTGGCTTTTGTTTTCTTTTGGTATTTGGAAGCCCGTAGAGGCCTTTTGTAGTAGTACCGAGCTAGCCGCGCAAAGGAGACGCTGGCAAAAATTTTCGGGAATTTAGAGGGTTAGAAAAAAAAATTGAGAAAATTTTGATAATTCCAAATTTGGTTTTAAATAAAAATTTAGATGATTGAGCAAAGGGGTATTGTTTGAAAACTATAGAAGGCTTTGGAAGTTGCTTAAGGTGATAGTGGGTCTTTAATGAAAAATAGATGGTAGGATGTTGAACGGTTGGTTTTGGGAGAAAAGTAAACGGGTATTGGACCATTCTTCCTAATTAGTAATTTCGGGGACGAAATTCTTTTAAGGGGGGAGGAATGTGACGACCTGTAATTTTTAACAAATTAACTGGAATAGTTAATTGATTTTAAATTATTTAAAGGTTAATTTTAACTTGAATTCCAAATATTAATATTTACTTGATAATTAAATCATTGAATTGTATAGTTTAAATATTGAATTTAATAATTGAAATTGGGTAAATTGTTGAATCCGAGATTCTAAGCCTGTTTAAAATAATTTGAAGGCTTATAAAATCTATAATGATGATACCGAAGATAACAGAATGGTTGAAATTTAATGTAAAGGTAATTTGTTCAATTTTAATAATATATCGTTTAAATTGGAATTTAAAAATAGCTTTTCGAGGCACAGTCTCGGAATTCGACGAAACTAGTTCCATTGGATCCGTAATATTGTATTATTGTCGGATTTCAATTTTCGTAATGTTTGGAGTTGTAGTGTTATCGTATGGTATGTAAACGAGTTGATAGGAGTTTGAGATATTTTGAATAATAATAATATATAAAAGTAAAATCAACTATACAGTAATCTTCTCCAATACGCTTCCCCAACTTTAGATCACATCTACTCTCTTCCACCCCTTCGGTTAAACTCACGAAAACATATTCAAAAAAAAGAATGGAAATCGAGCCCCCTCTTGTCCTCATGCCCAAAATCAAATTCGTGTATTACGAAAGAAAAGGGGGGGGCGACTCAAACTCGAGAGGGGAAGAAGCACGGTCGCGCGTGCGAGCTAGGGCTTCTCGTGCTAGGAGCGGCGACATGAAGATGTGGAAGGATTGTTCGCGATGGATCTGGAAATGGCGCGAGGTCGCGGGAGAGTCTCGAAGTCGATGCTCGTGGAGGGAAAGAGGAGCGATGGCTCGACAATTGTTGCTTGGGGGAGACGTCGTACAACCAACGTCCCAGCTAGGGTTTCATGTGGAGAAGATGATGAGGCTTCGAGCACTCGCGTTCAAGAAGGAGGAATAGCGATCTGGGTTGGGTTGTTGATCGACCGTGAGTAATCTTTCCTTTATTTTATTTTTTTTATTTTGGCTGTTTGTTTTAAACTTAGGATAAATAAAAAAAATATAGTAAATAAAGAAAAATGGAATTGTTTAAAACATTTATGAATCCTGTAAGTTAAATACTTTTCAAAACTTAAATTAAGACAGTTGATTTATTGTTAAATAAGGTATGTACCTAAAAGATACTTAAAACTTAATTATTTTACAAAATTAAATGTTATTGTGATTAGTATTTAACAAAGAACATGTTTATCTTAAGTATATGTAAGATTTGGTCACTTATGAAATGAGTCAAAGATTAATTGAGTAATTGATTTGAAATTTCTGATTGAATAATTTATAATTAGTGGTATACGAATGGGAATTAGGTTTTAGGAATTAACAATGAAGGTTAACAATTAATAGCTAGGGGATAATGAATTAAAAATCTCTTGGGAAGTAATAAATTAATAATCACTGGATGAAATTAATTGAAGGAAGTGGATTGCCAATTGCGAGGCAAATGTGAGTAAATCTCACTCTGTTGGGTTTTTATTTAAATTTAAATGGTTAAATTTAAATAAGTTTATTGAATGATTAAATTGATTGGGTGTTCACTATTGATGATATGACTTTGGTTTTGGGTTGATTCGTGTACTGATTATTGTCTGACTCGAAGTATTCGGGTTTTAAATAGTTTTAGACTCGGATCATCTAATTTGGTAATTTAAGGTTTGAATAAATTAAATTTTTAAGTTTTAACTTAATAAATCGAATGTAAATAATTCAGAATAATTATTGAATGGTTTGTTAAGTAATTACTAAATGAAATTAATAAATATAATCACTTTGGGAAATTATCAGGAGATTAATTAAGATGATTAATAAAGAAGTAATTGATTTAATTAATGAAATAAATAAAAGCTAGTTAATCACAGTTTGGGATTAATCGAAATGATTATACGTTGGTTTGAAGTAAGATAATTAAATTTGATTAGAATAAATTAAAATATAATTGGAAATCCTTAATTTATATAATTAATGATGTAATCAAAGATTTATTAATAAAGATGAATTAATCAATAATAAGTGACTTATGAGAAGTTAAATTAAAATAAGTAATTAAGGATTAATGCAATTAATATAGATAATTAATTCATGATGTAATTAAAGATTACTTACTGATTTTTGGATTAAGGAAAATTAATATCATGAAATTAATTAAAGAGAATCACTTGCATAAATTGGTGGATAATTAATCCAAGTTAATTAATTAAGATGACTAATGAAGGGATGATTGATTTATCGATTTGAAATTAATTGATGACTAAATAAAGAAATCTAAGTGGTTGAGGTTAGTAATTCAATCAGGAGTAATTAAATTAAATTTGTATGTGATTAAGCTTTGCTTATGGGTGATTGAACGGTATTGGATGCTTGAATGGGTTGATGTCCCTAGTATGAAATGTTGTGTGTTTCTTATGGATAACTTGGGATAGGTGACGTGAGACTTGAGGAGGCCGGTATCGGGTATTAGGAAATACCCGAAACCACTTCAATTTTATAGATTGATATGTGAAATCTATACGTTGGAGTGAAGTGTTTTAAAGAAATTGGAATATTTAAATGAAAAAAATTGGTATTGAGAAACTTATATGTGAAATAAGTTGGTGTCAATGATAAATTGTGGATTTGTGAATTTATTCGAGTACCCCAGGTTTTAATTAAAGTTGTAAGCTTTGTATTCCATGTTGGATGAGTTTTATATAAGTGGTATACTTTGTGTTCCATGTTAGTTGGGATTACTCACGCTGGTTTCCAGCCTGACCCGGTGTTACTTTGATGTAATGCTCGGGTCAGACCGAGTATTACAGATTTTCAGGTTAGGACGTTCTGGAATTCAGGAGGCGAGCTGGACGGCAATATCGTATAGAGTATTTCCGCTGTATATATATTATTGTTCATCTGGGACATGAAAAGTGTAAATATTCAGTGGCTGTATATAATGTGAAACTCTGATGTATTAAATTGTAATCGACAGATATAGTATTCTTTTGTCAACTGTTATTATTTATTATTATATTTTATCCGCTGCAAATGTGAGATGTTAATGTTTCTGTTCTTCTTCTTCTATCTCTTTCTTCTTTTTCATAACTATGTGAAATTTTCAGGTTCGAAAATTTCGTGTCGTTACAATTTCCATTTAAATTGACCCAATTCCATTTTAAATAACTTCAATTTCCATTGAAATTGATTCAAGTTGAATTAACCTCAGTTTCTTTTCAAATTTAACTTTATTCAATCTTGATCTCAAAATTTACTAATTCAAATAAATTTTAATTGAACTAATTCCAATTTTAATTCATTTCAACTCCCGTTTGAATTAATCCCAATTCAAGTTGAATTACTCTTGATTTCTTCCCAAATTCAATTCAAATTCCATTTGAATTTAAAACCATTCAACATTAATTATAATTCTAAATCTATTACTTATAAAGGAAAGCAGAAACCAAAGTGTTTATGTAGTGACACGTGTTCTTTATTCCTATCGATGCTCTTCTTAATTTAATTAAAACTGTATTGTCCATATACTTCCTTTCATCCGTCATTCTTCCCTTTTCCAGTTTTTAACTCCACTAAACCGGTATTCTCCAATTGCTTTCAACTACCCTCCCACCCTTTTACAAGAACTTCATCTTCCTCAAAAACCATCGTCACCACCCAATTCATCCACCGTTGCCTATCCTTTTGTTCAACTCCACTTCACCAAACCTGTACACAACGGATATCATCTGCGGTTGATTAAATCTCATCGTCGACTCGGGGAGTTAACTGGAAATAGGTCAGTAATTTGTTCATATTTATTACTCTAATTAGGGATTTCCTATACAGCCCAAGGCAGTTGCTAGGATATGGGTTATAACCGTTTTTGAGTAGTTATATTTCATTACAATTACTTATCTGTACGTCCGAAATTATTTACTTCCACTGTATCGGTTTACTGACTGTAGTTTAGTTGGCGATGTAGTGTAATTTACTGTCCCAAGTATAGATGTGGCGACTGTCTTAATTGTATGGTTTTTAATTTGCTCCAGTAATCGAAATTGGAAATTGATTGTCAAACTTCAGTTACTGGGGACTTCTCCTATTTATTACACAAGTTTGTATTCAAGCATAATATTTTAATTTGTTTCAATTAACTACAAGTTTACTTATTCTTACTATATGGAGTTGAGAAAATCGTAAATTACTACGGTAACACCAGCAAAGGAATGATGGAAAATGCGTTCTTCATTCTGTAATATGATGGAAAACATTATCAACTGAACTGAGAAATAACCAGGGAAATGATTATATTATAATAGCTTGGGTAACAATTCACGTGATGTCAACAGAAATCCCAACCAACAAAGGTAAGTTCTTCAACAAAATGTACGGGTTCTGCTTTATTTTCGACATTAGATTAGTTGAGAATTAGACATTTCGAGAACAAAAATGTTGGGCAGATGTACAAAATTTAGCCTCTTTATTTTTTAGTTCTTTTTTCTACATGTTTAGTCATTTCGGTAACGGTGTAAAAATACATTTTTTACCAAAATATGATTTATTCCTCTGAAATGCATACTTTATTGATTTTCAATAAGTTACTACAGTCATTTTTCCAGTTTAACGGTATTTGGTGGGTAAATAACCAAATTTTGACATTTCAAACTTAATTTTCCCTGCGGATTTATATAAATAAACTTGAACTTCAAATCAAAAGGAGATGCTCTTGAGCCCTTCTTTGTACGATCTTCTAGGGAAATGATGTAAATAGATAACCCATTTTGCCACTTCTGCTGTTTTCAATTATTTGTTGAAGTGTGTTACATTGTATGCGAGCATCCCATAACTATGGATGGAAATTTTTTAGCTTATTATGTGCAGAAATGTAACAAGGTACATAATAGTGGTTTTTATGTTAAACTTTCAATTTTAATTTAATTAGTATTCATATAATAGCGGGTCATAATTGGACAGTCCTTTGTATTTGGATATATAAAATGCATAAACAGTGATTAAAATGTTAGCTGACCTTGGTCTATCTTCTAAATCTTAACTTTGTTTCAATAGTCGATGTGTTTTTGTATGATACATTAGTTTTCTAACGTGAACAGGACATTTGTTTTCAATGGTGAATTGAAGCAGGTATTGGGACATTAGTTTTCTATGAATCTAACTTAGGTAATTCAGCATGTCCATGTTTACACATCATATAATGCAGGAGTAGTTAAATAGTTTATATTTCTTCATGGTCACATCTTTCGAAAATTGTTGTATAATTGTTTGCAGTGTTGGTGATATTTTCAATGATATAACGATTTGGAAGATAAACTGAGTAAGAAGAAATAAAAAATGATCGTGGTGCATTACAAATTTTATGCCAGACCCAAATCAACTTCCAATGTGTTCCTAAAATTTATCCTGCTATAAGTAATTTTGTTAATTGTAGTTGATTAATACTTTTATAATCCTACTTCACATCATTCACTTAGTTATTTCTTAGCTGTTTCCGAATGAACTGTGCATTACGACAGGCATAACCAACCAGTAGTATTTTTTAACATCTACTGCCAATAATTTTATGTACGTCTATTTTTCTTATAGATTGCATTTTTCATGTTTTCACTGTCTAAGTATCCTATTGAAAATATAAAATGATTCCAAAAAGCTGATTTTGACAATTAATATTTTGTGATTTTACTCATAATTCTTAAGATGAAATATGTTGCATTCTTTTCTTTTAACATGCTTCTGATTGGCTTTTGTAGTTATAAAACTCATTTTTCCTTTTCTGTTAATGCAACAAAGATTCAGTTGGGGTGTTGACTACATATTCGGATACACAATAGTACTTGAATACTGTATGTATTTTACCTCTTCTTTTCCCTTTGAATTACATATCTGTAAAGTAGTCCTACTTTATATTCATTATTTACATAGGTGAAACAACTTTGATTTATTAGACTGTGTTAAGGTAGAGTCTCATATTTAAATTGAAGAAAACGATGGCTCAGAGGGTTGCCAAACCAAATTAAGGGAGCGAGCAAAGTTTGATCTATGGAGGAATATTTACAATGAAATTCGGTGGCCTATTTTTCTTCATTTAATCCAGGTCTAAAAATTAGTTTCGATTTCAAATTTTTGTTATATGTTGTTAAGAAAAATGATTTTGTCTTAATGAAGCACTAAAAAGTATTATAAATAAAAGAGTCTGGTGCAGTAGGGAATTACGTTATGCAGTTAAAGTGAGGATCTTTAATAAGGACTTATTATTTGCTCTCTTTGACGTTTATGCTAAGCCGCATCAATTTTCCTTTAAAGCCATAAGTATTTTAATTTTATTGCAGTTTCCTTTTAGCCAATGCATGAAAGTATATTATTTCATTGTACTACTGCAACTTAATGAAAATAAATTGGTAATATAACATATTGTACATCATTTTCACTGCTGTTGTCGAAGAATTTTATGTCACAACATGGATAATATATTATCAGTGTTATTTAAAATTGCACATTGGAAATATACATGTTTGCAATCAGCAGGAAATAGCCATGTTTGCAAAAATAAATAAATTAAAAGTATTTTTCTTACTTACCAGATATAGGTAATATGAATATGCTTATAAGTGCAAAAGAAGTAAGAAAGAAACATGTAGCTTTCTCACTACTTTACATGTTCTAATTTTACAAATAAATTTATAAATCAGCTTACATATACTTAAGTCATGATACAACGTTGATTTAGTCTAATTTAGTTTGACTTGCTGTCATGAACCCTACCACATCTCCACTTACTGTTCACAACTAAAGATGTTTTAAAAACTATATTGTTACTGCTATTATCGTCGTCGTCATTATTACTATCTAAAACATATATATGAAGATTTAGTGATCTACTACAACAAAACAGCCATTTAGTGATATGACCATCTCATATGCTAATATGAAATTTTTGATATAGCTCTATGAGCAATAAAAGCATTTTGGTTCAATGAGCTTAAGTCATTCAAATAACATTTCATTCTGTTACATAAAAGATTGGCAAATATCTTATATGTAACATTACAAAATGAAATCGGTCTGTAATATGATATAGAAGCTAGGTTTGGTTTCTAAGGAATAAGGCAAATGAAAGTGTGATTAATTTCTTTGACAATTTTATCTGAACTCTGAATCCCAAGCATAGCATTCCACACATCATATTTTAACACCTCCTGGTGTTGTGTAAAGAATTTAGAATTATGACCATCTAGGCCAGGAGTGCTACTATCCTCAATTTGAAACAATGCGGTTTTCACTTCCTCTAAAAGAAAAGGTCAGTCCAGCTCATATCTTGCTTTCTCCGTTAAAATTTTCTTACATACTGTTTGAAAATAGATTATTAACATAGGGGGTATTGTACAACTGTGAGAAAAAAGGTGGTTTCCTGAGAAATTTATTTTGATGTTGATTTTATATCCCTAGGTTATTTAGCTAGATGTCTCACTGTGCAATGTATCATTTCCATTTTTGATAATCAAATATACCATGGAATAAGATCTTTAATATTTATTATAATATATGTTACCCAAATTTCCATTTTTCATTTACAAGCTTGACATCTACCAGAGCCAACATAAACATTTTTAGCAAACCTGTCATTGAGTCTGAATATTTTTTTACCATTAAGAAAAAAGTTCATTTGTACAGGTAATAGGATTTTTATTGTTTTAACTCTGTACAACAAATTAGTTTAAATTTGAATAGATTTTAGTATTATAAAAAAATTAACGTGAATGAAATGTTGGGAAGTTCTACTTTGATGTGTGTTTGACAACAATGCGGTTTTCACTTCCTCTAAAAGAAAAGGTCTGTCCAGCTCATATCTTGCTTTCTCCGTTAAAATTTTCTTACATACTATGTTTGAAAATAGATTATTAACATAGGGGGTATTGTACAACTGTGAGAAAAAAGGTGGTTTCCTGAGAAATTTATTTTGATGCTGATTTTATATCCCTAGATTATTTAGCTAGATGTCTCACTATGCAATGTATCATTTCCATTTTTGATAATCAAATATACCTTGGAATAAGATCTTTAATATTTATTATAATATATGTTACCCAAATTTCCATTTTTCATCTACAAGATTGACATCTACCAGAGCCAACAGAAACATTTCCAGCAAACCTGTCATTGAGTCTGAATATTTTTTTACCATTAAGGAAAAGGTTCATTTGTATAGGTAATAGGATTTTTATTGTTTTAACTCTGTACAACAAATAAGTTTAAATTTGAATAGATTTTAGTGTTATAAAAAAAATTAATGTGAATGAAATGTTGGGAAGTTCTACTTTGATGTTTGTTTGACAACAATGCGGTTTTCACTTCCTCTAAAAGAAAAGGTCTGTCCAGCTCATATCTTGCTTTCTCCGTTAAAATTTTCTTACATACTATGTTTGAAAATAGATTATTAACATAGGGGGTATTGTACAACTGTGAGAAAAAAGGTGGTTTCCTGAGAAATTTATTTTGATGCTGATTTTATATCCCTAGATTATTTACCTAGATGTCTCACTGTGCAATGTATCATTTCCATTTTTGATAATCAAATATAACTTGAAATAAGATCTTTAATATTTATTATAATATATGTTACCAAAATTTCCATTTTTCATCTACAAGATTGACATCTACCTGAGCCAACAGAAACATTTCTAGCAAACCTGTCATTGAGTCTGAATATTTTTTTACCATTAAGGAAAAGGTTCATTTGTACAGGTAATAGGATTTTGATTTTTATTGTTTTAACTCTGTACAAAAAATAAGTTTAAATTTGAATAGGTTTTAGTGTTATAAAAAAAATTAATGTGAATGAAATGTTGGGAAGTTCTACTTTGATGTGTGTTTGACTATTTTATTTCTAAATTTTGGATTTCACATGAAATTTGACATAATATATTTCTCATTATTCATATACTTTTTACATCCTGTTTAATTTATAATGAATATGACATGCAAATATAAATGTTTTGAAAAAAAATTATGTATAGGAATATAAACTATTATAGTTATCATCATAGTCACAGTTATATCTCATGTACCCTATCTAAGTCTTTGACCCTAGAATTAAGTTAGCTTGATTCATGTTTTAGGAAACCAAAATGATACATTTCATTCTACAGATTCATGTCATTTTTTTTTTAGCTTGGGTGGGTTAAGGAGTACTTGGGAAGCAGATAAAGAAAAGGGTTCGATCTTATAGAAATTTAGAGGTTTAATACTACAGAGAAACTTACCAACGATTTTTGTGAGACTGGATTGTTGGTGCATAACCAATTCTATGGGTTTGTTAAAACCTAGGGTGATAGTCTCCTCAGGTTTTCTATTATCACCATGTATACTTCTAACTTATATTTGAGTATTGCGATGTACTATAAGAGTTTTGAGTGAGGTTCTATTTGAAGATTCTTAGCGTCATGAACTCAGAAAAGAAGTAAAAAGCTGAGGTAACACTATAAAGAAGATTGGGTCCCATCTTAGAAGAGTGGGTGGGATTAGCTAGAAAATCGTGTGTCTACCAGATGGATTGAGTAGACCTTGAAATAAAGTAGAAGTAGATGTGATGCGTATGAAAAGAGAGAGGACAAAGTCCAAGAATAAGGGTTCCTTTAACTGCAGTATTTTCTCTTGGATGATTTCTATTGACTCTCTAATGATCAAATGAGGTTTCCTGTACATACTTATTGCTTTTGTATACTAAACCATATTTATGTTTTTCTTTCTTTAGTAGAATGATTAAATTTGATGATGTACTATATATATATTATAAAAGCAGTTAACTCTTAAACGTGCACTCGCAATGATTATTTTATATTCCTGCGAAAACATTTTTCCACGTTAAAATATGCTTTTCATTCAGATATCGCCAAAATCAATTTAGTGGTGCATTCACATTGACTTATGCTTTTGAGTTAAGATATTAAGAACATCTTCAGTAGTGGGAAGGTACTCTAAAATGTGGCAAATTGCTCTTTTTTTGTCCTTCATGGTCTAACATAGGCAATTCAAGCGTGGTGAAGCAAATGAAATGAGAGTTTGTCCATTTTTTTAAAGTGACGATCTATAAACGGGAAACTGATTCTCATTTATAGTAAAACGACAAATTGATTGCAGTTTATAATATAAGCAACAATCGTTTCGCTATTTATAGATAAAAAGAAAAAATTCTATAAATAGATTTCAGAAAACGTTTTATACATGTTTAAACAATTAAAGTTTTTTTTCCACTCGCTGTTGGATGAGTGGGGTTTCCTCACATTTTTTTGCTTACTATTTGCATTTTAGCCGTTTTGCTAAAGATGCACTTACTGTTAGAGCTATAAATAATGTAGAGTACAACTCATGAAAAATATTATTTCAATGCATTGAACTAAACCCACCGAACAATGTGAAACACATAAATATATGAATGTATAGTAGTAAAAACATATATTTAAGACAAGCACCTTTGTCCAAGTGGTTAATTGATTCGGCTTTGGTGCAGGATGTCACAAGTTCGAAACTTGCTTTCGAATGTTTATTTGACATGGCATATGTTGTCCCAATGATTTGTTGTATATAAAGTACCAGTTCAAAAAAAACATATATTTAAATGAAGAAAACCAAACAACTTTAAATAGATAAAACAAATAAAAAAATTGTAAGACTAAAGCTATAAATAAAATTGTAAACTTTGTTCCTAAAAATCCAACATTATATTATCATATAAAGTTATATCACAATTAGTTGCATTAGGGTCATTTCAAATTTTCATAGGAATAGAACAAAAAAATTATATGAAAAGAAAATATTATGACTCGGTTAATAGTACGGTAAACTACAGTAATATGTAGTAATAATAATAATATTAGTTAGTCAAAGTTTCCATTTATTCCTTGCAACCCTAAGCTTGAGTAGAAGAAACAAAAAGTAGAAAAGTTTAATAAAGCACAACATGATGTAATACTTTCAAAGTATTATGTTGTTGAACTTTCTTTTTCTTTCATGTATTATGCATGAGATTTATTCTATTTAGTTAATACTCGTATTTACACGTTATGGTTGTGTTCTAGCTATGTATCATGCAAAATGGTTCAGTTATAGTCAATTTTATTAGTTGCGACCAATCAATGCATATTTCAATTGTCAAATAAAGTTGATTATAGTAAAAAAACAAGCATGATTTTATCAACTGTAACTAACCACAATGGTATATGTCCTATAAATTTAGATTAATTAGTTACATTTTTATATGTTATAGTACGTTTATCCATTATGCGAAAAAATATAAAAGAGATAAAATAATACATATATAAGTTGCTTGGTCCTGCAAGATAAGACACATTTCATCAACTTAAGACCATAGAAATATGTGCACACAAGTGATTTTAGTTGAATATCCTAATTTAGTGGCGATAACCTTTGTTGTTATTGTAGTGGTATATATTATATAGGATATCGTGAAATGTTTATAGTTTTAGAAAAGAGCAGTAAATTGTTTCTTAAAATTTTAATTACAGAACTTAGAGTTATTAAATGATTTTTTAGGGTACTTAATTGAATGATCATAAAATGTTCGAAGAGTGTATATTTATGCTATCCATGAAGTATGTTTACAAAGACATAATTCTTGTACCTTCTCCGGTACGACATCCTACTTAGACTAGGAATAAATAATTTAATTTAGGAGATTATTTGAATGGTGATTTTATTTGTATAGTGCATTCATATCCCCTTAATGTATATCAATATGTTAATTTATTATGGATTTCATAGAAATTTTGAGTTAGGAAATACTGCAGTTAAAAACAAGTTTTTAAGTGTCTATAGATTATGCATCATATGTCTAATTATGAAATTTGCATAAAATGCATAGAAAATGGATAGATGGACAAAAAGTTAGGATGATGATGGAAATAAGAGTGAAGAGATATGCAACTTTGAGTCGGTTTGAGATTACCAATGAAGCTCATGTTTTGATTTCAGGTGGTAATTCTTAATTAGAATTTGAGGTACCAATACAGAGATTAGCATGGCTTCCAAGGGACAGAAGATATAATGAGTTAGCATCTGATATTGATACCTCACCATGTCAGACTAAAAGATTTCAATTTTAAATATGTAATTAATCTTCATCATGTCTCAATTTGTTTAAGTTATATTGTTGTTCATAAATTGTTTTCACTCACTCTTATTATTTGTTATGAACCGTGTGATTCTCTGTTTTAACAATAGAATATATTTGTTTTGTTTCTTTTAAGAGCAATAATAGTTTTCAACAGGTCTTTGCATAATTGGAACCAAACTAAATCAATGCATGTTTTATCTGTTACTCATTTTACTCAATAGTACTGACATGGAAAACATGATGTTACTCATTTTACGCAACAGTACTGACATGGAAAACGCATATCGTGTCCCTGATAATTTTGTATTTTTAGATTACACAGCTTTTACTGCCAATTCCAATCCCTTTTTACATGGATACTTGCTACCCATCACATGTTCTCAGATTCCAACACCTGCGTCTTTTAGTTGGTAATAATTAAACTCCCTATTTCTTTGTTTTCACATATTTTATACGAAAATGCTTTATTGGTTTACCTTTACTTATAACATTAATGGAAAATCAGGTCATTACATTCCTTTAATTGCTGATGACTAATTCCCCTGTTTGATTTTTCTATATTTTATTTAATTTGACCAATTTCTTCAGCTGGTTAATTAAGAGAAAGTTTGACCCACATCCCTAATAAGTTTCAAAATGGATAAAACATCCTTTCAAAATAAATTTACATTCTGGTCCCTATTTTCAAATCCATTTGCGCCAAAAGATCCAAATACTTTTTACATTTTTTAACATTTCAAACGCGTATAAATTTCTATAGAAATATCAGTTCAGCATACAATTTTCATCAAACAATCACAAATTTTACAATCTTCAAAATGAGATCCATTGCGATACCAAAAAATATATTTGAAGTAAGTTTGCAATTATACCATATATCTGTAGAAAATTCTGCAATTTAAGAAAAACATCAAATTTTCTTAAAATGTATGCAATTATTACTTACAAATGCAGAAAAGTGTAACTATACCATATAATTGCAGACTTTCTCTGCAATTCTTCATAATAACTGCATAGTTATCAGCAATCATTCTGAATAATTGTGTTCAATTCTACAAATATTCAAAATAATTGCATTCTTATCAGCAATTATATAATTCATTTATCACAGGTAATTAAAATTTGAAAAACATCAACTTAAGACAGAATTGTATACTCGCACTTTTATGCAGTTAAGTAGAATAAGCAGACTCTTTTGCAATTATTCCATATAGTTGTGTACTTTCTGCAATTATATCGAATAATTGTTGAAAAATATGCAATTATTCCAATAAATTGTAGAACGGTGCAAATATACCATGTAATTGTAGACTCATCTCGATGCCAGAATAAGCAAAATAATGCAATAGCACTATAATGATACAAATATACAGTTATAATCTATACACACTGTCAATAAAATAAAGGAGTAATAGGAAAAACTTAACGTACATTTTGCATTTAGATGTCCGAAAAAAGAGTATTTTATAACGGGTTGGTTTCCTCGATTGAGACTAATGCTAACTGCATTTAAAAAAAAAAGAATGAAATCGTCATGAGCATCTATAATTTTGACGTATTATAACATAAATCATGATATGCCTTGCCTTACGAGTCTCGCAAAGTCATATGAATGGTAGCACAGTTCAACGCTATAAAAAAGTAAAAATATATAGAGTCACAATCACCAAACATTAACTTCAAAACTTAAACTATCTTTATAGCTCGACTTCCCGTGTGCGTAGCACGGGCCACGCACTACTTATTCCAATAAATTTGGACTAGTAATTAATTCCTTTAATTACTTACTTTAAGTAATTATACTTAACCAATTCCACTAATGATTTTCCTTAATTAATTATTTTAATTAATTGTCCCTAAGTAATTAAGTTAATTATTGAACCCTTTATGACCTATATTAAATAATGATTTAATAATGATAAATTGTTCATCATCAATCAAGTCCTTATTCAATTAAGATAAATCATTATCTTAATTAACTACTTAATTATTATTAAATTTCATTTGATATCTTACAGAAATAAATTAAACTCTGAAATCATTAACTTTGTTAGTATCAAGAATACCCGGCTCTAATTCCAAACCCCCGAGCTAATTCCAGTTCCAATTTGAACACTATGTATTTTAGAAACACTTCTATCTCAACCCTTTGCCATCCTCTATTTCTTAATCTAAATAAATTCTAAAACCAACGGCCCACTATTCTCAGGCCCAACCAATTCAAAGTCCACAAAAACAACGACTTCCTCTTCTCCTTACCCTCTTACTCTTCCAATCCCTCCATTCCCCTGCACAATGTATCACGGTGTACATGCACACCATCCCCTGGACGGTGACCATGTCTCCGATCATCTCTGCAAGTCACGTATGATCATCCCATCCCGTCCAACCATTCAGACCACGACGAGCTTCCTTGATCGACAAATACAACCTTCGGCATATCCACAGGAACGAACAGGATCCATCGACCACCCCACTTCGACCATTTATATCGTCTTACACCCTCAAACTTCATCGGAAGACCTGCCACCATCTCCTACATCGTTTTCCCCACGTGCGAAGCCTTCTATTCTTCCTTTTGCTTTGCTTTTCAACCTGAAACCTAAAGCCAGTCGAGGATCCCCTAAACCCTACTATTCGATCGTCCCGCTTCCTCAAGCACTAGAAAATTCCAGAGGCATTTTTCCCCCATTCCCCATGTCCTATTCCTCCTCATCAAGTGTCGCATCCTCGAATCGACCCAGTTGTCCCAAATCGCCAACTTGCCCAAATCCGTTCAACCTCCAATTCCACACAAATTATAAACTTAGAATTCTTGATTTTGTAATCATAAATCAACAATTTCCAAGACTAATTCAACCATATAAAAGAAACATAGGAAAATTGTGGTTGAAATTTCCAGTTGAAATTTAATTTACTATATAATTCAATTTTTTTTCTACGAAATGCTTAACAAAATTTCTTGAGACAATTTTATAAATAATATCACATACGTACAATCCATTCCCTTTTAATGATCTTAGCCGGAAAAGATTTGGAGAGGAAGAAAAATTATTTTTGAATCAAATTTGGGTCTGAAAACAAAAAGAACAGAGGTATAAATTCTCAGGCATGCAGAGGATCTTTTAATGATTCAGCCATATTTTCCAAGCAAATACACCCATACATTTATATGAATTGTAACGATCGCGGATTTTCGTTCTTCGAAAAACCGACATCGATACTCACTTTATCGACTGCCGAGAAATCAAAGGCCGAAAACCGAGATGTTATGGGTTTTAAAAAGAAAATTTAAGAAAAGAAAAAGAAAGAAGAGAGAAGAGATAGGAAATAGAGGGAAAGAAGATATTTGAAAACAGAAAATTTTATAATAGAACATAGAGAAGAAGGAATAGAAAATTTTAAAATAGAAGAAAAAGAGAATAGAGGAAAAAGAAAAAAACAGAAGAAAATAGGACGGGACAGAAAACAACAGAACAACAACACAATCAGAATCTCACAATTCGCAGCGGAACAACATATAATAATAAATGAATAATCTTTAAACAAAGAACTATATCAGTTATTACATTTTATACATTACATTACATCATATCATCACATCAGAGTGTACAACAACATACAACAACAAACAGTGCAGCGGAAAAAGAAATACTATATAAACTAGTAATACGCCATGCCATCCAGCTTGCCTCTAGCAACTCCAGAATATCCAGAATATCCTGATAAACCTAACTCTTAACTGCCCGTGTGGAAATTGGTGGGCACCCAGAGTTTAGGAAGGAAAACAATAAACTCCGAGTCAGTCATGTGACTGGTGTGACAACTCAAAACAG
Organism: Allium cepa; assembly: GCA_030765085.1. Taxonomy (NCBI): domain Eukaryota; kingdom Viridiplantae; phylum Streptophyta; class Magnoliopsida; order Asparagales; family Amaryllidaceae; genus Allium; species Allium cepa. The sequence continues at coordinate 996,295,479 of CM060928.1, forward strand.
TTTATTTATCTTTAAAATCAAATAGAGGAATATTTTTAATCAATTCGCAATGCTTTTAAAAAATGAGACTACCATAAGGCCTCCCGCACACACACACATGCAAACGCAGAATCGGAGGAGATTTCTCCTTATGATAGTCAAAGATGCTTGATACGCATTTAAAATAACATTTGATATTATTATTAGTGTATAGTGTAGAAAAAATTCATTTCGAAAGTAGAATATAAATCTTAGCCAGCATAGACATTTCGAACTATGCCTACTATAGCTACCATCCAAACAGTGGTGACCACCATAAGTGAATAGCAGGTTCTACAACTAATACCGTACAAGTTTCGTATTGGGAATTGGATTTCCAACAAATGGTCAGGCCAAGGAACTTCCCATTGCCACTGAGAATGCCTTTGGAAAGACATCCCCGAGAACCAAACCGGATCTCTGCCAACACAAGGCCGGGTTACCCCTAACTGGGTAACTACTGACACGAGCACGCCATTCCCCGGTCCTTTAGGACCTTTTCAACCGAGCGCTCGATATCCAATTCACACAATCATAAAGTGTTTTCAACATGAGTAAGTATCTGGGCTCCATACCATGATACCACCCCTTTCCAGAAGGAAATGCACATACCCTAAGGGGAGCTACAGCAACCCCTAATAACCTTGCTGCATCTTTCCTGTTTTGACCATTTCCGGGATGTGAGGCTCGACGAAGTCACGTCCACAAAAACACACTTTGTACAAAAAGCCGTGCTTTGGGTCAACAAATGATCAACACAATGATCACTAAGATAGACGATCAAATAAATGATCCTATCACAATAATCAACACAATGATCATTTCAGCATCACTCAGCATGTCACATTACCAAAATGGGATATATCGCTGATAACTTCAACTATATAACCTTTGAGCTCGTACGTCTCAAAGAAGGGTGTTAAGCAAAGAATAAATTCTCCGCCACCAACAGAAATATATTTGAAAGAAATCGGCTTTATATCTCAAATTGTAATGTCAGGCATACAATCCATACAAGTCTGTTCCGGGCTCGAACAAAACCGAAGGCACTTCTTACGAAGCCCTTGCAATACGGGTATTCACAATCCCGATCGAATTTCCCATCACTTAAGAGATCTCTATACCAGGAGCTACCCAGTGCAGAGACAATCGATAGGTCATCCTATCGCTTTCACAAATACTCGGTCTTCAACGCCGATCTTCAAATGCAATTCACAACGACGTATCACATATTCGGAGTGGGTTATACGACCCCATGGTCCTTTCCCGGTTAACCCGAATAGTGAGCGCTTATTCAAAAATAAGTGTGCATTCAAATTCAATCAATTCACATCAAATACCCATTCAAAGGGAAATATTGATAGTCGGCTATTGAACTATCACTGGATATGCATACATCACCAGATTCCAAATAATTTTCCAAATTATTTATTTTCCAAAATATCTTTACAAGATATATAATTTCAACACTTTAAAAATAAATCAATATTTATTTTTAACAAGTTCCACTTTCACATATAAATTCCGTAATGAATTTATATTTCAAAATATTCATGCATATACGATTTCAATTATTCATTTTCAATTTATCTTCAAAAAGATAAATTCTCTATATTCACTTCACATTGGAAAACATTTCCATACTTATTAAATAAGTAATTCACAATCATTTATTTTCAACACTTAGAAAATATTCAATATACTTAAATCGAATTAAGTATATATTTCATTCTTTAAGGAAATTATTCACTTAAACATATTTATTTGGGCCAAAACGAATGTTACGTAAAACATCGTTACGACAACCCAAAATCACTAGTATAGGGATTCGAAATTAAATAGATATATAAATCCCAATACTATACAAAACACTTCCTTTCGGAAATCATTTACTATAACAATAGTGTTATAGTCACCATTCCCTTTTATTTCTCGAAAACGTCTATTTCAACAATAAATGTTGAAATCTATGGTTTCGAATCTCAACATGTTTTAAAACATCGTTAGATCGTTTTAATTATGTTTAAAACATCACATTCAAAAACATTTTCTTTAACGTATTATTCACTATTCAAAAATGTGAATAAACTTCATTAACAAATCTCATCCTTTTATTCGTTTTAATTCAAAGGATTATTCACTATTCAAAAATGTGAATATAACTCCATTAATAGGTTTCAACACTTTTCTTATCAAAATAAGTCGTTTGCGAATTTATAAAACAACGTTTATAAATTCCATTTCTATTTATTTATAAAAACTTCTTTTTTTATAAATTCTTTTATTAACCTGTTAAATTTCATATCTCCATTATAAACTAAAAGTTCATATTATAAGTTAAATACTTATAAAACGATTATTTTACAAAATCGTTCATTTTATCTTCCCAAATTATAAATCTTATAACTTATAAGATTCATTCATTTATCCAAAACCATTATTCACATAATTTCACCAAATTTATAAATCTACTATTTATAAATTTCATTTATAACCTCCCAGTTTATAATTCTACAAATTTCATTCATTTATGAAATTCATTTTCACTTCATTTAAACATTTATAAAGACTCGTTTTATAATGTCAATATTTCGATTTATAAATATCTATTTATAAATCTCTTAATATAAATCAATTTATATTATTCTTTTAAAACGTCTTTAAATTCCTTTATAATTTCATCATTCTGATTTATAAAATAATCAAATTTTATAAATTCTAAATTCAAACTTTTATAATAAATTCAAAAATCCAATTTAACCTATTTTATAACATCATTAACCCATATTTCTCAAAATCAGCTTTTAACTATATTTCACAAAAATTATAATTTTTATAACTTTAAAAATTATAACGTTCATTTATTTATAATGGATCAATTCCAAAAAAATATTTTATCTTTTCAAAAATCACTTTAAAAACATTTTAAAATCCCAAAATCTGGGTCCAATGATGCTACACACCAAATAGTCAATCACGACTACAACGATCCATCATATATCGATATGATAATCCATCAAATATCAAAATATCTGAAATAAAATAAATACTGTTGAGGAATCCAGTTGGATCCCTCCAACCTGTTTCCTGCATCCAAAAACATTAGCACAATACCAATTTCGCTCCAGTACGAAATTATCGCGGTACATGTTCTTAATAAATATTATCCGCTTAATAACGGCGTAATAGGGTCTCATCCGCTAAACAAAAAATGCGGGAAATCAACAACTCCAATATATACATATGCCAATATATATATATTGCTATTATATATATATAATACCAATTTCACTGTTTATGAAATATTCGCGGTATATGTTTATATTAAATAACATCCGCTTACTAACGGCGCATAATGTCTATTTTAACAATCAATAGATATTAATCAACATTCAAACATGCATTCAAATATTTTAAATCTAACTATTTAAAATAAAATCGAAATCTATTCGATTGAGTGAGAAATTCTCACCTTGGTTTTAATTTCCGTTTTAGCTTTTATTTCGAATAAAATTAAACGCGCGTTTAATTTTACCCGAAATTCTCACTAACTCCAAACGACTCCAAACCAACTCCATCGCGTAGTGCTCGTCCATACGATTCCAACGCAACTGAGTTTGCATTTTTTCGACCTCGTATGAAAAAGATATGAATTTTACAAGTTTGTACTCGATTTATATACATAAATACAACATATACTTAACTATTTTAACCCACATCAATTCCTAGCCACACGATCCTTCATCCTTGCATCCTGGCCCTTGAACGCAACTCCCCCATCTCCTCTCTTCTTCACGCACACGGCTACAGGCCAAGCACGCAACAAACTAACCCATTACAAGAAATTAGGTTTTAACTTCACCGTCTCCTCGCTCAACGAAATTCGATCACTCCAACGCCATGACGAAGCTCTCGAGACAAGCTAGGTTCGGCCCCAAGCCTGTTGAACTCGGCCTCACCCTCCTCCTAGGGATGCGTGCGCAACTTGCTGCCTTCCCACTCGATTTCCCATCAATCCGTGAAGCCATTCGCGATCATAACCGTTGGATCTCTAGTTCGTGTTGTGCTCTACAACTTTCTAGTTGAAACTTTCTCGAATCGATGCATAGATTAGAAGATTTGGAGGGAAGAAGTTTGGTAAATTCTGGCCATTCATCTATAGGTGGCGGCTGCAGTATATGAACTAGGGTTTTGGAATATATTTTATCAAATTTTGTGAAGGGGTAGGGCTATTTATAAGGAACGAGCGACACTATTCATCCCGGATTTTCCGAACTCCGATTTAGACGCCGTAACCAGCGTACCTAGGGTTTATCCCGCGTTCCGGACACAATGGAACAGGTTTCGGAAGCTAATTCGGAAGTATGTGCGAGTTATGGCTGCAAACGTTCAATTTGAATTAAACCGATTTAAGTCGATTTCTAGGCGTTTTAATTTGTACCGGACAAACGGTAAATCCAAACGACTTGAAATTTGAAACCTTACAATAATATCACATTACGGATCCGATGAAACTGGTTTCGTCGAATTCCGAGACTTTTTGAAAAATGGCTATTTTGACTCGCCAAATTTAAATTAAAAATAATTCAATGCGTTTCGAGCTGCCACGATCAAACGATAGCTCCGATTGACACGAAAATTGAAATCCGGTAATAACTAACTATTACGGATCCAATGGAACTGGTTTCGTTCAATTCTGAGACTGTTCAAAAATTGACTATTTTATAGTCGATTATTAAATATTAAAATATTCAATTTTCACAGATTAACTTTTAATTCGATTTTAAAAGTTCTAAAATATTTCTATAACTCCAGTATGATTAAATAAAATTTTCCAAATTATTTACAATCATTTTTAACTCAATTTTTAATTATTTCCATAATTTAACATATTAAATTATCGATTTAATAATCCAATTAAATCCAAAAATCAAAATAAAATTTATTTGACTTAAAAATTCACTTATAATATTTAAAATTAATTAAATATTAAATTTTTAATTAATAAAAATTCTGGGTCGTTACAATCTTTCCCCCTTAAAAGAATTTCGTCCTCGAAATTACAAGTAAGAAAGGTTACAAAATCTATTAACTTTCCAAAATTCATAGTTAAACTTCTTATAATACTTTACTAAGTTTTAAATCATACTTAGTTATCTTTTCAAAAGCAACTATTATTGTTTAACTTTCAATTCCAAAACAAAGTTAAAGTTTTCAAAAATTTTCCAAAATTTCTCAAATTTTTTTTCTAACGCCTTAAATTTCCGGAAAAATTCGCCATAGTCTCCTTTGCGCGGCTCGATCCGAAAAAAAAATGACAGTATATATATCACAAATATACATCTCATCAAGTAATGAGGCATCCCGAAGGGAAAAAAGTGTAAAAGTACGATATTTAATCCGAGATATGTACCTTATATTTTATTAGCAAGCATATACGGCTAATATAGCGCTAAAGCGAACTCCAAATGCGAAGCAAACGCGATCCGCACCTACTAAACTCAACAAACAACATGAGAACCATGCACATATGCAAATAATCTCAATATACAACATATAGCAACATAACTATACATGTCACATAGCAAATGCAACTAAAGCAATATATACAACCATCAACCAACTATAATCCATAATCAATAATATTCTTATATATTCTCATTCATACTTAATGAATTGATTTTCACTCTAAATCATATTTGATTTATCAACATTGGATTTTATCAACATTCATTCTCAATTCAATTAGTTAACATTTACTAATTTAAATCCAATTCACATTCAATTCCATTCAAATTTATTTGCTTTTAATTTGAATTCAATTACATAGCTTCCAATTTCATTAACACTTAATGAATTATATACAATCAACTAGCAATCATATAGCAATCAATGTATATTGATTTCAACCAAATTTCTTCGCTTCACTTACATTCATTTTGGTTTAACATCATCACTTTCAATTGGTTTAATAAATTGGTTTTTATTCAACTATTCAACTTTCTAATAACATTAGATTTTAATGAATTACACTTATAATCATTATTTCATATCAACTTAATTTACATTCAATTGATTATTATTCAATCCATTTCTAAAGTTGAATTTTATTTATATAACTCTTAAGTCATATTCCATTTAACTTTAAATTCATTTCTTATAATTCATTTGCTTATGCAATTACTCTTTATTTAGATTATTCAAACAACCTAACAATCAACTTACATACACTTTAATAATTCTGAAAAATTATTCCTTTACATATAAAAATATAATCAAGGCAAAATTATTCCATTTACCCAATTTAAAACAATATCGTGTCGAATTGTTCTATTCAAGTGTTTAGAAACCCCTTCGGCAAAGTTGTACATACCGTGCTGAGGAAGGTTCATATGCCACTCAATAAACCAATCATCACAATATAAAACAATTTTGTATTCACTAACAAATACGCTCTCATAGCTATTATTACACTCAAACTCATTCTAGAGTACTGCTGACTCTATCTCTAACGAGTAATACCCAACAGAACCATGGTTGTCGCTTAACCATCAGAGCTCTGATACCAAATGTAACGATCGCGGATTTTCGTTCTTCGAAAAACCGACATCGATACTCACTTTATCGACTGCCGAGAAATCAAAGGCCGAAAACCGAGATGTTGTGGGTTTTAAAAAGAAAATTTAAGAAAAGAAAAAGAAAGAAGAGAGAAGAGATAGGAAATAGAGGGAAAGAAGATATTTGAAAACAGAAAATTTTATAATAGAACATAGAGAAGAAGGAATAGAAAATTTTAAAATAGAAGAAAAAGAGAATAGAGGAAAAAGAAAAAAACAGAAGAAAATAGGACGGGACAGAAAACAACAGAACAACAACACAATCAGAATCTCACAATTCGCAGCGGAACAACATATAATAATAAATGAATAAACTTTAAACAAAGAACTATATCAGTTATTACATTTTATACATTACATTACATCATATCATCACATCAGAGTGTACAACAACATACAACAACAAACAGTGCAGCGGAAAAAGAAATACTATATAAACTAGTAATACGCCATGCTATCCAGCTTGCCTCTAGCAACTCCAGAATATCCAGAATATCCTGATAAACCTAACTCTTAACTGCCCGTGTGGAAATTGGTGGGCACCCAGAGTTTAGGAAGGAAAACAATAAACTCCGAGTCAGTCATGTGACTGGTGTGAGAACTCAAAACAGTTTATTTATCTTTAAAATCAAATAGAGGAATATTTTTAATCAATTCGCAATGCTTTTAAAAAATGAGACTACCATAAGGCCTCCCGCACACACACACATGCAAACGCAGAATCGGAGGAGATTTCTCCTTATGATAGTCAAAGATGCTTGATACGCATTTAAAATAACATTTGATATTATTATTAGTGTATAGTGTAGAAAAAATTCATTTCGAAAGTAGAATATAAATCTTAGCCAGCATAGACATTTCGAACTATGCCTACTATAGCTACCATCCAAACAGTGGTGACCACCATAAGTGAATAGCAGGTTCTACAACTAATACCGTACAAGTTTCGTATTGGGAATTGGATTTCCAACAAATGGTCAGGCCAAGGAACTTCCCATTGCCACTGAGAATGCCTCTGGAAAGACATCCCCGAGAACCAAACCGGATCTCTGCCAACACAAGGCCGGGTTACCCCTAACTGGGTAACTACTGACACGAGCACGCCATTCCCCGGTCCTTTAGGACCTTTTCAACCGAGCGCTCGATATCCAATTCACACAATCATAAAGTGTTTTCAACATGAGTAAGTATCTGGGCTCCATACCATGATACCACCCCTTTCCAGAAGGAAATGCACATACCCTAAGGGGAGCTACAGCAACCCCTAATAACCTTGCTGCATCTTTCCTGTTTTGACCATTTCCGGGATGTGAGGCTCGACGAAGTCACGTCCACAAAAACACACTTTGTACAAAAAGCCGTGCTTTGGGTCAACAAATGATCAACACAATGATCACTAAGATAGACGATCAAATAAATGATCCTATCACAATAATCAACACAATGATCATTTCAGCATCACTCAGCATGTCACATTACCAAAATGGGATATATCGCTGATAACTTCAACTATATAACCTTTGAGCTCGTACGTCTCAAAGAAGGGTGTTAAGCAAAGAATAAATTCTCCGCCACCAACAGAAATATATTTGAAAGAAATCGGCTTTATATCTCAAATTGTAATGTCAGGCATACAATCCATACAAGTCTGTTCCGGGCTAAAACAAAACCGAAGGCACTTCTTACGAAGCCCTTGCAATACGGGTATTCACAATCCCGATCGAATTTCCCATCACTTAAGAGATCTCTATACCAGGAGCTACCCAGTGCAGAGACAATCGATAGGTCATCCTATCGCTTTCACAAATACTCGGTCTTCAACACCGATCTTCAAATGCAATTCACAACGACGTATCACATATTCGGAGTGGGTTATACGACCCCATGGTCCTTTCCCGGTTAACCCGAATAGTGAGCGCTTATTCAAAAATAAGTGTGCATTCAAATTCAATCAATTCACATCAAATACCCATTCAAAGGGAAATATTGATAGTCGGCTATTGAACTATCACTGGATATGCATACATCACCAGATTCCAAATAATTTTCCAAATTATTTATTTTCCAAAATATCTTTACAAGATATATAATTTCAACACTTTAAAAATAAATCAATATTTATTTTTAACAAGTTCCACTTTCACATATAAATTCCGTAATGAATTTATATTTCAAAATATTCATGCATATACGATTTCAATTATTCATTTTCAATTTATCTTCAAAAAGATAAATTCTCTATATTCACTTCACATTGGAAAACATTTCCATACTTATTAAATAAGTAATTCACAATCATTTATTTTCAACACTTAGAAAATATTCAATATACTTAAATCGAATTAAGTATATATTTCATTCTTTAAGGAAATTATTCACTTAAACATATTTATTTGGGCCAAAACGAATGTTACGTAAAACATCGTTACGACAACCCAAAATCACTAGTATAGGGATTCGAAATTAAATAGATATATAAATCCCAATACTATACAAAACACTTCCTTTCGGAAATCATTTACTATAACAATAGTGTTATAGTCACCATTCCCTTTTATTTCTCGAAAACGTCTATTTCAACAATAAATGTTGAAATCTATGGTTTCGAATCTCAACATGTTTTAAAACATCGTTAGATCGTTTTAATTATGTTTAAAACATCACATTCAAAAACATTTTCTTTAACGTATTATTCACTATTCAAAAATGTGAATAAACTTCATTAACAAATCTCATCCTTTTATTCGTTTTAATTCAAAGGATTATTCACTATTCAAAAATGTGAATATAACTCCATTAATAGGTTTCAACACTTTTCTTATCAAAATAAGTCGTTTGCGAATTTATAAAACAACGTTTATAAATTCCATTTCTATTTATTTATAAAAACTTCTTTTTTTATAAATTCTTTTATTAACCTGTTAAATTTCATATCTCCATTATAAACTAAAAGTTCATATTATAAGTTAAATACTTATAAAACGATTATTTTACAAAATCGTTCATTTTATCTTCCCAAATTATAAATCTTATAACTTATAAGATTCATTCATTTATCCAAAACCATTATTCACATAATTTCACCAAATTTATAAATCTACTATTTATAAATTTCATTTATAACCTCCCAGTTTATAATTCTACAAATTTCATTCATTTATGAAATTCATTTTCACTTCATTTAAACATTTATAAAGACTCGTTTTATAATGTCAATATTTCGATTTATAAATATCTATTTATAAATCTCTTAATATAAATCAATTTATATTATTCTTTTAAAACGTCTTTAAATTCCTTTATAATTTCATCATTCTGATTTATAAAATAATCAAATTTTATAAATTCTAAATTCAAACTTTTATAATAAATTCAAAAATCCAATTTAACCTATTTTATAACATCATTAACCCATATTTCTCAAAATCAGCTTTTAACTATATTTCACAAAAATTATAATTTTTATAACTTTAAAAATTATAACGTTCATTTATTTATAATGGATCAATTCCAAAAAAATATTTTATCTTTTCAAAAATCACTTTAAAAACATTTTAAAATCCCAAAATCTGGGTCCAATGATGCTACACACCAAATAGTCAATCACGACTACAACGATCCATCATATATCGATATGATAATCCATCAAATATCAAAATATCTGAAATAAAATAAATACTGTTGAGGAATCCAGTTGGATCCCTCCAACCTGTTTCCTGCATCCAAAAACATTAGCACAATACCAATTTCGCTCCAGTACGAAATTATCGCGGTACATGTTCTTAATAAATATTATCCGCTTAATAACGGCGTAATAGGGTCTCATCCGCTAAACAAAAAATGCGGGAAATCAACAACTCCAATATATACATATGCCAATATATATATATTGCTATTATATATATATAATACCAATTTCACTGTTTATGAAATATTCGCGGTATATGTTTATATTAAATAACATCCGCTTACTAACGGCGCATAATGTCTATTTTAACAATCAATAGATATTAATCAACATTCAAACATGCATTCAAATATTTTAAATCTAACTATTTAAAATAAAATCGAAATCTATTCGATTGAGTGAGAAATTCTCACCTTGGTTTTAATTTCCGTTTTAGCTTTTATTTCGAATAAAATTAAACGCGCGTTTAATTTTACCCGAAATTCTCACTAACTCCAAACGACTCCAAACCAACTCCATCGCGTAGTGCTCGTCCATACGATTCCAACGCAACTGAGTTTGCATTTTTTCGACCTCGTATGAAAAAGATATGAATTTTACAAGTTTGTACTCGATTTATATACATAAATACAACATATACTTAACTATTTTAACCCACATCAATTCCTAGCCACACGATCCTTCATCCTTGCATCCTGGCCCTTGAACGCAACTCCCCCATCTCCTCTCTTCTTCACGCACACGGCTACAGGCCAAGCACGCAACAAACTAACCCATTACAAGAAATTAGGTTTTAACTTCACCGTCTCCTCGCTCAACGAAATTCGATCACTCCAACGCCATGACGAAGCTCTCGAGACAAGCTAGGTTCGGCCCCAAGCCTGTTGAACTCGGCCTCACCCTCCTCCTAGGGATGCGTGCGCAACTTGCTGCCTTCCCACTCGATTTCCCATCAATCCGTGAAGCCATTCGCGATCATAACCGTTGGATCTCTAGTTCGTGTTGTGCTCTACAACTTTCTAGTTGAAACTTTCTCGAATCGATGCATAGATTAGAAGATTTGGAGGGAAGAAGTTTGGTAAATTCTGGCCATTCATCTATAGGTGGCGGCTGCAGTATATGAACTAGGGTTTTGGAATATATTTTATCAAATTTTGTGAAGGGGTAGGGCTATTTATAAGGAACGAGCGACACTATTCATCCCGGATTTTCCGAACTCCGATTTAGACGCCGTAACCAGCGTACCTAGGGTTTATCCCGCGTTCCGGACACAATGGAACAGGTTTCGGAAGCTAATTCGGAAGTATGTGCGAGTTATGGCTGCAAACGTTCAATTTGAATTAAACCGATTTAAGTCGATTTCTAGGCGTTTTAATTTGTACCGGACAAACGGTAAATCCAAACGACTTGAAATTTGAAACCTTACAATAATATCACATTACGGATCCGATGAAACTGGTTTCGTCGAATTCCGAGACTTTTTGAAAAATGGCTATTTTGACTCGCCAAATTTAAATTAAAAATAATTCAATGCGTTTCGAGCTGCCACGATCAAACGATAGCTCCGATTGACACGAAAATTGAAATCCGGTAATAACTAACTATTACGGATCCAATGGAACTGGTTTCGTTCAATTCTGAGACTGTTCAAAAATTGACTATTTTACAGTCGATTATTAAATATTAAAATATTCAATTTTCACAGATTAACTTTTAATTCGATTTTAAAAGTTCTAAAATATTTCTATAACTCCAGTATGATTAAATAAAATTTTCCAAATTATTTACAATCATTTTTAACTCAATTTTTAATTATTTCCATAATTTAACATATTAAATTATCGATTTAATAATCCAATTAAATCCAAAAATCAAAATAAAATTTATTTGACTTAAAAATTCACTTATAAATATTTAAAATTAATTAAATATTAAATTTTTAATTAATAAAAATTCTGGGTCGTTACATGAATCATATTACTACTTAGATTCATCACATGCATATATAGAAATGATAAATTTTCTAACATACTTTGAGCTTTCCTGTATTTCCTATTTCCAGAGAATGTTGTTAACATACTTTGATTCTCTGTATTTCCTAGTGTGTGGCCCGTGCTACGCACACGGGCAGTCGAGCTATAAAGATAGTTTAAGTTTTGAAGTTACTGTTTGGTGATTGTGACTGTATATATATCTTTACCTTTTTATAGCGTTGAACTGTGCTACCATTCATATGGCTTTGTGAGACTCGTAAGGCTAGGAATATCATGATTTATGTTATAATACGTCAAAATTATAGATGCTCATGACGATTTCATTCTTTTTTTAAATGCAGTTAGCATTAGTCTCAGTCGAGGAAACCAACCCGTTATAAAATACTCTTTTTTAGGACATCTAAATGCAAAATGTACATTAAGTTTATCCTATTACTCCTTTATTTTATTGACAGTGTGTATAGATTATAACTATATATTTGTATCATTATAGTGCTATAGCATTATTTTGCTTATTCTGGCGTCGAGATGAGTATGCAATTACATGGTATATTTGCACTGTTCTACAATTTATTGGAATAATTGCATATTTTTCAACAATTATTCGATATAATTGCAGAAAGCACACAATTATATGGAATAATTGCAAAAGAGTCTGCTTATTCTACTTAATTGCATAAAAGTGCGAGTATACAATTCTGTCTTAAGTTGATGTTTTTCAAATTTTAATTACCTATGATAAATGAATTATATAATTGCTGATAAGAATGCAATTATTTTGAATATTTGTAGAATTAAACACAATTATTCAGAATGATTGCTGATAACTATGCAATTATTATGAAGAATTGCACAGAAAGTCTGCAATTATATGGTATAGTTACACTTTTCTGCATTTGTAAGTATTAATTGCATACATTTTAAGAAAATTTGATGTTTTTCTTAAATTGCAGAATTTTCTACATATATATGGTATAATTGCAAACTTACTTCAAATATGATTTTTTAGTACCGCAATGGATCTCATTTTGAAGATTGTAAAATTTGTGATTGTTTGATGAAAACTGTATGCTGAACTGATATTTCTATAGAAATTTATACGCGTTTGAAATTTTAAAAAAATGTAAAAAGTATTTGGATCTTTTGGCGTAAACGGATTTGAAAATAGGGACCGGAATGTAAATTTATTTTGAAAGGATGTTTTATCCATTTTGAAACTAATTAGGGATGTGAGTCAAACTTTCTCTTAATTAACCAGCTGAAGAAATTGGGCAAATTAAATAAAATATAGAAAAATCAAAAAGGGGAATTAGTCATCACCAATTAAAGGAATGTAATGACCTGATTTTCCATTAATGCTATAAGTAAAGGTAAACCAATAAAGCATTTTCGTATAAAATATGTGAAAACAAAGAAATAGGGAGTTTAATTATCACCAACTAAAAGATGCAGGTGTTGGAATCTGAGAACATGTGATGGGTAGCAAGTATCCATGTAAAAAGGGATTGGAATTGGCAGCAAAAGCTATGTAATCTAAAAATACAAAATTATCAGGGACATGATATGCGTTTTCCATGTCAGTACAGTTGAGTAAAATGAGTAACATCATGTTTTCCATGTCAGTACTATTGAGTAAAATGAGTAACAGATAAAACATGCATTGATTTAGTATGGTTCCAATTATGCAGACCTGTTGAAAACTATTATTGCTCTTAAAAGAAATGAAATAAATATATTCTATTGTTAAAACAGAGAATCACACGGTTCATAACAAATAATAAGAGCGAGTGAAAACAATTTATGAACAACAATATAACTTAAGCAAATTGAGACATGATGAAGATTAATTACATATTTAAAATTGAAATATTTTAGTCTGACATGGTGAGGTATCAATATCAGATGCTAACTCAGTGTATCTTCTGTCCCTTGGAAGCCATGCTAATCTCTGGAACGGTACCTCAAATTCTAATTAAGAATTACCACCTGAAATCAAAACATGAGCTTTATTGGTAAGCTCAAATCGACTCAAAGTTGCATATCTCTTCACTCTTATTTCAACCATCATCCTAACTTTTTGTCCATCTATCCATTTTCTATGCATTTTATGCAAATTTCATAATTAGACATATGATGCATAATCTATAGACATTCAAAAACTTGTTTTTAACTGCAGTATTTCCTAACTCAAAATTTCTATGAAATCCATAATAAATTAACATATTGATATACATTAAGGGGATATGAATGCACTATACAAATAAAATCACCATTCAAATAATCTCCTAAATCAAATTATTTATTCCTAGTCTAAGTAGGATGTCTTACCGGAGAAGGTGCAAGAATTATGTCTTTGTAAATATACTTCATGGATAGCATAAATATACACTCTTCGATCATGTTATGATCATTCAATTAAGTACCCTCAAAAATCATTTTAATAACTCTAAGTTCTGTAATTAAAATTTTAAGAAACAATTTACTGCTCTTTTCTAAAACTATAAACATTTCACGATATCCTATATAATATATACCACTACAATAACAACAAAGGTTATCGCCACTAAATTAGGATATTCAACTAAAATCACTTGTGTGCACATATTTCTATGGTCTTAAGTTGATGAAAGGTGTCTTATCTTGCAAGACCAAGCAACTTATATATGTATTATTTTATCTCTTTTATATTTTTTCGCATAATGGATAAACGTACTATAACATATAAAAATGTAACTAATTAATCTAAATTTGTAGGACATATACCATTGTGGTTAGTTACAGTTGATAAAATCATGCTTCTTTTTTACTATAATCAACTTTATTTGACAATTGAAATATGCATTGATTGGTCGCAACTAATAAAATTGACTATAACTGAACCATTTTGCATGATACATAGCTTGAACACAACCATAAGCGTGTAAATACGATTATTAACTAAATAGAATAAATCTCATGCATAATACATGAAAGAAAAAGAAAGTTCAACAACACAATACTTTGAAAGTATTACATCATGTTGTGCTTTATTAAACTTTTCTACTTTTTATTTCTTCTACTCAAGCTTAGGGTTGCAAGGAATAAATGGAAACTTTGACTAACTAATATTATTATTATTATTACTACTACATATTACTGTAGTTCACCGTACTATTAACCGAGCCATAATATTTTCTTTTCATATAATTTTTTTATTCTATTCCTATGAAAATTTGAAATGACCCTAATGCAACTAATTGTGATATAACTTTATATGATAATATAATGTTGGATTTTTAGGAACAAAGTTTACAATTTTATTTATAGCTTTAGTCTTACAATTTTTTTATTTGTTTTATCTATTCAAAGTTGTTTGGTTTTCTTCATTTAAATATATGTTTTTTTTGAACTGGTACTTTATATACAACAAATCATTGGGACAACATATCCCATGTCAAATAAACGTTCGAAAGCAAGTTTCGAACTTGTGACATCCTGCACCAAAGCCGAATCAATTAACCACTTGGACAATGGTATTTGTCTTCAATATATGTTTTTATTACTATACATTCATATATTTATGTGTTTCACGTTGTTCGGTGGGTTTAGTTCAATGCATTGAAATAATATTTTGAATCCACTTCAATTTCAAATCGTTACAAATTAATCTAGTTCAAATTTTCCATTTGTATATTATACTCATACATCTTCAATCACACTTCCAATTACTTTAAATCAAATTCAATTTGAACTAATTCAAATTTCAAATTTAAACCATCTCTCATTCATTTAAACAATTCCAATTCACAACTTAAAGATTTTTAACAACAACACAATGATATTATCTATTTTATTTTAAAACATCCATTCATTTTAAATTTCTAGATCTCAAACCCAATTTGAGATCACTCAAACTCTCAATTACAATCAACCATTTAACTTCCCAAGTTAAATCTTAATTTCATCTTAAAATTTACAAATCAGGTTGAACATCCCAACATATTTAACTTTTCCCAAGTTAAACTCAATTCACTTAATCCAGTCAACCTTACCTAGTTTGAACTTCCATTTCAAATTTTGACTTCTCATAATAATCTTCTCATTATAAGTTTAAAAACTTAGCACTTCGGGTATCACATCTTATTCCAAATTCAAAACTCACCATTTAGAGTTTATTTCAACCCACATTTGATATTATGTATATCCACCTATATACATATTAATTTCTTTTACATACCAAGTTATACTTTAAATTTTAAACCACCTTTGGTTTTAATTCAAAACAAATTTCCTTTAAATTTCAAACTACTCTTGTTTGAAATAGGACCATTTCATTCAAATGCATTAAATAATATATTCGCTATTTCTTTAAATTAATTACATCATTAATTAATCACATTCGGTAATTAACTTATTTCTTAATTATCTTCATTAAGTACTGTCCCTTAATTACTTTCCTCTAATTACTTTATTAAGTAACTCCCTCTTTATTTATCATTTCCAATTATTATCCATTAATTAATCTCATTAAATAAAGTTTAATTAATTACATAAATTAATTGATTATCTTGAACCCTTTCCCAATTTCAAGATTTATTTCCAGTTTGAATCCATTTCAAACTTGTCTTTAATTTAATTTCAATTTCAATTTGGTTGCATTCAATTACTTCTTATTTTAATTCTTACTATTACTTTTAACTTAATTAACACTACAACCACTTTCTTAATATAATAGATAATCTATTTCTTATATAAGATTCATTTTCCGTTGAAATCATTTAAAAAAACTTTATATAAGAAAATAACAAGTATGCTCTCTCATATTTATACACTCAACTCATTATAGGGTACCACTTGCCCTATCCTTAATGAGTAATCCCCCACCAGAGCCAAGGTCCTCGCTTAACCTTCAGCTCTGATACCAAATGTAACGACCCGGAAATTTTCGATCCCGAAAATTCCAGATAGTTAGAGAAAAGAAGAAAGAGATAGAAGAAGAACAGAAAAGAAACACACAATCTCACAATCGCAGCGGATAAAATATAATATTAATAATAGTTATGCCGAAGAAAACTGTATCTACTAATTTACATCGATATATCAGAGTTACAACAATTTTATACAACATTGGATTGATACAATTTAACATGTCTCAGATATACAATATCATAGTGGAAAACTCTCCATACGTTCCTGCCATCCAGCTCGCCTCCTGAGCTCTAGAACGTTCCTACCTGAAAATCTGTAATACTCGGTCTGACCCGAGCATTACATCAAAGTAACACCGGGGTCAGGCTGGAAACTAGCGTGAGTAAACCCATCTAACATGTAATACAAAAGTATACAGCTTATATGCACCCGGGTAATTTGCATCAATATACAATTTCACAAATTGTCATAGTCATCACTTATTTCTCACATCAATTTCTAAATACCCAAACTTAGATTAAATGGTGCAATTCACTTAAATCATTTCTCGTCATCCTATTGATTTCACAAAATAATTTATAAAGAATCGAAGTGGTTTCGGGTATTTCCTAATACTCGACCCCGGTCTCTTCGAATCCAAAACCATCCGAACCCATGCTATTCAAGAAACACAATTAAATCTTTAAACACAAGATGCCACTTTTTACACAACAATTCATCATCGATAGATAACCTATTGTCATGGTTCAAGATAAAAATATCATATAACAACATTCCATATCAGAATTGTCAACCAATTATTCATAAGCAAGATCAATTAGTCACCCCTTTCTTATTAAATCAAATTAATTACTTTTAATCTTGCTTACTTAACAATAATTAATTACAATTCATTAGTTATTCATTTCCTAATTATCTTTTTTTAATAACATTCAGTAATTAGCCTTTAATTAACTTGACACATTCATTATTCAATCTTGATTAATCACATTCAGTAATTATTCTCAATTACTAATCATTAATTAATTTACCCCTTAATTAATTAATAAATCCTTTAATTATTCAACTCGATTAATCATCCTTAATTCTGCTTACTTAACCATTGATAAATTAGAAACCAATTAATTTACTCATTTCTTATTATCCAACTTGATTAATCTCCCTTGATTAATCATTTACTAAATATATTAAGAAATTACACTTTATTAATTACATTTTGTAATTGTACTTATCAAATCATCAAGTGATTATCTTAAATTAATTAAACTAATTAATCAACTTAAACTAATCACATTAAATAATTAATTAATTACATTGAGTAATTAATTCCTTTAATTACTTACTTTAAGTAATTATACTTAACCAATTCCACTAATGATTTTCCTTAATTAATTATTTTAATTAATTGTCCCTAAGTAATTAAGTTAATTATGGAACCCTTTATTAGCTATATTAAATAATGATTTAATAATGATAAATTGTTCATCATCAATCAAGTCCTTATTCAATTAAGATAAATCATTATCTTAATTAACTACTTAATTATTATTAAATTTCATTTGAAATCTTACATATATAAATTAAACTCTAAAACCATTAACTTTGTCGGTATCAAGAATACCCGGGTCTAATTCCAAACCCCCGAGCTAATTCTAAATCCAATTTGAACACTAAGTATTTTAGAAACACTTCTATCTCAACCCTTTACCATCCTCTATTTCTTAATCTAAATAAATTCTAAAACCATCGGCCCGCTATTCTCAGGCCCAGCCAATTCAAAGTCCACAAAAACAACGACTTCCTTTTCTCCTTACCCTCTTACTCTTCCTATCCCTCCATTCCCCTGCACAATGTATCACGGTGTACATGCACACCATCCCCTGGACGGTGACCATGTCTCCGATCATCTCTGCAAGTCACGTATGATCATCCCATCCCGTCCAACCATTCAGACCACGACGAGCTTCCTTGATCGACAAATACAACCTTCGGCATATCCACAGGAACGAACAGGATCCATCGACCACCCCACTTCGACCATTTCTATCGTCTTACACCCTCAAACTTCATCGGAAGACCTGCCACCATCTCCTACATCGTTTTCCCCACGTGCGAAGCCTTCTATTCTTCCTTTTGCTTTGCTTTTCAACCTGAAACCTAAAGCCAGTCGAGGATCCCCTAAACCCTACTATTCGATCGTCCCGCTTCCTCAAGCACTAGAAAATTCCAGAGGCATTTTTCCCCCATTCCCCATGTCCTATTCCTCCTCATCAAGTGTCGCATCCTCGAATCGACCCAGTTGTCCCAAATCGCCAACTTGCCCAAATCCGTTCAACCTCCAATTTCACACAAATTATAAACTTAGAATTCTTGATTTTGTTATCATAAATCAACAATTTCCAAGACTAATTCAACCATATAAAAGAAACATAGGAAAATTGTGGTTGAAATTTCCAGTTGAAATTTAATTTACTGTATAATTCAAATTTTTTTTCTACGAAATGCTTAACAAAATTTCTTGAGACAATTTCATAAATAGTATCACATTCGTACAATCCATTCCCTTTTAATGATCTTAGCCGGAAAAGATTTGGAGAGGAAGAAAAAATGTTTTTGAATCAAATTTGGGTCTGAAAACAAAAAGAACAGTGGTATAAATTCTCAGGCATGTAGAGAATCTTTTAATGATTCAGCCATATTTTCCAAGCAAATACACCCATACATTTATATGAATCATATTACTACTTAAATTCATCACATGCATATATAGAAATGACAAATTTTCTAACATACTTTGAGCTTTCCTGTATTTCCTATTTCCAGAGAATGTTGTTAACTAATTCCACTTTAAACCATTTTCTAAACTTGAATCTTGTTAATCTAAACAAAATTTGTGCCTGTAAGAGAATGGGTAAAAGATTTGGGGTTTTGAATTTGTTTAAAATATTGTAAACCCGAACAGAGTAATGTTCTTGTATTCCCAAACATGCATACCTCATTTTCACAAATTCATGTTCATGTTGGCAATTTTTCCTCATTCATTTCAATGATTATCACATGCAGATCAATATTAAGAGGGGTTTCCTTTTTTTTTTGAAATGTTAAAGAGTAATCTACTCACCAGACAGAAAGAAAACAAAGGCCCGATTTACTTATTCCAGGCTTGTTTAATTTCAAACTTCTTTTGTTTCAATTTTGCTTGCTGATTGTTGAATTGATCTCGAATTCCTGTTGTATGCTTACTCGATCAAGTTGAAGTTGAATTTGTTGTTGAAGCTTAGTTGAATATTGAAACAAGCTGAAGCTTTTTTTTCAGAAGGTTCTCTAGTTTTTGAAAAAATTGTTTACAGACTTGGATTTCTTTATTTTCATCTCAAATTCTGATTCAAACTCAAATCCAAATTCAATTTAACTCTAATATATGTATATATTTAAACAATACAACTTAAATTTGAAAATCATTACATTATTACCATTGTTTGAAAATAACAATTTTGCCGATTATAAATAATTTATAAAGGAGATTATCACATTTATTTGTTTAATTATAAATTAGTATTTCAATTTAAATTAGATAATTATTCAATTATCTAATGCCTAAAAATCCGGGTTATCACACAATCCCACTTTCAAATCCAATTAATTCAATCTCAATTTCAATTTTATATCGATTTCGAGTTCGATCTTCAAATATCAATTCAAAACATTTAAATCAAATTATCCTTCAATATTCAGTTTAAAATCCTATTCTTCAAATAAAATTCAATTCCGAGCTCAGTTTCAAAATGTCATTTTTGCATCACTTTAATTTAGCAATATTCAAAGTTCGAATAAAAGCTCAATACTTTAAAACAAATCAATTTATGAAATTCAATAATATCCCAATTTTTAACTTCAAAATCTCTACCTCAATTATTTAACAATTTCTTTTAACCAAAATTTTATTTCAACATTTCAAACTCAAATTCGAAATTAATTCGATTTCTATAAATTTAATTTCTATTTCATTTAAATCAAAACAAATTGAATAATTTCCAGTCTAAGATTTTCAAAATCATCTGATTAAACCAATTCCGGTGTCCGTATATAATTTTCTATCCTATGGCCAAGTGATCAGTTATTTCAATTTAATTTCGGGGATGGATATATATCATTTCAATCCAAATCAAAGTTCCGTAGTTAAATATCATTTCCATATATTTCTTAATTTATTCGAAATAATTTAATTTACAGTTCTGTATACTATAAATAAATTATAGGATGATAACAAGCTATGTGTAAAAACAAATAACATCCAACCATCCAAATATCAATCAATTTGCTTCCATCACAATCAAGCATGCAAACAGCCAATATAATTCACAGCACTTTCATAGTTGCCAATATCAGGAAATTTAATTGCAATTAAATCCCAATTTCAATTTGACTGCCAATTTTAATTTTTAGCAGTTAATTCAGTAACAATCTAAATGAAAATTAAGTTTATCAACAATCACCAATAAAATTTATATCACATCATAATACCAAATTTAACTAGCATAAAAATATTTTAGTACGTTGTTAGCGTTATGAAACACTCAACTTGAGTTTTCAATTTCAAATTAAATCGAATAACGTTCGATTTAACCTAAAATTCTAACTCGATCCAATTGTCTCTTATCCAGTTTCAAAGCATAGAGCTCGTCGCCACGATTCCATCGCCGCTTGAATCGTCCCAATCAGACCTCGCATGACAAAGTTATAGCGTTATAAGTTTTCGATTATTTAAATACATTAATTTTTTTTTATACAAACCAAGATCCAACAATCTGGGCCATCCGTATGCTTCTATCTCAATGAGAATACGTGCACCAGAACAACATCAAACCTATCCCAAAAACTAGGGCTAACCATCTCTCAACCACCTTTCGTCGAGAGCCCATCACACCAGCGCCGAACGAAGCACCATGGCCAGCTCCACTTACGGCCGCCATACAGCCAAGCTCGGTCGCGTCAAACCCAAGGAAAATGTACTCGAACTCGTGAACTTCAATAGCCAATTTCCATGTATCTAAGCTACCATCTACTACCTTGGCCACATAGATTTGTAGAGCTCGAGTAGCTCTACATACTCCGTGTTGGACTCAAAGGATAAAAGTTTGTGGATTGAGAGAATTTGAGGGAGAAAGGAGATGTAATTTCAGCCATTTGAAGAAGATGGAGGCGCGGTTCTGATAGAAAACTAGTGTTTATTGTTGTGCTACGTATTTATACACGTATATACATATTATTTTAATAATATTTCAATTATTACGTGCTTATCTGAAAGAACTCCAAAAGAAGCATGCCGCAAGTCGTTTATGTTGTTTTACCCCTATTCTGAACATAACGGAACAGGTTTCGGGGCCTAATTCGATCATACGTGGAAGATAGCATTTTGGATCGAATTAAAATATTAAATTTTCGATATTTAGTTCAATGCGTTTCTAATCCGTACAACCAAGCGATAAATCCAAAAGCTACAAAATTTTAAATCCGATAATAACGCACTATTATGGATCAAATGTAACTGGTTTCGTCAAATTTTGAGACAATGCCTCGGATCGCTATTTTAACGTCTCGATTATAATATAAAATTTTCAATTTCTAATTATTCAGTTTTGTACCCAATTTTAAATGTTAAAAAAATTCATTATTGTTTAAATAAAATATACAACAACTTCCAATAACATTTTCAATCATATTAACCTCAGAAGTCAATTAATCAAATAATTACAATGCTTAAATTTAAACAATCCAGATTATTCAATAATTCACTATGTTTGAAATATTAGAAAATGAACTTATATGACAACTTTTAAAATAATTTAAATTATAGAACTACCACTTCCATTATACAATTATTCAATTCCTATTATTAAATTATCTAATTAATTTCAAATATCGAATTTTTAAATAGTTTAATTGTTCAATATTGACAAATTTCAATATTGGATTTTAAATGGATTTTTGTTATCAATCAATTACTTTACTTACATCTATTAAACTCAGCATTACTATTTAATCCAACTATTGATGGCAAACTCATTTAATAAGTAGCATTTATTTTCAATACTTACTATTACTTAAATCTTTGAAATTAGTCTATTTCAAAATTTTATTTCTATCTAAATAGTTCACAATTGTTATTCAACTTCAGTAATTGATCATGAACCCAGCTAATATATATAACCTCATTTCAATCTCAATATTACCAAATCTTAAATTTTTTATTTAAGTTCATACCTAGTACCTACATTCAAACCATCAATTTTATTTTTAACCATTTCTATTTAATAATTACATTAAATTTAATAATTTTAAAATAGCTAAAAATGCTGGTCGTTGTATTCTCCTCCACTCAAAACTTTTCATCATCGAAAAGGAACTAAGTACAGAATTTTACATTTGATATATTATATTGAAAATTATCAACTTATAAAAAAATAAGATTTCATTTATAAACCATTACTACGTTTCTACTACGCTACTCTGATTGGCTTACGGAATTTATAAGTTGGTTATCTAACGAGCTATAAAAATTTTAAAACCTTAAATTTTTTCTAATGCTCGGATTTACGATGAATTTCAACAGAGTCTCCTTTGCGCGGCTCGATCAGTACAGCTACAAAACGCCTCTACGGGCCCCAACCAACAAAAGAAAACTAAAAGCCAAGTGGCTCCATAATAAATTATCAAATCAAATGACAAAATAAACACTTACCATTTTGTCGGGCAATCCATATTTTTCTTGATTTTTAATACCTTCGTCTTAATTATCAATAATGTCCAATCATATAATTTACAATCGTTTCATAATCTGCATTTTTAATTCGCAATGTCTGCTGTACTTAATCCCGTATGATGTACATATATTATCCGTAAGCAGTACCAAATTTGATCGCTCACTCGATCACATAATTTCACTTCCAAACTAGTATCATTCACACGACTCTCTAGTGCGGACTCAGATTTGGTTCCTTGATCAGTGTTCGTTGACGAAATTCTATCGGTTTAGAAAACCGTCGAACGAATTTAAATTTAAAAATAACCGCAAGCGCACGGTGTACGAATGTAGCACGTGGCGAATACGGGTCGATCCACAGGGAATTGTTGATTCTAAAATTCTATTCAATCAAATTAAACCAAAGTTGAGAGTGATTAGCAAAAAAAAATGATAAAAACAAGCAAAAGAAAATTGATAAAAATATGAGAGTGTTAAGATAATTTAGAGGCAATTTCCACTCTCTAGATCACATAAATCAACAAAATGAAGTTATGATCTCTCTTTTCTTGTCATTAGTGAATTAGTTGATGTGCTTATCATAAGTATGGTATATTTGTGCTATTAATTAGCTCAATATAAACCATCAAACTATAACACAACCACTAATACACTTTTAACTCTCATGATATATGACAACAAAGTTGAAATAAAAATCTATTTTAAGCATAGCCTATTAACTATTGTTTAGAAATATAGGCTATCAAATTTCAATTTCAACATTCACTTCTTTGCCATAATCATATTTAAATGAAGAGGCAATTTGTGTTATGTTTGTTTAAGCATAGCCTATTTGTTATGAACAACATAGACTATCAAATTCAAAGCTAAACAACATCATTAAACCACTTCAAGTGTTTCCATTAAATCACGAAAAGAGAGTATAAACATCAAAATGTTGCATCTACATACTAGAGAGCTTCATTACCCCTAAATTGTAGGGATTAAGCTCTCATATTTGTTATCAAATCAACAAATGTAGAAAGCAACATGAAAGCAAAAAGAAAGGAAAATGAAAGCTAATGGAAAAGACAACTATTCTAATTGCATAAAGGAAAATCTACACTACTTGCATAAAAGGAAATGAACGTGTAATTAAAAAGAAACAATAATTAACATTGCATAAAAGTAAAGAATTACATAAGAGAAGAAATGGCTAAGTAGCCATGAAAAGAGAAAGAGAGCTTTCTTTTATTTTCTCAACTAAAACTAAATAACTAAGAGAAGGATCTACATGAAACATAAGGGGTATTTATACAAGTGTTAAAACCCTAATTCATTTTTTTGGAGAATGCCCAAAATGCCCCTTAGGAAGTGTGGAGGCCAAGTTATCATTAACATGTCTTAATCCCCCATTAAATGTACATGAAGCCATTAACTTCAAAAGCATGTGCATTAGCCTTTAATTTGTACATTATGGTAGGTGGGTAGGTGGGGTCCTCCATGTTCTTCACTTTGAATTATTTCCATCTTCATTCCCTTGTATTAATTGTGTGCATGCATATCTTCATGAAACCACTTCTATTTGAGATCAATTTCCTACAAAAATATATACAAATTTTCAATTAATTTTTTTCAAACAAATATATGCACACAAATGACCGTTTTCCCCATATATGAAGATGAATATGTGACAATTTGGAATAATTTGAATTTTGGGTTTAAACAAGTTAAAATACCCAATATGATCATTTATTTAATTCAAATAGATTAAATATGTTGGTAAAAATATGCACATTTATGTGCACATCAAATACCCCCACACTTATCTTTTTATTCGTCCTCGAATAAACTAAAACTAAGATAAATCCGTTTTCGTAGGAAGCACGATTGCATTGAGCGTATGCAACAAGCCGTTAAACCTCTGGGTGTCCCCAGTAGGACGAGTGTAGTCTCGTGTGGGTTTTCAGCGGATACTACCCACAAAATCCAAATGCAAAATAAAAAATGTAAAGTGAAAATATTTACAAAAATGCAAGACTTATTTAAAAAGAGATGAATGCGAGTTTTTGAAAATATTTACAAATGAAGGATTTCTTTTTAAATTGACACAAATAAGTTAAACATAGGTTTTGGTCATTATCTTGAGATTTAAGTCATTTACTCGTCAAAATTTCCAATAAAAATCAAGTTATCATAACAAATAGACAATAGTTTAACTCGTTGTTTTGGTCAATAACACAATGTAATTATGAAATGGATCCTTAGTTGATTATCGATGTTTATCAAAGTGGTATTTTCCTTTCTTTTCAATAACAAATCAAATCAACTAAGTAAAAATAGTACTATGATTTCAATTGCTTGCTCTCTCATTATTTGCAAGAAAAATTACACACCTAGCTCAGGTAAACTGAGGCCAGATATACCACCCATGCACTGCCTTTCGGGATTATGTGAGGGGAGTACAGAGCATGGCGAGTGCACACACTTTCGTGCATACACCTATCGACCGTAGGTGGTTTTTCTTAAGTCTGTTTTTTTAATATATGTGTTCCATACATGCATAACCGTGAGGACTTTTAAATGAGTATGAAAGCACATAATCAAAGATTCCAAGTAATCCACTCATGCATAACCGTGAGGACTTTTAAATGAGAGTGAACACTTGGATGTTATTATTTTTTTATTTTTATATTTTTTTTTTAAAAGAGAGAGTGTTTTGCAAATCATCTTAGCACCATTTAACTTAGAAGGCAAAAAAAATGTTATATCCTTTACTTTAAATCAACCACTTTTTAAAACAAAGATTTTCAATTAGGATGTACTTCATAATTAACACGTATGAATCTTCCTTGTAACGACCCACTATTTTGTACCATTCGAATTCGACAATAATAGAACATGTCGAGCTGGAATAGTTCAAAATAATAGATTGTAGAATAAATTTGGCAAAACTCGGAATATACAATAAATAAATCGCAGAATCACATACACAGATATCAGAATCTCGCAGCGGAAATTAAAAATTTAGTGGTTCATGAAGCCACTGATACATCTTTACAAAACAGAACTTACATTGTCTATAATCCTCAATACAAATTTTAACATACACAGATAGAGAGTCTTCAAAGTCTTGAATTCCAGAAAGGATAAAGGCTGAAACAACTTCCAATAGCACGAATGATCTACTGAGTGTCCTAGCTACGGAGAAGAAACTGAAGCTGCAACTCAGGCTGACCCGAGCGTACAATAAAACAAAACACTCGAGTCAGGACATACATACTTATATAATGTAAGCTAAATCAAGTGTACTGTAATATATAGCAAGTAACTCAAAGGATGCCTGGGACCGCCCATCCTCTAAGGATCCGTTAAACTATTTACTATGTAGTATATTGCGCTATTATAATAGTGTCTATTTATAAAGTAAACATACTTATTTCTTAGCATTAAGGGGTTACCCATATAGCCCTTAACACGTAATAGTCCCAGTAGTCCATCCAATATCATAGCTCCTCCTACTCGGGAAGCAACTAGAGGATACCACACGGGCTACGGGAGAAAACCAAACTCGTACAAGGCTCGATATGGTAGGTGACACGGCACAACTAGGCAATGCCAGGGTAGATATACCAATTGCTATCCGGACCGGTGGTAACGCGAAGCCGCAGCAACCGCCCACCTCGAACAACACTCCCAAATCAAAGGGTGCACCCAAACAATCACATAAGCAATAGAATGGTATACGAAGAAGTGCGTTCGATCAGAGGAGCTACCTCATTAATCCGAGAATCGCTCCTGTTTTAGCCACCTTATGCCAACTCACGGGAGTCGGGTCCACGTATATACCTTTCAAGAAACCGTCACCACCAACCTACTTCATTCTGGAATCTCCACCGCGTACACGGTTAGTCAAAGTGGTTTTCGGTATCGACAGAGAGTATGTCCATATCCGATCCCGGTCTCTTTGCCAACCCTTCGTTATTATAACCCGTGGTTATTTAAAAACAGTTTATACTTTAAATCAGAATAAACATTTCCATTTCAAAACTATAGATACGATATCATTTTAAAACCCAAAACAATAGGATATCGTTATATTCAAATATAATTCTTTCCAAAACCATACTGTTTATAATATCTGGAGACCAAATATTTGAATTATATCTTCAAAGGATAATGTTTTGGAAACTTTACTTAAATCCATAACTCCCAAACACAATGGTTTGGACATTCAACGGTATATATATAAATGGGTTAACTTTATGGTTACTTTGTAAAGAAGATAATTTACATAGCTTCACAAATATATTTCTTTATTTAAAGTTTAACCATAATTTAAATATCCCTTTATGTTCCCAAAACCATTTCAATTTTTATATATATCCAATTGGAGTATTTACTATTCAAAACTTAGTTTGGGTTTTATTCTTTCACAAATCAATGTTTTATATTTTTAGTCTTGAATATTCCCATAATTTCCATAAATAAAACTCCAAATTTTAACCATTAAATTTTTCCCAAAATTTACTTAATACCAGAATATTTATCTTTAATTTATTTAGGAAAATACAGTTATAAATATTATGTCTTAAGTTTTTCCAAAACTTAAGGTAAAATAAAATTTATCAAATTCCATAAATTTTAGAGCAATCAAATTCTAGATTCCATAGCACTTAGGAAATGCTACCTAAAGTTATGGGTAAAACTAGTCCAATTTCAAAAGACAGCATTTAAATGCTGTAATAGATTGTTTAACTTGATAAATATTTTCAAATATAACCTATTTATTTATTCATTTATTAACTGAAATCTTATTCTTTCAAAATCCCGATTTACCAAATAAGTTATATTCCATAAATTTATTCAAATATTTATTTATTTCTTTATTTATAACTTATTAAAAATCAATATAAATTCCTTTAAAGATATAAATCAAATATTTAACTTCCAAAATGATTTTAAATATTTCAGAAAATATTATAAGGACCACGAGCCTGTATATAGTTTTCTAGCCTAGGTCAAGTGGTACGGATTTATATCATTTCAATCCGTAGTTTACAAATATCCCGGGTCCTATCATTTCAAACCCGCAATCCCAAGTTTAACAGTTTAACAGTTAACAGCATAATTTAACAATAATAATCATTTAGGCCTATCATTTCAGCCCATAACAATCTACGTATAACAGGGAACTTGCAGTGTGATTTAAGCAGTAAATAAACAATAACATAATATAACTGCAGATATAATACAACAGATAATAACTGATGAGGTGTCAATTTAAATGGGGTTCATCATTTTATATTACACTACAGACAGATAATAGTGACATAAAATTTTACACATACACTTGCAATAATTTACGAAATATAAATACGTATGTCTGGTGAGAAATACTCACCTGAAAGTTGCAGAAAATTTGAATTCAAAACGACGATTCACCGGTAAAGACCGACAGAAAATAACGATCAAATTTCTTCTGATGTCGCCTAGATTCAAATCTAGAACAAATTCAAATATTTTGAAACGCGACTTTAGAATGTATGGTCAAGAAAGGATTAAAATAGAACGGAAATTGTTTTGACTTGCTCGACCACTCCACCGTATAATGTGACCTAAATATACCCAAAATATGTGCCCCGTGCTAACACACAAAATTTACGACGAAAATTTTCCCTAAACAATTACGGCAAGATGTTAACTACGAACACCCGTACACATAAATTCCTTTCTCTATTCTAAGTCCATGATATACATGTTGTACGTACGTGCACTCATGCACACGCCATACCTATGTGCAGCCAGGCCTTCTGTTTCATTTTATTTTCTAGCTTCCTCTTCAACTTCTTTCTTATTTTCAAAGCTTCTTTCTTTAGTTTATTTCACTATTGATCTATAGCTACTATATCCTCACTCCACTCCTCCAGTCCATCCCTACTGCATATTTTCCTTTTCCAAATATGCTTCCCAGTTTTTGGTCAACAATTTTGCAAACTTCACCAACTACAACAACATAACCACAACCCGAGTCACACGAGAAAAGGAGTGTACAACCCCGGGTCTAACCCCATACCACTTTGAGACAATAATGCAAATACTTCGGGTCACTTATGCTTCACTCATGACTCTGCCGTGCACAGTGTGCACAGATGCACACTTGCACACTGACTTCCATAACTCAGTTTTTTTTGAATACTTCACAAGTGCAACTTTATGCACAGTTGGATCAAAATTGTAACCATCCTACAGTATCACTGCACACTCACGCATCAAAGATTTTCTTGCCCAAACACATCTCAGGGGTATTCTGGTATATGTAAACTGCAGCCTCACTTATTATGGTCCTATTACAAATTCTTGTATATGTGCAGACTTAAAATCTTATGTCATAATGAAATCTGAAACTCACCCCTTTACTTTAGTCTAGATTATCCTTCTCTGCTATCAACCAAGTGCCGACTTCTTATCACTCTTTCCCACGTTTCATGATCTCCTAAAAAAAACTCACTCAACAAATAATACTCAACACAAAAAAAAAAAAAAAAAAAAAAAAATCAGTTCTACAAGCTACACCAGACTCCACTGCAAATCAACTTAAATCCTTGCCATTTCTTTACACAGTCTAAATTTCCACTTTGATTGAATCAGCTGCTACTGAGACTTTCTTAGACTACCATATTGCTCAAATCCCTTTTCTTCAAAGCTTCATACTTTATCCAATGAAATATTCCCAGACTTCCCAGGCTGAAACAAGCATGCCACAACAAATCTACTTCGAGAAAAAGAATGCAAAACTTCGAGTAAAAATGAGATTGCTTCGAGTAAACTAGTTACTTGCTTCGAGAAATTCTGCCAAGCTTCAAGGTAAACTGACATACCATCCTCTCTGCCAACCACTGCACTTTGATCACTTGTACTCCCAGACTTCATTACCCAAATCAGATCAGATGAAAACCTATACTACTCATCTGTCAACCGCAAGCAGACATGTAGTGGTGCCATATGTATCCTATGTCAGTTTTTTTAGAACATGCACAGCCTATTACACATTTTTACATATACACTGTCTTGCTCTTTGACATATATATGCAACTGCAGCCTAACATATACTATTCTAGCCTGTCAAAACTTTTTATAAATCCAAACACCCTCACCAGTACAACCTATCTAATATATGCAGACCCTATTTCAGACTTCAAGTATACAGATGCAGACTAAAGATGCCAATTAGTGGCCATCACTTATGCAACAAATTGCAAAATAAATATGAACATAGCCCTTCCTCCTAATTTAATTTTTCTTTTTCCACAAATGTTCTGCCCTACTATTCACCTATAATATACTCATCAGACCTTTAAAGGTGAATCAGAGGAGCACTCAACAAATTCCAGTATGTAACCCACTCATGTCAGTCTGAACATGTTCATAGTGATACAAAATGTACAGCCTATCCCCTAATCATATATATGCAGACAGACTAAAAACAAGACACACTGGAAAAACAAGGTGAGGAGATGGAAGAGGCCAGAGCAAGTCAGATCATAAAACACAAAGGAAGACTGGAAGAAGAAGAAGAAAAATAAAATGAAGCCATTACCTGATATAACCACGAGAAGAAGCAGAGGAAAATGAGACCATCAGATGATGAGAGAATATAGCGTGGCCTCTTATTCTTATACTATGAGATTTGCGTGATTTAGGCATGCGAGACTTAAGGAATCAGTTATATTTCTTACGTGATTTTTGGTAACTGATGAAGTAGAGGGAGATGAAAGCAAGTTAATACCTACGTTATAAATAAATTAAAACTTGCGTGATTAGTGGAAGAAAATCAAAATTTCGAGCGTTACTTAAAATTTTTCCGTGCTCTTGGATTTGTATATATGTTGTTATGAATATAACTGATGGCGAAATAAAATTTAACAAGGAGATGATAGGCAGAGCTATTTATTTCTAAACCATACGTTTAGCTCTTGCCAAAATTCATCAATGTATTTAAGGCCTATCAGTTTCAATCCTCTGAAGATTATCTGATGCCTTCGAAAGAATTTAGATGGTTGCTTGATATAAGCAACTGATCACACAAAAAAAAAAAAAGCTTGCGAGATAGAAGCTTGGTAACTGAAGGCTGAATTAAGGGGTTGATATGTTTCATTTAAAATTTTCAGAGTATATTTACATTTCGAATATTAAATTCAGTGGTTACTTTGATTTATTGGTGTGTGTATGAGTTATGATGTTTAGCCTGGCCATGAATGCATGCACTTTCCAGTTTTGAAATGAACGTGAACACTTTGCAAATGATTTCCAGAGAATGAATACAAAATGCAATGTTTGCACGTTTTAAATTTTTAAATGTTGTGATTTATTTAGTTAAAGCTTCCTCTGATTTAGTTTGACATTTTTAAATGTTAACGTTAACGTTTTTATGTAGTCAGTTTAAAATAGAACGTATGTCAGAAATATATAAAATCAGCTGACAAATAAAATACGTACGTTCGTTAAAACGCTGACTGACATTTTATGTCCAAAAATATCTAAAACTTGATTTTTACACTACGCTAGACAGACGCAGTCTAGAACATCAAAAATTTTCGTAAAAATAATATTTTAAAAACACACGTTTTATTACGTTGCTTTATACCCTATAATTGACGCGTCTTTTGAACGCGAAATTCAACTGTTCAAACTTAGCTTAAAATTTCACAGTTATTATTAGATTTTATTGACATATGCAATTTTATAAAATATATCTTCAAATTAAATAATTAAACTATATCTTTAGACACAATTTATATAAAATATACTTTGAAATTAAATAATTAATAATAAAATAAATATCTAAAACTAGGGCTGTTACACTCTCCCCCACTTAAGAACTTTTCGTCCTCGAAAAGGAACGAAAGAAGAGAAACAAAGAAGATAAGCTAGATAACAAGTATTTTAAACGGATGGTTCCGGATTTTAAAGCACGAAGAAGATCTTCTAGAGTCGGTTTTACCCTTCCAGTTCGACTGTCAGTCTATGGGATAATGCCCCGATCCTGAGGAGTAACAAAGATTTCTAAAGACTATAGAGAGATTTCTAAATAGACTGGTATAAGCGATAGCATCCCAATCCGTAGAAGATAGGGAAACCAAGGACATTTAAGATAGTCTGGAAAACAAGATAAGATAATAAATTTGAAATCATAATACTTTGAAAGTCATTAAAATTTATAGATTATTATTTGGAAATACTACTAAAATCATAACACCTTTTTAAAATAATCTTCATTTATTCAGTTATAAATTTCCATAATATTTTATTTTTAGAACAGCAGCACTTAAAATATGCTACAGCAGATATAATAATATTTCTAATTAGTTCAACATTTTTCTTAATTCTTAATTTAACAAATAACCTAACACTTTATTTGGAATACCTATTTTATAAATAAAATTTGAGTGGTTATAATAAATGTTATACACTCGAATTTTAGTTATAAAATCCTTTTTATATTGTATATTTTCCAAATTCATTTTTAACTTTTGAAAATCAAGGTAAGTTATATTGAAATGAAATTGAGTATTATACAACTAAAACTTCCAAATTTAATTATTTCCAGTTGGAATTTCTTATTCAGAATTTTATTTTCCATTTATTGAAATTTCTTAAGATAAAATTTTAAGAATTAAATTTCTGATTCCCCTCAAACCATTTACAGATAAATAAGTATATATTCATAATATGTCAATCAAATTTAAATTATATATCTATATATATATATATATATATATTAAGTCATACTTTAGAAATTTAAATCAATTAAAATCTCAAGGAAACACTGTAGCCAGACTACAGAATGGTCTTTTCACTTCGAAACTCGAAAATGAATGTCGATGGTGCTGCAGTCATCACCGAAATTATTTTCCAGCGACAAAGAGAAAAGCACTAATTTTGAAATTCTTTGGAAACAGATTTCTATACAAAATACTTATAACATCCTTTTAAAATTTAAACACAAGGTTTGAAACCATCAGAAATTAAATTCTCAAGTTCTAGTTTTAAATTCATTTCTGATTCCAAATTAATTTATAACCATTGTTTTATATTTAATTATATATTAGACAACACATGGTTTTAAAATCAAAAATAAATCAAAACTATCATCTCTTGACAAATAGTTAAATTTATTATAAAATTCTGAAAATTATACTCATATATATATATATATATATAGATTTTATTTTCAAATATAGAAATAAAATTTCAAAACAAGGATAGGGACTCAAATTTTGATGAACTCAAATCAAATAGAATTCAAGATAAGTTGAAATCAGAAGATCCGATGATTAACAAAATAAGGAACTGGCAAGTTTATATCAATCGCGGACAACTTGAACTAGTCATCCGTGGCTTAAAGAATCAGATCGATATGGTTGGGTAAATCCTCATTTGATCTGGAGAGATAGGGTTCAGAATAATCAAAGATACTAGCATATAAACCGATGATAAATATAAATCTCCGGTGAATTAATGCTAATGGTAAAGGAGTTTCACCCCTTTATTAGAACGATGGCGAGACCGCCAATTCACTATAAAGATCATCCGAAGTGGAGTTATGGGATACTCCAGAATCTTGAGTAGATGAAAAGTGAGGGACACGAGTGAACTTTGGAACCACAGGGAATGTTCCAAATTCGAAAAGGAAGAGATTCAATCTCAAATGAAGGTGATTCTGTAAATCAAATTTACCATATATTCTGAGTTTGCCTAGAGCCAAAGCTCTGATACCAGCTGTAACGACCCACTATTTTGTACCATTCGAATTCGACAATAATAGAACATGTCGAGCTGGAATAGTTCAAAATAATAGATTGTAGAATAAATTTGGCAAAACTCGGAATATACAATAAATAAATCGCAGAATCACATACACAGATATCAGAATCTCGCAGCGGAAATTAAAAATTTAGTGGTTCATGAAGCCACTGATACATCTTTACAAAACAGAACTTACATTGTCTATAATCCTCAATACAAATTTTAACATACACAGATAGAGAGTCTTCAAAGTCTTGAATTCCAGAAAGGATAAAGGCTGAAACAACTTCCAATAGCACGAATGATCTACTGAGTGTCCTAGCTACGGAGAAGAAACTGAAGCTGCAACTCAGGCTGACCCGAGCGTACAATAAAACAAAACACTCGAGTCAGGACATACATACTTATATAATGTAAGCTAAATCAAGTGTACTGTAATATATAGCAAGTAACTCAAAGGATGCCTGGGACCGCCCATCCTCTAAGGATCCGTTAAACTATTTACTATGTAGTATATTGCGCTATTATAATAGTGTCTATTTATAAAGTAAACATACTTATTTCTTAGCATTAAGGGGTTACCCATATAGCCCTTAACACGTAATAGTCCCAGTAGTCCATCCAATATCATAGCTCCTCCTACTCGGGAAGCAACTAGAGGATACCACACGGGCTACGGGAGAAAACCAAACTCGTACAAGGCTCGATATGGTAGGTGACACGGCACAACTAGGCAATGCCAGGGTAGATATACCAATTGCTATCCGGACCGGTGGTAACGCGAAGCCGCAGCAACCGCCCACCTCGAACAACACTCCCAAATCAAAGGGTGCACCCAAACAATCACATAAGCAATAGAATGGTATACGAAGAAGTGCGTTCGATCAGAGGAGCTACCTCATTAATCCGAGAATCGCTCCTGTTTTAGCCACCTTATGCCAACTCACGGGAGTCGGGTCCACGTATATACCTTTCAAGAAACCGTCACCACCAACCTACTTCATTCTGGAATCTCCACCGCGTACACGGTTAGTCAAAGTGGTTTTCGGTATCGACAGAGAGTATGTCCATATCCGATCCCGGTCTCTTTGCCAACCCTTCGTTATTATAACCCGTGGTTATTTAAAAACAGTTTATACTTTAAATCAGAATAAACATTTCCATTTCAAAACTATAGATACGATATCATTTTAAAACCCAAAACAATAGGATATCGTTATATTCAAATATAATTCTTTCCAAAACCATACTGTTTATAATATCTGGAGACCAAATATTTGAATTATATCTTCAAAGGATAATGTTTTGGAAACTTTACTTAAATCCATAACTCCCAAACACAATGGTTTGGACATTCAACGGTATATATATAAATGGGTTAACTTTATGGTTACTTTGTAAAGAAGATAATTTACATAGCTTCACAAATATATTTCTTTATTTAAAGTTTAACCATAATTTAAATATCCCTTTATGTTCCCAAAACCATTTCAATTTTTATATATATCCAATTGGAGTATTTACTATTCAAAACTTAGTTTGGGTTTTATTCTTTCACAAATCAATGTTTTATATTTTTAGTCTTGAATATTCCCATAATTTCCATAAATAAAACTCCAAATTTTAACCATTAAATTTTTCCCAAAATTTACTTAATACCAGAATATTTATCTTTAATTTATTTAGGAAAATACAGTTATAAATATTATGTCTTAAGTTTTTCCAAAACTTAAGGTAAAATAAAATTTATCAAATTCCATAAATTTTAGAGCAATCAAATTCTAGATTCCATAGCACTTAGGAAATGCTACCTAAAGTTATGGGTAAAACTAGTCCAATTTCAAAAGACAGCATTTAAATGCTGTAATAGATTGTTTAACTTGATAAATATTTTCAAATATAACCTATTTATTTATTCATTTATTAACTGAAATCTTATTCTTTCAAAATCCCGATTTACCAAATAAGTTATATTCCATAAATTTATTCAAATATTTATTTATTTCTTTATTTATAACTTATTAAAAATCAATATAAATTCCTTTAAAGATATAAATCAAATATTTAACTTCCAAAATGATTTTAAATATTTCAGAAAATATTATAAGGACCACGAGCCTGTATATAGTTTTCTAGCCTAGGTCAAGTGGTACGGATTTATATCATTTCAATCCGTAGTTTACAAATATCCCGGGTCCTATCATTTCAAACCCGCAATCCCAAGTTTAACAGTTTAACAGTTAACAGCATAATTTAACAATAATAATCATTTAGGCCTATCATTTCAGCCCATAACAATCTACGTATAACAGGGAACTTGCAGTGTGATTTAAGCAGTAAATAAACAATAACATAATATAACTGCAGATATAATACAACAGATAATAACTGATGAGGTGTCAATTTAAATGGGGTTCATCATTTTATATTACACTACAGACAGATAATAGTGACATAAAATTTTACACATACACTTGCAATAATTTACGAAATATAAATACGTATGTCTGGTGAGAAATACTCACCTGAAAGTTGCAGAAAATTTGAATTCAAAACGACGATTCACCGGTAAAGACCGACAGAAAATAACGATCAAATTTCTTCTGATGTCGCCTAGATTCAAATCTAGAACAAATTCAAATATTTTGAAACGCGACTTTAGAATGTATGGTCAAGAAAGGATTAAAATAGAACGGAAATTGTTTTGACTTGCTCGACCACTCCACCGTATAATGTGACCTAAATATACCCAAAATATGTGCCCCGTGCTAACACACAAAATTTACGACGAAAATTTTCCCTAAACAATTACGGCAAGATGTTAACTACGAACACCCGTACACATAAATTCCTTTCTCTATTCTAAGTCCATGATATACATGTTGTACGTACGTGCACTCATGCACACGCCATACCTATGTGCAGCCAGGCCTTCTGTTTCATTTTATTTTCTAGCTTCCTCTTCAACTTCTTTCTTATTTTCAAAGCTTCTTTCTTTAGTTTATTTCACTATTGATCTATAGCTACTATATCCTCACTCCACTCCTCCAGTCCATCCCTACTGCATATTTTCCTTTTCCAAATATGCTTCCCAGTTTTTGGTCAACAATTTTGCAAACTTCACCAACTACAACAACATAACCACAACCCGAGTCACACGAGAAAAGGAGTGTACAACCCCGGGTCTAACCCCATACCACTTTGAGACAATAATGCAAATACTTCGGGTCACTTATGCTTCACTCATGACTCTGCCGTGCACAGTGTGCACAGATGCACACTTGCACACTGACTTCCATAACTCAGTTTTTTTTGAATACTTCACAAGTGCAACTTTATGCACAGTTGGATCAAAATTGTAACCATCCTACAGTATCACTGCACACTCACGCATCAAAGATTTTCTTGCCCAAACACATCTCAGGGGTATTCTGGTATATGTAAACTGCAGCCTCACTTATTATGGTCCTATTACAAATTCTTGTATATGTGCAGACTTAAAATCTTATGTCATAATGAAATCTGAAACTCACCCCTTTACTTTAGTCTAGATTATCCTTCTCTGCTATCAACCAAGTGCCGACTTCTTATCACTCTTTCCCACGTTTCATGATCTCCTAAAAAAAACTCACTCAACAAATAATACTCAACACAAAAAAAAAAAAAAAAAAAAAAAAAAAATCAGTTCTACAAGCTACACCAGACTCCACTGCAAATCAACTTAAATCCTTGCCATTTCTTTACACAGTCTAAATTTCCACTTTGATTGAATCAGCTGCTACTGAGACTTTCTTAGACTACCATATTGCTCAAATCCCTTTTCTTCAAAGCTTCATACTTTATCCAATGAAATATTCCCAGACTTCCCAGGCTGAAACAAGCATGCCACAACAAATCTACTTCGAGAAAAAGAATGCAAAACTTCGAGTAAAAATGAGATTGCTTCGAGTAAACTAGTTACTTGCTTCGAGAAATTCTGCCAAGCTTCAAGGTAAACTGACATACCATCCTCTCTGCCAACCACTGCACTTTGATCACTTGTACTCCCAGACTTCATTACCCAAATCAGATCAGATGAAAACCTATACTACTCATCTGTCAACCGCAAGCAGACATGTAGTGGTGCCATATGTATCCTATGTCAGTTTTTTTAGAACATGCACAGCCTATTACACATTTTTACATATACACTGTCTTGCTCTTTGACATATATATGCAACTGCAGCCTAACATATACTATTCTAGCCTGTCAAAACTTTTTATAAATCCAAACACCCTCACCAGTACAACCTATCTAATATATGCAGACCCTATTTCAGACTTCAAGTATACAGATGCAGACTAAAGATGCCAATTAGTGGCCATCACTTATGCAACAAATTGCAAAATAAATATGAACATAGCCCTTCCTCCTAATTTAATTTTTCTTTTTCCACAAATGTTCTGCCCTACTATTCACCTATAATATACTCATCAGACCTTTAAAGGTGAATCAGAGGAGCACTCAACAAATTCCAGTATGTAACCCACTCATGTCAGTCTGAACATGTTCATAGTGATACAAAATGTACAGCCTATCCCCTAATCATATATATGCAGACAGACTAAAAACAAGACACACTGGAAAAACAAGGTGAGGAGATGGAAGAGGCCAGAGCAAGTCAGATCATAAAACACAAAGGAAGACTGGAAGAAGAAGAAGAAAAATAAAATGAAGCCATTACCTGATATAACCACGAGAAGAAGCAGAGGAAAATGAGACCATCAGATGATGAGAGAATATAGCGTGGCCTCTTATTCTTATACTATGAGATTTGCGTGATTTAGGCATGCGAGACTTAAGGAATCAGTTATATTTCTTACGTGATTTTTGGTAACTGATGAAGTAGAGGGAGATGAAAGCAAGTTAATACCTACGTTATAAATAAATTAAAACTTGCGTGATTAGTGGAAGAAAATCAAAATTTCGAGCGTTACTTAAAATTTTTCCGTGCTCTTGGATTTGTATATATGTTGTTATGAATATAACTGATGGCGAAATAAAATTTAACAAGGAGATGATAGGCAGAGCTATTTATTTCTAAACCATACGTTTAGCTCTTGCCAAAATTCATCAATGTATTTAAGGCCTATCAGTTTCAATCCTCTGAAGATTATCTGATGCCTTCGAAAGAATTTAGATGGTTGCTTGATATAAGCAACTGATCACACAAAAAAAAAAAGCTTGCGAGATAGAAGCTTGGTAACTGAAGGCTGAATTAAGGGGTTGATATGTTTCATTTAAAATTTTCAGAGTATATTTACATTTCGAATATTAAATTCAGTGGTTACTTTGATTTATTGGTGTGTGTATGAGTTATGATGTTTAGCCTGGCCATGAATGCATGCACTTTCCAGTTTTGAAATGAACGTGAACACTTTGCAAATGATTTCCAGAGAATGAATACAAAATGCAATGTTTGCACGTTTTAAATTTTTAAATGTTGTGATTTATTTAGTTAAAGCTTCCTCTGATTTAGTTTGACATTTTTAAATGTTAACGTTAACGTTTTTATGTAGTCAGTTTAAAATAGAACGTATGTCAGAAATATATAAAATCAGCTGACAAATAACATACGTACGTTCGTTAAAACGCTGACTGACATTTTATGTCCAAAAATATCTAAAACTTGATTTTTACACTACGCTAGACAGACGCAGTCTAGAACATCAAAAATTTTCGTAAAAATAATATTTTAAAAACACACGTTTTATTACGTTGCTTTATACCCTATAATTGACGCGTCTTTTGAACGCGAAATTCAACTGTTCAAACTTAGCTTAAAATTTCACAGTTATTATTAGATTTTATTGACATATGCAATTTTATAAAATATATCTTCAAATTAAATAATTAAACTATATCTTTAGACACAATTTATATAAAATATACTTTGAAATTAAATAATTAATAATAAAATAAATATCTAAAACTAGGGCTGTTACATTCCTATATACTAGTTAAACCATATTATTTGTAATCAAACTTCATTTTTATTTTTGTTAAGACCAATAAATTTTCAAAAATTTCAATTTAATAAACCAAAGCCATATATTTATACTATAGTGTTTCTTTTAAAAATAAATCAAAAGAAAAAAAAAATTTAATTTTTTTTGTTTTTGTGATTTTAAAGCAAAAATAAACCATGAAAAAAAAATGAAGATGAATCTCCCCCCCACACTTGATTTTGACCGTGTCCCCACAGTCAATCCAAGTGAAAGGGATGTTTATTATTATTTACATGAAAACGAATGGTATTTACACGAGATCAGAAAGCATATTGTCAAAAAGTAAATGAAACGGTCTTCCAAAAACCGATTCATTTGTCTCGTCGAGTATACGAGACACAGCTTAAGCTCGAAAAACCATACCATAAAAGATTTTGAAGTTGAATGTTGATTCGGAAAAACGAATGTCGTTTTATTGAAAATTGAATGAGTTGTTTTATTTTCGATCATTTTTGGGGCAGATAAAACAAGTGATTGAAATTCAAGATTATTTTCACCAAATTGAAATTCAAGTTTGTCATTGAAAAATTCTTCAAAATTATTGATTTCAAAATCAAAATGGTGATGTAAATCTTCCCCTTCAAAATTTAACAACTCATTTTCGAAAAGTCCAAAGAATTCATGTTCATTAAATTCGTCTTCCTTTGTTGGATTATCAACAACTTTATTACATGTCTCAAGTTCAAAATTCAAAGTAGTTGTATTCAAATTTTCGAAATCAAGAAAAGGAAGATCGAATTTCAAATTTGGTTCCACATCCTTAAAAGAATTGAAATCCAATTCAATTACCATGTTTTCAACAACTTCATTAAGATTTTCGTTTTCAATTTCAAAAGTTGTTGTTTGAAAATCATCGATTTGGGTAAAAGATGGATTCTCACTTGACTCGTCACACATTGGAATTTGATTTTGCTTTTCACGTTGTTTCATATAAGTTTCAAACAACATATCCATGTGATCATCGTAGATTTCATTCGTTTGTTCAACAAAATCCAATTTGTAATTATTAACTTGATAATTGTCGATTTGAATTCGTTTAGAACAAAAAATTTCTCTCGTATAGTAGTCAAGATTATTCCCATTGCCAAAATTATTTGAAAAGTGGATCACATTTCCGTTTTGATTTCGAAATTCATTTTGGAGTTCAAAATTGTATTGGCATGGGTTATACTTGAAATCGTTTGAATTTTGAAGTGAATTCAAATTTTGATTATTTTGAAAACTTTGATTCGAGTTGTTGCACAAATATGAATTACACAACTTATTTATCATTTGATTTTGTTGTGTAGCGATTTCAAGTAAAGATGAAATGCTATTTTCAAGATTTGAAGGTTGGTCATCATTTTGAAAATTTTGTGGTTCAAAATTCGAATCGTTTAAACAATAGTCGTTGTTAAAATATCCATACGAATTTTGAGTGAACTCATATGGATTATATTGATTTTCACAACTAAATTCAAGTGAGTAAGAGAGAGGAAATTCGGACATTTTCAAGATTTTTTTTTGTTGTTGTTTTTTTTACAAAGAAAAATATTTACAAGTGGAATTTATTTTTCAAAATGGAAAATTGATTTTTTTTTTCCAAAATTTTTTTGTTTTTTTTAAGAAAAAGTTTTATATATTTTTTTGGATTTTTGTTTTTCTAAATTTTTCTGGATTTTTGAAATTTCAAAGGAAAAGGATTTAAAAATTTCAAAAAAAAAAGAAAAGGAATATCTAAAATTTTTTAGTTTTGGATTTTGTAATTATTTTTTAAATATGCATGAACAAATGCAACTAAATGAATGCAAGGGTTAATTACAAATGATTTATCCTAAGTTAACCCAAAATTGTATATTCACAAATTGTCTTAGATAAACAAGATAGTTCTCAGCCAGGTAACGGGCAGGATTTATCGGTGCACCACGAATCACCGTAGCAATGCAGCCGAAGGTTTAAGTCCTTCAAAGGAACAACCACTATAATATTTACGAATCACCGTAATATTTATAAATGGTTATTACTCTGCCGTAGCCTAGACACCAAGAAATTAAATTGTTCAAAGAAGACAAATTATCAATATACAATTAAGTGTTATTGATTTCTAAATGTTATTATTAACAAGTTCTATGATGAAATGCAAAGCAGAAAATAAACGTGTATTAACAATGCAACTACGAATGGATTTTGTTTTTGTTTTTTGAAATTTTTTTATATACAAATGCAAATGCAAGCAATCAACAATGCAATACAAATAAAACTGGAGATGAAAGCAGCAATTTTTTATTTATTAGCAAGCCAGCAATTTTTTTTTTGGCAGCAGTCTTCCTTCTGAAATTCTGCTTTGGCAACCTGAAATATAAAAGAAGAATATGTACAAATTTTTTTTTTTTGAAAGGAAACTTAAAAGTAGGGTTTTACTTAAAAAAAAATTTGAAGAAGGAAAACAAAGCAAAATAAAATAAAATAAAACAAAAGAAAACACCACAAAAGAAACAATTGGAAAACAATTTTTCGAAAGAGATACTTAAAGCTACAAAATAAACAACTCTAAGCAAACAAAACAAAATTAGAAGAAAGCAATCTTTTTTTTAAGTGAGAAAAGGAAATTATAAAAAAAAAAATTATTTACAACTCTAAGCAAAACAACATACTAGAATTTCGAAAGCAATACCCACAGCAAAGCAACATACAAGAATTCTGAAAGCATGCATTTCTTTTTTATTTTCTTTTTTTTGTTCTGTTAAAAACAAAAAGACTTAGAACGAACCAAAATAAAACTCAAACCTAGCAAGAAGCCCAAACCCGCTAAGCATCTGAATCATAAAAATAAAAACTCCGTCTTGCAAAAACCCATTCAACTCGTTCAAATTAGTTCCCAAAAGTTCAGATTTCAATATTTCGAAAACAATATGTTCCATAATTTCACAATTTCAATTCCGCAGAGAAGCGAATCGCAAAAAGTCGAAGTCGAGTTGTAGCTGGTGATGGAGGCAATGGATTCGCGATTTAAGCCGCGGTCGCGGGTTACAGGTTCGATGGCGTGGGGTAATTGCAGAGGCGATCGCTGTTTGAATTGCGAGGTGGTTCAAGAGGAGGATAGAGGTGCTGCACTGGGTAGCAGTAGTGGGGATTTCGATGCGACGACTCGCGGTTGAAGTTGGCGATTTGGAAGGAGGCAGTGGATGTTGGAATCGGGTGATTGGCTCTGGTGGAGGAAGA
The DNA here is from genome assembly GCA_030765085.1 of Allium cepa. Taxonomy (NCBI): domain Eukaryota; kingdom Viridiplantae; phylum Streptophyta; class Magnoliopsida; order Asparagales; family Amaryllidaceae; genus Allium; species Allium cepa. The sequence goes on from CM060928.1 coordinate 996,339,504, forward strand.
ATTGATGGTCTCTGGTAAAGTTGGTGATTGTTAGGGAAATTGAGTACTGCAGTTGTATGGTTCGAAGGTGTTTTGAAGTGAGAAGCTGGAGGTAGAAATCAATGTCAATGCTGTTGCGTGGTAGGCTGGTTGGTTTTGGCAGAAGTCAGTGAGTGTTTGCAGGCAACTGCAGTATTGTTTGGAGATGGTGTTTGGTGGAATTTTGAGTATGGATACGCAGTTTTCGAAATGGTGATTAGCAGTGAATCGAAAAGGATATGGTATTGTGAACAGGTTGTTTTAAGTATTTGCTATGAGAATTTTTAAGTACGAGGTTGATGTATATATGAAGTGATGTATGAGGTTGCTTGTAGAGTAGTGTAACAGGCAGAGGTTGGAAATACAACAGTTGTCAATTATGAAGTATGCCTAGGCAGTGTTATTGTGATGATGAAGTGGTATGGGAGATGGATTGCCAGGCAGTGCGATTTGCTATAGTGGGGAGGAAGGCAGTGGTTCGTGATGGTTCTGTGAGTGGTCAAGAAGAGTAGGTGATAAGTTGATGTTTGAGGTTTTTGTGATGTTATATGGACTCGCAGGCGAATGATGATGCCGCGGTTTGATGTCAGATGGATGGACTGTTGTAGTTTGTGCAGTTTGTTGATAGGCAAGCAATGTAGTGGAATGTACAGAGGTTTGTATGGAGAGGAAGTTGAAGTGGTTGTTGCAGTTTTGGTGGCCAGTGAGGTGATGGAAGAGGACTGTAGAGGCAGTGAAGAGATGAAGCTGTAGCCAGAGAAGTTTGTAGCAGAAGTGTAGAACTGTTGTTTTGTGAAAATATGTACAGAGGCACAGTTAGTATTTACACAGAGAAGAGATGCACAGAACAGTAGAAAGTGTGAGAGAGCAGTTTTTTTTTTGAAATTGTAAACTGGAAATTGTAAATGAAAAAAAAAATGGAATATTTTTTTTTCTTTTTCTTTTCCAAATGGGATTGTGCACTAGTTACTTTAAAAAAAAATTTAAAATGCAAATGAAAATACAACTAAACAAAAACAACAAGCACTCAAACAAAAATAACACAAATACACAAAAAAAAATTTAAATGCAACACACACAAAAACTAAAACACACAAAAATTAAACAAAAATAATTCGAAGAATAAAAAATCAAAATCAAATCAACTCCCCGGCAACGGCGCCAAAAACTTGTTTGTCGACGGAAATTCTATCGGTTTAGAAATCCATCGAACGAATTTTGAATTAAAAATAACTGCAAGCGCACGGTGTACGAATGTAGCACGCGGCGAATACGGGTCGATCCACAGGGAATTGATGATTTTAAAATTCTACTCAATCTAATTAACCAAAGTTGGAAGAGTGATTAACTAAAAAAAAATGACAAAATAAAATAGATAAAAATATGAGAGTGTTAAGACAATTTAGAGGCAATTTCCACTCTCTAGATCACATAAATCAACAAAATGAAGTTATGATCTCTCTTTTCTTGTCGTTAGTGAATTAGTTGATGTGCTTATCATAAGTATGGTATATTTGTGCTATTAATTAGCTCAATATAAACCATCAAACTATAACACAACCACTAATACACTTTTAACTCTCATGATATATGACAACAAAGTTGAAATAAAAATCTATTTTAAGCATAGCCTATTAACTATTGTTTAGAAATATAGGCTATCAAATTTCAATTTCAACATTCACTTCTTTGCCATAATCATATTTAAATGAAGAGGCAATTTGTGTTATGTTTGTTTAAGCATAGCCTATTTGTTATGAACAACATAGACTATCAAATTCAAAGCTAAACAACATCATTAAACCACTTCAAGTGTTTCCATTAAAGCACAAAAAGAGAGTATAAACATCAAAATGTTGCATCTACATACTAGAGAGCTTCATTACCCCTAAATTGTAGGAATTAAGCTCTCATATTTGTTATCAAATCAACAAATGTAGAAAGCAACATGAAAGCAAAAAGAAAGGAAAATGAAAGCTAATGGAAAAGACAACTATTCTAATTGCATAAAGGAAAATCTACACTACTTGCATAAAAAGAAATGAACATGTAATTAAAAAGAAACAATAATTAACATTGCATAAAAGTAAAAAATTACATAAGAGAAGAAATGGCTAAGTAGCCATGAAAAGAGAAAGAGAGCTTTCTTTTATTTTCTCAACTAAAACTAACTAACTAAGAGAAGGATCTACATGAAACATAAGGGGTATTTATACAAGTGTTAAAACCCTAATTCATTTTTTTGGGGAATGCCCAAAATGCCCCTTAGGAAGTGTGGAGGCCAAGTTATCATTAACATGTCTTAATCCCCCATTAAATGTACATGAAGCCATTAACTTCAAAAGCATGTGCATTAGCATTTAATTTGTACATTAAGGTAGGTGGGTAGGTGGGGTCCTCCATGTTCTTCACTTTGAATTATTTCCATCTTCATTCCTTTGTATTAATTGTGTGCATGCATATCTTCATGAAACCACTTCTATTTGAGATCAATTTCCTACAAAAATATATACAAATTTTCAATTAATTTTTCTCAAACAAATATATGCACACAAATGACCGTTTTTCCCATATATGAAGATGAATATGTGACAATTTGGAATAATTTGAATTTTGGGTTTAAACAAGTTAAAATACCCAATATGATCATTTATTTAATTCAAATAGATTAAATATATTGGTAAAAATATGCACATTTATGTGTACATCAATCAGAAACCGTTATTCTTCTTGCATAGCCATATAGTATGATAGAGAATTCCAGAATCAATCAAAAATCCATATCTTCGGTTCGCCTTTGAGAATTGAGTGAAAATTTCTAACGCGAATTGATATAAATTATCTTAAAATTCTGTGCTCGAATCTGGATCAAATTGTTGTGCGAATAAAATAATATACTTAAAACTTATATATTTACTTTTAGTAGATTTCTTTCCAATTCATCTATATTAAATTTCTTTTACTTAACTACATTTCATTTTCTGTCAATTATTTATAGTCCATTACCCATATCCCTTATTTACCCAGTATATCCATTTTTTACGTAGCATATTCTTTAACACTATCATTTCTTAAACATTATTCCATAGAATTTGCCTACTTAAGTTCATCTTTAGACATTCATACAATAAAATTCTATTTCCTTTTTCAATTGATCCTTAATTATACCAAATTATTTTGTTTATTTTTACTTTATTTTCATGATTTCAGTTAATAACAAATTTATTTGTGGAACATTTTATTAATCATCACTTCAGTATATAATCATTCTATAAAAGTCATATATGAGAAGTTGGAATTATCTAAGTTTATAATTATCTCAAAAGTTATCAATTTCTATTTCATAATTTCTTTGCAAATTCATTTTTTTATTCTATAACCCATTTGCAAAGATATTATTTGATTCGTTTTTCTACTTTCCTAAGTTTACTTATTTGTTCCACTCAGTCATTAATCATTTCATAATATACTTAAGTATACGACACTTACTATTACAATTAAATTTCCATTTACATACCTTTTGATTACTTTTAAGTTTGTTTACTTGTATAATATCCCATTACGTATCCAAATCATCTTTTTAACTTTTATTATTTGGTAAGACTTATTATATGTTATTAGAATGCAATTTGGTATTATACAAATTTATATGATTCATTTTACTTAATTAAAATGTTCACATGTTTAACTTGTTTAAATTTTCTGTACTTTTTGATTTTGAGTGTTACACTTCAACTCTAAAGTTTTCTCAAAACTTTAAGCTTAGAATTATTAATCCTCTTATTTTATAAGTTTTGGTTTTTCACATTTCATTCAAATAATTTAAGAATTTTTAATTAACAGAACTTAGAAATTTAAATGCCTGGTTCTTTTCAAATCGTTTGAAATAAATATATACACCTATGTCCTATATGTATCAAATCATATTGTTGGTGTTTAAACCAAAATCCATTTATCAAAGCAATTTCGAAGTAAAGAAAAGCTTCACATAAGTCTATCCCACTTTAAGACTCGAAAATGAACGTCGATGACGTCGCGCAGTCATCACCGAAATTATTTTCCAGCGAGGGGAGTACTGAATTCATTTCTCTCTTTTAAAAATCCTTTTAAAATATCTTCATAACTATTTTTTAACTAATATCACTATATATTTTCTTCAAAGTTTTGAAAACCATTTTAAAAATCCTGGGTCTTAAATTCAATACTTCTCAATTTAAATCTATTTTGATTTATAAGTCATGTTTATAAGTTATTCTTACATAATTTACTTTATTAAAACATTCCACAAGTTGTTTTATCATTGTTTATTTTGTTATAAACCTTATTTATTAAAACACAATATCCAATTAATGATAACTATCAATATTGTCATTCTTACAACCAGATAAGCTATATAAATCATAATAATTCCTAAAAATTATTTCTTTACATACAAAATATAACTAGAGAAAAATTATTTTATTTGCCCAATTTCAAAACAATACTATGTTGAATTGTTCTGTTCAAGTGTTTAAGGATCTATATCAACGATGTTAATTACTCGTATTGACCAGAATCCATAAGCCACTCAATAAATCAACCAACACAATATAAAACAATTTTATATCACTAAATATACGCGCTCATATCTATTAATACACTCACACTCATTATAGGATATTACTACCCTATGTCTAATGAGTTAAACCCCCATAAAGCTAAGGTTATCGCTAAACTAAAGCTCTGATACCAACTGTAATGACCCGCCTTTTTGGACAGTTAAAATCGACAATAAACCACACATGTCAACTGAAACCATTCAAAAGGGAGGATTGTTAATGGGGTAAATAAGAAAATAAGAGAAAAAGAAGAAGAAACAAACATATAAGCTTATAGCGGAACGATAAAATATAATCATCAAATAAACAGTTCATGAAGCTGTTTAATATACTTTTGATTATAATTTATACAAGATTTATCAGAGTTATACATATATTAAAAATAAGTGAATAATGTAGCACACAACATGATGCATGAATAATAGTAGTAATATACCAAATCTTCATCTTCATCCTCCAGAATAAATCTTCAATAAGCTGAAAAACTCAGGACTGACGCGAGCGTAACGAAAAGACAAAACACTTGAGTCAGGACTAAATATCCGTATGTAAGTCAAATCAATATCGCATAAACATGAGTGTCATGGCGTCAGAGATGTTTACGGGTTTTCACATCTCCTATCCAATGTATAACGTACATGCAATAACTTAAGAGATGTTACGGGATTTTTCATCTCTTAAGGATCCGTCAAAATATTAATATGTAGTAGAATACGCTATATATAATGTTTAATTAGTAAAATAAATACTAAAATAGCGTTAAGGCTTCGCATTAATCCCCCTTAACGTGTTTTTAAGCATTGTCGTACAATTTTCATATAAAACACTAGTTAAATGGTCGGTGGATAGCGTTACGCCGTGATACGACAACACTAAATCAAAATCGTATGTGTCTCGTTTAGGGATAAAAGTATGATAGGGCACGTGAGGCATGCCTGAGGTAGGATACTACCAGTTTACCCTTCCCGGCTAGTGGTAACACATCATAGCCATGATCGTCCACCGTGTCTAACACTCCTATAATCCGAAGGGTATGCACCAATCAATAACAATGTAAATGATAGTAACTCGAAGAAGTGCGTCCGCTCGAGGTAGCTAGCCCACTTGGTCGATACGACTCTTGTTTTAGTCATTTCAAATTGGCACAAGTGCTAGGCTAATCCATCATCGTTCTCTTTCTTCAAATCCAGCAAACGATGCCAAATCCAATCACTTCGTTCTGGGTCATCACTCCATGTATACAGTTGTTAAAGTGGTTCCTGTATCGACAGAGAGTATGCCCATATCCAACTCTGATCTCTTTAACAAGAAAACTTCATTTTTCTTATTGGTTGGTACTTTTGCATTTCGAAAACTATTCATACTTGATATCAAAATACCATATTCGCTTCAAAATCAAATCCATTTTGAAGTCATCACTACTTACTCAAAATATACCATTTCAATTCCATAACATTTTCATCTCAATATCGCAATTTCAATTCCAAAATGATTTCAAATTTACAATTGGATTATAACTTCATTTAACCCCATTCGTATTTAAATCCATGATTTAAAATAAACATTTCGCCTTTGACCAATTTGAATCTTTGAAAAATAGTTTAAATAGTTTTAAAATATTCTAAATAATCAAAATAGCTAAAACAGTTTAAATGGTTAAAATAGTTAAAACAGTTTAAATGGTTAAACTAGTTTAATATATAATAGTTTAAATATTAAAATGGTTTATAAAGCAAAATAATTAGGAACCAAAATAATTTGTATACTTAAGAAGATGGATGTTAAATAGTTTTATATTAAATTATTTATTTGAGAACAGTTTCAAAGTGATACCGGTCAAATTCCAACTTTCCAATTCAAATCAATTCAAATTTCCATTTAATCGACTCAATTTTGATTCTAATTCAAATCAATTTCAACTTCAATTTAAATTAATTCAATCCCGCTTTCAAATCCAATTAATTCAATCTCAATTTCATTTTTATATCGATTTCGAGCTCGATTTTCAAATATTAATTCAAACATTGAAATCAATTTATCCTTCAATATTCAGTTCTTTAAATAAAATAAAATTTCGAGCTCAGTTTCAAAATGTCGTTTTTACATCACTTTCACTTAGCAATATTCAAAGTTCGAATAAAAATTCAATCTTTTAAAACAAATTAACTTATGAAATTCAATCATATTCCCATTTTTAACTTTAAAATCTCAACTTCAATTATTTAAAAATTTAGTTTAGCCAAAAGTTTATTTCAACATTTCAAACTCGATATCGGGATTAATTCGATTTCTATAAATTCGATTTCTCATTCTTTTAAATCAAAATCATTTAAATAATTTCAAATGTAAGATTTTTAAAATCATTTGATTTAACCAATCTGGTGTCGGTATATAATTTTCTGTCCTATGGCCAGTGATCAGTTATTACATTTGATTTTAGGAATGGATATATAACATTTCAATCAAAATCAAAGTTTCATAGGTATATATAATTTCAACATATTTCTTAATTTATTCGAAATAATTTAATTAACAGTTCTACATGCTGTAACAGTAAATATATTACAGGATAATAACAAACTATATATAAAAAAATAACATCCAACCATCCAAATATCAATCAATTTGCTGTAACAAGCCTGGTTTCGGAGATTACCTATTAATATTAAATTATAACGGTAGTTATAATTTAATATTGTAAATTAAAATAAAATTGTATATTTTATATTGTTTATTTGAAATAAACAATGAATTTTGAAGTTAAATTGTGAAATTAAATTTGGAACTCTGTTTTATTTTGTTTGGGTTGATAATAGATGGGAAATGGGTTTTATTTAGTAAAAATGTAATAATTTCATTAATTATTACCAATTACTCTTTTAATAATTTTTAAAAGAGGTATTTGATTTTTTTACTAGGTGAAAGATGGAATTTGGTGTAAAAATGAGTTTTAATTATAAAATTGAGTTTAGAATGGTTATTTATACTTTTCTAAGAAGGAAAATATTTTTGTTGAACTTTAGAAGTTAAACATGTAGACTTTTGCATTTATTTGTGAAAATAGTGCATTTATGTAAAATAAAGAATTTTAATACTAAAAATGTATTAAAAATATAAATTATCTTTTATATGGTAGGAAATGTTTTATTTTACAAGTATGCAAACTTACATATTTTTCTTATGTAAAACTTGAGAGAAAAGTGCGTTTTGTTTTGTGTATAAGTGATATATGTACATATTTTTTAGTTAAGTGTTAAGTAATTATCTTAAGCCATTTTATTTTCTTTTGATTTGGGTCCTTTGGCCTATTAACCTTAGCTTGTAAATGCGGAAGTGAGAAAAAGGAATACCAGTACATTCATTTTTCTCAACTCATCTTCCTCTTCCACCGGTAAATAAAAATACATAGAAACCCTTCCTCCAAATTGCAAAATCCAACCAAATTCTCAATTAAAATTCACCAAACTAAAGTCTTTTTGTAATACAGAAATAAATCAAAGGTAATGAACTCCAAATCACCTAATTTCATCAAATAATTTCTTGTTATAGTGAATATTTTTCTAATTTGTTGCTTATTTGTTCTTGCATGCAATGTTTACCTCCTCTACAGGTTCTTAGAGGTTTATATTTACCTTCAAGCTTCAGCCTTTCTTCATAAATCCAAGTCTTTGCATTCATACAGCAAGATGAGTTGTAATACTCATAAATCCTAGCTGAGCCAAGCTCAAAACTTCAAGAAACCGTAAAAAATTAGCTATGTTTGTACATTTTTGCTGTTTTTTCTGTTCAAAATCAGTTTTGTACTACTACTTTAGAAGCTGTAACTTTTGATTCCGGTAACGAAATGCTGCCAAATTTCTTGAAATTGGTAGGTTGCATGTTGTAATTTGTTTCTAGAAAATATGGTTGAAAAATATTATCATTTGAGTGTCCAAACCATTGCTGCAAAATCAACAAAACGATTTTTCTACCTATAGAAATTGTGTTTTGAGTTGCTGCAAACATGGTCTGAGTCCATGTTTGAGAAAGCATAAATCTTTCATTTCTTATTAAAATTGCATTATTCTTTCTTTGTTTGAAAGGTAAAGTTTTTTACCGTAAGCATACCAAATTTCAAGTGATTTCGACCGATATAGCTTATAAAAATATACCGTCGAACTTTGACTTGGAGCATATTTTTGCCCAGATTTTTACAGCGAAAACACTACCCAGGTTCAACTTTGAGACATCATTACTTCCTCGTACTTCATCCAAATTTCATGATTATTCCTTTTTTTATAGATGAAGTCTTCTATTATATGCATAAAATTTTTGACCTCAATCCGATACCGTTTTATGCTCTATTTTATGCCTGAAAGTGGAACCCAGAATGGATTTTTAGGCCTAGGCACATTCATTGTTGAACTGTTACAAACATGGTCTGAGCCCATGTTTGAGACTGCGTAACTTTTTCATTTTTTTTTTGAAATTCATTGTTTCTTTTTTAGTTTGAAAGGTGTAGTTTTCTATTTTATGCACACCAATTTTAAGTTTAATTAAACTTTGTTTGGGCATCTATTTTATGTCCGAAAGTTGAACCCAGAGAAGATTTCAGACCTGGGTATTATTTGGCCCAAGTGTTTTTATGTTCATTTTCCGACCAATTTTTGACTTTTACTTCATGTTTTGTAATATTTTAAACTTTTTTAAGGGCTATGATGCCTATCAATAGGCTAGCCAAGTATTGATGAATTTGAAATTCAATTTTGAGTTGAATTTGAATGAAAGTTTTGAGCGATTTCCTTATTTTCGAGCACAGATTTTTCCAAACAATTTTGAAATAATTTTTAAAATAAATTGAAATTTTAAATAATTATTATGTAATATTTGTAATGTATTTTAAGCTACAAAAACTATTTAGGGAATTTTCAAATATCGTATTTAAAATTGATCTCAGAAAATGGTTTTAAAAGCTTGTTTTCTCAAATAAATTATTTTATATATAAAATACACATTTTTGCACAAATTAAGAGAATAAGAAGGAGAATTAAATGATTTGGTAAAGCATGTGGTATGGGATACATGTGTTTACCTTATCGATTAATTCCCGACTTGTCCGTTTGATCGTTTTGACCTTCGGTCGAGTTTATTGATGAGATGGGGTAAACTTTTTACTGCTTTGAGTGTGGAATTTACTGGAGATTAGTAAACCGTTTAGTGCAAACATGTGGCATGGGACGCACGTTAACACTATTCGGGTTCCTATTTGAGAGTTTGTGACACATTGCCATTGTGGTGTGCCAGTACTGGACTTTCGGGTCATTTTCTTTGTGGCGTTGGCCATTACGGCATATTTATCTTCGAGATGTTTTACATTGTGGCGTATTTTCCATTGTGGTGTATTTTCTACTGCGGTGTATTTGTCATTGTGACGTTTTGCCTTTCGGGCGAGGTACCTATTTGAGATAACAGTACTTGATAAGGCTTCGGCCATATGCACATGCAAACACTTTTGAGATGGTTTCTTTGACTATTTTTCCTAGTGTATCTCCCCTTTCTGGAATTGGTCCTTTCAACCATTCGATATATATTTATGGCGATTGTCTTTCGGGAATTTGAACTCTTGGAGTTCTACTTTTGAGATTTGAATTTCCTACACTAGCACTATATGAGATTTGCCTTTCGGCATTTGCTTGAGATTTTATTATCCTCTTTGGATATATATTTGCCTTATGGCGTGTTTGAGATGAGATCTGTTTATGCATGTTTTGGGTTTGCCAAGATGGTGGGTTTAGGTTTTCCCCTAAACTGTATTTGATGTTTTATGAATGGCGATGATACGAGGCTCGCTACTTTTATCCTTTTATGGGTTATTTTATCTCTTTTGAGATTATATGTTTCTATTGTGACACCATATTATCACTTGATATAATCATACATTTTAGTTGTCCCTTCTCACTCGAGAATAGTATCACATTATTCTTACGCTCATATTATCGCTTATCCTTGTTAACTGATTTGTTTAGCTAGACTGTCCCATGTATTCTATACTCGGGTCACACAAAGATGTTTCAGGTTAGGTATATTTGGACTTAGCCTATTCTACTTCTGCCTTGACTCTTTTCTGCTAGCTCTTTTTATTATAGCTTTAGGTGTAGTCCATTCTGGTTTGTTACTCTGGTAAGTATATTATTTTGATTCATGTTTGTAGTGTAGTCGTTATACCACATATGTGATGTATAATTTTGTAAACTCTATGATGTATCTGTATATGTGTGTACATACGGGATTATCTGTCGTTCTATGATGTGTTTTGCATTGAGTTATTGTATTTTGTTCTGATAGATCCTATAGCCACTTATGGCTTTGTATTAGGTAATTATTGGATATGTCGATCCACTTAAGATAGAAAAAAATATGGCAACTGTCAATGTATTCAATAGATATTTAAGACAATGCTGTAGATGGTCGCTCCTATCTAGCCCTATTCTCTACATTAGCAGACAATATTACCCGGTAATACTCTTTGGTAATGTGGGTCTCCGGGTGGGGCGTCACATTTACATCCGTCACAATCAATCATACAAACAACCAATATAATTCCCAGCAATTTTATAGTTTCAAATATCAGGAAATTTAATGGCAATTAAATCCCAATTTCAATTTGATTGTCAATTTTAATTTTTAGCAGTTAATTTAGTAACAATCTAGATGACAATTAAATTTATCAACAACGACCAATGAAATTTATATCACTTCATAATATCAAATTTAGCTAGCACAAAAATATTTTAGTACGTTTGAGCGTTATAAAACACTCACCTTGAGTTTTCAATTTCAAATTAAATTGAACGACATTCGATTTAACCTAAAATTCTAACTAGATCCAATCGTCTCCAATCTAGCTCCAAAGCTTAGAGCTCGTCGCCACGATTACATCGCTGCTTGAATCATCCCAATCGGACCACGCATGAAAAAGTTATAGCCTTATAAGTTTTCAATTATTTATATACATTAATTTTTTTATACAAACCAAGACCAAACAATCTGGGCCGTCCTTATGCTTCTTCCTCAACGAGAATACGTGCACCAGAACAGCATCAAACCCATCCCCAAAAACTAGGGTTAACCATCGCTCGACCACCGTTCGCCGAGAGCCCATCACACCAGCGCCGAACTAAGCATCCTGGCCAGCTCCACCTACGGCCGCCGTATGTTCAATCCCAGTCACGTCAAACGCCAGGAAAATGCACTCGAACTCAATACCTTCAATAGCTAATTTCCATGAATCTAAGCTACCATCTACAGTCTTGGTCATATAGATTTGTAGAGCTCAGGTAGCTCTACAAACTCCGTGTTGAACTCAAAGCATGAAGGATTGTGGATTGAGAGGATTTGAGGGAGAAAGGAGGTGTAATTTTGACCATTGGAAGAAGGTGGAGGCGCGGCTCTGATAGAATACTTGGGTTTACTATTCTGCTACGTATTTATACACATATATACGTATTATTTTAATATTATTTCAATTTTTACGTGCATATCTGAATGATCTCCGAACGAAGCATGTCGCAAGGCTTTTGTAATGTTTTACCTCTATTTCAAACACAATGGAACAGGTTTCGGGGCCAAATTCAATTGTATGTGGAAGATAGCTTTTTGGATCGAACTAAAGTATTAAATTTTTTATATTTAGTTCAACGCTTTTCTAACCCGTACGACCGAACGATAAATCCAAACGCTACGAAATTTGAAATCCGATAATAATGCACTTTACGGACCCAATGGAACTAGTTTCGTCAAATTCCGAGACTGTGCCCCAGATCGCTATTTTAAACTCTCGATTATAATATAAAATTTCAAATTTATTCAGTTTTAAATCCAATTTTAGATGTTAAAAAATTTCTTTATTGTTTAAATGAAATATACAACAACTTCTAATAACATTTTCAATCATATTAACCTCAGAATTCAATTATTCAAATAATTACAATACTTAAATTTACACAATCTTGATTATCCAATAATTCACCATGTTTGAGATGTTTGAAAATGAACTTATAAGACTTAGCTTTTAAAACAATTCAAATAACAGAACAACTATTTCCATTATACAGTTATTCAATTCCCGTCATTCGATTGTCCAATTAGTTTCAAATATTGAATTTTTAAACAGTTTAATTGTTCAATATTTGAAAATTTTAAATATTGGATTTTAAGTGGATTTTCATTATCAATCAACTACTTTATTTACATCTATTAAACTTAGCATTATTATTTAATCCAACTATTGATGGTAAACTCATTTAATAAGTAGAATTTATTTTCAATACATGTTACTACTTAAATCTTTGAAATTAGTCTATTTCAAAATTTTATTTCTATCTAAATAATTCCGAAATATTATTCAACATCAGTTATTGATCAAAAACCCAGCTAATATATATAATTTCATTTCAATCGTGTTATTGCCAAATCCTCAAAAATTTATTTAAGTTCATATCCAATACTTACACTCAAACCATTAAATTTTTATTTTTAACCATTTCTATTTAATATTTACATTAAATTTAAAAAATTTAAAATAGATAAAAATATGGGTCATTACACTGTCTCTAAATTCATCCAAACCAATGTCAAAATGTCTGGAATTTCGATACGATCCCAACGCAACAAACCGCACGTGAAACGGGCCTCGTATGAAAAAGTTATATATTTTAGAACCTTCGACATAAAGTTTATAACAAAAATAAATTAAAAGAGGAGCCTTACTCAAACAAAAGCCACATCATCATCACAATAGCCAAATGTTCAAACCCTAACCGAGCCTCTGAATGCACGCTGGCCCAAAACCCTGCACTGCCCTGCCTGAACGCCGCGCCGTCACTTCCTCTGCCGACCTCGCCTTGCGACGCCCATGCCGCCTCCACCAAGTCTCTGGCCCCCTCCCCATGTGACGTTGACAGGTGATAAAAGCCCATAGCCGCCCCCTAAACTTAGCCCTAGATCAAATTAATCTCGTCGATCAAACCATCAAAACTCCAAAAAAAAAACCACCCAAATGCAAACCCCACGTTAATCTCTTCAATACGGTATCAATGGTTTGACGATCCGTCGTAATTCATTAGAAAGTGACGAACGAGCTGAGAATACACCATCGAGTTCTGGGCATACAGAAACCTAATCGAAAAAACGACAGTAGAATTGACTTGCGCTAGTCGAGTGATTCAAATTGGTATATAATTTGATAGAGTTTGAGGAGTTTGAAATTTTGATTTGGTTTTGAAATTGAATTTGAGGGTTTGGATTTCTAATCTATTTCTGCCATTGAGGAGGAGGGGAGCAGAAAGAATTGTACGTACTGTAAATGAGAAATAAGAAATACTTAGGGTTTATAACAAGGTATTTATAGGCATATCAGAAAATAGAATGAATGGACCAGATTTGATTTGGAAGTTGAACGATAAACGATCCGAAAAGCATGTTCTGATTCCAGAACGAAAATGGGTCAACCCATGTATCAAAATAGATGTTTGCAATATTTTTAAACTCAATGGAGAAGGTTTCAAGTCCTAATTCTATCGTATGAGGAAGTTATGTTAAAATCAGCTTATTTCAAATTGATTTCGATTAAATTGATTTCTAGGCGTTTCGAGCTGTACGATCAAACGATAAGTCCGATCGTTACGAAACTTGAAATTCTACAATAAATCACTGTTACGATTTCGATGGAGCTAGTTTCGTCGAAATCCGAGTCTGTGGCCAAAATCGCTATTTTTCGCGTTAATTAAATAAATTAATATTAAATTAATTAAACTACTTTTTAAATTCAATGCTTATAAACCAATAAATTTCATAATTTTTATTCACTTATACATTTGCAGTGACTTAATACAAGTTTATAGGACAATTCAATGTTGGTCATTACTAATTACAGTGTTCAATTTCATTGTAATTAAATCCACTTTAGTATAATATATTTCAATAAATTGCTTTAATTTAATTTCAACCCTTATATTCAACCAATTATAAATCCAATGACATAGTTAACATTTTTTTTACATTTCATTATGTTAATATGCTCCAATTTCCATCTTTAATTCGTATTAACTACTATATTTCCATTTTATTGAATTTTGATCAATTTTACACATTAATTATAATTAATGTCTCAATTAGTTTGTTTACCTTGGTTTCATTCTCTTATTAAATCAATTATTACCTTACATACATAGTCAACATTGTTATATCTTTAATTACATCAATATTTTACCATTTCGTCTCACCTTTCATTTACGTAACCTATAATTACATTTGATTGTAATAAATTCACTTATTAAAATTTCCAATTCCAACAAATATGAGTAAACTTGATTTCCATCGTTTCTTTCAAATCAAAGGTCATACTATGATAAAAATTTACATTGGTTACATTGTATTGAATCAACTTTTTTACCATTATCAATTAAACCTACATTAACTGCAATTGATTTCAAATTAAATTTTATGAACTAAGAAAATAGGTAACTCATAGCAATTGTTACCATTGACTTTTATTTACATTTATAAGTTCATTAATTACAATAAATGTTATAATAACTCTAATTTTATTCAATTACCATCTATTATACCATTTCATTACATCATTAAACATTTACATTGGTTTTCTTATATTCAGCTTATAACCAAGATTTAACATTTATATAAATTCAATTGGTTGGAATTATAACCAAGATATAACATTTATATAAATTCAATTGGTTAGAATTCCTTTCACGTTATTAATAATTAACTTAATTGACATTGTTACCTTCATTTTAGTTATTATTTCATTAAAACATCACAAATTTATATTTTTCTCAATTCTAAATTACCAAAATCAATTAATTACATTTACAGGTTTATTACTTACAACAAATGTTACCATTTCTTTCATAACACCTATTTTTTTAATTACCATTAACAATCTATTGTTTCCTTGGTAAATCCAATATTTTCATTTATTCCCTTAAATTCAATTTATAGCCAAGTGTAGCATTTTTATTATCTAAATTAATTGAAATTTCTTCCATATTTAATCACAAACCTTATTGAATTAACTAATTTAAATTATCGAAAATTATGGGTTGTTACACTCACCCCCACTCAAAACTTCTCGTCCCCGAAAGGAAAAAGAAGGGAAAACAAGAAATTAAGAAATCGATATACATTTTTCAAAATATTAAATTTATAACACTTAAGTTTACAAAATTGAATAATTTAAATAAAATATATAAATTTCTAAACAATTAAAACCGTCCATATTCATGTTAATAAATGTTTGGAAAACATTTCATAAAATTTTCTAAGTCTAAAATTCACTGAAAATTTCGGCAGAGTCTCCTTTGTACGGAGAGGTCTGGAAGAAATAATAATATCAAAATATAAAAATATATACCATAATTTCCAAAATAGCATATCCCCACATGGAAAGAACAATATAATATCGCTAGAAAATCGTAATTCGAGAACATACCTATTTGCTGGGCAAATAAAGCTTATTTTATGAAACCAAAAGCAGTAGCTATTGCTTCACTTATATAATCCAAAGAGGTTAATAATTATATAGAAGTGAAATGATCAACGTAACATAACAACAATCACTTTCAATCCAAAGCATGCCATCATCACATAAAATCAAAATAAATCAATACAAAATAAAATAATCTTTTGCAAACAAGCATAAAATCTTCACAAGGGATCCAAGAAATCAACCATTTCTAAAGTTACAATCATCAAATTTAATATATTATTCATTTTATTATTTACTTTAATTATCAATATCTTCAAACATTCTTAAGTTCATAATTCTTTACTTATAATATTTCATTTTATTTAGTAGCACTACAATTATAACTTAGGTTTATAACTATTTCATATCAAATTTCTTATTTATAAAAGTAAACGTCATTGAACACTTTCATTGTTTAAGTTTTTTCTTGTATAATATTCCATTACGTATCCTTATTTGACATTACAACTTTTAATATTCTAGTAAGTTATATATACGTTTATAAGAATGTAATTGAATGTTACATAAGTTTATCTTATTTCATTTAGTAAATAAATGTTCAAGAGTTATTATTTCTTATTTTCATATCTTTTGTTTACAAGTTAATTTATAATTTAGCATTTAATTCCTTACTTTCAACTTTAGAAGGACCAATTATTAAGTAGTTAAATTTTTATCCCATTACAATAATTGAAATCTATACTTTAAATTTACTTTAGTTTATTCTACTAGTTTTTCTTCTCATTATTTAGTTTCCATTCATTTATTTATATAAAGACCAATCACTTACATAATTTTTTTTGTATTAAAGATTTAAGTCATCAATGAATAATTCCATAAAATATTACTTAAGCACCTACGCCCTTACCTATATTTATAACTTATTGACTAAAATTTTAAGTTTTTGGTATTCACCCTTAAAAAGAAAAGGAATATTTCAATATATCTAAAAATTCAATTAAAATATTTAACCTCATTCACTTAGCAAAATATAAGATTATTTAAAACATCCTCATAGCATTATGTAAAGATTTTTCAGAATTCTAAAACAATGTTAAAAATTTATATCAAGACATTATAATAAGCTTTAAAATAAAGTTCCTTAAATCCGATAATTTATTACTCATTATTTTTAAAGTAAGTACAAACTCAAGATTATTAAACCGAAACCAATAGTACACTCAAATCTTACGTCAAGTTTTTAAATCAAAGTATAAAATCCCATATCTTCATGATAATTTAAAACACTTACTTGAAAATGAATATTCAAATCATGGAAAAACATTAATTATGGTTTAATACAAAAATTCAAATAGTAAATAAACCTATAAATTTACTATTAGTGCTTCGAAATCAAGAAAATATTTCAAGCCATACTTCCAAAATAGAGATCCAAATTTATTTGTCAACTATATTACTATAAATAAAATTCGCAAATCAATTTTTTTTTCATTTATACAATTATTTTAAATTTTACATTCAAAGAAACTTATATAAACTTTACTTGAAATATTCATTTAAAAGCTTTATTTGCAACTCAATATCTTTAATACTTTAATACTTTTCAAAAATTCATTTGTAAAATTCCTTGCTTCATTTATAAATACCATTTATATATTTAAATAACATCTTTATAAATATATGTAAGCTATCTGAAAATAATTATTTACATCATTACTTTTACTTACAAAGAAGCTATTGGAAACATTAAATCCATTATTTATAAATTTATTAGTTTTATCTCAAGATACTTTTCAATCATTATTAATAAATCAATAATCATTTACTTTAAGTATGTTTTATTGAATTGATAATTTCCAAAATATTTACAACACTAATAATTTACTATTAATCCATGTTATATATAATTAAACAATACTTTAAACATTTTAAAGTATTTAGAGAGGAAAAATGATCAAAATATCCTTTATATAATATTTTATCAAAATACTTCTATAACTCGATGCCTTAACAAGTTTATCCTCGTTCTTGCAGAATTCGATCATGCGTTGATCATGCGTAAGGCTAGAATTCTCCAAGTACTCAGTAGACCTATTTTAACATCCAGTGAAAAATACTTAAAAAAATAGGTATGAGAAGTATTGCTCAAACTCCAATGTCAAATGATGATAATACAATAGCAATGGCCCGTTGCTGATCCAGTATTTACGTAATGGACATAATACTTTCCAAAAGATCCTTCCACCTTTTGGGTTCCAGAAAAATACCATAGCCAGCTCGTAAACAAGGGACCATCGATCCCTGCTGCAGTGGTATGCTGTTGATTCAACGATTTATGCAATGGATGCACTTTCTTCTCGGAAGATCCATAAACAATAGATCTCAGGATTGAAAGCGCCTCCATTGAGTAAACTAAAGAACCATCTACCCTGGAAAAAAATCAAGGAACTCATGAGTTTAAGTCCGGACAACCATATCAGTTCGAATCCATTTCTGAATTCACCCAAGTACATTAGGGTTTATCGATCGAATTTTTTCCTAGATTCCCCAAGTCCACGTGGGTCGAAGCATATCATACTATGCTTCTTCACGGAGGGTACTTCTCCATACCTCTTACTTCAAAATATAATATATCATATATAGCATCCTTTCAAAATCATAGCTTCAAATATCCAACTTATATAAATTCCATATATATAATATTTCATTTTCAGACAAAGTACTTTTCAAAATCAATAATCTCGAATACATCAAATCATTCTTATATAAATTCTGTTATATATAAGATTTATCTCTTTAGGTCAAATACCTTCCAAAATCAACAGTTTCAAATCACTTGTACTTATATAAAGTCCATTTTATACAAGAATCATAAATTCCCAAAATCAATTTTATGTATGAAACGCCATATGGGATTGA
This sequence comes from Allium cepa, assembly GCA_030765085.1. NCBI lineage: Eukaryota > Viridiplantae > Streptophyta > Magnoliopsida > Asparagales > Amaryllidaceae > Allium > Allium cepa. Next base: position 996,358,527 of record CM060928.1, read on the forward strand.
ACATCTTTACTTTAAAAAGGGTTTGAATTTAGAATGGTTTTTTATATAAAATAGTTTTGTGAAATAGTTTTGTACATAAAATGGTTGTGTAAAATAGTTTGTAAAATAGTTTTGTAAATAAAATTGTTTGTAAAATAGTTTGTAAATAAAATAGTTTAGTAAATAAAATAGAATAAAATAGTTTGTACAAGAAAAATAAAAGAAAATAGTTTGTAGAATGGTTTTAAATTAATAATAGTTTTTCATACAAGAAAATTTCCAATTTAAATTACAAAGAAATTGTAACAACCCTAACTCAACCTTCAAAAATCGGCACCAAATACGTCACCCGTTGTAACAACCCGATATTTTCGTCAATTTTCAAATTGAAGTTTCTAAATTTTAAATTACAAATGGTTATAAAGTTTGAGGGGCTTTGATTTTTAAATAGTGGTTCATTTGTTTTTGGGCCGTGAAAATTTTAAAAACCCAATACCCTTTCCTTTTTCTTCGACTTAAACCCGATCCCCTCTTTCTCATTTTCTATTATTCGTTCGAAACCTAAAACCACCGAGAGAACAAAAATGGTGGCGGCCTCGTGCTCCATCGATCGTCATCACCAATTAGGGCTTCGGGAGGATCAGCTTCGTCAGTTCGAGTTCAACTTCGTCCTGGCTGCTCGATGGGGCTCGTCTTCATTCGTTCTCCTTTGTTCGAGAATTAAGGCTTCATCAATTAATGGTTGCTCGCCCTCGCGCTCGTTCATCTTCGCTTCCGTTCGTGGCAAAGGTGAGTTTGCTCACATCTAATTCTTGGCTCGAGTTATTTGTGTGTTTTGTTGCTTGAATTCTTGGCTGATTATTGCTTCGAATTTTAGTGATTTCGATTTGAACTTGTGTGAGTTTTACTCACATCTATTTCTACTTGGTTTTCTCGGCACTGTTTTGTTGAGATGTTGATGTTTTCGATTTTTGTATGGATGTTGGAGATGATTTCTGGTTTTGGCAATTTCGTATATTTGTGTGATTTGATATCTACGGCAATGATTTCACGGCTTTGATACGTTGACTCTCGACTTCACTTCCATATACATTAATGACTTCGGCCATATGAATTTTTGTGTATCGAGTTGGATTAACTTCGTGGCCACCACGAGGTTGACTTCGAGCGACTTCGACTTGTACCTTGCTGAGTTTTAACTTGGATTTGTCGACTGTTTTTGACCTGAGACTTTGATTTCTTTCGTGACTTCACATTTTGACTTCTGGTAAACCCTTGAGTTGTACCACTGCAGATATTCTCAGTCTTGTTTGATTTCCTTGGCCACCGTCTTGATCATGTCCCCTTTGAACTTGAAGTGGTACGTGTTATAAGCTTATCAATTCGATGTTTGACACTGTCAAACTCGGCTCTGACTTGATAATGTGTTCGACTTTTATGTGATTGCTCCACTGGGTTGTTTTGATGTCCTGAGTTGACCTGCTGCGTGGTTATGTTAACATGCGTGTGTAAATATGAATCCATTCACCTAGTATTGCACTTTGGTCTTCATATGTACACTGGGATTGGCAATTTGATAAGTGCTTCGAGTTGCTGCCGTTTCTACTCTTGTTCATGCAGTTTTATATGATGATTATTCAAGTCATTCATACTTTATGTTGTATACATGTGCATGTTATCACTTGATGTTCACTGTTCATGTCATTCTTTTGGCCAGTTTGCTTTGCATTCTCTTTGTGTATTGTCACTACTTCATGTTCATATATGGTTATCCAAAGCCATTCTTTTGTTGAGGCCGTGTCACTGATGTTGGCTTGCTCATTGCTCCATTCATTTTCCATACTGGGTTGTTCATGTTTGTGACATTGAACCATATTGTTACTTGTGACATTCTTGTTCTTTACTGTGTACCTGGCCTGCACACATGTGCTTTGATGGTTCAGTGGTGTTTTCTGAAATTTGCAGTAGTCTTCACTGCAGTATTTGCCATTGTTCACCTTGACTTGTTCCTATACACTTTGTTTCAACTTGTTTTGCTGGTGCACTCGTTGCCTGCATCACTTGTTTACTACATTTGCTACTTCCTGAATGTTGCAGTGTTGTTTTATTCACTTGGTGGCATTTTGTTTGCTCACCATTTACATTGTGCAGTACCCCTGCTGCATTCGTTTGATTGTTGTAATTGGGTTTTCGGCTGCAGTTTGTTGTCATCTTTTCTTGACCGCTTTCGCATTTGTCTCTGCAATTTTAATCGACACTTGGCCTTATGACATTCGCGGCGATGCTTGTGAATTTTCATTGGGTACATCATCACTATAGTGGCAAGGCAGTGCACGCAAGCGTGAACTGCAGCCACACGGTATTCAATGGGTACATCGTCACTGTAGTGGCACGGCAGTGCACGCAAGCGTGAACTGCAGCCACACGGTATTGGTTTTGGTGTTATCTCTTTTGCTTTTGATTTATGGATCTATTTCGTATTCCAGATGTTGTAGTGGCGAGGCAGTATACGCGTGCGTATACTGCAGCCCTACTCGTGTTGATCTTTTAATTGATGTTCCAATTGTTTTGAATTAGTTCGCGTTATATTTACTGTTATCCGATTTCTTATTTAAGAATCGGATAGGTAAATTTATTTCTGTGACTGTCGTCTAATTATTATTTGATTATTACTGCCTCTATGCACTAATAACTGAGTTTGAATTAGACTGACCCGGGTATTATTTTCTTTTGAATTTAATACTCGGGTCAGACCGAGCATTTACAGGTTGTAGATATCTTGATTCAGGTTGCTGCTAGAGCTATGAAGTCCTTTCATGCCTTTTGGAGTAGTCGACATCATTTATAGAAGTCTGTAATTTATTGGAAGATATGTATTCATGTATATTATATATGTTAATGTACTTTATATGTAACTTCCGGAGTCGACAGTTGTTGTTGTATCATATGTATTGTACCACGTGTATTGTAACTGACATCAGTTATTGTATATATATATATATATATATATATATATATATATGAGATTTTGTGATCTATTCTTTTGTGTTATTGTGGATCTTGCTAGACCACTACTCTGATAAACACTTTTAAGTGTGGTATATTCATATCTATTTCCGCCTTTGTGATATGAATTATCTATGACTGATTTATGTTATGCTTATTTCTATATTCGTTTCCGAAGATTATATATAGCCACCGCGTGATAGCTTTGAGTTTGCATCGGTATGTCGGATTTCCTCCTTAAATGAAATGCATGCTATACTATCTGACATATCGATGCTCGCGCAAAGAAATTACACGGATGGTCGCTCCTCAACAGCCTTATTCTCCGTGCTAGTCGACAGCATTACACCGTAGTGTTCTTGGCTAGCGTGGGTATAGAGGTGGGGCGTCACAGCTTGGTATCAAAGCCAAACTTCGGAACAATATGGAATATTATAACAAGGATCATCGTCCTAAGTCTATTTTAGGAGTCGTGCTTTAGGATTTAATTCGGGTCTTCGTACCGTTCTATCCTATTTTCTTTATGATTCCTTGTTTTATCAATCGAGTTTGATTGAAATTCATTTTTGTGAATATCATTTTCTTCTTCCTTCTTTCTTTTCTTAAAGAAGAAGAATTGGTTGAATCTGGCAGTCTTAGCGCTATTCAATCCACTAGTCCATCTCTGGATGGCATATTCATATCTGCCCAACAACTTTTGGATCTTGTAAAGAATCAAAAGTTTATCTGTGCTTAGTTGAGATAGAGTCGCTGACTTGATCGACTTTTTCCCTGCTATTTTCTGTCTCGAGTACCTTGCTCGTTTTGCTTTGATTTTTTCAACTGTTAATCGATTCTTCTTTTCCGTTCAGTTGTTATCACCTTTGTCGACTTTGATAACTTCTATTTCAGGAATTTTTGGGTATTCCTACTTTGAAGGATTGGAATCGAATTCTTCGGATTTTATTCACGTCTTCGAATGTGAATCTTAGTGAATTGATTTGGTTTTCGAATTTAATCGATTCTTGATTATTTCCCGATTTGTTGCTATCATTTATTAGCAACTTTGATGACCTTTTCTTCGGGATTTTTGTGGACATACCTTTCGATGAATTCGGTATCGATTTCTTTGGATTCTATTCACGTCTTCGTATGTGAATTCTTGTGATTGATTGTTTCTACAATCATTTTTGTGATTTTTCACTTTAAGAATATAAAGGTTTCAATACTAGTAGTAAATATCCAAACTCTTTTATCAAAATGTTTTCAACTCTATTTTCAATACCAAACTCGTTTTTAAAACCGTTTTCCAATCTATTAATATATACAAATCTTTATTTCACCCGTATGAGAAATCTAATTAAACGGCTTAGTAAAACAAGTGGTATGAAACACTTGCGTTTGCTTCGTCGGTTAATTCTTGGACTTGTTCGATTGAACCTCATGTGATAATTTTCTAGTGAAGATTTACAATTTGTTCGTAAATATTTAAGTTAAGCAAGTGGTTATGGGACATGAAGCTAAACTTTTATATTTACTAACTTAGTGTAATTGACACTTCTCGTTGATCATGACGATCATTTTTACGGTTAGACTAGGCCTCATCGGTGTGATTTCGTCTCACACATATCTCTTGGGCTTTGAGGATTGTCTAGACACCATTTGTGTGATTTCGTTCACACGTACCTTTTCGGTTAGACTAGGCCTCATCGGTGTGATTTCGTCTCACACATATCTCTTGGGCTTTGAGGATTGTCTAGACACCACTTGTGTGATTTCATTCACACATACTTTTCTTTTGATTGCGAGGTTAGTTTTGACCTCAATCTGTGTGATTCCGACTCACACATGTGGGGTAGCGCCCCACGGTCTTCGGGCCATTCGTGTCAAAATTAATGGCTTGCAACATGAGATAGCGTCTCGTTATGCGTTGCACGTGTTGATGATTTTCATGCTCATGTTTAGGTGAGATTCCGTGCTCCCGTTCTCGCTTTGCGTTGCACGTGTTGATTATTTTTCATGCTCGCGTGTAGGTGAGATTCTGTGCTCCCGTTCTCGCTTTGCGTTGCACGTGTTGATGATTTTTCATGCTCGCGTGTAGGTGAGATTCCGTGCTCCCGTTCTCGCTTTGCATTGCACGTGTTGGTGAGTTTTCATGCTCGCATGTAGGTGAGTTTTCATGCTCCCGTTCTCGTTATGCGTTGCACGTGCTGATGAATTTTCATGCTCGCATGTAGGTGAGTTTTCGTGCTCCCGTTCTCGCTTTGCGTTACATGTGCTGATGAGTTTTCATGCTCGCGTGTAGGTGAGTTTTCGTGCTCCCGTTCTCGTTATGCGTTACATGTGTTGATGAATTTTCATGCTCGCGTGTAGGTGAGTTTTCATACTCTCCTTCGAGTTTTCATACTCCATTTGAGTTTTCATACTCTACTTCGAGTTTTCATACTCCGTTTGAGTTTTCATACTCTGTTCGAGTTTTCATACTCCGTTTGAGTTTTCATACTCCATTTGAGTTTTCATACTCTGTTCGAGTTTTCATACTCCGTTTGAGTTTTCATACTCTACTTCGAGTTTTCATACTCCGTTCGAGTTTTCATACTCCGTTCGAGTTTTCATACTCCGTTCGAGTTTTCATACTCCGTTCGAGTTTTCATACTCCGTTCGAGTTTTCATACTCCGTTCGAGTTTTCATACTCCGTTTGAGTTTTCATACTCTGTTCGAGTTTTTATACTCCTGTTCGAGTTTTCATACTTTCATCTTGTGATTTCTGGATTTCTTGTGATGATTTCTAGAATTTGTGCTTCACCAATTTTCGTGATTTCTATTGATAAGTTTTATCAATTTTTGTGCATTGGTGAATTCGTGTGTTATTGACTTGTTATGAATACAAGTTTAGGGTATGATATCCCTTTCTATCTTTGAGAAGATTCTTGTGACACTTTTGATGAATGAAAATCCACTTATCGAAGTTGCTACAGATATCGCTGTTTTAATCACGTGTTTTGAAAATTGTTTCAAAATAAAAATCATTTTCAAAATTTTTATAGTTTACGCTTTCAAAAGAATGAGGAAGCGATTTAAACGTTTCAGCAAAATCGAGGACTATGACCCCTTTCTTTTACTGATTCGTTTAATTCCGGACTTGTCCGTTTGAGGGTGAAAATTTGTAAATTCCTTTTATAAAAAAAAAAATAATAAAAAATTGAAAGAATGTTTTGTGATTGTATTGCCCATTGAGTGCTTTAAGAATTCTGGTCGATGCGCTTGATCAACGTTATGGATAGGAATCTCCTAGACGCTTTGATGAGACAATCAGACACAATAAATTGAATTTTAAAATGTAAATTTTTCTGAAAAGATAATTACATAAAGTAAATTGTAAATTTCGAAAGTTTTAACTTTTCGGGAAAGAATATTATTTAAAACAACTCTTTTCCGACACTTCTATTCTGGTGATTCCCGTGGGAACCAAGACTCTATCGTTTGTACCAATGTTAATCGTGTTAGTTCGCATGCCATTCTCTTGCAAAAGAGAACGTGCGGTCTCTTGTGTTTCTAAATCATTAATGCCTATTGAGACTAGATATGTCACTCATGATTTAGTGCTCTTGGCTATTGATTTCGTTCTTCAAGATTTGGCATCATTATTTTGGGTAAGAAATTTGTTCTCTACCCTGATCATGAATCTTGGGAATATTTATTTTCTCATAACGAACATGATTTGCGTCAACCACGTTGACTCGAGCTCCATACATCTTATGATCTTGATATTATTTACCACTCCCGGATGGAAAATCGTGTTGCCGATGCACTTGTCGTAGGCAAACAAGTGGTTGTTCTTTGATGATGTCCGAATGGAATCATCTTTTCACCAGGTTCATCAGACGTTTCGATGTACTTCGTTTTATTGAGCTTCGTCTCATTCCTTTTAGGGACTTACGTCTGATGTTCTTTTATGTTGATCGGTTCATTGGACGTACCGTTTTTGTACTACGTCGGCGTTCCGAATTAATGAAGCTTTGATTCATCTGGCGTATCGTTATTGTACTACGCTGTTGTTCCAAATTAATCGTGTTTCACCTATGAAAGGTGTTGTGCGTTTCAGTCGGTCGGGAAAGTTAGTGCCTCGATATATTGGGCCATTTCCTATCACTGAACGTATTGGTTTCATGGCTTATCGCCTCTTATTACCGGCTCAATTTTCTGTTATTCATGACGTGTTTCACGCGTCTTTCTTTTACGGAAATGCCTTAGGGATTCCGATTTTTATTCTTGAGCCCGGTATTATTGAAGAAATTGAAGTTTCACCAGATTTGACTTTGAGCAACATTCTATTCACATCAATGCTTCGGGGGTTCAGCACCCTCGAAATAAAGATGTTTTTCTCGTGAAAGTTTATTGGTTCTCAAATCCTATGGATTTCACTTAGGAATCCAGAGAATTCATCGAGCAAACACGTTCAGGCTCTCTCTCTCTCTCATGCTCTATATCATGAACTTCCTATTTCGAATTTCTTCATCGTGTGTTGATATATTCTTATGGTTGTTACCTTTTGCCCATTTATTCCTTAAGATTGCGAGGACGCAATTTCTTTAAGGAGGGGAGTCTGTAACAACCCGATATTTTCGTCGATTTTCAAATTGAAGTTTTTAAATTTTAAATTACAAATGGTTATAAAGTTTGAGGGGCTTTGATTTTTAAATAGTGGTTCATTTGTTTTTGGGCCGTGAAAATTTTAAAAACCCAATACCCTTTCCTTTTTCTTCGACTTAAACCCGATCCCCTCTTTCTCATTTTCTATTATTCGTTCGAAACCTAAAACCACCGAGAGAACAAAAATGGTGGCGGCCTCGTGCTCCATCGATCGTCATCACCAATTAGGGCTTCGGGAGGATCAGCTTCGTCAGTTCGAGTTCAACTTCGTCCTGGCTGCTCGATGGGGCTCGTCTTCATTCGTTCTCCTTTGTTCGAGAATTAGGGCTTCATCAATTAATGGCTGCTCGCCCTCGCGCTCGTTCATCTTCGCTTCCGTTCGTGGCAAAGGTGAGTTTGCTCACATCTAATTCTTGGCTCGAGTTATTTGTGTGTTTTGTTGCTTGAATTCTTGGCTGATTATTGCTTCGAATTTTAGTGATTTCGATTTGAACTTGTGTGAGTTTTACTCACATCTATTTCTACTTGGTTTTCTCGGCACTGTTTTGTTGAGATGTTGATGTTTTCGATTTTTGTATGGATGTTGGAGATGATTTCTGGTTTTGGCAATTTCGTATATTTGTGTGATTTGATATCTACGGCAATGATTTCACGGCTTTGATACGTTGACTCTCGACTTCACTTCCATATACATTAATGACTTCGGCCATATGAATTTTTGTGTATCGAGTTGGATTAACTTCGTGGCCACCACGAGGTTGACTTCGAGCGACTTCGACTTGTACCTTGCTGAGTTTTAACTTGGATTTGTCGACTGTTTTTGACCTGAGACTTTGATTTCTTTCGTGACTTCACATTTTGACTTCTGGTAAACCCTTGAGTTGTACCACTGCAGATATTCTCAGTCTTGTTTGATTTCCTTGGCCACCGTCTTGATCATGTCCCCTTTGAACTTGAAGTGGTACGTGTTATAAGCTTATCAATTCGATGTTTGACACTGTCAAACTCGGCTCTGACTTGATAATGTGTTCGACTTTTATGTGATTGCTCCACTGGGTTGTTTTGATGTCCTGAGTTGACCTGCTGCGTGGTTATGTTAACATGCGTGTGTAAATATGAATCCATTCACCTAGTATTGCACTTTGGTCTTCATATGTACACTGGGATTGGCAATTTGATAAGTGCTTCGAGTTGCTGCCGTTTCTACTCTTGTTCATGCAGTTTTATATGATGATTATTCAAGTCATTCATACTTTATGTTGTATACATGTGCATGTTATCACTTGATGTTCACTGTTCATGTCATTCTTTTGGCCAGTTTGCTTTGCATTCTCTTTGTGTATTGTCACTACTTCATGTTCATATATGGTTATCCAAAGCCATTCTTTTGTTGAGGCCGTGTCACTGATGTTGGCTTGCTCATTGCTCCATTCATTTTCCATACTGGGTTGTTCATGTTTGTGACATTGAACCATATTGTTACTTGTGACATTCTTGTTCTTTACTGTGTACCTGGCCTGCACACATGTGCTTTGATGGTTCAGTGGTGTTTTCTGAAATTTGCAGTAGTCTTCATTGCAGTATTTGCCATTGTTCACCTTGACTTGTTCCTATACACTTTGTTTCAACTTGTTTTGCTGGTGCACTCGTTGCCTGCATCACTTGTTTACTACATTTGCTACTTCCTGAATGTTGCATTGTTGTTTTATTCACTTGGTGGCATTTTGTTTGCTCACCATTTACATTGTGCAGTACCCCTGCTGCATTCGTTTGATTGTTGTAATTGGGTTTTCGGCTGCAGTTTGTTGTCATCTTTTCTTGACCGCTTTCGCATTTGTCTCTGCAATTTTAATCGACACTTGGCCTTATGACATTCGCGGCGATGCTTGTGAATTTTCATTGGGTACATCATCACTATAGTGGCAAGGCAGTGCACGCAAGCGTGAACTGCAGCCACACGGTATTCAATGGGTACATCATCACTGTAGTGGCACGGCAGTGCACGCAAGCGTGAACTGCAGCCACACGGTATTGGTTTTGGTGTTATCTCTTTTGCTTTTGATTTATGGATCTATTTCGTATTCCAGATGTTGTAGTGGCGAGGCAGTATACGCGTGCGTATACTGCAGCCCTACTCGTGTTGATCTTTTAATTGATGTTCCAATTGTTTTGAATTAGTTCGCGTTATATTTATTGTTATCCGATTTCTTATTTAAGAATCGGATAGGTAAATTTATTTCTGTGACTGTCGTCTAATTATTATTTGATTATTACTGCCTCTATGCACTAATAACTGAGTTTGAATTAGACTGACCCGGGTATTATTTTCTTTTGAATTTAATACTCGGGTCAGACCGAGCATTTACAGGTTGTAGATATCTTGATTCAGGTTGCTGCTAGAGCTATGAAGTCCTTTCATGCCTTTTGGAGTAGTCGACATCATTTATAGAAGTCTGTAATTTATTGGAAGATATGTATTCATGTATATTATATATGTTAATGTACTTTATATGTAACTTCCGGAGTCGACAGTTGTTGTTGTATCATATGTATCGTACCACGTGTATTGTAACTGACATCAGTTATTGTGTATATATATATATATATATATATATATATATGAGATTTTGTGATCTATTCTTTTGTGTTATTGTGGATCTTGCTAGACCACTACTCTGATAAACACTTTTAAGTGTGGTATATTCATATCTATTTCCGCCTTTGTGATATGAATTATCTATGACTGATTTATGTTATGCTTATTTCTATATTCGGTTCCGAAGATTATATATAGCCACCGCGTGATAGCTTTGAGTTTGCATCGGTATGTCGGATTTCCTCCTTAAATGAAATGCATGCTATACTATCTGACCTATCGGTGCTCGCGCAAAGAAATTACACGGATGGTCGCTCCTCAACAGCCTTATTCTCCGTGCTAGTCGACAGCATTACACCGTAGTGTTCTTGGCTAGCATGGGTATAGAGGTGGGGCGTCACACCCGTATTCGAATGCCGTAGATTCAAACGTCAAATCTGGTTTGGCACCTTCGACATGTTGACTACCACACCCACAACTACCATGAACACCCAGAAACATGAATCAAACTCAAGAATGAAATCGAGTCACTCAACCCAAAAACTAGAACCACCCCCCATCGAAAAACCACCACGTGTCGACGATCTATGCCACCATCAACTATGCCATTTCACCCAGGCCTTCACCACCGACCCATGTAGAGTTTTCCCTAGGTGCGAACAACACCGATCAACTCACGACGCCGGAATCATCATAGAAAGATCCTCGACCATTATTGGGTATAAAACCCAATATTATGGACGTTCAACCACCTCAGCAAAATTTAAACCTTGCGAATATTTTTTCCATGGCCATCAATATACTAGCCACCTCCAGGCTTAGACCCGACGAGAAGTTCGTCGTCGTTGGTCAGAATTTGACGAACATGCCAATTTTAATAAATTCGATATAACTCGCCAATCACTTACTTAAAAATCTTAAAATAAATATCAAAAATTGTTGATTTGTAATTTGAATCTAATTGTATAATCAAAAAATGGAAATTAAGATACTTGATTTTCTAATTATCATAGATTATTACTGATTTTTATCATTTTTGAGAAAATTATTCAACTTAACACTTGCAATGATTTTTAAAAAATAATATTACACTATTACTATCCTTTTTCATTCAGAAATCTTAATCTGATAATGTTTCTTTGAGGAGATATAGGTTAATTTTGTGTTGTTCTTAGCTTGTGAATGTTTAAGCAGGGATATTCATGCCTGTAAGCAGACATACTCAAACATGTATACATATCTATATGTATTCAGCATAAATCCAAACATTATACCACAACTTCATTTCGCAAACAATCAGTTAAAGGTCAGTAAAAAGGAGTTTTCTTACCTGGATTGAAGTTTGAACAGAGAAGAAGCAAAAGCTTGGAAATTTATATTTGGATTTGAAGATTGGGAATTAAAACTTGATTAGTTTTGAGATGAATCTACATCTTTGAATCTGGAGATATTTTGGTAATGCTTTGATTTGGAATCTGTTTTCAAGATGATCTAAAGCTTTAATAAAAACTGAGTTGGATGCATTTGAATTTGAACTGCTACTTGTTTGTTTTTCTTTGATACTTTCAGGTTTTGATTTTTTCCTTGAAGCTTTTGTAGTTGTCTGATTTAATTTGCTTTGTCTTTGTCTTTTCATTTTATTTTCTTCTTTCCGGGTTGAAGAGTGAAAAGAATATCCTAGTTGATTTTCTTAAGCCTATTTTACTTAATACTAAAAATAAAAAGAAAATACTAGTTTTGCCACTTGTTCATTTGTGAATCAAATTATGTTACACTTGTAAATTGTTTGTATTATATTTTAAAAATGTCACAAATAAGAAATTTTATGTTTTAAATCCTTTTCTTTAATTAATTTATAAGTCATGCTTTAAACCCCTCACTTATTTTAATTTATAAATTTTGTTTAAACCCTTATGTTATTATATTAATAAATCACGGTTTTATAAATATTTATCTCATATATACAAACCATTTCCTTTTTCATTTTCAAAAGATACACACAGACACATATGTAAGTTTAAAGCTTTTATTAATTCTTGCTTTATTTTCATCTATACATTTTAATTATTTATGTATATACCAATTTAAAGAAAAATGACTTTAAAACTAATTATACTTTAATAAATAAATACACATATGTATATTAGATATTATGAAATTTTGCTTTAAACAACTTTTAAACTTTTACTATTAATTTCAAAATATATCTTTCATACATATATTATATATTGTAATTAGAAAACAAATTGTATTAATTTAAAATATGGAGTATTTATATTCAATTCATTTTCAAAATATTTATTTTTGAACTTCAAATCAAATCTTCAAATTAAAATTTATATTTATATTTATATATATAAATAACAAACACATATCATTATTAAATTTAGAAAAATTAAATTTAACTCACAATTTAAATCAAAAAAATTTATATTAATTATCAAATTTAATTTGACTCAAAAACTGGGATCGTTACAGATATCCAACCCGAAAACTTTTACTTCCAACGTCAAAGCATGTCAATAATATTAGAACATAAGATGAGCATATGTCATCATTTTGAAAAATCACATTTGATCACTCACTCAATTACACAAGTTCACTTTCGAACTTGTATCTTTCGTTTGACTTCCCTAACACGGACTTCGATAAGGTTTCTTAACTAGAAACCATCATTCTCCTTGCATAGCCATATATTATGATAGAGAGTTATAGAATCAAACCAAAAATCCATATCAAATATTCGTCATCAAGAATCGAATGAAAAATCCTAACACGAAGTGGTGTAATTCACATAGAACTTGTGTACTAAAATCTGGATCAAACTAATTTTGCAAATAAAATAATATACATACAACTTATGTAATTATTCCAATTTGTTTCATCACAATTACATTTCAATTAAATTTATTTTTAATCTCGTTGATTAACACAAATATCACTTCATAGCTTAATATTTGTTTCATAGAATTTCTCCATTTAAAATAAAACATTAATATGTCCATTCTCATAATATTGCTTATCTTTCTCTTTAATTTAAATTACATTCATTTTACATGTAATATTTCTCATTTAATACTACATTTATTTGCAAATCATTTCATAAGGAATTTTATTAAGTTTATAACCAAATTATAAAAGCTTAATTCCTTATATAAACGTTATCCGAGCTTAAAGTTATCACAACTTTAATTGTAATTATTTATTGCAACTTCCATTTATTTCATAAACAATTTTACATGGCATGACTTTATTTATATTCATTTCATTTTTAATTCCTATTTTCTTATCCCATTTAGTTTCACCTTTACCTTTCAAATTATTTCTGACACATTTCATTAATGTTAATTAAATTTATAAACATATTTTTGCAATTTAATCTCATTTATAACATTTCCCTAACCATAATTTCAATTTAAACATCCCAAGGCTTAAAGTTTACACTCGTATATTATTACATTACACGCCAAGAATGTACACAAAAGTTCTTTTCATTTACTAAACATAGATGTAACAAATTAAACCTTGTTTCACTTGCTTTCAAATTAAGGTTATAAAATTCAACAACCTAATTCAACGTAATTTCTAAATTTCAACTAATATATTAATTAAGAAGGTTTCGATTATCAAAAATATCCAAATATTCCAGTTTTTTGTAGTTGAAACTACTGGTCAACAAATAACAAAATTCACAACAATATTTCAATTTTAAGAACAATTATCCTAATTATTCTTTTTATTCTCTTTAATACACCATTATTAAACTAGTAGTTAGTCTATTAATTCAATCAATAATAATAGCCAATGTTTAGAATATGACAAAATACAACAAAATTAACAATAAGGGATAATAATAAGATATTACCATTTCATCAAACAAACACTATGCAAATAACTATATTAGTTATGAAAATTTATTCCTTTATATATATCATATAATATTAGGACTAATTTCATTTCAAAACCTATATAAATCATTTTTATAACACTAACAAATACACGCTCTCGTATATACAGTCAGACAACTCATTCTAGGGTATTACTACACTATCTCTAATGAGTTAACCCCAACAGGCTAAGGTATGCCTAAACCTGGCTCCGATGCCAACTGTAACAACCCACATTTTTTGGATGGTTTAAATCGACAATAAACTACACATGTCTAATTCAAACCATTCAAAAGGGAGGATTGTTAATGGGGTAAATAAGAAATAATAGAAACAAAGGGAAAAACAAAACACAAAACTTGCAGCGGAACGACAAAATATAATAATCAAATAAACAGTTCATGAAGCTGTTTAACAAATGACATTTGACTACACTTTCACAAATTCAAATCAGAGTTATACATACATCATAAACAAACAAATATTGCAGCAGAACACAGAATGTAGTGGAATAATAAATAGCTACAATATACTAAATCTTCATCTTCGTCCACCAGAAAATAAAATGGTCCTTCAATACACTGAAATAGCTCAGACTGACTCGAGCATATTGAAAACAAAACATTCGAGTTAGAACTAAAAGATCTTATGTAAGTCAAATTTATCTAAAATAAAATGTGAGTGCAATGGCTTCAGAGATGTTACGCTCCTATCAAGTGTACAACGTGAATATAATTAATAAAAGATTTCAAATAGTTTGAAATATCAATCTTAATCATCTAATTAAAACAAATTTGAAGTTTGAATTAACTTAAACCCTTCAAATTATTTAGTTCCAAATAAAATCCAAATTCAAGAAATTAGATGGTTATATGTCATTTCAACCAGTACAAAAAATCAACATTTTCAAATCAATGAAAACCGTTTTGGTTTATCATTTCAACCCATAACGATTTTCCCTTAATCTATATGATCATTCAGGTATGTATCATTTCAACCTATAGTGAACTTGCAGTATTATAATGATATAAAATACAATATCCATTCATCCAATATCAACAATCAATCATCCATCATAATCATCATCCAAATCAATCAATAAACATCAATAGATAATTGAAAATCAATAATAGGTATTTAATTGGAAATTTAAATTCAATAATAAATTAAATAAGATTTAATTCAAATAAATTCAAATTAACCGAGATGACAATTTAAAACATACCAAACAACCATTAATAAATAATTTCATATTATAAATTAATTTAACAAACATAAGAAATTTTAGAGGTTGTGAGTGGGTCAAAACACTCACCTTTAAATTTAAATCCAATTTAAGCCCAAAGTTCAAATAGTCTCTGAATTCCTCGAAACCAGCGTTAAAATGTCTGAAATTTCAATACGATCCCAATGCGACAAAGCACACATGAAACAAGCCACATATGGAAAAGTTATACATTTTAGAACCTTCGAAATAAAATTTAAAACAAAAATAAATTAAAAGAGGATCCTTACTCACACAAAGGCTACATCATCACAATAACCAAACATTCGAACCCTAACCGAGCCTTTGAACGCATGCACGTGGCCCAAAACTCGGCGCCGCCCCACCTGAATGTCGCGCCTTCACCTCTTATGCTGACCTCGCCTTGTGATGCCCAAGCTGCCTCCACCAGGTCTCCCGCTACAACAACCCGCATATTTTTACGATTGTGTATTTAAGTGATATATTTAAATATAGCATCGTTAGTCAGATTAAAATCCAAATGGTACCTTTTATACACAGTCGTATTAGGACTCGAGACTACTTCCATTGAGTTTAAAATGGCGTTTGCGACCTTTTTTAGTATAAGCATCGAAATGTTTGCAGTTGAGTAGAACTTTGCTATTTTTCTATTGGACTTTGGGTTTGTATTTCATCTCAATAACCTAACAAGAGAACCCAATTCATTTAATACCTTAACTCCCCCTCCACTCTTTTTCATTCACTCATTCTATTTTCCTAACACTCTCAAGCTAAAAAAATTGAGGAAGAGATAGGAAATGAAAATCCTAAGCCCTAATTTACTAAGAAATTCAAATTCAAGCTCCAAAATCAAAGAGAAGCTTATGTAAGCATCCTTTTCATCTTCTCCATCCCAATCTCTCTTCAATTTTCAGATATTCCTAAACCCTAACTTCGGAAAAACTTCACCTTTGATAGTAGATTGAAGATTCAAGAGGTGTATTGAAGAGGAATTGGGCTTGCTTCGTTTTAAAGCCTCTCATTCGTCGTCTTTGAGTTTTAAAAGTGAGTTCTTGAACTCACATCTATGTTTATACATTTCATTGTTGTTAGGTATGAATTCCTAACATTTATATCATGTTCAATTGCTTTTGATTTGAATTGATTTGGTGAATTTTGCAGTTTTGGTATTTTGAAGTCAAAATCTTTAAAGATCCTATGTTGGATATTTAGAAATGTTTTTGGTAGTGTATCGAAGAGTCTATAGGGCTGGGTTGTCGATTGCATAAATCCCTAGCATCCGTTGCTCGTTCGATCGCTTCTGGTTTGGATTTTTGCCCTCTTTGGGCTAGACTGAGTTTTTCCTAGCAGGAAAATAAAGACGTCTGGAGCAAAATCCAGATGTTTGGAACAAAATTCAGACATCTAGTTGAAAATCCAGGCTATTGAAAGAGTTCTATAAATAATAAGAAAAAAGGCAGAGACAAAATCCAGACGTCATGTTAGGGGATTCAAACGTCTGGTTAGGGGATTCAAACGTTTGGTTAATGGTTCAGACTTCTGATTGAAAAATTCAAACGTCTGAAAGGTTTCTAAAATTAAACTAAAAAAATATAATTGCGTTATCGGAGCCGAGCCGGGAATAGCCGTTTTGCAGAACCCAAATCCAGACATCTAGATTTTCAAATAGACGTCTAGAACTGTCAATTTTGCCTATTTCGGCTGTTTTTGAGTGGATTTTCAATTTTTATCAATATTTGTCGATCCGATTGGTTGTTGTCATTTATTATCGACGTTGATGACTTCCTTTTGGGATTTTTGGAATTATCCATTTGATGGATTTGATATTGATTTCTATGGATTTGATTCCCGTTTTCGTATGTGAATTTTTGGCGATTGATTGTTTCTGTAATCATTTCTATGATTTTTCACTTTTAAATACGAAGGTTTCTATACTAATAGTAAATACTCAAACCCTTTCATAAATTTTATTTCAACATTACTTTTAATACAAAGCTCGTCTTTAATTCCGTTTTCCAATCTATTAGTATATACAAACATTTACCTCATTCGTATGAGAAATCTAATTAAATGACTTAGCAAAACAAGTGGTATGAAACGCTTGCGTTTAATTGGTCGGTAAATTTTTAGACTTGTTCGATTGAAATCTTGTGACAATTTTCGAGTGGAAATCTACAATTCATTCGTAAGTTCAGCTATTAGTTATAGGACATGAAGCTAAACTTATTTATTTACTAGCCTAGTGTAATTCACACTTCTTATTGATCAATGGTGATCATTTTATGGTTTAGACTAGCGATATGTGATGTATCTTTGTCCACATGGGGGACTGTACCTCGTTTTATTGAGCTTCGTATTATTTCTTTTATAAGCAAACGACCTATGGGTTCTTTGAAGTTTCGAATCATTTTTATGGGCTAACAACCCATGTTCTTTTAAGAAGTTTGGTTCATCGGACATACCGTTGTTGTACTACGTTGTTGTTTCGACTTATCAGGTTCATCGGGAATACCGATATTGTACTACTGTTGTTCCGAATTATTCGAGTTTCAGGTTCCTCGGGCATACTGTTATTGTACTACGTCGTTGCACCGGCTCAAATATGATGGTAGTGACCATGGAATAGCATTCCATTTGTGATACACGTGTTGGTGAGTTTTCATGCTCCTCTTGGTGATAGGCCTCCTCCCCCTTTGTGATTTCTGGATTTCCAATTGATGATTTATGAAATTTGTGTTTCACCAATTTTTGCGATTCCTGTTGATATGTTTTGTAAATATTTGTGATTTGGTGAACAAAATAAAGAATATGACATTCTTTTTGGTGTTTGAGAAAATTAGAGATATAGTATGATTTTTGTTATTATTTAATGTATACTTGTCAAAGTATGGCATTATCGTTATCATACATTTTTGTCATACCTCTTATCCTATCTCATTTTATATGATATTTGTAGGCAGACTGATCCGTTTATTATTTTCTTCTTAAATAATATCCGAGTCAGACCGAGATATTTCAGCTGCTTCTGCTTGACTTCTTATCTGGGTCTATCATCTGACCTTTGCCTATCTACTTAGCTTAGTAGTTTTTTTTTTTTATACATTCGAGATAGAGACTCCTTGATGTATACATATTCTTTTGTCTAGCATTTATACATATTCTTTTGTGATATAGTGGATCTTGCATGACCACTACTTTGATGTACACTTTTATGCGTTTTAATCATATCTTTTTCCGCCTTTGTGATACGAATATATGTTTCTGATTTTGTGTTATGCTTATTTTATGTTTGTTTCCGAAGACCACATAGCCACTGTGTAGTACCTTTGAGTTTGTTTTGGTATGTCAGATTTCCTCTTGAAATGAAAGTGATATTTTATCTGACATATCGGTACTCGCACAGAGCAATTACACAGATGGTCGCTCCTCAACAGCCTTATTTTACACGCTAGTTGACGTCATTACTCTATAGTGTCCTTGGCTAGTGTGAGTACAGATTGGGGCGTCACATCGGCCCCACCCCTATGCCACGTTGACAGCTGATAAAAATCCATAGCTGCCGCCTAAACCTACCCTTAGATCGGATTAATTTCATCGATCAAACCATCAAAACCCCAAACGAAGTACCCAGATGCAAACCCCTCGTCAATCTCTTCAATGCAGTATCAATGATTTAACGATCCGACCTAGTTCATTGGAATGTAATGAATGACCAAGAATACACCATCGAATTCTAGGTACACAGAAACTTAGATCGAAAAAGTAATAGCAGAATTGACTTGCGCTCATCGAGAGCTTCAAATCGATATATAATTTGATAGGGTTTAAGGAGTTTGAAATTTTGATTTCGTTTTAAAATTAAATTTGAGGATTTGGGGTTTGAATCTGCTGTCATTGAGGAGGAGGGGAGCAGAAAGAATTGTATGCACTGTCAATGAGAAATAAGAAATAATTAGGGTCTATAACGAGGTATTTATAGACAGATCAGAAAATAGAATGAATGGACCAGATATGATTTGGAAGATGAACGACAAACGATCCGAAAAGCCCATTCTGATTTCGAAATGAAAATGGGTTAACCCATATATTAAAATGGATGTTTTCAATATTTTTAAACTTATTGGAACAGGTTTCAAGTTCTAATTTCATCGTATGAAAAAGTTAAATTAAAATCAGCTTATTTCAAATTGATTTCTAGGTGTTTCAAGTCCGTATGACCAAATGACAAGTCCGATCATGACAAAACTTGAAATCCTACAACAAATCACCATTACGGATCCGATGAAGCTGGTTTCATTGAAATCCGAGTCTGTGGCCAAAATGCCTATTTTTCACGTTAATTATTAAATTAATTAAATCACTTTGTAGATTCAATTTTTATAAACTAACAAATTTGATTACTTTTATTCACTTAAACATTTGTAATGACTTAACACAAGTTTATATAACAATTCAATGTTGGCTATTACACTAGTTACAATGTTCAATTTCACTGTAATTAAATCCAATTTATTATAATTTATTTCAAGAAATTACTTTAATTTAATTTATTATATTCAACCAATTATAAGTCCAATAACATAGTTAACATTTATTACATTTTATTACGTTAATACACTTCAATTTCCATCTTTTATTCGTATTAACTACTATATTTCCATATTATTGAATTTTGATCAATTTCACACATTAATTATAATTGAAGTCTCAATTAGTTTGTTTACCTTGGTTTCATTCTCTTATTAAATTAATTATTACCTTACATATATAGTCAACATTGTTATATCTTTCATCACGTCAATATTTTTATGATTTCATCTCACTTTTCAATTTATGTAATCTTTAATTACATTTGATTGTAATAAATTCACTTATTAAAATTCCCAGTTCGAATAAATTTGACTATCCATCCTTTTATTCAAATCAAAGGTCATATTATGGTAAAAATTTACATTAGTCACATTGCATTGAATCAACCTTTTGATCATTATCGATTAAACCTACATTAACTGTACTAATTCAGTGAATTAACTGCAATTGATTTCAAATTAAATTTTATGAGCTAAGCAAGTAGGTAACTCATAACAATTGTTACCATTAACTTTTATTTACATTTATAAATTCATTATTTGCAATAAATGTTATAATAACTCTAATTATATTCAATTACCATCTATTGTACCATCTCATTACATAATTAAACATTTACATTGGTTTTCTTATATTAAGCTTATAACCAAGGTACAACATTTACATAAATTCAATTGGTTGGAATTCCTTTCAAGTTATTAATAATTAACTTTAAATAACATTGTTACCTTCATTTTAGTTATTATTTCATTAATAAATCAAAAATTTATATTTCCCTCAATATTAAATTACCAAAATCAATTAATTACATTTACAGGTCTATTACTTATAACAAATGTTACCATCTCTTTCATAACACGAATTTTTATTTAATTACCATTAACTATCTATTATTTCCTAGGTAAATACAATATTTTCATTCATTCCCTTATATTCAATTCATAGCCAAGTATAGCATTTTTATTATTTCAATTAATTGGAATTTCACCCAAATTTAATCATAGAATCTTATTAAATTAACTAATTTAAATTATCGAAAATAACAGGTCATTACATTTAGGTTAAACACAGCTAAATGAGTGTGTTGAGCAACCAACATATGTATATATATTTATATGTGTATGTGTATGTATATGTATATGTATTTTCACAATATATAACAATTAAACCAATTTACCAAATGTCAAATACAAGGAATTTCAAAGTGCATTTATAGCGACTATTTTGCTTCAAACATTTTCAACCTAGTATCAAACATGTGAACAATAGTCTTCGCCATGTCACATATTTAGAGGGTTTAAAAAATAATGTAAACTAAATATAATGTTGTTACTTGCTTTTAAAAGCAAGGATGAGTCCAAAAGTAATAACTTGCATTTGTTATCATTTTGATTTATATTTAACACAACAAGTAGTTATATACCCAACAAAAACAAATTAAATGGTGAGCTAATATCGCTACAAGTGAAATGGCGAAGAAAGCTTCTGATTGGACCTCGTATGCAGAGGATATGAATTTATAAGAATTTGGATGATTTAGTTTAATTAATTAACTAACTAAATAATTAATTACCTTACTTACCCCTAATTATTCTTCTTCACGGATTTAGTTAATCCCGCCTGTACATAAAGATATGTACGTAGAAACCCATATCATAGAAAATTTCTCTCCTCGATTACTCACCCTCTAGCCGATGGAGTTGCGCACCATCAATTCTTACAAACTCCACTTCATATTAGCTTCGTCCCTGACCCATCTACTTTACCTCCAGGCTCCCCTACACATTTTCGACTTGATAGACCCCTCTACTATAGCAATGTTTTGCACTCCCCTCTAAGAGGCCGGAGCTCTTATCAAGGTGCCAAAAGGTGCGACTCCTCATGAGAAACACAACAACCACCACCCCTTCACGTGACTCCATCTGAATCGCTGCCCATCTCTTACCCTAGCTCATCCAGCACTACATCTACCACCACCAACCACCACTGCATGCAACCAAACATGTAACGACCCGTAAATTAATCGTTTTGTATTTGAATATTTTAAATATTTAAATAATGGATTTTAAAAACCAAATAGACATAATTTAAATATTAATTAATGATACTAAAATTATTCTCAAATTTTATTTATCGAAGTAAGTAGTTCAAACAAAAGTAGAAAATGTGACTAAAAAACGTTTTCCAAAATTTCGACTTTTCAACAGCAAAATGTTGTTGGAAACATTATGCACCCTTGTGCAACAATGCACACACACATATATATGTCATATGTTAAGTTAATTAAGGTATAAGTAGTAATAAACCATGCTTACTTTAAATATAAACATAATATGAAATATTATGTTTAAAAGAAAAGGAAAAAGAAATAATAAAACATAAAATAAACTCTCATGTATCACCATACTTCAAGTACACACACATGGATGCATTTGCATGAGTTTAGGAGGAAATGAACTAGGGTATGGGAGGGAATGGAGCATCTTATGCAATGATAAGTTTAATATATTTTGTTCCTTAAGTTATTTTACTAAAATACCCTTCTCATTTTCCTATGAATACCTCTACCTCCACTCGTTTTTCACTTTACATTTCTTTTTCTTCATCTCCATTCCCTAGCTTTTTATCTTCATCAATGGCTTCTTTAGAAAATTCTGAAGTCTTAAAGTTAGTCCATCCACCTTAAAACTAATTTGTTCCTACCAAATTAAAACAATTTCACATTACCTTACATCCAAAA
Source organism: Allium cepa (assembly GCA_030765085.1). Classification (NCBI taxonomy): domain Eukaryota; kingdom Viridiplantae; phylum Streptophyta; class Magnoliopsida; order Asparagales; family Amaryllidaceae; genus Allium; species Allium cepa. Next base: position 996,381,204 of record CM060928.1, read on the forward strand.
CAAGACCAATACTCCTCATTTTGGACCACGATCGTGCCCTATAGCCCAATAAGCCGAGTCCAAACAGCCCATTAAGGTTCCAAAACTCCAAGATTCAAGTAAAGAGAGTAGTCCTTGAAGTTAGTACAAGATGTTGCAGTTATTCGTCGTAATTTGGTAAAGTTAGTAAGTGCTTAGGTGAGTAAAACTTTACCCTGATAAACCAAAGTTTTTGAACTATTTTAACGCTCATATTTGTGACTTATTAATGCTTGTTGTATGTGTTTGGTGATGTATTGATTGTTGGTTTGGTTCATATTGCAAAAGTTATCTCTTTGAAAAGTAAATACTTGGTAAATTATATGAAAAAGTAGTAGTTGATGTTAGTTATATTGCTAGTAAATTCTCTCTACATGTTGTATCATCGACAAGTACCATGTATATATGCTCATATCCTTACTATATAATGTTTGGTTGAATCGATAGTGACATAATCTTATTTCCAAACCGCCGTTATAGCGATAGTCCCTATATCGGCACTTTCGAAAAATCACTTCTTATCGAAATTGTTTGGTTTCATTTTCATGCTTAGATTAATGTTACAAGTAAAGTAAAATTTTGAAATAATAATGATTTCAAATTTAATTAATTATTTTAATAATGAGTGATTAATTTAATTAATTATTTAATTAATAAGGACCGGGGTTAACTTATTAACGATGTGCTTTAAAATTAACTAATTACTTGGTTAATGGTGTCTTGAAATTAATTAATCAATTTATTTAACGATGTTTAAGGCTAATTAATATTTTGGTAATGATGGATTAAAGTTAATTTATCAATTTTCTAATGATGTTTTTAAATTAGTTAGTCTTTTTAATTAATGATTTTAAAGTAAATCTATTTGTTTAAACTTTAACTAACCTTTGGTTTAATGATGTTTACAATTAATAAATCATTTTTAAAATACGAAATTTAATTATTTATTAATTAATTTAATTAATTATATTTTAATTTATTAATTAATTTAATCAATGATGTTTAAAAGTGATCTATCCTATTTTATAAGAGCATTTGAAGTTAATTTATCAAATTAATTAATGATGTTTTCAAAGTAAATTTATCAAAGTAAAAAGGATGATTTTACTTTGTTATTCATTTTAATTAATGATAAAAAATTATTTATTTATTTTATTTAATCAACCTTAATTAATTTTCAATTAAATTAATGGTGTTTAAAAGTGATTAACTTCTTTTGGATTAATGGCTTTTGAAGTAAATTCATCAACTGAACTAATGAACTTTTAATGTTAATTAATCAATATCATAAGGATGTGTTTAAGTTATTAAATCCTTTTTATAATGATGTTTCAAAGTTAATTACTCTTTAATAAAGCGTTTTGAAGCTAATACTTGTAATGTGAAGCTAAATAAAATTTTGGTTTTCAAAAGAAAAGGTTTGATTCGTTTATGGAAATGAATTAATTTCTATAAATCGATTCAGTTATATAGAAATAATTTATTTGTATAATTAGCACTAAACATCAAAGAAGTGAACTAGTCGCTATTTCAAAAGTAAAGAATAATCATAAGACATGACTTTGAGGTACACTACCTTGACTTATCCACTATTATTGTTAACCAAAGTACAAATTTGAATTCGATGATTGGTGATAAGTATACAAGACTTAATTTCCATGTACGATCGTTTTATACCCTCGATAGTTGGTTTCCCAACTATCAGTTACCTCATTTTTTATTATCTTCATTCTAAGATGATTTGTTACTCCGATGAGCTTTATCATCCTTTTCCGAAAATGAGTAAACTTATGCGTGAGAGGTAGCTAAGCTATGTAGGGTTTCTCCCATCAAATGGGTATTTTCATATCCCATCTAGTTTGGATTCGGTTGTGCACATAGGTATGGAAATATTCAGGTACTCGGTAAGGATTGGCAGGGTCTGGCTTGGTATTGTCTTAGAAGCATCACAGAGTAAATGAGCTTCTCAGAGGTATATTACTAGCGATATACTTCAAGGGGGTGCACTTTCGTAGTTATTTTTTGAAAATTTTCCTTTCCTTATTTGATTCGAACCTTCGAATTATTTTTATGTATTGCAACGGGAAGAGTCAACTACTCTTCATGATGTTTAATTATAGATTTTATCCATTTTATCAAGTTTGGACTATTATCTTCTTTTATCCATTTCATCCAGTTTGGATTTTTTTCAAGCCATTTCCATTCTTTCAAGTCTGGATCTTTATCATTTTTGCCCATCATCCATGTTTGGAATTTTTTGCTTATTTTCTTTTCCATTCTTATGTTTGGTTTTTTTTATGGGAGAAAACCTGTTCCAAATCAACGGTGTGGTCCTCATATTATTGTTATATATACCCTCCCTTTTGTTTTGGACTTTTACTCATATCAGACATATTGTTTTACCTGAGCTGCTTATTTTCCCTAAACTCTTGGGATTCAATTATATTTGAGTAGACCGAGAATAGCCTGTTTATTTTTGATGCTCTTTGAACATGGTGACCGAGCAGGTGGCACCTTAGTTATCCAGTTATTTATTTCCACTATGTGATAAAGTTGCTATATTTGGTATTTGAAAATGTAAATTCAGAATGTATAACTGCCAATCCGTTAAGTATAGTACTTTTGTATAGCTCTGATAACTCTATGTAAGGAGTAACCTTTTGTGCTATATCATTTTGTATTATATATAACCATTCCGTTGTGAGGTTTTTCCTATTATATTCTTTCTGTTATTTATTCTACCCCAAAAAAACTTATCTTTCAGATGCTTTTTCAATGGCACATGAATACCAAGGATGTATTAAGTGTCGTTCCCAGGGGTCAAAATGGTGGGTCATCATAGTTGGTATTAGATCTTAGGTTTAGCGAACCCTTAAGCCCTGGTAGGGTAAACTATCTAATGATAAGATTAGTAATGTCTTTAGAGAAGTCTGAGAGTGTATATATATATTGAGTGTGTGTTTGTAGTGTTATAAAAATGTTTTATATTATGTTGTTGATCCGTTGAGTGGTATACGAATTCTAATCGATGAATTTGATCAGATAATTGATGGAGATTCCTAAACACTTGAATAGACCTGCCAATACATTATTGTTTTAGAATAGTAAATGAAATAATTTTACCTAAGAATATAGTTTATACATATAAGAAATAATTTCAAAAATTAATATAGTATTGATGAGTTGATTATTAAGAGATGATAATATTTTACTATTATCATTTGGAATTTGTTTAGTTATGCTCGTCCAGTTTATGTAACGTCCCGAAAATTTTCGACTTTCGAAAATTCAACATCGATACTCACTTTATCGACTGTCGAGTAATCGAAGGTCGGAAACCCGAAATGTTATGGTTTAAGAAAAGAAAAGAGGTGGAAGAAGAGAGAAAAAGATAGAAAATAGAGAGAAAAGAAAATAGAACGGAACTGAAAGAAATAACAGAACAACATCAGAATCTCACAATCGCAGCGAAACAACATATAATAGATAAATGAATAATCTTTAAACAAAGAACTATATCAGTTATTACATTTTATACATTACATTTCATTACATCATATCATCAGAGTGTACAACAACATACAACAACAAACAGTGCAGCGGAAAAGAAATACTATATACTAGTAATACGCCATGCCATCCATCTTGCCTCCAGCAACTCCAGAATATCCCGATAAACCTAACTCTCGACTGCCCGTGTGGAAATTGGTGGGCACCCAGAGTTTAGGAAGGAAAACAATAAACTCCGAGTCAGTCATGTGACTGGTGTGAGAACTCAAAACAGTTTATTTATCTTTAAAATCAAAATAGAGGAATATTTTTAAAGTCAATTCGCAATGCTTTTAAAAATGAGACTACCATAAGGCCTCCCGCACACACACACAATGCAAACGCAGAATCGGAGGAGATTTCTCCTTATGATAGTCAAAGATGCTTGATACGCATTAAAAAGAACATTTGATATTATTACTAGTGCATAGTGTACAAAAAAATTTATTTCGAAAGTAGAATATAAATCTTAGCCAGCATAGACATTCCGAACTATGCCTACTATAGCTACCATGTTCAATAGCAGGTTACCGCCACATTCCATGGCAGGTTATACAACTAAAACCGTACAAGTCTCGTATTGTTTCTTTGGATTTCCAACGAATGATCAGGCCAAGGAACTTCCCATTGCCACATGAGAATGCCTCTGGATGGACATCCCCGAGAACCAAACCGGATCTCTACCAACACAAGGCCGGGTTACCCCTAACTGAGTAACAACTGACCGAATATGCCATCCCCCGATCCTTTGGGACCTTTCACCCGAGCGCTCGCAATCAATTCACACAATCATAAAGTGTTTTCAACATGAGTAAATATCTGGGCTCCATACCATGATACCACCCTTTTCCAGAAGGAAATGCACATATCCTAAAGGGCGCTACCCCTCATAACCTTGCTGCATCTTTCCTGTTTTGACCATTCCCGAGGTGTGAGGCTCGACGAAGTCACGTCCACAAAAACATACTTTATACAAAAGTCATGCTTTGGGTCAACAAATGATCATAGAAATGATCACCAAGATAGACGATCAAATAAATGATCCTATCACAAATAATCAACACAATGATCATTTCACAGCAACACTCAGCATGTCACATTACCAAATTGGGAATATATCGCTGATAACATTCAATTACATAACCTCTGAGCTCGTACGTCTCAGAGAAGGGTGTTAAACTAAAAGAATAAATTCTCCGCCACCAACAGAAATATATTTGAAAGAAATCTGCTTTATATCTCAATTTGTAATGTCAGACATACAATCCATACAAGTCTGTTCCGGGCTCGAACAGAACCGAAGGCACTTACAAAGAAGTCCTTGCAATCCGGATAATCTCTAATCACGTCCGGACTTCCCATCACATAGGGAGTCTCTATACCGTAGCTACTCGGTGCAAAGACAATCGACGAGTTGTCCTTCCGCTTTCAAAAAGATCCGGTCTTCAACACCAGTCTTCAATGCTATCCATTACGTCGCATCACTATTCGGAATGGGTAATCCGAATAACGAGCGCAATAATTTAAAATAAGTGTGCATTCAAATTCAAGCAAATCACAACAAATACCTTTCAAAGGTAAATATTGATAGTCGGTTATTGAACTATCAATGGATATGCACAACATCACCAGTTTCCAAATAATTTTCCAAATTATTTATTTCCCAAAAATATCTTTACCAGATATATAATTTTCACACTTCAAAAATAAATCAATATTTATTTTTAAACAAATTCTCCTTTTCATTTATAAATTCCATAATGAATTTATATTTCAAAATATTTATGAATAAACGATTTCAATTATTCATTTCAATTTATCTTCAAAAAGATAAATTCTCATAGTATTCACTTTATATTGGAAAACATTTCCATACTTACTTATTAAGTAATTCTCAATCCATTTATTTTCAACACTTGGAAAATATTCAATATACTTCAATCGAGATTAAGTCTATATTTCATTCTTTAAGGAAATCATTCTCTTAACATATTTATTTGGGCCAAAACGAATGTTACGTAAAACATCGTTACGACAACCCAAAATCACTAGTATAGGGATTCGAAATTAAAATAGATATATAAATCCCAATACTATACAAAACATTTCCTTTCGGAAATCATTTACTATAACAACAGTGTTATAGTCCACTATTTCCTTCTATTTCTCGAAAACATCTATTTCAACAATAAATGTTGAAATCTATGGTTTTGAATCTCAACACATTTAAAACATCGTTAGATCGTTTTAATTCAATTTAAAATATCACATTCAAAACAATTTCTTTAACATATTATTCACTATTCGAAAACGTGAATATACTACGTTAACCAATTTCATCATTTCTATACATTTCATTTTAAAGGATTATTCACAGTTCAAAAACGTGAATATAACTCCATTAATAAGTTTCAACAATTTACTTATCAAAATAAGTCGTTTGCGAATTTATAAAACAACGTTTTTAAATTCCATTTCTATTTATTTTATAACTTCTTTCTTTATAAATTTTCTTTATTAACCTATTCACTTTATATCTCAATTATGAACCAAAAGTCCATATTATAAGTTAAATGCTTATAAAACAATTATTTTACAAAATCGTTCCTTTAAACTTCATAATTATAAATCTTATAACTTATAAGATTCAATCATTTATCCAAATATATTCTTTAATAATTTCACAAAATTTATAAATCTTACTATTTATAAATTTCATTTATAGCTTTACCATTTATAATTTTATAAATTCCATTCACTTATGCAATCCATTTTCACTTCATTCAAACACTTATAAAAACTCGTTTTATAATTCAAATGTTTTAATTTATAAATATCAATTTATAAATCCTTTATAAAATCAATTTATACTATTATTTTAAAACATCTTTAATCTCCTTTATAATTTCACCATTTTGATTTATAAAATAATCAAATTTTATAAATCCTATATTTAAACTTTTCACAATAAATTCAAAAATTCCGATTTAACTATTTTATAAAATCATTAGCATCATATTCTCAAAAATCAGTTTTTTACTATATTTCTCAAAAATCATAATTTTTATAACATTAAAATTATAACGTTTATTTATTTAAAATGGATCAATTCCAAACATATAGTATATTTTCAAAAATCACTTTAAAAATCATTTTAAAGTTTCAAAGTTTGGTCCAATGATGCTACATACCAAATAGTCAATTACGACAACAACGATATCATATATCGTATATGATAATCAATGAATATCAAAATATTCAAAATCAAATAAATACTGTTGAGGAATCCAGTTGGATCCCTCCAACCTGTTTTCCTGCATCCACAAACATTAGCACAATACCAATTCCGCTCCAGTACGGAATTATCGCGGTATATGAGATTTAAAATATTATCCGCTTAATAGACGGCGCAATAGGGTCTCATCCGCTATACAAATGCGGGAAATCAATAACTGCAATATATACATATGCCAATATATATATATTGCTATTATATATAATACCAATTTCACTGTTTATGAAATATTCGCGGTATATGTTTTTAATAAATAACATCCGCTTACTAACGGCGCATAATGTCTATTTTAACTATCAATAGATAACAATCATCATTCAAACATGCATTCAAGTATTTTAAATATAACTATTTAAAATAAAATCGAAACTGATTCGATTGAGTGAGAAGTTCTCACCTTGATTTCAATTTTTGTTTAGCGATTTATTTCGAATAAAATTAAACGGACGTTTAATTTTACCCAAAATTCTCACTAACTCCAAACGACTCCAATCCAATTCCATCGCGTAGTGCTCGTCCATACGATTCCAAAGCAACTGGTTTCGCGCGTTTTCGACCTCGTATGAAAAAGTTATGATTTTAACAAGTTTACACGATTTAAACTATAATTAATTTACAACTTTAATAAAAATTTAAACCCTAACTAATCGTGGCCGTTGGATCAAGCTTGAGTAAATCTGGGCCGCACCCCCCCACCCCTTTCTTCTTCGTTCTCTTCTACAGGTTATAGCCGCACGAAGGAACCCATAAGCACGAAACTAGGTTTAATTTTTGCTCCTCCAACACTCGACGATACGTTGATCCACCACCATCATGTCGTGCGCCTCCATCCCCACTATGCTCGGCTGCAGCACCATAGAGCTCGGCCCCCCTCTCTGCATGAAAAGTCGTGCGCAATACAAGGGGAACGCGGCCACGTATCTCACAAAATACAGCACCATTTCACATCTTAACCGTTGATTTGATAGAACTCGATGCCCTCTACATTTTTCTAGTTGAAAACTTTGGCTAATTGTTAATGGATTTGGAGAAAAGAGAGGAGGAAGAAGGTTGTTTCTCAGCCTTTGGTTCTGGAGACGGCGGCTAGGGTTAGGTTTAGTTTTATTTTATTTTTTTTATTTGTGAAGGTGGCTATTTATAGAAGAACGAACGACACTATTCATCCCGGATTTTCCGAACTCCGATTTACGCGCCGTAACTAGCGTTTCTAGGGTTTACCCCGCGTTCCAGACACAATGGAACAGGTTTCGAAAGTTGATTCGGACATCTGTGCAAGTTATGGCAATAAACGTTCAATTTAAATTAAACCGATTTAAGCGATTTTCTAGGCGTTTTAATTTGTACCGGACAAACGGTAAATCCAATTGACACAAAATTTTAAACCTTACAATAATATTACATTACGGATCAGATGAAACTGGTTTCGTCGAAATCCGAGACTTTGTGAAAAATGGCTATTTTAACTCGCCAAATTAATATTAAAAATAATTCGATGCGTTTCGAGCTGCTACGATCAAACGATAACTCCGTTTGCTACGAAATTTGAAATCCAATAATAACTAACTATTACGGATCCAATGGAACTGGTTTCGTCCAATTCTGAGACTGTTCAAAAATTGACTATTTTCACTAGTCGATTTAAATATTAAAATATTCAATTTTCACAAATTAACTCTTAATTCGATTTTAAAAGTTCTAAAATATCATTCTAACTTCAATATGATAAAATAAAATTTCCCAAATCATTTTCAATCATATTTAACTCGATTTTCAATTATTTCCATAATTTAACATATTAAATTATCGATTTAATTATCCAATTAAATCCAATTATTAGAATTAAAATTTATTCGACTTATAAATTTCACTTATTAATATTTAAAATTTATTAAATATTCAAATTTTAATTAATAAAAATTCTGGGTCGTTACAATCTTCCCCCCTTAAAAGAATTTCGTCCTCGAAATTATTAAGTAAGAAAAGTTACAGAATCTATTAATTTTCCCAAAATCCCATAGTTAAACTTCTTACCATACTTTACTAAGTTTTCAAATCACACTTAGTTATTTTTTTAAAACCAAACTATATCGTTTAACTTTCAATTTCAAATCAAAGTTATAGTTTTCAAAAATTTCCAATTTTCTCAAATTTTTTCTAACGCCTTAAATTTTCGAAAAAATTCGCCATAGTCTCCTTTGCGCGGCTCGATCCGAAAAAAAAAATGACAGTATATATATCAAAAATATACATCTCATCAAGTAATGAGGCATCCCGCAGGGAAAAAAGTATAAAAGTACGGTATGTAATCCGAAATATGTACCTTATATTTTATTAGCGAGCATATACGGTTAATATAGCGCGAAAGCGAGCTCCAAATGCGAAGCAAACGCGATCCGCACCTACTAAACACTCAACAAACAACATGAGAACCATGCATATAGACAATAGTATCAATATATAACATATAGCAACATAATAACTATATATGCCAACATAGAAAATGCAGTAAAAGCAATATACTCAACTATCAACCAACTAGCATTCATAACCAATAAATATTCATTCATATTCTCATTAATATTAAATGAATTGGGTTCTCAATTTAAATCACATTTGATTTATTAACAGTGGATGTTCTTACTAACATTCATTTTCAATTAGTTTATATTCACTAATTCATATTCAAGTTGGTTCACTTCCAAATCAAATTCAATTCTATTTAAGATTCACTTAACTTCCAATTGAATTCCAATTACTTTAGCTTTTAATTTCATTAACTCAATTTCATTAACACTTAATGAATTATATACAATCAATCAACCAACAATCAAATAACAACCAATGTACATCTATTACAACCAATTTCCTTTGCTTATATTCATTTCATTCAATTATTCAACTTCCAATAACATTACATTTTAATGAATTAACACTTATATTCATTATTTCATATCAACTTAATTCACATTCAATTGATTTACATTCAATTCATTAGTTCAATTCAATTACAAAAGTTGAATTTCATTTATATAACTCAAGTTCACATTTATCACTTAACTTTATTAATTTACTTTGATATCAAAATCAACTTAATTCAACATCTATTAAGTTATATTTCCATTTCAAACATTATCTGTTTTTACATAACTTAAATTTCCACTTATAAATCAATTCAGCTTCCAAATTCAAAAGTAAATTTCCATTTAACTTTAAATTCATTTTTATTTATAACTCATATTTATAAATATATTCATACAGTTTCACTTCTTATATATATAAGTTTATTTCACAATTGTAAATCACTTTAATTATAATTCAATTATTTATAATTCTTTTTACTTATACAATTCTTCTTTTATTTAGATTATTCAAACAACTAAACAATCAACTTATATACACTTTAATATTTCTGAAAAATTATTCCTTTATATAAAAATATACTCAAGGTAAAATTATTTCGTTTACCCAACTTAAAACAATATAGTGTCGAATTGTTCTATTCAAATGTTTATAAACCCCTTCGGCATAGTTGTACAGACCGTGCTGACGAAGGTTCATATACCACTCAACAAACCAATCATCACAATATACAACAATTTTATATATTCACTAACACATACGCTCTCATAGCTATTATTAAACTCAAACTCATTCTAGAGTACTGCTGACTCTATCTCTAATGAGTAATACTCAACAGAACCATGGTTGTCGCTTAACCATATGCTCCAAAACCAAATGTAACGTCCCGAAAATTTTCGACTTTCGAAAATTCAACATCGATACTCACTTTATCGACTGCCGAGTAATCGAAGGTCGGAAACCCAAAATGTTATGGTTTAAGAAAAGAAAAGAGGTGGAAGAAGAGAGAAAAAGATAGAAAATAGAGAGAAAAGAAAATAGAACGGAACTGAAAGAAATAACAGAACAACATCAGAATCTCACAATCGCAGCGGAACAACATATAATAGATAAATGAATAATCTTTAAACAAAGAACTATATCAGTTATTACATTTTATACATTACATTTCATTACATCATATCATCAGAGTGTACAACAACATACAACAACAAACAGTGCAGCGGAAAAGAAATACTATATACTAGTAATACGCCATGCCATCCATCTTGCCTCCAGCAACTCCAGAATATCCAGAATATCCTGATAAACCTAACTATTGACTGCCCGTATGGAAATTGGTGGGCACCCAGAGTTTAGGAAGGAAAACAATAAACTCCGAGTCAGTCATGTGACTGGTGTGAGAACTCAAAACAGTTTATTTATCTTTAAAATCAAAATAGAGGAATATTTTTAAAGTCAATTCGCAATGCTTTTAAAAATGAGACTACCATAAGGCCTCCCGCACACACACACAATGCAAACGCAGAATCGGAGGAGATTTCTCCTTATGATAGTCAAAGATGCTTGATACGCATTAAAAAGAACATTTGATATTATTAGTAGTGCATAGTGTAGGAAAAATTTTATTTCGAAAGTAGAATATAAATCTTAGCTAGCATAGACATTCCGAACTATGCCTACTATAGCTACCATGTTCAATAGCAGGTTATCGCCACATTCCATGGAAGGTTATACAACTAAAACCGTACAAGTCTCGTATTGTTTCTTTGGATTTCCAACGAATGATCAGGCCAAGGAACTTCCCATTGCCACATGAGAATGCCTCTGGATGGACATCCCCAAGAACCAAACCGGATCTCTACCAACACAAGGCCGGGTTACCCCTAACTGAGTAACAACTGACCGAAAATGCCATCCCCCGGTCCTTTGGGACCTTTCACCCGAGCGCTCGCAATCAATTCACATAATCATAAAGTGTTTTCGACATGAGTAAATATCTGGGCTCCATACCATGATACCACCCTTTTCCAGAAGGAAATGCACATATCCTAAAGGGCGCTACCCCTCATAACCTTGCTGCATCTTTCCTGTTTTGACCATTCCCGAGGTGTGAGGCTCGACGAAGTCACGTCCACAAAAACATACTTTATACAAAAGCCATGCTTTGGGTCAACAAATGATCATAGAAATGATCACCAAGATAGACGATCAAATAAATGATCCTATCACAAATAATCAACACAATGATCATTTCACAGCAACACTCAGCATATCACGTTACCAAATTGGGAATATATCGCTGATAACATTCAATTACATAACCTCTGAGCTCGTACGTCTCAGAGAAGGGTGTTAAGCTAAAAGAATAAATTCTCCGCCACCAACAGAAATATATTTGAAAGAAATCTGCTTTATATCTCGATTTGTAACGTCAGACATACAATCCATACAAGTCTGTTCCGCGCTCGAACAGAACCGAAGGCACTTACAAAGAAGTCCTTGCAATCTGGATAATCTCTAATCACGTCCGGACTTCCCATCACATAGGGAGTCTCTATACCGTAGCTACTCGGTGCAAAGACAATCGACGAGTTGTCCTTTCGCTTTCAAAAAGATCCGGTCTTCAACACTAGTCTTCAATGCTATCCATTACGTCGCATCACTATTCGGAATGGGTAATCCGAATAACGAGCGCAATAATTTAAAATAAGTGTGCATTCAAATTCAAGCAAATCACAACAAATACCTTTCAAAGGTAAATATTGATAGTCGGTTATTGAACTATCAATGGATATGCACAACATCACCAGTTTCCAAATAATTTTCCAAATTATTTATTTCCCAAAAATATCTTTACCAGATATATAATTTTCACACTTCAAAACTAAATCAATATTTATTTTTAAACAAATTCTCCTTTTCATTTATAAATTCCATAATGAATTTATATTTCAAAATATTTATGAATAAACGATTTCAATTATTCATTTCAATTTATCTTCAAAAAGATAAATTCTCATAGTATTCACTTTATATTGGAAAACATTTCCATACTTACTTATTAAGTAATTCTCAATCCATTTATTTTCAACACTTGGAAAATATTCAATATACTTCAATCGAGATTAAGTCTATATTTCATTCTTTAAGGAAATCATTCTCTTAACATATTTATTTGGGCCAAAACGAATGTTACGTAAAACATCGTTACGACAACCCAAAATCACTAGTATAGGGATTCGAAATTAAAATAGATATATAAATCCCAATACTATACAAAACATTTCCTTTCGGAAATCATTTACTATAACAACAGTGTTATAGTCCACTATTTCCTTCTATTTCTCGAAAACATCTATTTCAACAATAAATGTTCAAATCTATGGTTTTGAATCTCAACACATTTAAAACATCGTTAGATCGTTTTAATTCAATTTAAAATATCACATTCAAAACAATTTCTTTAACATATTATTCACTATTCGAAAACGTGAATATACTACGTTAACCAATTTCATCATTTCTATACATTTCATTTTAAAGGATTATTCACAGTTCAAAAACGTGAATATAACTCCATTAATAAGTTTCAACAATTTACTTATCAAAATAAGTCGTTTGCGAATTTATAAAACAACGTTTTTAAATTCCATTTCTATTTATTTTATAACTTCTTTCTTTATAAATTTTCTTTATTAACCTATTCACTTTATATCTCAATTATGAACCAAAAGTCCATATTATAAGTTAAATGTTTATAAAAACAATTATTTTACAAAATCGTTCCTTTAAACTTCATAATTATAAATCTTATAACTTATAAGATTCAATTATTTATCCAAATATATTCTTTAATAATTTCACAAAATTTATAAATCTTACTATTTATAAATTTCATTTATAGCTTTACCATTTATAATTTTATAAATTCCATTCACTTATGCAATCCATTTTCACTTCATTCAAACACTTATAAAAACTTGTTTTATAATTCAAATGTTTTAATTTATAAATATCAATTTATAAATCCTTTATAAAATCAATTTATACTATTATTTTAAAACATCTTTAATCTCCTTTATAATTTCACCATTTTGATTTATAAAATAATCAAATTTTATAAATCCTATATTTAAACTTTTCACAATAAATTCAAAAATTCCGATTTAACTATTTTATAAAATCATTAGCATCATATTCTCAAAAATCAGTTTTTTACTATATTTCTCAAAAATCATAATTTTTATAACATTAAAATTATAACGTTTATTTATTTAAAATGGATCAATTCCAAACATATAGTATATTTTCAAAAATCACTTTAAAAATCATTTTAAAGTTCCAAAGTTTGGTCCAATGATGCTACATACCAAATAGTCAATTACGACAACAACGATATCATATATCGTATATGATAATCAATGAATATCAAAATATTCAAAATCAAATAAATACTGTTGAGGAATCCAGTTGGATCCCTCCAACCTATTTTCCTGCATCCACAAACATTAGCACAATACCAATTCCGCTCCAGTACGGAATTATCGCGGTATATGGGATTTAAAATATTATCCGCTTAATAGACGGAGCAATAGGGTCTCATCCGCTATACAAATGCGGGAAATCAATAACTGCAATATATACATATGCCAATATATATATATATTGCTATTATATATAATACCAATTTCACTGTTTATGAAATATTCGCGGTATATGTTTTTAATAAATAACATCCGCTTACTAACGGCGCATAATGTCTATTTTAACAATCAATAGATAACAATCATCATTCAAACATGCATTCAAGTATTTTAAATATAACTATTTAAAATAAAATCGAAACTGATTCGATTGAGTGAGAAGTTCTCACCTTGATTTCAATTTTTGTTTAGCGATTTATTTCGAATAAAATTAAACGGACGTTTAATTTTACCCAAAATTCTCACTAACTCCAAACGACTCCAATCCAATTCCATCGCGTAGTGCTCGTCCATACGATTCCAACGCAACTGGTTTCGCGCGTTTTCGACCTCGTATGAAAAAGTTATGATTTTAACAAGTTTACACGATTTAAACTATAATTAATTTACAACTTTAATAAAAATTTAAACCCTAACTAATCGTGGCCGTTGGATCAAGCTTGAGTAAATCTGGGCCGCACCCCCCCAACCCCTTTCTTTTTCGTTCTCTTCTACAGGTTATAGCCGCACGAAGGAACCCATAAGCACGAAACTAGGTTTAATTTTTGCTCCTCCAACACTCGACGATACGTTGATCCACCACCATCATGTCGTGCGCCTCCATCCCCACTATGCTCGGCTGCAGCACCATAGAGCTCGGCCCCCCTCTCTGCATGAAAAGTCGTGCGCAATACAAGGGGAACGCGGCCACGTATCTCACAAAATACAACACCATTTCACATCTTAACCGTTGATTTGATAGAACTCGATGCCCTCTACATTTTTCTAGTTGAAAACTTTGGCTAATTGTTAATGGATTTGGAGAAAAGAGAGGAGGAAGAAGGTTGTTTCTCAGCCTTTGGTTCTGGAGACGGCGGCTAGGGTTAGGTTTAGTTTTATTTTTATTTTTTATTTGTGAAGGTGGCTATTTATAGAAGAACGAACGACACTATTCATCACGGATTTTCCGAACTCCGATTTACGCGCCGTAACTAGCGTTTCTAGGGTTTACCCCGCGTTCCGGACACAATGGAACAGGTTTCGAAAGCTAATTCGGACATCTGTGCAAGTTATGGCAATAAACGTTCAATTTAAATTAAACCGATTTAAGCGATTTTCTAGGCGTTTTAATTTGTACCGGACAAACGGTAAATCCAATTGACACGAAATTTTAAACCTTACAATAATATCACATTACGGATCCAATGAAACTAGTTTCGTCGAAATCCGAGACTTTTTGAAAAATGGCTATTTTAACTCGCCAAATTAATATTAAAAATAATTCGATGCGTTTCGAGCTGCTACGATCAAACGATAACTCCGTTTGCTACGAAATTTGAAATCCAATAATAACTAACTATTACGGATCCAATGGAACTGGTTTCGTCCAATTCTGAGACTGTTCAAAAATTGACTATTTTCACTAGTCGATTTAAATATTAAAATATTCAATTTTCACAAATTAACTCTTAATTCGATTTTAAAAGTTCTAAAATATCATTCTAACTTCAATATGATAAAATAAAATTTCCCAAATCATTTTCAATCATATTTAACTCGATTTTCAATTATTTCCATAATTTAACATATTAAATTATCGATTTAATTATCCAATTAAATCCAATTATTAGAATTAAAATTTATTCGACTTATAAATTTCACTTATTAATATTTAAAATTTATTAAATATTCAAATTTTAATTAATAAAAATTCTGGGTCGTTACAGTTTGTGCATTAAATATTGTTGAACAAGTTTATAAGAGATTTTCCTTAGCAAGGTAGGTTAGGTAAATAGGGAACAGGGAACCTTGAGAACGAACCCCTTGTGGTTAGATTTCACAGTTTGATTTTCAGGTGTTCGACGAGAGGGTTATGTTAAAACTTATCTTTTAACATTGTTAAGATGAATGTAAATTTTTAATAAAAAGGTTTTTAATATAATCTAAATGGTAGGATAATACATTTAGAGGATATGTATACAAAAAAATTTGGTTATAATAATGGGGAATTATTTAAATATGAGTAACTCATATTAAAATTTTACTATATCATATAGGAGATGCCATAAACTTTTGTTGATTGATTAGATGTAAGTTAAATAGTTTGATTGATTGTTTGGTTGAATTTCCATTTGGAAAATGGATGTTTAATTGGAATTAATATGGATATTCCATTTAACAGTTTATGTGTCATTATAGCAATTTCCACTATACTATCATTATTAAATATCATTCCATAAACCTTTGTATGTGTTTTCGAACTTGGGCTTGTGTTTTCACAAAAGTGAATGTATAAAATTCATTAATCATTATGATTAGTGATATTTTAAATTAATTAATCATTTTAACTAATGATTTTGGAATTAATTAATCAATTTAATTAATGATGTTTGAAACTGGTTAATCTTTTGATTTTATGAGATTTCAATTTGATTAGATCAATTTAAGCAATGACATTTGAATTTAATTAATTATTTTAATTAATGATATTTAAAAGTAATTAATCATTTTAATTAATAATTTTGAACTTTAATTAATCATTTTAATCAATGATTATTTTAAATTAATTAATTGTTTTAACTAATGATTTTTGAAATTTGATTAATCATTTTAATTAATGATGTTTTAGATTGATTATTCATTTTAATTAATGATTACTGGAATTTAACAAATATTTTTAATTAATGATGTATTTAAAGAAAATTAATTAATTTAATAAACAATGATTAAAGTAAATAAAATAATTTAATGAAAGTGTTTTAAAGTTAATAAAAAGATTTAATAAAGGTTTTGAAGTTAACTGACTGATGATATTCAAGTGTTTGGAAATAATTAACTGTTTTATTAAAGATTATGGATTTGTTTGTTTTAAAGATTTTATAAATGTTACTAATTATTTTTCGAGTTTATTAAAATTGTTTTAAATTTTTAAAGTTATTTAAATTGTTTTACTATCTTTTGGGATAATAAATATTGTTTTAAATTTATAAATAAAGCTAAGTGTAAATTGTTTGGGTTATAGCAAACAATGTTTTAAATTGTTTTTGACCCTTATTTTAACACACTTGGTATTTTAAATTTGCCTTTCAATATAATATTTTAAAGAGTTTTTGGAAGATGTAAATCTAGGATTTTTTTTAAAATAATTTCAAAAGATTTTGAGAAAATAATAGTGGTATTATTTGGAAATATTTCTAAACTATAAATATTTTTGAAAAGTGAATTTAAATTGAATGCATTTTCTTTGGAATTTTTTGAGGTAAAATATTTTGGCTAGTTTTGTGGTAATCTGAATAATCTTCTAAGTGACAATCGAATGCTTTTTTAGGCGAACGTTGTAGAGTACTTAGTAATTATTCTCTTTATCATTGTGCGATCAAAATGAGTCCAAATCGGAATGAACCTAAAGTGAGTTATGGTAAACAAATTGTTTGAAGTTATTTCATAAAAGAAATATATATAGTATGCATTCAAAGACGAGTTTTGAAATTTATAACTGGGTATTTAATCTTTAAGTTCCCTTATGTGATGTCCCGGAAATTTAGGCAATAATTATTTAATAATTTCTTTGATAATTGTTTTAAAATGTGAAATATTGTTTTAATAATTTAATTCAAACTGGAATTCTCCTTTGAAAATTTTTATTATTTAGTTTGATTAATGATATTATTTTCAAAGTTAAAAATATTTAAGTAATAAATTTATCCTTCTATGCTGTTTTAAAAATATTTTATTTATAATGTATAAATGTTTATACATTGTAAATAGAGCATTTTGGTTTTAATTTTAATTTATATTTAATAAAGGATATTTTCTAATTTTTATATGAATGAATAATTTGTAAATTGATTAATTTGATTTAAATTATATTGTAAACTTTTCAAAAAAAAAGTTTGTTTTAAAAAAATCTTTCTTATTTCTTTATAGAAAAGTAAATGAGTATTTATTTTGTTTATAAGAATAAAAATAGTTTAATTTTATTTTATAATAAAAGCTTGATTTGTTTTATTTTAAAATTGTTTTTCTTTGAAATAAAATTTAGTTCATTTTGTTAAAGTATAACATTGATAAATTTAATTCAACACTTCTTTTCTTTTGAAATTTAGTTTCATAAAGAATGTTATTTTAAAAATAATTAAACAAGCATTTGAATGTGAGAGTATAGTTTTATAAAAAGTTTATATGTATTTACTTAAAAACTAATGTTAATAAACATTTAAAATATGCTTAAATAAATTTGAAATGGTTTAAGATAAATTCTAATACATATATAAATTTAGAAATTGCTTTTAAACATTGATATATACATGTGTTAGTCATTTAAACTATTAAGTAGACACTTGTAAAACAATTAGCATAATAAGTACAAGTGGCATTGGTTTAAAAACTTTTTATTTTAAAATATATTAACAAGACAATATAACATAAGCATTTTGATAAAAACACATTCTCTTCAAAATTGAAAATCCGAGGACCAGATTTCAGTAAATCTTTAACCTCAAAAAAAAAAACTTGTTAAAATTTGCAAATAACAAATCATATCTAGAAAACCAATCCTCAAAACAAATGCATGATTGAAAATCTGCCAACCTATCAACTACAAATCTGCAAATCAAAATACAAGATAACAACAACTTCAAAATCTGCATCTAAATTCTGTAAGATTCAACATCAACTGGAGCTCAACTGCAATATAAAACCTAAGCATATGAGAAATGGAGTCTACATGCAATCTACATCAACAAGTAAAGCAACTTCATCTTCAAATTTGCACCCAGGTTCAACTGCAGTCTCTGGAATATGAATCTGCACCTAAGAATTGTCTCTGCTTTTCTGGAAATGAAGTCTGCACTTAAGTTTGTTACTGCATTCTTCAAAATTTAAAGGTGAGTAAGCTTCATATTTTAAAAACAATTTTTTTAAAACTAAAGCTAAATATGATCTACAGAACTCAGACCCTAATTTATTGATTAAAAAAAATCAAAATTTGTTATAGATAAATTTGCTCTGTCTTCTGCTTTAGGAGAAAAATTGAAATGAGTAACTTAACCATGCAAAAACCTATGATGTGACGCCCCACCTCTATGCTCACAATAACAAAGGTTATTATAAGGAATAACGTCTGCTATTGCGAAGAATAAAGCTTGTTAGAAGCGACCATCCGTAAGTTATACCTTAGACGAGTATTGATTACATCAATAGGAGTTTTATAAATTACTCCCAAAGATGTATATTCAATCCAAATCTAAAACGAAACTACAGTGGCTTAAGAAAAATTCAGAACAACTCATAACAACAACAACACTGATAGTATAATCACATCAGAACAGAAATATCAGATACATAGCGGAAGATAAGTTTGGAATACATGCTACAACAATCTATAGTTCCCATGAACCAAATACACAAATACATCGACATACATAAGATGGGAGTCAAATAACCAAAAGAACTCCTCGAAGGCTAGACAAAAGATGATGTGAAATCCCAAAAGCTGAAGCTGCTACAGAATCAGAGATATCGACTACCCTGAAATAACTCGGTCTGACCCGAGTATTATTTAAAAGAAAATAATAAACGGATCAGTCTAATTTATTCTTAGATGTGAGTGTATCATAAACAACATAAATCAAAATAATAATAATAATCTCGAATGAGACTATTCAACATAAGAAATCGACATAATTAAATGAAGAAATCACATCAAACTCCACCAAAATCAACTTTCAAATTCACATTTGAATTTAAAACAACAATTCACAAAATCTAGAAATCAAAAATAGATAACTAGAAAATCAACATAAAAGTGGATCGATCCCAACAAATGGCGAATTTAGCTACGCCGCACGTGCATCTCGAATGGCCGAAGCCTACCAAGTACTATGAATTTTGGCGCCCAACAAATGACCCGAAGGTCCAACAAATGACCCGAAGGTCTAATACTGGTAGTAACCCGGAGGTCCAACAAATGACCCAAAGGTCCAACAAAGTGGCTCGAAAGCCCACAAAAATTATCAAAATCATCAGAAAATAAATATTTCAATTAACGAGTCCGGAATTAACCGAAATAGTAAAAGTATGGTTCCATACTCTGTATTTTTGCTAAATCGTTTAAATCTCTTCATCGTTTCTTTGAAAGTGCCAAAAATTGTGTATTTTATAAAACAACATTTTACGTTCTCAAACGGACAAGTCCGGAATTAAGCGAATCAGTAAAAGTAAGGGTTCATAGTCCTCGATTTTGCTGAAACGTTTAAATCGCTTCCTTATTCTTTTGAAAGCGCAAACTGTAAAATTTTTGAAAACAATTTTATTTTAAACGATTTTTTTTAAACACGTGATTAAAATAGTAACAACCATGGCAATTTCAACGAGGAAATTGCGTATCTCAAAACACCGTAAAAACGGATGCCAAAACAGTGTTGCGGGATAACCGCTTGAAAAGTCACTTTAAATTAACGGTTACTGACGTTAAAATAACAGCGAATTTTAATTCATCAAAAATATCATCAAAACAACACGCATCAAAAATATAATACCGGTGTACGTATTCCGTTATAAAAATAAGGGCAACAAATTACGTTTTAACCCAAACATCGGTTCGACGTAAATTAACCGGTAGGGTGTACTATTATAAATTCGACAAAAAGGTTACCCTGTCCATTTGCACAAGTGCTTAGTTCATTTGTACAAAACTCATAACAAACTTTTCTTTTAGCATAAAAATGAACACGTCACTTCTAGTTTGCATGCATATAACCTATTTTTTTTTATACACAAAGGAAAGTGATACCTGGGCAACACTTTGTTCCAGATTGCATGCAAAATATTTACTATTAATAAAGCATGTGATTTATCAAAAACTGTGAACGTTCTACCTACTTTTCGAAGTCGCTAATTACCTCAACAAACAGGCAACATACTTATTCAAATGTTAAAGCACACTGTCATTTATGTGTACTAATGCATCTTTATTAATTTATACGTATAAACACGTTTTAAACTTTTTTTTTTTTTTTACAAAATCCTACATTCAACCACACACATGAACGCATGCTCCTCCATAAAACCTATCCACGTGCATGCATCTCAAATAATTCACGTATACATGCCTTGCACTACTGGCAATGCATTTATACTTTTATAATGCACAAAACACTTTAAAACAAAAACTGACACGCATTCATTTTGGATTACCTAATCCTAATGTTGCTCATGTAAACTGTACACAATTCATTGAGATAGAAATGTGCCTGCACACGTTCAAATAGCACTGACAAATGAAATAGTGATCAGACATGCACGAAGGGAAAAACATTTCACGCATGCAAGTTTTCTTACTCACGCATGCAAGCTAAGGACGAAAAACACTACACATATGCAACCCATAATTCACGCATGCAGTAACTCTTTATCCTAAACCAAATTAGACTAAAGAAGTGTACGTGTAGTTCATGAGGCAACATTTCCAAAATAACAGTTGCATCAATCAGAAGCCAGAGGATGAATGAAATCACTGAAGTATTGTTTCGAAATCACTAAAAAAAATACAGTGAAAACACAAGTTGCAGAGATGCAAAATCACACAAATGAAGGGTTCGAAAACAAAGAAAATCATATTTTCTCAATTAGATCTGAGAGTTACTAAATATAATTTAGAAGTGTGAGAGGAAACTCACTTTAACTTGTTTCGAATCTAGCTAGAGCCCGGGTTTCATATATTGGAGCTGCTGCCATTAATGCTCTCAGAGCTCTGCTTGAAGAGAAAATAAATTTGCAGAGAAAATAATATTTTTCTTTCTTTCCATCGGTAAGTCAAAGAATTTGAGTGATGGCCATCTTTCAGGTACATATGGCATTTAATGCAAAAGTATATTTGAATTATGTTCACGACAGTAATAGATGGCTACTGACATTTGCATTTTGTTGATATAAAAAAATAATTAAAGTGTTCACACTTTGTTTCCTCCACTGGCTTTGCCTTTGCTGCCAGCAGTGCAAGTGTAAACATTTGCATTATGTAAAAATGTGAACACCTCTTACGAATTGGATTAGATGGTAGCAACATGAATATGCTTTCACACAAGGCTAACATATGTAAAGCACTTGTTTTTGCCAAAATGTGACAGCACGTTTCAACAGGCTACTACAATTTTGTTACTGACTTTACAACATTATATATATATATTTTTTTTTAAATTCTATTTAAAAAAAATATTCACTCCGAAAGTAATTCAAAAATTACGGTCGTTACCGATTTTAAAAACATTTATTACGACGGTAAAAAATCACGGTTGTTACAGACTCCCCCACTTATAAAAATTGCGTCCCTGCAATTTTCATACTAGAAGCAATCGATAACGTAAACAATTCATCACAACAAAGATTCAAAATTGAAAAGATGAATAAGAATGTTCACATCCACCCGAAGAGGAGAGAAAACCGGGATAAGAACGCTCGATGAATTCTCTGGTTTCCCAAGTGCAATCCTTGGGGTTTGCGGACCATTGAATCTTTACGAGCGGAACTTCTTTGTTCCGAAGGCGTTTCACCTCCGTAGCTAGCACACGAACAGGATTTTGCACCATGGTCATGTAGGGTGAGATCTCAGGATCAGGCAATATATGAGGATCAATAACCGAATCTGGTTCACGGAGGCAACGGCGAAGCTGAGAAACATGAAATACATCGTGAATCCCCGCAAACTGGATAGGTAAAGCAATACGATAAGCCACAGGACCGATGCGTTCGGTAATAGGAAACTGTCCAATGTAACGAGGAGCCAATTTTCCTGAGCTATTAAAATGCACCACTCCTTTCATTGGAGAAACCCGAATGAACACATGATCGCCCACAGAAAATTCCAACGGCTTCCTACGGTTATCGGCATATGATTTCTGTCGATTTTGAGCCTCTTTCATCCTTTGCCGAATAAGATGAATCTTCTCAGACGATTCCCGAATAAAGTCGGGGCCTAGAATCAACTTTTCCCCAGACTCTAACCAACAAGAAGGTGGTCGACACGGCCTTCCATAAAGGGCCTCGAAAGGAGCCATGCCGATACTGGATTGGAAACTATTGTTGTAAAAAAATTCAACAAGAGGAATGTGGTCTTCCCAACTACCACCGAAATCAAGAATACAAGCCCGAAGAAGATCCTCCATAATTTGATTCACTCTCTCAGTCTGACCATCCGACTGAGGATGATATGTCGTGCTAAGATTAAGCTTTGTGCCCAAAGCTTTCTGAAGACTCTTCCAGAACCCACTAGTGAAGAGTGGATCCCTATCACTAACAATCAAACTCGGAACGCCATGAAGTCGAACGACTTCTCTAATAAAAAGCTTGGCCAATAAAGGAGCGGTCCGATTAGATTTGATTGGAATGAAATGGGCAGATTTAGCCAGTCGGTCGATAATCACCCAAATGCTAGTATGGCCTAGTCTCGAACGAGGCAAACCATCAATGAAATCCATAGAGATTTGATCCCACTTCCACAGCGGAATCTCCAAAGGTTGCAAGAGACCACCAGGACGCTGATGTTCTGCTTTAACAAGATTACAAGTCGTGCAACGGCTTACAAAACTTGCAACATCACGCTTCATACCTTCCCAATAGTGTAAGCGTTTCATATCAGCATACATTTTACTACTACCCGGATGGATAGTATACTTCGAACGATGACAATCCTCAAGAATGTCGTTTCGAAGATTAAAAATATCAGGCACGATCAATCTACCCTTCTTCCGAATACAACCACGAATATCAATATCGAAATCCTTTAGCTCATCGCTTCGGGAATCCGATTCACAACTCTGAATAAGATGACAAGATTAGGATCTCGTCTCTGGGCCTCGGCAATGCGATCCAAAAGAATGGGACGAGCCTCCATGCTACATAAAATCACAGGAGAATCTGGAACAGGGGAATGGTCTCGAATATCACAAAGAGATAAAGCCTCTAATATATTCCATTCTGCTAACATCATGGAAACGACAACTTGTTGCTTACGACTAAGCGCGTCAGCAACTCGATTTCCCTTTCCAGGGGTATACTGAATATCAAAATCATATGAGGCAACGAACTTGAGCCAACGCTGTTGCCTCATATTAAGATCTTTCTGAGAAAATAAATACTTAAGAGACTTGTGATCAGTAAAAAGAATAAAATGCTCGCCCAAAAGATAATGTCGCCAAATCTTCAAAGCAAAGACAACGGCGGCTAATTCCAGATCGTGGGTAGCATAACGAATCTCGTTAGGCTTTAGTTGCCTAGAAGCATAAGCAACCACCCTATCCTTCTGCATGAGAACTGCACCGAGCCCACAACCACTGGCATCGGTATACACAATAAGATCGCGATTCCCTTCGGGAACCACTAAGATAGGAGCATGAGTAAGGAGATCCTTTAACTTCAAGAAAGAATTCTCACACTTATCCGACCAAATAAAAGGAATAACTTTTCTCGTGAGAGTGGTAAGCGGTAAAGCAATACGAGAAAAGTCCTTAATAAATCGGCGATAATAACCCGCCAATCCAAGGAAACTACGGATCTCGGTAACGGTCTCGGGCCTCTTCCAATTCTGAATAGATTCGATCTTGGAAGGATCGACAGAAATACCATCAGAAGAAACAATGTGACCGAGAAACTTCACCTTATTCTCCCAGAAGTGACACTTGGAGAATCTGGCATAAAGCTGATGCTGACGAAGAGTGGTTAAAACAATCTCCAAATGCTGAATATGATCGGCTTCAGATTTGGAATAAATAAGAATATCATCAATGAAAACCAAGACAAACTTATCGAGATATTCCTGGAATATCCGATTCATAAGATCAACAAAATACGCCGGAGCGTTCGTCAAACCGAACGGCATAACAAGCCATTCGTAAGAACCATAACGAGTACGGAATGTGGTGAGAGGAATGCTATCTTCCGCCACTCGTAACTGATGAAAACCGGTAGCAAGATCGAGTTGGGAGAAGACTTTAGCACCACTTAGTTGATCGAACATATCTTCGATCCTAGGTAATGGATACCTATTCTTGATAGTGAGCTCATTAAGCTTGCGATAATCAATGCAAAGCCTAAGAGTACCATCTGGCTTCTTCACGAAGACAGCGGCGGCGCCCCAAGGAGACGAGCTAGAACGGATAAAATGCTTGGCTTCCAACTCAGATAATTATTGCTTGAGTTCCTCATTTTCCTTAGCAGACATCCTCGTGGGAGGACGACTGACAGGATGTGCACCGGAGATAAGATCTATACGGAACTCAATTGCCCTTTTCGGCGGCAATCTAGAAATAGGCTCAAAAACATCAGAAAAATCACAAACAACTGGAATATTATCTAAGTCATCCTCAGAGTCGAGGGAAGATATAAAAGTATTCGAAGTATGATCCATGCTTCGAAATATAATAGATAATTGTTCGCTAGTATCGGGATGCTTGAGATATAAAGTTCTTTCGGGACATAGAATTTGAACTTCATAACGAACGAGCCAATCCATACCCAATATCATATCAAAACCAAGATGATCCATAACATGCAGATCCGCATGAAAGGAGAAACCACGAAGAATAATCTCAACATCAACACATAATAATCCAAGAGTAGCAGATCCACCAATAGGATTTACGATCCTCAAAGGATCGCAAAGAGTAATAACATCCAAATGAATAATATCAACAAGCTCCTTCGACACGAATGAATGTGATGCACCCGTATCGAAAAGAACTCTAATAGAAAGACCATGAAATAAAATGAAA
The DNA here is from genome assembly GCA_030765085.1 of Allium cepa. Lineage (NCBI taxonomy): Eukaryota > Viridiplantae > Streptophyta > Magnoliopsida > Asparagales > Amaryllidaceae > Allium > Allium cepa. The sequence goes on from CM060928.1 coordinate 996,407,378, forward strand.
CCTTCCAAAACAGAAGGAGTAATACCTTTGGGCTGAGAAGAATCACCAGAAGCTTTAGCAACATTAAGCTTCCCAGATTTGAGACTCTTAGGAGCAGTAGGACAATCAAAATTCCAATGACCTTCTTTCTTGCAATAACGGCAAATGCGAGGCTTAGTACAATTGCGAAGAAGATGATCCAACGAACCACAATTATAGCATGCCCTCTGAACAGAAGGTGCACTACTAGGCTAAGAACTAGAAGTAGCCTGCTTCTTTTTCTTCTGATTAAAATTTGGCTTACGAAAAGGGAACCTCTTCTTGTTGGTGTTCTTAGAAACCCCAACATCATCACCACTATCACGTTCCTTTTCAACAGCTTCAAGACAAAGAGCCGAATCAACAAGCTCCTCAAAAGAGAGCTTAAGCTGAAGCAAAAGAACTTTCTTCAAATACTTCTTCAAACCATCAACAAAACGAAGATTTTTCTTGCGTGGAGTTTTAATGAACTCAACTCCGTATTTGGACAAGGCCCCGAAAGATGCAACATAATCAGAAACCGAAGACTTTCCTTGCTTCAACTCAAGGAAACTACGAGCAAGATTAGCTTTTTCCGATTCAGGAACGAACTTAAGTTCGAAACGTTCCTTAAACTGAACCCAAGAGAGAGAGGACTCATCCACTTCCGAAATAAAGAGCTCATACCAATCAATCGCACGCTCTTGCAACATACTAGATGCCACGAGAACGCGATGATGATCCGAAAGATCCATCCGAGAAAATATGCGCTCACAAGTGCGCAACCAAGTCTGAACTTCCATAACACTTTCCGATCCCTTGAAAGGCTGACCTCCAAGGTGGGAATAGTCACTACACATGCGAGCGAAGGCAGAGTTCTGAGCAAGAACTGCGGGAGTAGCAATAGGAGGTCGAGTACCCCGAAATAGCTCCATAAACTGATCAGCTGACATATAGACACCGTCCGGATGAGAACCACTAGACGGGCCTGCAGAAGAACGGTTCCCTCTACCTCTTCCAGCCATAGGCTGAGAGACAAAAGAAGGTAAAGATCAGTTAAAAACTATAAACAATGATAAGAAGTTTAACAAATGGAATACTACAGAATATATAATTTATTCCTAGACGTACTCCACATGTTAAAGTGAAAAGAATAAATTAGAAAGGCACGAATAAACACCCGAATAGTTGTAACACATGTTCCATTCTGTTTCTGTTCAGTGTATATTATAATTTGTTCTGAATTTCAGCTCTGATACCAAGCTGTGACACCCTACCTCTATGCTCACAATAACAAAGGTTATTATAAGGAATAACGTCTGCTATTGCGAAGAATAAGGCTTGTTAGAAGCGACCATCCGTAAGTTATGCCTTAGACGAGTATTGATTACATCAATAGGAGTTTTAAAAATTACTCCCAAAGATGTATATTCAATCCAAATCTAAAAGGAAACTACAGTGGCTTAAGAAAAATTCAGAACAACTCATAACAACAACAACACTGACAGTATAATCACATCAGAACAGAAATATCAGATACATAGCGGAAGATAAGTTTG